>JAJJWW010008975.1:0-703939 GCA_023531295.1 Papaver armeniacum | reverse complement strand
GGCAACTCTTTTGAGAGGAATACTAAACGCAATCCAGTCCAGGTTAAGGGGCTTCCATCAGGTTATCCCTTATCACAAAGTGACTGGACACCGAATAACAACCCTATTCTTATAACCCTAAAATTGAGAGTCGTTCTCATTCATTCATTTCAACCATTTCTTCACACTGATTATGAAATTGAGAAACAAAAGCAGCGACTGCTGCTAAATTAAAATCGAGAAATAGATCGATTCGAGACAAGGGAAGATAATATTGATGGAACTGAAGGATTTTCTGGGTTTTGAAGAAACCAGAGTTGAAGCAGATCGAGATAAAGAGAAATGTTATTGCTGCCGATTCAATCGATTCTCATTGATGAGACATGGGTTCGAGTGAATTGAAGTTGTTCTGTTTGCCATGGGATGAAGAGAATTGAAGGAGGAATAAAGCTTGTTCTTCACCGGTATTCAACACAGAGAGTCGAAATTGTGAGATCTTAAACCGAGAGATTGAGATTGAAGCTCGATGGGTTTTTGAAGTCAATTGAGGCGAGAAGATGATAATGGAGAATGGGTTTGAGAGATTCAGGTCAGGGAGAAGATGAATCAGAGATTATGGTTTATTCAATCTCTGCAACCGATAAAACTAAGTGATGAAGATGTTGATTGAGAAATTGCTCTCAGATTTGGTTTTGGTTAAAGATTGAAATGGATTTAATGAGTTCCAAGGCAGATTAGGATGATTTCACTGGATTCGATTTGTGAATGGGTTGAATTTGAGCCGAGACTCATGGGGTTTGAAGTTCGATGGGACTCTAATGGGTGAATTGGTTGTTGCTGGTGGAAGATGGTGATTGGTAGTGAGACAATGTCAGAAGCTCAACAGATTCTTGAGATTGCGAGGTGGTTGAGACATGGTTTGTATTGATGCTGTGTCTGGAATGGATTTGTGGGTTATGTGAAGCTCAGGGAAGCCCTTGCTATCAAGTTGAGAAAGTGAAGTTGAAGTTGCAGGAAGAAGATGGGTGAAATTGAGCTTGATGGTGCTTGAGTTACAGATGCTCATGGTGGCATTGCTAGTTGAATTGGAGTTGCTCAGGGGAATGCAATGGAGATGGTTTGAAGGTTCTGGTGGTAAGCTACATGAGTTGCAGGTGATGAAACTGTGGTTGTAATGTGCAGCTTTTGTTACGTCATTGTAGGTGAGATGGGAACCGAGGTGTGAGCCATAGTCACAATGGTCTGTGGAGAGTGCAAGAATGATAGCAGCAAGATATGGAGCTCAGATAAATGCAATTTACTAGTTTTGATGCTTGCAGGGTTGTAATGTGCTGAAATGGTGGCAGTTGAGCATAGGAATGTGGTGGTTCTGTAGCTGAATGCAGATGGAATTGGTAATGCAGGCATGAATTGAATAGTTGGTGATGCCATGGGTGGAATGGTTGAGTTGGCAGGTTTGCAGTGGTGGTTGTGATAATGTGAAGTACAGAAGAACAGTAGCTAGATGTTGATGCCGAGAGAACGGAATAACAGTTGCAATGCAACCTGGTTCCTCGTGGGTTTTAGTCAGAATGAGCATTGCGCAGTTAGTGGGTGTTGAGAGAATGAAGAGAGGAGATGAAATTGATTGGCTTGAAGAAAGTGAGGCAAGTTATGGGGCCTCAGTTGACATTGCAGTACCAACAGTTGAGCTACAACTAATGTGAGATGCATTGAAGGTGGTCTGGAGCTGTGAGTTGAGTTTATGGCAACTGGGATTTGATAGGTGCCGAGAAGAGCTGGAGCTGGCTATTGATTCTGTGCTGGAGATTGCCAGGCATTTGATGTTGTTTAGTGGTGAGACTCAGGTGTTTGGAGGTGGTATGAACTTGTGTGGTGGAGTTACAGCTGAGGACAGGGAGTATGATGGAATTGCAGTGACGCAATGCAATCGGAGCCGGTGCATGAATGGTTGTCGGGAGTTGCAAAGACACCATCATGGCCGGAATGATGCATGATGCCTCGTGCAAGACTATAGCTTAGCAACTCGGTTAAATCTAACTCGGTTCTGACCCGACCCGACTCAGACCTGACCCGATCCGACTCGTTGACTCGCCGAGTTGACTCACTAAACCGGTGACCGGGCGGACTTTGCCGGTCACCGGAGCCGTTTTCCGGGCACTTTTCCGGCCGATTTCCAGCCACAATCCCAGACTTCCGGCGACCGTTTTTGGGGCGTATTTTCTACACGGGTTTCTCCTTCTTGTGGGCTTGGTGGATTCTCACCTAATGGACTTTGAAGACTAGACCTAGTTTTAGAAGTTGGAGAAAGCTATAAAAGGGAAGGTCTTCTACAACATCTTATATCTTATTCTTGGAACTTTGGAGAGCCGTTTTTGGTTACGCAACTAGGGTTTGCTTTTGTTCATCTTCTTCTTTAATTCAACTTATATTTTTGTGATGAACTCCATAGCTATGAGTAGCTAAATTCTCTATTATTGGTTAAGGATGTAGTCCGATTTCTAAAACTTGTGTTTGCTTTATGTATTAGTTTTTCTCTCTTGATTATCGTTCAATTCTCTACTTGTTTTTATGATCACATGATTGAAGTATTGTGATAGGATTATGGTGTTTGATTAGTTAAGTGGCCAATTAATTGAACTTGCATCTTAGTCCATAGCTATTTTAGGGTTTTTCATCAAGCGATAACCTTGAATACAAGTAGCATGATATGTCTACGGTTTGTAGTGATACACTCTCGTAATCATATGTAGAGTTTGACCATTGTCCGAATTGTTTTGCGCAATGCATGACAATTGCATTGATTAGCCTATTTCTGAAACTTAATGCTCCTAGGAATTGAACTTGATTAGCGCAAGGCGTTAGGTTATTCTTTAGGTAGGATTCACATACGCAGCCCTAATGTGTGTGTTGATGAACTTGAGAAATTAATAGATTATCTTGCTTTCTTGATTCTCTAGGCTTTTGATAACACAAGAGATTAAATCGTAATTCTAATCATATATGCGAGCACATGTCTAAGATTGAAGATGAATTCCTTGACCAATATCTTCCTCCATTGATTACTTTCTACAATCTACTTTGTTTTTAATTTACTTTTATTGCTTACATAAAATTCAGAAATCCCCCCAATTGGTTACTTTGAGAAATTGATTACGAAATAACTACAATCGCCTCCCTGTGGATACGAACTCTTTCTTATCACATACTTTAGGAAAGTGAAATTATTTTTGACGCATACGACAGCGATCACTAGCGCCTATTACAACATAGCAGCTACCTCATTAATGATTTGATGTAGGCTCTGAATGTTTCGTATTGATCATTCGATCACTTGAAAATTGCTTTGAAGCTAATAGTTTGTGTGAGACAGCTATTCCCGTCTTCTACGAATGTTTCAATGATTGAAATGGGAGTTAAGAGCAAAAACCCATGTCTGGATACGTTACGGTATGTGTACTTAGTGTACGAACTATTTTGCCGAAATTCAGGACCGGAAGTTTCCATACCCGTTCGCAAACTGATTTAACTGTTGAAGTCCGGGAACCAAGTTTGCGTACCCGTTCGCAAACGGTTTCTTCGGTCCGGAGCTAAAGTTTGCGTACCCGTTTGCAAACTGTCAGCTTGTGACCAATGTCCGGAACTTAAGTTCGCGTACCCGTTCGAAAACTTAAGTGGTTTAGGTTCTTAAATTAGTTAAGTATGATTTCATACTCATGAACAAATACATTTATAAATTAAGGAATGCAATCTTTGGAAACCGTGGCTAAAATATTCATGAACTGATTCTTTTGAATCAAACCGATTTTGCTTCAATTTTGTCTTGTATACTTCTATGAGAATATAAACAATTGAACACCTCTATGAGTAACACAATTAGATTTATTTTATTATCAATTGATCTAGAAGTGTTAAGATGAACACGGTTAAGAGAAAAGTGTTCATATAGCTAACTTCGGTTAACTTTTATTGAGCCAACTCAATATACACGTTTAGGAACGTTTACCCATATCTAAATGAATATATTTCATTTGTGTGTGACAAGCTAAGACAATCTAACGGTTGAAAGATATTAGCTTGAATCTTAAATCAGGTTTCATCTAACGGTGAATATTGATTGCTTTGTTCCAAAGTTATCAAAACGTGATTTGAAGACTATATAAGGGAGAACTCTAGCAACCGGGAAACCAATCCCCACACCTCATGTGTGATACTAGTTGCTCCTAGAGTCGATTCTCCTTTAACCTAGGTTTTTCCTAAAACCATTATAGGTTAACGACTTAAAGACCTCATAGGGATTCTGCATCCAGACCTAACTATTTTCTCTGTAGTTGTGTGTTCTGATCATACTTTGTTCTATCGTATTGAGTATTATCTTCTTTAAGATTTGCTCGAGATTTATCTCTGATAGGTAAGATATAAAAAGTAATCACAAAGCTCTTCGTCTTATTCTTTGTGATTCCGCAATAACTTGTTCTACTACCTGTTTATGGGTAAAAATTGTTTCCGCCGATTTTGGTAAATTCGGTAGGTGAGTGAGAAACTGGTTTAAACCCTAAAAAAATGTGTTGCACGTGAGCACTTTCTAGATTCGAGAGATCAATCTGTACAAGTCCGGCCTAAACCAAGAAATGGCCGTTCCAGACTTGCTTCGGTCACAAAGTGGAGGAGAAGGGTTGATTTGGGGAGGGAAGCAAAGAAAGGTGTTGAGACCAGAATAATTCTGGGAGAGTAGTGTCTCGACTTGTATCGTAAAGTGAAAGCTTAGGAAGCTTACAAGAGATGAAAGCTTTTTGAGAGCTTGCAAAGTTGCCTTTTCCGAGAGTGTTGTATTTTTCTCCGACCGAGACTTATTGTCTCCGGTGGAAATAGGTAAGACCTATTTATACAAGTTGAGATTGAAACGCACTCGACCTCATGAAGGAAGAGAGTAAAGGGTAAAATAATGGGAGGAGGTGGTAACCGCATGGTGTTTATGGGTGAAAACGTTTTCACCATTATTTCCTCATTTATTTGACCGCTTTATTCATATTCACACTTTCTTAATGTGAGCGTAGTGTACGCTGCATGCTGTGACCACCAAACCAAGACCCTGGAAAGCATCCCCCAGTTTGTGTTGATGTCTCGAGTGTTGGTTGCACCTTGAGTGCAAGTGGCGCTTCTAGGGGCGCGTGTGGCATGTGCCAATGGCCTGTGCGGAATGCCTTTGTTGCGGGTTGTACCTCGAGCACAAGTGGCAATGCCAGAGCTGCTAGTGGCGTGTGTGGAATGTGCCAATGGCATGTGTGGAATGCCTTTGTGGTAGGTTGCACGTTGAGTGTAAGTGGCAACGCTAGAGCTGCTAGTGGCGTGTGTGGCATGTGCGAAATGCCTTGGTGATAGGTTGCACGGTTTGCAAGTTAGGCTACCAGCGTGGGTTTTGGCATGTGCCAATGGCGCGTACGGCCAAGTTGGCCTAGGTTGCACGGCTTGCAAGTTGGGTTACCAGCGTGCATGTTTGGCATGTGCCAATGATATGCGTGGCCAATTTGGATCACGGCCTGGTAAGAAAAGCTACCAGCGATGCGTGTTGGCATGTGCCAATGGCATGCGTGGCCATAGGACCACGGCTTTGTAAGAAAATCTACCAGCGAGAGTGTTAGCATGTGTCAATGGCATGCTCGGCCATTAGGGCCACGTCCTGGCGAGAAAAGCTACCAGCGATGCGTGTTGGCATGTGCCAATGGCATGCTCGGCCATTAGTGATGTGATTTTGAAAGTTTGTAGTAAAGTGGTAGTAAGGTTGTCGTTTACTCAGACTTGTAAAGATTTGGTTTCAGAAAATACTAAAAACAAAGAAAATATATACACAAGTTTGTCACGAAATATCGAGAGAACTGGGACTTCGGATTCCACCATAAAATTCATTCATGCGATTCATATATTTATTCTAGACAATTATAGCTCAAATAATAATAAAATATTGACTCTATGTTTTGCCAAGGTAGATTTTTGAAAAGCAACGATTGTATATCTAAAGCATGGGATATCAAAAGACTTAACCTAAGTATAACCCATTGTAGTTGCAGGAAATCCTACACTACACACCTCACTCGAATTCGCTTAATCAATCCATTTGAAGATGAATAATAATATGTTTTATTAATTATTTTCTTGAAAGATTTACAAAGAAATGTAGAACAGAGCTAAAGAAATTACAATCACTCTTAATTCTCTCTCCTAATGACTTGCTTAACAATTCAAAAAGACCTCTCCCTACAACAGACTTACTCAACCCTTTATATAGGGTATTACATAATGGATGAAATTTAAGCTGTCCTTTATTTTCGGAATCGACTCGCGAATCCTCGCGAATGTGTAACTGTTTGTCCTCGCGACACTCCTTAATCTCGCCAAGTCTTCACACTTTCCTCATGTTCTGACTTTCGTCATCTATTACGTCATTTATTTACCTCCATGCGACTCCTTCGCGACACAGTCGTTTATTAATCTCGCGAAGTATTGGTGTTGCGATATTCTGATCTTACATCTTGCCTCTTTTTCCTTGAATAGTGCTTGGAGAGCTATTTTTAAGGAAAAATTTGCCACTGCGGTGATCTTTGTTGATGAAGGAACAAGCGAAAGAATACTGGACTTGAAAAGTACATACTTGCCTCTATTCTTTTGCGAAGTTCCGAAGCTTTGCGAAGTGAGCAAGAAGTACTATCTCTTGAAGTATGCGAAGCATGAAGTATTTATGAAATAATATAAGAAATCTCTTCAATTTCCCACAGAAATCTTCTTAATTTGACTTCTTAAATGTAGGGATAACCGTTTACACGTGTCTAAAATCACTCTTTTTACCGATACATTTAATGTTATCCAGTCACTCTTTTTTCTTCTATTTAAAGGAAAACTTCCTATGAAAAACACTCTTTCTCTTCTTCTCTATCTTCCTCATCGTCTCGCAACTATTTCCTACTATTCATCTTCATCATCTTCTTTTATTATCTTTCTCATATCGTTTTCATGGCATCCAGTTCGTTAATTTCATTAATTTTGACTATTCTCTTGATTAATCTTCCTTATTGAAATTACTTCATCTTGATTCTATTCTTCTTTGATGTTTCTTTCGCCATTT
Source organism: Papaver armeniacum (assembly GCA_023531295.1). Taxonomy (NCBI): domain Eukaryota; kingdom Viridiplantae; phylum Streptophyta; class Magnoliopsida; order Ranunculales; family Papaveraceae; genus Papaver; species Papaver armeniacum. The sequence continues at coordinate 696,840 of JAJJWW010008975.1, read as the reverse complement.
TTGTTTCAAAGAAGAATAAATCCAGTTCTAAGTTTACCGTGGTGAACCCTAACATCCCTATGGTTCGCAAACCAAAATCTTCTTCGCAACAATCAAGTCTCTCGCTTCCAAAAACAGCCCGCGAGTAGTAAGGTATTTTAGAAATATTTGCTCCTTTAATAGCAATTTTATTGCCTCTGCTTTTCTCAATTGATTTATTATTCGCAGATGATAAGAATGATGATAGATCTCCCAAAAGGTTTCGCCATAATAAACCTGATGCTTCGCCGCTTCTCCATCTTTGTTTCCTTTTCGGGATTCAAGCATTCTACTTTCCCTACAGATATCTTCACAAGGCAAATCTCCTACTTTGTAATGACTTCTTCGCAAGATGAACCCATTTCTTCTTCTCAAGATAATGTACCATTCCCTACAATATCATCGCAGGATAAATCAATCCATGAATTTTCTCAAGAATGAAATTCTTCAGACATGCCTCTTCCCACTTTTACTTTTATCTCGCCCCCACCTATTGATCGGAGTTTCTCCAATTGGCGGTCTTATAACCATGGGTGACTCAACTTTTCCTTCTTCCTCTACTATTTCTTCTTCCTCAAAATCTATCTCTCTTAGCATAGAAAATTTGGAAGGGATGGATATAGCTTTTAGAATTTTATCAGATACCATGAATGATGTTAAAAAAAGCCTCCACTGATCCCACCAGATCTAGTGTTTTCGAATCTTTGGGTAAATATTTTGGTTCCGATACGATATCGCTGAGTATCCTTAGAACAAGAAATTAAGACTTTGAAGAATAATCTTCATAATACTTTGCTGGATCGCGATAACCTTCGCAAGAAAAATGAAGAATTAAAAGGTATCTCTCCTCCCCCCCTTTTATTTTATTTTATTTTATTTTTTTTTTTGTAAAAAAAAAACTTGGTTCGCCTCTCAAGTTTTGCACCAGAAACGTAAGATGGAGATATATCAACTGGAATATATTGTAGAAGAAACTCGAATGGAAAGAGACGCCTGGATGGAGCAATATAATCGTTTAGATAATCTCCATACATTTTCTATGGATCAAATAAATAATCTTTCTCAAGAAAACATCTGCTTAGTTCAAAACCAAGAATTATTAAGTAATGAAGTGTCGCTACTCTCATATGCTTTGAATAAATCTAATTTGGAGTTGGAAACCTTATCGATGAAAATGGAACTTTATCTCAAGAGAAGCGAGCTTTATTGATAAGGTGGCGATATCCTCGCAACAACTTGATGCTTGTAAAAAAGCATTGAATGAGCAAGAACAGTCTATCTCGCCTCTCTTGAAAATAAACTTGAAGATACTACCATTGAAAGAGATAAACTTATTCGTAATAGAATAAATCTAAGTGTTAAAACAAACCAACTCAAGGATGATTATACCAAGTTAAAAGAATCCCATTCTTCCCTTGAAGCAAAATAAGTTATTGATTTCTAACGAAAAGAGCTTGCGTTCGCGGTTAAAAGGTCTTGTTGGTGATGGTTTTGATAATGCCATGGAAAACTTGGGGAATAATTGCTTGGCCCTTACTCAATATCTTATCTCGCAGAAGGAAGGTAGTCATAAGATTTGACTGCCTTTTCCATTATTTTTCTCATCTAATTTTATATACCACTTTCCATTTTATAATTTTAATGCTTTTCTTTACTCTTGCGTAGTCTCGAGAAAAATCTTCACTCTTCTATCTACTTTGGAAGCGGCACATGCTAAAATTCGTAAGGAAAATGCAACCCTAGTTGCTTCCTTTGCCCAATCTCGCTGATCGAGCCGAGAAGGAGGTTTAACTACCTTAATCATCTTAAAGATATCCAGAGTAGAAATCAACAAAGCACTTCTTCACAATTTCATCCCAAAGTCAAGTTTGCGTGAATAAAATTTTACTTTCTAAATCCCTTGACCCTGTCTCTGTTGAACCTTTGGAAGTTGAAGATGATGAAATACCCAACTCTCCTGATAGTGATTATTATTATGATAGCTGCGAAGATCTCGCTAATAATGAAGTTATCAATAATGATCCAAACGAAAAAATCTCTCGATGAAAACCCTTCAATCATGCGAGGTGAAGTCGACAAGATTGTTGAAGAATCTTTACCATCTCCTTCAAATGAGAATATTGATATAGAGAATTAAGTTTCTTTGTAATCTTGTTGAACTTTTCTTTTTGATTGTAAAAGATTAAGTCCTAGGTGTTGGATGAATTAGTTTCTCTTTCTTTCTTATTATAAGAACTCATTTCGCCACCTTATCAAGCAATTCCTTTATTTTCCATTAAGTCTTTTGTTGTAATCTTTGTCGCAATGAAAAGATCTCGATTGCCTATATTCAAAATGTTTAAAGATCTTTCTTGAATGTCGTTATTGCGACAAGATCGCAGGACGCCTTTACATTTTTATGTAATGACCCATTGGTCTTGCCTTATCATTATTTGTGTGGTCTTATTTTGCCTTCCTAAGTAAAGGTCTTATTTTGCCACCCCTCATTGCGACAAGATCGCAGGTCGTCTTTACATTTTCATGTAATGACCCATTGACCTTGTCTTATCATTTCTTAAGTATTTTTGCCTCTACGGGACATTATATTTATGACAATATGACAAAGTTTAAATGTTCTTGCGACCATAAAAATCCCGTGACATTGTCGTCTTTGCGACGAAATCGCAGGACGTTCTTACACTTTCATGTAAAAACCCATTGATCTCGTCTTACCCTCGCGTTAGTATTATTGCCTCTCAGATCATTGCACAAATATGACAAGCCTAAATTCTCTTGCGAAAATAAAGCCTCATGACATTTGCGTCTTTTGACACTTATCGCCTCCCCTAATGGAGGGTGCCGCCCTTATCTTCTCCCCGGTTGCCCCTTCAAGGAGGCGTACATCGGCCATACAAGACTAGCTCCTCCCATCCTCGGTCTTAACAGCAAGCGCTTGTTTTCGCAACCTCTTATCCCTTATACCTATAGGGCTTATGGTTACCAGGCTGCACCCTAAGTGGAGTTTTCTTCCAGCCGAGTGCGGATGTGCCAAGACTTGTCAAGAGTGGTAAGGAAGTTCCATGCTCCCCGCACTCTTGACTCAACCGTGTACCTCGGCGCCTTGGTCATACACCGACTCCTTGGAAGAGACCTCTCGGGCGTCCAACCAGGGTATAACCTTATATAGTTGGAAATCCAAGGTATCTCCCCCGGATAGGCTTTCATGGGCCCCAAATCTCCATGACCCAGGTTTCAGGAGCGGTGTAACCTTCCACCTGAGCCATGTTAAGAGATACCCCTTATATGACGTACTTTAGGTCTTACATTTGCCTCTTGCGAAATATCATTCGCGAACTAGGTGTACGCCATAAAGGTTTGTCCCATTCACTCACTCATTCATTTTATCAATTTATTCAATCATTTGTCTCGAAGTTATCGCACAATCTCATTTCAATTATTTAATAGATTTGTACACATTCTTCATGGCAGATTCTCGCACAACTTTTCCGCAACCATCATCTCTCGCTTCTTATCCTTATCATGCTTTCACCACTAAATTGTTATCTTTTCTCGCAATTATTCATTTTTTTTACACCTTTTATTCCTACTTCCTTCTGCCTCCTCATCACCAAACTTTTCCATGTCTCCTTTGCATCATGATATTCAGTCAAACTTTTGCTTCTCGTTTCTCTCTTCAAGCAGCTTCCCTACATCCACCTCAAAATAATCGTTTAGCCTTTGCCCCAACTTCTATAACAAATGTTTCTTTTCCTTTTGAGGTGGTGGTGGTAAATGTTGAACTTTCTCTTCTTCTTTTAAAAAGTGATTTAGCTTTCCTTGATCAATCATTCTTAGGATAATTCTCTTGATGTTTCTATCATTTGTTAGGTGCCCATGAAAGCGATGGTAAGAACAAGAACTCGTGACTTCTATCTCCAGTGTGGTGGTTCACTTCCCATGTTCCATGGTGCGGGTATGTTTTCCATCAAAAGTATTGCTTCCCATATTTTTTCCACACCGGCCTTCAATGGCGGCATTTTAATTTCCTCCCACACTACTCGTGACTTCGCTGCCCTCCATGATAGTTATTATTCTCGCCTTCGACCTCCGTAAGTTTCCCTCATGGATGATCGAGCCTTTGGATCTTATTATTCCCACCACGATTGTAATAGTTCCTTTCTTTCTCAAATTCCTCCCGATCTCGACTTCCATGGCTACTAATTTTGGTTCTATATCAACTACTTTTCTTTCTTGTTGACCTTGCGATGTGCTCGCCACTGTGTGTACAAGTTGAGGTAATAAACTTCCATTCGCAACACTAGAATTTGTGTTCGCCACTGGGTAAGATTCCATCTCGTTCTGTCTTTCTTCTAAAGCAATATATTCTTCCTGGAGCTCTCATAATTCAGTCATTGTAATCGTATTCTTGATTCTAAAAACCTGAACATACAATAAATTGGTTGCGAACATAGCATTTATGAATGACAAAGATGAGGTATCTTTCATCTACCCTTCCCTACCATCTCGACGCACATTGTCTTCCATCCATCTTAGGTGTCTCAAACTTTCACCAACTCTTTGTTTCAACCCGAATACATTTTCAATACCTGTCGCGAGGAGTTGTTACTTATATACGCCCTAAAAAATATAGCTTGCAAATGATTAAACGACGTGATAGTATTTCTTGGTAAACCCTCAAACCACTTCAACGCTTCTCCAGTCAAACTTGATGCAAAGTATTTACACAATATGGCATCGTGATTCTCCCATTGTAGCATACATCTCACATACGCCTTGATGTGTTGTATTGCACAAGTTGTCCCATCAAAAATGCTGGTTAATGCTGGTAAGTTACATTTTGGGGGTATTCCTCCTAACTGCACCTCTCTAATGTAAAGGGATTCTTCGCGGCTTCTCGCGATGGCTTCGTCTAACCTGTCTTCTTCCTCCTTCTCTTCTCATGCTCAATATTCCTCTCATCTCTGCCAATTCTTTCAAGATTTGTTCGTTTGCCTCGAAATTTGTATCTACCGGTCTTTTTAATTCCACCTCTTCTTCTCGCGCTCATTTCTACTTATATTTTCTCGGCTCATCACTTTCTTTTCTCCTTTCTCTGACTTTCTCCCTCATTTCTTTCGCGAATTTGTACACCATTATATCTATCAATCTCTCTTCTCGGTTGTCTATCGACTCTCCTTTGCACTCTTTCATATTCTTCATTGATATTTTCCTTATTGCGATTTTGCTCGCGCCTTCTTTCTCGGTTGTCATGATTATTCTGCCGAATTGCCTCTTCAAATTCACGTTCTTCTATTTCTGTCCTCAATCTTTCCCTTTCGCAAGCTAAACGTGCTTGCTCAACATAGTGTTTTTCAATGTCATTTTCGATCTCCTTGTTTCCTTCGTGCCTCTCTCCCATGCAATATTCTTCTTCCTTCTATTCGATTTTCTACATCATCGGATTATTCTCGCTCTTGAGGTTGCCTATCTTCTTGATTTCCATTATTTTGGCCATTTTGTACAGTCTCAGGTCGTGGAACATAACGATCTCCTTATATTTCTCTTCTCTCGCGACATCCTTCACCAAGATTTGGTTCTCTTTCCAAATTTTCTTCATTAATAGTTTCTGCGGGTAATGTTCTCCTCCTATCTTCTCTGACCGATCTTGATCTTGATCTGTTACTACTTCTCGATCTTCTATTTTGAAATCTCAGATTTTCCATTCTCAACTCATGATTTTGCCTTGTTAAATTTGCACGTTCCTCTGCGTCTAACCGCCTTTCTTCATACATTGTTTGTCTCAATGTTTCTAATGCCATGATCTCTTCATTTCCACGAATTGTTTCTCCCATCTCTTCTCGATTTTTATCTCCTTGTCCATTATTCATCTGTTGTTGTTCTTCCTCTCTTTCCTCCATAGAATCTGATCTCCATGTGTGTACACTTACACTATCATAATCTGTAGTTGTGTTTGCAATCGGTTGAATTGGCGATTGAATTTGATTTTCTTCATCATTTCTTATGTTCATCCTTGATGATTCTCCACTTTCATTTCTCCTTTCACCAGCAAGTCTCCCGCTTCTTCTCACGATTGTTTGTTCTTCTGGTACATTTCTCCTTCTAGCCATTTCTTTCTTTTGGTAAATTCTTAAAAATTGTATCAAATTTCTCTTCTCTTACTCCAAATTCTTCCCTGTTTCTAGCGCATATGTAGTTGCAGGAAATCCTACACTACACACCTCACTCGAATTCTCTTAATCAATCCATTTGAAGATGAATAATAATATGTTTTATTAATTGTTTTCTTGAAAGATTTACAAAGAAATGTAGAACAGAGCTAAAGTAATTACAATCACTCTTAATTCTCTCTCCTAATGACTTGCTTAACAATTCAAAAGACCTCTCCCTACAACAGACTTACTCAACCCTTTATATAGGGTATTACATAATGGATGACAGACTAAGTCATCCTTTATTTTCGAATCGACTCGCGAATCCTCGCGAATGTGTAACTGTTTGTCCTCGCGACACTCCTAAATCTCGCCAAGTCACACTTTCCTCATGTTCTGACTGTCGTCATCTATTACGTCATTTATTTACCTCCATGCGACTCCTTCGCGACACAGTCGTTTATTAATCTCGCGAAGTATTGGTGTTGCGATATTCTGATCTTACACCCATCAATTGAAATCACAACCATTCAATAAAAACCATAAAACAATTAACAATCCGTGCAAAAAGTCATGAAAGAATTAAATATAATTACCACACGCATGAAATATGGCTTCCTCCGTTATCCCAAAGGTTGGGGTTTAGCTCCTCATGCTCAAAACACACCCAAAAGATAGAAACATGGCTCAAAAAGGTGTTTTTATTGAGAAATATATGAAAACAGAGTTTCACAACGCTGCACAAGTGTTACAGAGGTTACTGTTACGATTTATAAGACTGTTGAACAACGATACTTTATGAATGTTGTCGTTGTATTTAAGACTGCTTCTGCGATAGACTTTGAAGGTCTGTTCTTCGTCTTCTTCTTCTCCTCCACCTGCTGCTGCTGCAGCTCTGCAATTCGACTCTGCCACCTTCCTAATCCTCCGCATCGACCCCCAAATACTCGACAACCCTTCGCGTGACTTCATCCAACCCTATTTATACATATCACACGAGCTATTAAATCCCGAGAAATCTTCATATATCTTTCACCGGAAGTCACGGCTTCTTCTCTTTTTATTCTTCTCACGCGTCTCTGTGTTTGATGAGAACTTTCCAAACTCTGTCAAGATACGACCGAAACAAATCCTCCGAATATCTTCAAGTCGGCAAGGAGGATTTCCTCCCTGCTTTATCACTAACTTCCATAAATAATCTCACCAGATATCCGAGACAACCACATACCCTGTTTAGCTTGATCTCGATAATTCAGCCCGATTTAGTTCGTTACATCACACATACTATCCCCGTTTTAGTTGTAGCGAACCCATGTAAATAAAATTCCACGAATAAATCTCGACCAGAATCATCAAACAAACCCGATCCAACATCTCAGCAATCCCGTGAACTCCACACCTGTGACTTCTTCTTCCGGCTTATCCAGCCCAACTCAGTTGATCCAATCACACATACCATCCCCATTAGGGTCGTATCGAGTCCATCCCAACATTTTTTAGCGATTGAATCTCCTTCCAAAACACTGAAAAATCAAAACCCTAAATTGTTCTCGCTGCAAAGATATTTCCCGCCAATTTTGAAATTTCAAAATGTAGGAGATGACCTCCCCCCTATCCGACAATGGAGTACCAATAGTAGTTGCCCTGTGAGGTTACCCCTTATCATCTGGGTGCCCCTTATCCATTTGAGGTGTCCGAATAGCACGCGTCCTCCGGGTGCGCAAATTCCACTTTTTGAGCCAATTTCTCCGCACAAGTGTATTTCTCCAAAAACACCTACAATGACACAAAAAGCCATAATAAATACAAAATCGAGCACTAACAAAATATACAATTGAGATTAAATCAGACACAAAAATGTGTCTATCAAATACCCCCAAACTTATTATTTGCTCGTCCTCGAGAAAATCAAATCTAGAAAATAAAATCCTAACTCACTGTCGCAGGCATTGTCGATTGCATTTAGCGTATGCAATAAGCCTTTAAACCCCTAGGTGGCCCTAGTGGCCGAGTTATAGTCTCGGGAGGGTTTACCGAGGGGTGTACCCACAAAACCTTTACACTCTGCACCCTAACTATCTACGCAGAACCTTGGAAGGCACTAAAGAATCTCCTTGGTTGGCATACTTATTGATTCCAGGAGGAAGTACCCTGATGCGAAATTCCAATTGTTGTACACGAGTTTGCACTCAAACATACTAAAATTCATATATAGGTCACGAGCTCTACTCGAGATAGTCGCACTATGGACATCAATATCCGAGTCAAAACTAATCACATGGATAGATCAAGAAGATGGATATAGAGGAAAAACATAGATGGTTTTGATGTTTACTAAGTGAACGATGTTTCCCATATTCGTCACAAGGCCTCCGCCAAAATGAACCTATCCTAATGGACTCGAGATATCTGTTCGGACTAATATCAACACACTGGCATATACAAGGCAACCAGTGGTCGATAAACCTAACTCTAGGTCAACACAACTGGCATATACAAGGGTTCCAGTGGTCGACTTTATTGAATTTATTCCGGTTGGTCAGATGGTCTGGTCTCACTTTTTCTTTCTTTCCTTTCTTTCTTTCTTTTTTTCTTTTTTTTTTTTTTTTTTTTTTTTCCACTTTTTTTTTCAACTTTTTTTTCAACTTTTTTTTCAACTTTTTTTTTTTTTGTATCTCAATCACTCTAATTCACCCTAGCATTGGTAACAACTTGATTCGTGGGCCCCACCTAATCACTTAGAGAAACATAGTTTAAAAATAAAATAAAATAAAAATAGAAGTGAAAAGGACTCAACGAGATATGGTGAAACTATCATGTTATTTCTAACACCTGAGCTCTGTACTTTTATGAATAGACTCTTTAGATGTTGCCATCTAATCAGATTGGTTCCTCAACTCCTACAACCAAAATTCTTCCATCCACTTAGATTGGTTAGTGTCATCCTTAATAAGCATAAATTTCTAGGCTCTGGAGTTTAATTATTGCAACTACAAAGTTTCTCCCATACCCCCAAACTTAAATCTAACATTGTCCTCAATGTTCTAAAGATAAAATTAAAAGAATGAACAAGGAGAAATTGTTACCATTTGAAGTAAAAGAGTTAAGGAAAGATATTACCGTGTTGCATGAGTATTGGGTTACCTCCCAAGAAGTGCTAAGTTTAACGTCTTCAGCCAGACTAAGAAAGGATTAGTCACCTCATAGAATCATAAAGTAATAGCCGAAATATCTGTGGGTCATCAAAACCAAATAGAGCTATCACAAGTAAAAGGAATCTGCAACATGCCAAGAAAATGAACAAATAGAGCACACCCTTGTCTAGTTTCCTGTTTAAGACAACTACATCTAGCTGTGGTTCAGGTTCAGGTTCTATAACTGGGTCCAAATAAAATATTTTCATGGGTTGGATTTCCTCGAGGCTAAGATCCGATTTAGGTATTAGAGTCTGAAAATACTCAAGTAAAAACTTAGAAGCACATAATAATAACCTAAATAACTGTGGATCCTTAAAGTCAATCAGGTTTGACTCACACAATTGACCACGATGAAACTGGCGGTCAATCTTAAGCAAATGTGTCGTTTCTATTCTCCTAAAATAATTAGGTTTGGTCTCAGAACTTAATAACTGACACATTTGAAATTCATACATTCCCACAATTGGTTGAAAAATATTTGGTGGGAAAACAAAATCAATCTGGGTATCATAGCCTGGGCTAACCACATCAACCAGAGGATGGGATTCTAACAACTGAACTTCCTTATGGACATCACTAGGTTCAGGAAAACGTGTATGAAGATAATCTTTTAAAATGGTTGAGGCACATATGTCAAGTCCCAAGTGAGGGATCTCTACAAGAGCTAAAGGTAAAGCATGTGGAGAATGATAATCACCCCCAAACTTAGAGTTTTGGGTGTCTCTAGATAGACTATCTACAATTTCCCTAATTTCTAGATCATCGGAATCCTGAAAATGGTCAATTGCTTCTTCTAAGTTATAATCTAAGGTGCATCCTCACTCATCATATTTGAAAGCTCTACGAGTTCATCTTCTAAGACTAATGTTTCTAAACCGTTAGACTCTAAAACAATGTTCTCGAATAAACTCGTTCCTCAAAACTATCATCGGCTTCGTAAAAAGGAAGTACTACATCGTCTAAAACGTGGGTATCTTTAGTCAAATCCTCGTCCTTTTGAATAGGTGAATAATTATTAAAATTATTTGGATTCGAACTAGAAATAACATTATTATCTTGATTATAAAGCTCAGTTGGAGTAACAAATTCCTGATCACTATGTCTAAATATTTCAGATTCTTCATCAACACTATCCTCATCATAATCATCATTGTAATAACATGATAATGGTTGAACCTCATCTAAACATGTAGTGTTACCAATTCTAACCTCGTCATCCTGATTATAAAAATTGTCCTCATTTTCACGGGTGATATTGGAAAGAATGTATTGGCAATCAAGAGTAATTCGAGCAATTCTTTCTTCCGTCTCTAACTCTATCCTACGTGTTGTCTCAGCAAACTCACATGTTGACTCAGTTAACTTACGCGTTGACTCAAGTATCCTACGTGCTTCATCTAGAGAATAGGAATTATAGGAATTTTGCTCGTATGACCGGTATTCATGTGAATAGTAATTGGGCTCATCATGGTATGAGCCATAACCTTGAAAAGGCTGATGTTCCCAACCACTATTCACACTATGGTCAAAGTAGTAACGTCCAGTTTGAAACTCAGTCGGATATTCGTTGTATTGGCTATTATTATACCAGTTCGACATTCTATTCGCATGGGTGTGAGTTGTCACACAAAATAAAAACCCACTGACGGGGGATTCGTGGGTGGATAGAGTCTTACCTCCCGTACTGACGGGCGATGAACCGTTGAAGTCGATTCAGAGCACCGACTCCGATGTCGGTGTACGAACCCGAGGGGCCGAGACAAGATCGTGAATCGGTCGTCCTTCCCCGCAAACAGTTTATATTTAATCTCAACCCTTCCTTAGGTTTTAAAAATAATGTCCAAGTCCGTAAAAAATAAAGTCCAAAAAGTCCAAAAATAAAAGAAAAATTACAAAAATGCAACCCTATTTACAGTTTTCTAAAAATAAAAAGAAATAAAGTCTAAATAAACTAATTATGTACAAAATCTTCTTCACTCCTTGGACTCCTCTTTTCTTTCCTTCTTTGGCGATGCTTTCCTTTTATAGCACCTTTTCTTTCCTCGTAGCTTCGCTCCAAATCTGAAAAGAATCAAAAGAATACCAAAGGCGTAAAAAAGAACAAAAAATAAAAATAAAAATAAACCTAAAACAAATCTAAATACAAGTCCGCGTCGGCGGCGCCAAAAATTGATGTGATTTTGAAAGTTTGTAGTAAAGTGGTAGTAAGGTTGTCGTTCACTCGCACTTGTAAAGATTTGGTTTTAAAATACTAAAAACAAAGAAAATATATACACAAGTTTGTCACGAAATATCGAGAGAATCGACTTCGATTCCACCATAAAATTCATTCATGCGATTCATATATTTATTCTAGACAATTATAGCTCAAATAATAATAAAATATTGACTCTATGTTTTGCCAAGGTAGATTTTTGAAAAGCAACGATTGTATATCTAAAGCATGGGATATCAAAAGACTTAACCTAAGTATAACCCATCAATTGAAATCACAACCATTCAATAAAAACCATAAAACAATTAACAATCCGTGCAAAAAGTCATGAAAGAATTAAATATAATTACCACACGCATGAAATATGGCTTCCTCCATTATCCCAGTGTTGGGGTTTAGCTCCTCATGCTCAAAACACACCCAAAAGATAGAAACATGGCTCAAAAAGGTGTTTTTATTGAGAAATATATGAAAACAGAGTTTCGCAACGCTGCACGAGTGTTACGAGGTTATCATTACGATTTATAAGATCAAGAACAACGATACTTTATGAATGCCGTCGTTGTATTTAAGATCGTTTCATACACGGCGACTTTGAAGGTCCTGTTCTTCGTCTTCTTCTTCTCCTCCACTCGCCGGCTGCCGCCTCCGCAATCTGAATCTCGCCACCTTCCTAATCCTCCGTATCGACCCCCAAATACTCGACAACCCTTCTGTGACTTCATCCCAGCCTATTTATACATATCACAGGCTATTAAATCCCGAGAAATCTTCATATATCTTTCACCGGAAGTCACGGCTTCTTCTCTTTTATTCTTCTCATGCGTCTCTATGTTTGATGAGAACTTTCCAAACTCGTCAAGATACGACCAAACAAATCCTCCGAATATCTTCAAGTCGGCAAGGAGGATTTCCTCCCCGCTTTATCACTAACTTCCATAAATAATCTCACCAGATATCCGAGACCACCACATACCCTGTTTAGCTTGATCTCGATAATTCAGCCTTAGTTTAGTTCGTTACATCACACATACTATCCCCGTTTAGTTGTAGCGAACCCATGTAAATAAAATTCCACGAATAAATCTCGACTGAATCATCAAACAAACCCGATCCAACATCTCAAGAATCCCGTGAAATCCACACCCGTGACTTCTTCTTCCCAGCTTATCCCAAACCAACTCGCCTGATCCAATCACACATACCATCCCCGTTAGGTCAGACGTCCATCCCAACATTTTTTAGCGATTGAATCTCCTTCCAAAACACCGAAAATCAAAACCCTAAATTGTTCTCGCCGCAAAGATATTTCCCTCCAATTTTGAAATTTCAAAATGTAGGAGATGACCTCCCCTATCCGACAAAGGGAGTACCAATAGTAGTTGCCCCGTGAGGTTACCCCTTATCATCTCGGGTGCCCCTTATCCATTTGAGGTGTCCGAATAGCACGCGTCCTCCGGTGCGCAAATTCCACTTTTTGAACCAATTTTCTCCACACAAGTGTATTTCTCCAAAAACACCTACAATGACACAAAAAGCCATAATAAATACAAAATCGAGCACTAACAAAATATACAATTGAGATTAAATCAGACACAAAAATGTGTCTATCAATTAGGGCCACATCCTGGTGAGAAAAGCTACCAGCGATGCGTGTTGGCATGCTCAGCCATTAGGTCCACGGCTTGGTAAGAAAAGCTACCAGCGAGCGTGTTGGCATGTGCCAATGGCATGCTCGGCCATTAGGGCCACGTCCTGGCGAGAAAAGCTACCAGCGATGTGTGTTGGCATGTGCCAATGGCATGCTCGGCCATTATGGCCACGTCCTGGTGAGAAAAGCTACCAGCGATGCGTGTTGGCATGCTCGGCCATTAGGTCCACGGCTTGGTAAGAAAAGCTACCAGCGAGCGTGTTGGCATGTGCCAATGGCATGTGTGGTCAATTTGGCCTAGGTTGCACGGTTTGCAAGCCTAGGCGCGGGTGCTACTTTGGCATGGCAAGGCTAGGGCCAAGGTAAGGGTATTTGGCTTGGCGTGGCGTGATCAGCGTAGCTAGGGCCAAGGCAGAGTGCGTTTGGCATGGCGCGGCTAGCTTGGGCTAGGTGTGGCTGGCATGATTTTCCATTGGCACAGAGGTGCGGCTAGCATGTTTGGCATGCTTTGGCGTGTTTGGTGTGGCTGGCATGATTTGCCATTGGCACGGGGGTGCGTCTAGCATGGTTGGCATGCTTTGGCGCGTTTGGTATGGCTGGCATGATTTGCCATTGCCACAGAGGTGTGGCTAGCATGTTTGGCATGCTTTGGCGTGTTTGGTGTGGCTGGCATGATTTGCCATTGTCACAAGGGTGCGGCTAGCATGGTTGGCATGCTTTGGCGCGTTTGGTGTGGCTGGCATGATTTGCCATTGGCACGGAGAGGTGCGCCTAGGGCCAAGGTAAGGGTGTTTGGCTTGGCGTGGTGTGACTAGCGTAGCTAGGGCCAAGGCTGAATGCATTTGGCATGGCGCGGCTAGCTTGGGCTAGGTGTGGCTGACATGATTTGCCATTGGCATATAGGTGCGGTTAGCATGGTTGGCATGCTTTAGCTGTTTGGTGTGGTCGGCATGATTTGCCATTGGCACAGGGGTGCGGCTAGCATGGTTGGCATGCTTTGGCGCGTTTGGTGTGGCTGGCATGATTTTCCATTGGCACGGAGGGGAATTAGGGTTTTGTTCGTTGTAACCCTAATTTGAAAAAATACCCCTGTTTAATTACTGACTACATGCATTGAGTGTTCTAATAAATGTGTCACCTAAGTGACATTAGGTTATTCGGGGTTTTACGATTTTATCCTATCTAAAAACCACCATCAACATTAAGTCCCCTGCTTAGCTCGAAATAGGAGCTTTGTTGCGAGGTAAGCATAAGATGGTGACAAACTATCAGAAGTAAATCGTAAAGAGAATTGATGAGGCTTGTCTGACCTTTTTATAAATAGGATTTGGAATCCTTGCCTCTGGTAGTTTTGCACAAATCGGGAGGCTGGCACGATTGGGGAGTCAACATCATTGAGAGACAGGAAGCTGGACGGCATTGAGAAGTTGGCACGAGTTGGGAAACTGAGCGTGCTAGCTGGCGGGACCGGCGAAAGTTGGGGAAGCTGAGTGTGCTAGCTGGCATGACTTGGGCAGTCATTGGGAAATTGGGCGCAATTGGTGGGACCGGTGTGGCTTGGGCGGTACTGGGGAGTTGGCGCAACTGGTGGGACCGGTGCAACTTGGGCGACGTTGGGAAGTTGGGCGCAATTGTGGGCCCGTTCCTTATACGCACGGTATAGGGAAATCCTTCCCTATTTCAGAATCTCCACGCCCATATATATAAAATCCCTTTCTCTCATCTTGTACTTTGTTCTTTCATCTTTTCATACTAGCGGCAGAGTCACAAAGAAAAACCGGCTTCCAGGTATGTCTTCCAGTACTTCTATTGTTTCCCTTTTCATGTAGGTGCAAACCCTAAAAGTAGGCGTTTTTCTTTTATAGTCCTTGCAATGATATTGCGCATATGATTTCTTGGCGTGCTTCTTGTAGAAAATATTGTATATATGCACCCAAGGGAAATACTGCATATATGATTCGAACCCGTAGAAAAATGCTCCATATATAATTTTGAACCCGAAGAAGGATACCATAGACGCATTCGAGCTCGTAGAAAATAATGCGTATATAGTTTTGAACCCGAAGAAGGATACTGCAGACGCAATTGAGCCCGTATAAAATATTGCGTATATAATTTTGAACCCTGAAGAAGATACTTCGTGTGCATTTTTGAACCCGTAGAGAATACTGTATATGAATCCCGAAGAAGAATATTGTATATGTGCTTCATATGACTTCGAACCCATAGGAAATATTGGATATATGAATTTCGGACCTGAAGAAAATACTGCGTGTGCAGTTTTGAACCCGTAGAAAAATGCTCCATATATAATTTTGAACCCAATGAAGGATACCATAGACGCATTCGAGCCCGTAGAAAATACTGCGTATATAATTTTGAACCTTGAATAAAATACTGCGTGTACTATTTTGAACCCGTAGAGAATACACCCTCTTTTTTTGTTTTCCAGGTTTTCCTTTTATTGGGTGCGGTTATGTGTCAGGGAAATAATTTCGTCTTTCTCCTTATGCAGATATCTTGTTACTAAGTTGTTATGAATAAATCCGACAAGATGTTACCTGAACAAAATTTCGCCTCATCGAAGGATGTCCATAGTTCCAAACCAAACACGGATGATGAATTCTTTTCCAAACCCCTCGCCCCTGCTCGGAAGAATCACCCAGGTTTCGTGAAGATGAGAAGAAGACAACATTGATTTCAGGATGTGTCAAAGCCCATTGCGTTCTTTTGATAGATGGGTTGAGTTCATGGTGAGTAAGGATCACATAAATACCAACTTGACTCTAGCACAGATTATTGATGTTTGTCGAGCTTCAAGAAATCTCCAGATTAGGAAGGATATCCCGGCTTGGTTGCTTTCATCTCCGGATGGTGTTCGGACACCCATACGATCATATGTAGATGGGGTGAAATAACTTTCTCATTGGAGAGTGTGGCTCTCTTTGTCAATCTTCCGTGAACCGGAATATTAACATCCAATTATCTCAAGGTGAGGAGAAGATGCAGGATGACCTTGCCGCTAAGTTGGGAGATTTCGCTCGAAAAGACTCCACCTGCGAAGTCGAAGTATTCTCGTCCTAAAGAGGATGAAAGGTGCTTTTACAGCTGGTGGATATCTCAATGGTTTCCGGACGAGCTGGAACCTAAATAGAAAAGCAGTGATCTTCACGTTGCAGCATTTTTGGCTCTCTGGTTGTCTAGAAATATTTTTGATGACGGTTCTGGCAAGAAGGAAATAAGACCAGAGTTGCTAGTGATTGCTGTGAAGTTGACAAAAGGTGAGGTTCTTCCCATTGGCAAGCTATTCCTTGGTTCCATGTATGTGCATCTCGGATCACCTAGTTGCGAACATGCGAGTTTCGAATGGTTTCATGAAAGTGGATTCATATGTGCACGTTGCTTTTCTGCAAGCCTGGTTATGGGAGCACTTTGAGAAGTATGCTCCGAAACCGTTGCCTTCGATTCCCGCGAGTTGGGGCGGCTCCCGAATTCTTCGATGGGTGAACAAAGCGTCCAAGAGTTGGCATGAGCTTGGTTAGTCTTCTCGATAAGTCACATGAAATCAGTTTTCGCCCATGGGAGCCGGTCCATAGGTCGGTGACTCAAATTGACACCTTTGCTTCTGCTCCGATCATGTCTTTGTCTTCTGATGGCAACTTGAGCATTGGTGAAAACTTGTTTATTCAAAGCTTCATGTCCGGTTATATGCCGTCTTTCTTCATGGGGTCTTTCAGGATAGCTGCTTACAATATTGACCGTGCTGCTCGTCACATGGGTTTCGATCAAGGGGTGCCTCTTGCTTACCAGCTGGTGGTTACTAAGGATTCATTGCGTGCCGCCCTCAATGCCAGTGCCCTTGAGACGGGTATCCACCTTCCCTTCTTTCAAACGGGATGAGTAACTTCGACGACTTTTGGCTATAATGAGTTCTGGTGCGATGAGTTTATTATGATCCAAGATTTTGTAAATAACGTGGTGGAGAATGTTCGTTGTAAACCTTCCCAGCAGTTTTGAAGAAGTATCCAATGTTGAGAGATCTCAGCGAAAGTTGCCTGGCAACTCCTGGAAAGTCCCCAAAGGCAAAGGAACGAGAACGAAGAATCGTGGCTTCGGGTTCCTGGCGGTTTCAAAAGATCCTCCCACAGCTCTCGTGTCTTTTAGTTCTTCCAATAACCAGTATGTGTCGCCTCCTTGTTGGTTTGTCTTAAAACACGTGAATTTCACTAAAACATGTGTCTTGTTTCTTCCGGGGCTTCGGTAGTGTTAATGATTTCGCTGCCCTTGCACGTTGCCAGAGAGACTTCGCAATTTCTTCGAAGAATTCCTACGGCGCCGAGACTTCTCATAACGGTGATGAGTCGAGAAAGAAGAAAGTTCGATAATTGAGAGTGATTCTTCCGATAAAGACCGGTTCTTTTTCGGGAAGTGGTTTGGTGAGTTTCGCGCTTCTTTTTCTTTCTTCTTTCGCTTCTTCTTTTGAAAGATGTCTAACTCAAGTTCGCAGGAGGAATCTGGTTCGGAAGACGATTCTGTGGTGGAGCCACATGAAAACTTGCCTTTGGTGACCACCGCCGGTGACTTGGAGATGGGAGTTAGCCGATTGCTTGGCACAGATATGGTTCAAACGGTGGATGATTCCCTGATGGTTGCTGCCGTAGACGTGGAAAAAGACCCTTTGCGAGTCATGAGGACAGTTGCAGGCGCCATTTTCGATCCCCCGTACTTGGTTCCTTATCCAGGTCATGTGCTGGTTGGCGGTTTCAGCGTGCTGGCTAAGTATGAGGCGTTGTACACCGAATCCGGGAGAAGTATGGACATATGGCCACAACCAAGAAGATCACTAGTCGATTTGCGCTAAAGCGTGTGGAAGAGGCTTTATCTTCCATCGAGGACATGCGTGAGGTGATTGGCCATACCGTTTCTGAAGACGTTATTGCCGAATGGGAGCGCCATCGCGACGTGTGTGTAGAAAAGGAGTTCAATGCTTCGTGGTTTGTCGAAGGCCTTGCTGAGATCCATAAGTCGAAAGATGCAACAGTCGAAAGCCTTTCTGCAGTGGAGATTGCACGACAGGAGGTAAAACTCGAAAAGCTTTCCAAGATGTTGACTATGAAGAGAGCGGCTCTTGAAGATGCAAAGTTGACTTTCTCCAAGAAGAACAGACCTCTGTTGGATGATTTTCCTTGAATGTTTCTCTGTTAAACTTTCATTTAGGTTCTTCTTCTTTTTTTTTTTTTTTTTGAAAAACATACTGGATGTCTGGTTCAAAGTTCGACCGGTTTTGATAGACAGCTGGTATCTTTTAAGGATATTGGATTATTTCTGGAATGAATGGTTTTGATAATATAACTTTGATTATGTTTTGTGAAAGGAATATTGCTTTTATGAAAATGTGTGCTAGCAATAGGCACAAGACGCAATAGTGTGACGATTTTACTAAGAACCTAAAAACAGATCGTATATCTTGCCCAATCTAAATTTACTCACTTCATAGGTTTTTGCGAACACGCCCTCTCCATGTAAAAGGAGGCTTTGCTAGTAGCATCTCCAGCAAGTCCCCAATCGCTGGTAGCATCTTCAGCGAGTCCCCAGTTTTCTGGTGTAGTTTTTACAACTGGTAACCGGGTTGTCTGGCAGTTGAGTCGGATTGAGTCGCCTTCCCCTACCATCTTGATGTCTGTGTCAAATAACGAGATCGACGGTCTGACATTGCAGCCGATAGATCAATCCTTCCGCTGTGGTCGCCAATTGTTTATGGGTAAAATTCGTTTCCGCCGATTTTGGTAAATTCGGTAGGTGAGTGAGAAACTGGTTTAAACCCTAAACAAATGTGCTGCACGTGAGCACTTTCTAGATTCGAAAGATCAATCTGTACAAATCCGGCCTAAACCAAGAAATGGCCGTTCCAGACTTGCTTCGGTCACAAAGTAGAGGAGAAGGGTTGATTTGGGGAGGGAAGCAAAGAAAGGTGTTGAGACCATAATAATTCTGGGAGAGTAGTATCTCGACTTGTATCAGAAAGTGAAAGCTTAGGAATCTTGCAAGAGATGAAAGCTTTTTGGAGAGCTTGCAAAGTTGCCTTTTCTTAGAGTGTTGTATTTTTCTCCTGACCGAGACTTGTTGTCTGGTGGAAATAGGTAAGACCTATTTATACAAGTCGAGATTGAAACGTACCCTGGCCTCATGAAGGAAGAGGAAAGGGTGAAATAATGGGAGGAGGTGGTAACCGCATGGTGTTTATGGGTGAAAACGTTTTCACCATTATTTCCTCATTTATTTGACCGCTTTATTCCTATTCACGCTTTCTTAATGTGAGCGTAGTGTACGCTGCATGCCATGACCGCCAAACCAAGACCCCGGAAAGCATCCCCCGCCTTGTGTTGATGTCTCGAGTGTTGGTTGCACCTTGAGTGCAAGTGGCGCTGCTAGGGGCGCGTGTGGCATGTGCCAATGGCATGTGCGTAATGCCTTTGTTGCGGGTTGTACCTCGAGCACAAGTGGCAATGCCATAGCTGCTAGTGGCGTGTGTGGCATGTGCCAATGGCATGTGTGGAATGCCTTGGTGGTAGGTTGCACGTTGAGTGTAAGTGGCAACCCTAGAGCTGCTAGTGGCGTGTGTGGCATGTGCCAATGGCATGTGCGAAATGCCTTGGTGGTAGGTTGCACGGTTTGCAAGTTAGGCTACTAGCGTGGGTTTTGGAATGTGCCAATGGAGCGTACGGCAAAGTTGGCCTAGGTTGGACGGCTTGTAAGTTGGGCTACCAGCGTGCATGTTTGGCATGTGTCAATGGCATGCGTGGCCAATTTGGATCACGGCCTGGTAAGAAAAGCTACCAGCGATGCGTGTTGGCATGTGCCAATGGCATGCGTGGCCATTAGGACCACGGCTTGGTAAGAAGAGCTACCAGCAATGCGTGTTGGCATGTGCCAATGGCATGCTCGGCCATTAGGGCCACGTCCTGGCGAGAAAAGCTACCAGCGATGCCTGTTGGCATGTGCCAATGGCATGCTCGGCCATTAGGGTCACGTCCTGGTGAGAAAAGCTACCAGAGATGCGTGTTGGCATGTGCCAATGGCATGCGTGGCCAATTTGGACCACGGCTTGGTAAGAAAAGCTACCAGCGAGCGTGTTGGCATGTGCCAATGGCATGCTCGGCCATTAGGGCCACGTCCTGGCGATAAAAGCTACCAGCGATGCGTGTTGGCATATGCCAATGGCATGCTCGGCCATTAGGGCCACATCCTGGTGAGAAAAGCTACCAGCGATGCGTGTTGGCATGCTCGGCCATTAGGTCCACGGCTTGGTAAGAAAAGCTACCAGCGAGCGTGTTGGCATGTGCCAATGGCATGCTCGGCCATTAGGGCCACGTCCTGGCGAGAAAAGCTACCAGCGATGCGTGTTGGCATGTGCCAATGGCATGCTCGGCCATTAGGGCCACGTCCTGGTGAGAAAAGCAACCAGCGATGCGTGTTGGCATGCTCGGCCATTAGGGCCACGACTTGGTAAGAAAAGCTACCAGCGAGCGTGTTGGCATGTGCCAATGGCATGCTCGGCCATTAGGGCCACGTCCTGGCGAGAAAAGCTACCTGCGATGCGTGTTGGCATGTGCCAATGGCATGCTCGGCCATTAGGGCCACGTCCCGGTGAGAAAAGTTACCAGCGATGCGTGTTGGCATGCTCGGCCATTAGGGCCACGGCTTGGTAAAAAAAGCTACCAGCGAGCGTGTTGGCATGTGCCAATGGCATGCGTGGCCAATTTGGCCTAGGTTGCACGGTTTGCAAGCCTAGGCGCGGGTGCTACTTTGGCATGGTGCTGCTAGGGCCAAGGTAAGGGTGTTTGGCTTGGCGTGGCGTGATCAGCGTAGCTAGGGCCAAGGAAGAGTGCGTTTGGCATGGCGCGGCTAGCTTGGGATAGGTGTGGCTGGCATGATTTGCCATTGGCACAGAGGTGCGGCTAGCATTTTTGGCATTCTTTGGCGTGTTTGGTGTGGCTGGCATGATTTGCCATTGGCACGGGGGTGCGTCTAGCATGGTTGGCATGCTTTGGCGCGTTTGGTGTGGCTGGCATGATTTGCCATTGGCACAGAGGTGCGGCTAGCTTGGGCTAGGTGTGGCTGGCATGATTTGCCATTGGCACAGAGGTGCGGCTAGCATGTTTGGCATGCTTTGGCATGTTTGGTTTGGTCGGCATGATTTGTCATTGGCACGGTGCGAATAGCATGGTTGGCATGCTTTGGGGCGTTTGGTGTGGCTGCATGATTTGCCATTGGCACAGAGGTGCGCCTAGGGCCAAGGTAAGGGTGTTTGGCTTGGCGTGGTGTGACTAGCGTAGCTAGGGCCAAGGCAGAGTGCATTTGGCATGGCGCGGCTAGCTTGGGCTAGGTGTGGCTGACATGATTTGCCATTGGCACAGAGGTGCGGTTAGCATGGTTGGCATGCTTTGGCGCGTTTGGTGTGGCTGGAATGATTTGCCATTGGCACGGGGGTGTGGCTAGCATGGTTGGCATGCTTTGGCGCGTTTGGTGTGGCTGGCATGATTTGCCATTGGCACGGAGGGGAATTAGGGTTTTGTTCGTTGTAACCCTAATTTGAAAAAATACCCATGTTTAATTACTGACTACATGCATTGAGTGTTCTAATAAATGTGTCACCGGTGACATTAGGTTATTCAGGGTTTTACGATTTTATCCTTTGTCTAAAAACCACAATCAACACTACCATATCGTTAAGTTATTGTGAGGTGATTGATATTAATAGGTTGTTCTTCGGTAATATAAGACCGGTGTATCAATTGGTTCCTGTTCACCTTGATTTTTCAAAAGACTTAACAAAAACTCGTAGTTATTTGTGTGGGAGACAGATTTATCTATTCAATGGACTTTTCTGTGTGAGATAGATTTGTTTATCAATTCTTCGACTTTGGTTCGTAGCAACTCTTAGTTGTGGGTGAGATCCGCTAAGGGAATCAAGTGCGTAGAGTCCTGCTGGGATTCAGAGGCGTAAGGAACGCGATTTTACCTTAATCAGTATGATATTGGTGAGGGCTCAGCTATACTCCAGCCCGAAGTTAACTTGTAGTAGGCTAGAGTCTGTAGCGGCTTAATACAGTGTGGTGTTCAAATCTGGACTAGGTCCCGGGGTTTTTATGCATTTGCGGTTTCCTCGTTAACAAAACTTCTGGTGTATGTGTTATTTCTTTTCTGCATTATACTTTCTATATAATTAAAATATCATAGGTTGTGTGTAGTTCAATCAATTAGATAATCCAACCTTTTGTCGTTGATATAAATTGATTCACACTTGGACATTGGTCTTTGGTACCGTTCAAGTTGTTTCTCATAATAATCAGAATCGCGGATTTCTATCTCTGTTTGATTTGATGATTACATTGAGAAACAGAAATATAACTATTGGATGTATTTTCCTTGATTGAGTCTGACTGTCTAGTTGATTCTCTTGGAAATATTGGAGTTAGTCCATACAGATTGCCGAAACGAAATATTGGATGTGGTTGTTAGACCCCGCTTTTTCAGATTGTTCATGGATCTTACCTCAACATATTTATAAGATCTTAGCCTTATATAACCTGGCTTGATTGGGGTATACCTAATGAGACAAAACCCAAGACATTTTGAAGTAAAAGAAGCCACCCCTTAACCTTGTATTTTCTAAATGGCTAATATGTCCTTGTTTAATTAACACTAAAAATTCTGATTAGGTTAATTAATTGAGTTTAGATTAATATTTTGAAATTATGAATTCAGTAGATTAAACCTTTTATATGTCTTATAAGTTCGATTTCGATTAAAAATTTAGTTTTGAAAATATGAATGGTCGGCAAGGTCCAAGTTTGAATAAGGTGCCGACTAAAATCCGCCGGCTTGGTCGACGTTTGAATAGGATGCCAACTAAGTTTAGCCGGCATGGTCCGCGGATGAATAACACGCCGTCCCTTTTTAGGGCGGAATGGTCTTTGAATGAAGATTACGCCGACTATCTTGGGCCAGTAATTTTACGGTCGACATGTAAATATTTCCTATAATGCCAGCTATCATATGGTCGGCATGCACATAATTTTTAACATTGTCGGCTGACCTGTAGTCGGCATGCTAAGGATTTGTAACTTTGCCGGCATGTACTTATACCAAACAGAAAACAGAAAATGGGAAGATGTAATTCACTTTATTCATGCAATTTTGGCTACTACATTGATTGAAACATAATACCTAAATCCTTGT
The DNA here is from genome assembly GCA_023531295.1 of Papaver armeniacum. Lineage (NCBI taxonomy): Eukaryota > Viridiplantae > Streptophyta > Magnoliopsida > Ranunculales > Papaveraceae > Papaver > Papaver armeniacum. The sequence goes on along the minus strand of JAJJWW010008975.1, from coordinate 673,368 downwards.
CGACGGAAAAACGAATACACTTAGCATGTGCATCAAGCCTTTGAACCCCTAGGCGACCCTAGTGGACGATTTATAGTCCCGTGAGGGTTTACATAGAGGTATACCCAGAAAACCTATACAAAAACTTCTAAAGCCATAAATCTTCCTCCTCCGAAGCATCCAAGTAGTCCGGGTTATCCTCCGGGATTCTTTCTGCCAAGAAGTTATAGCTTGCATCGAATGCGAATGCTTCCCCCTTTTCCTCCAAGTAGCGCGCTTTCACGACTTCGTGCTACAAAAACACAAAAACAAACTTACATTTGTTAGTGGTGTTTCATTGGAAGATCAAAAATCATGGATCACGTAAAATAAACCACAAACATACTTACAAATTGTTCAATGGACAAGGTGAAGGGGCGAGTGTTAAAAATCCGAGGTTGGAGATCTAAAAAAGCAACATCGCATTTTCGATGACTAAGTGCCTATCGTGCACTTGTTGAACACTTCTTGCATTAGGATTCCCAAACTCTTGGCTAAATTTGTTGTGTACCCTAGCCCAAAAGGTTACAGAATCCACCCTTACGGAGGATTGACGTCTAGCTCGAGTTTCCGCGTACCATGCTTTGGTGATTTCCAAATCTTCGTTCGAATCAAATGATGTCATTTATTGTATGTAGAGAGATATTGGGTGAGTTAGATGAGCGTATGATGATATGAGCTTTGGAGAGTATATGCAAATAGTTGTGTTTTGTTTTGTAGAGATAAGTAGTGTATTTATAGGATGGTGCCCAAATTTGGCCGTTATAGTGCATAAGTACAAGTCAATCAATGCAATTGTACTTTCAAAAAAATGAATTTTAAAATTGCCGGCACGGTTTGTTTTCCCCAGATGTTTAATTAAATTCCGTAGGCAGGTGGAAATTTTGTTACCATGCCGACCTTATGATGATTTTAGGCATCAGGAGAACATTTTCTTCTGTGTATCCGCCGGAAATGTATTTGGTCATCAGCATGCCGGCAATAGCATAGTCGGTAAGGTCGAAATTTTCTTACCATGCCGACCTTATGACTTTTAGGCATCAGGAGTTCATGCAATTTTCTATTTAACCGTCGAAATGGTATTTGGTCACTAGAGTGCCGGTTGTGATATGGTCAGCAAGGAACATAATTTTAACCATGCCGACTTTATGATGATTTTTGGCATCAGGAGAAGGTATTTGCTACAACACATAGCCGACAGGGTCGATAACAGAATACCCTGCCTGTTTCTTAACATCCGGCTAGGTTTTGATCTGATTACCCTGCCGACCCTGGTATGTAAATAATTTCTGGTGTCAGGGTCGGCAGTCTGATACTTCAAAACCTTGCCGGCCCTGGTGTGGTCAGCACTGTAACTTAAAAAAATCATGTCGTCATAAACATTGAAACTTTACATATCTAAACAAACCATTCATTCAACAACTAGAAATCCAACACTTGTTGTCCAAAATACGAAAACATGTCCCATAAACCTTAAAAAAAAAAAACATTTGTCCAACCGTTAACCTTAACATTTGTCCAACACAACATAAAGAAATAAACTAGAGATTGCATTCATTCACGACCACGACCCCAACCCCGTTTAGGAACACCACCACTACTACTACCTTCACCACCACGACCACTACGAGCCCTCTTTTTGTCAGCATTCATCTTGGCTTGTGCTTCCCTCCTGGCTTTTTCTTCCCTCTTTACTTCAGCATCAGCTTGCTTGAACATTTCAAAGGCATCCTCATTGTCAATATTCCAAGCATAGTCAATGTGCTTGCTTTGCTCTTCAATCGACAAAGGCTCTCCTATGACTTTCGCGCAACACAACACCTTCACAAAGGTCTTCAAATGCTCCTTCTATTTTCAATTAAACAACAAACAATTAATACAATGATTCGATAATGTAATCTTAAAACATTAAGAGCGACTCTAAAATACTTACAAAGAACTTAAGACTTGTTGTTGGGTCTTTCGATGCCATCTTCCTCTTACGAGCCAATTCTTCATGAGTCATTTCCCTAATCACAATAGGACGAGCCCAACCCAAGTACCACATCATGTATTTCTCACTAGCTTCATGACCGGTGGTCACCTCGTCCAAAAGACTCACATCGACTTTACAGCCACGTCTATCGTCCCAATGTTCAGGAACTGGCGCTGGAGCGTAAGAGATGTTAATAGTCTTTTGGGACGTGGTGCAATCTGCCTTTGACACAGTAAAGACCGGCTTGTCTTCATCGAAATGAGGTTCTTCTTGGACATAACCCAATTGTCGCATTACCCGATGTGGATCGTACATTGAATATCCACCGAAACACAATAACAAGCGTCCATAGTATAATGAAACTTTATCTCTCCTTTGGATTAAACCTTGATTTCTAGCATCTCTATACGGATCAAATATCACATCATCCGCAGTCAATTTGTCGATGGCTATTCGGAGTTTGATAAGATTTTGTGGCATTTTCTTATCCTAAGTACCCTTAAAACTGTACCTTTGCGCTCTTGGCTTATCAACCGCAACATTCACATCCACTTTGATGTAGGAGTTGGCTTTCACCAAAGAAGGGAAGTGCTCATATATTCAAACCTATGTAAAAAAAAATAGTTTAGTAAGAATCTTATCTTACGAGAATTTTGCAAATATAAATGATTTAGACAATAAAATTACCTGGAAGAGACATATATTTTCGTTAACTTGCACAGTGAGTTCCCTAGAACCCTTTGTCAATTTATTGTTCAAGAAGGCAACCACCGCAGTACCCCAAGAATACTCACGCATCTTATCTAAGGGATCCAATAGTTGCATATAACTGGCGTCGACCAAGCTTCCGGAACTATCAGGGAAGATACATTTGCCCAGGAAGTATAGCAAATAAGCTGACGCGGTAGCATTGATTCGCACCGGGTTCACCCTTCCTTCTTTATCAAAGATTTTCTTGGTCCCAGAAAATGTGTCCCTCAACTGCTTCAGATTAAACTTCTTGGTTAGACGACCATCTTTCTTCTCAAGCATAGACTATGTCTCAGTCTGATTCCAACCGAACAATTTCTGGCTCAATTTGTAAATATCCTTGAAAAAAAATAATTATCGAAGCCCTCACTGACTGCTTTTCCCTCAACCTCGAGGCATAGAATTTGATGAGCATCATTGGGAGTTATCGCCATCTCACCGAATGGGAATAACATTGTATCAGTCTCCCCGTAGAACCTCTCACAGAATGCAGATACGGTAACTCTATCATACTCAATATTCAAACTCTCCATCGCTGGCCACAACCCAGAGTTCTTGACAATCACTTTCACCTCCTCACATTCATCCTTAAGATCCCAAGTCTTAGTCACTGAACATGAAGTTTGGCACCTCATGAGACGGACGGCATGCTTGTGATCCTAAATACCAAAAAAACAAAATGAAAAGAAATACAAACACTTGACGCAAATTTAAGATAGATGCACACTTGAATAAAAAACAACGAAGAATTGAGATTACTTATGATAGTATTATGGATCGTACATGCCTATGAGTCTTTGTATCCAAAAATAACATTTCCACCATCTCTTGGGGTCCCCCTTGGACGCTCAGCTTTTTTCAGTGTAACCATCAAGTGAGGGGGAGGCATGTGGGATTAGATGGTTTAGTGATCACCCTCTTCTTCTTTCCGGTTTCAGTTGAAGTTAAAGCTTCGGTATGTTGAACAATAGCTAGAGTTTGTTCTCCATCTCCTTTTTCTTCTTCTTCTTCTTCTTCTTCTTCTTCTTCTTCTTCCACTGCCTCTTCAACGATTTCATCTTCGATATCCTTATCTTTATCTCCATTACCATCATCATCATCATCATCATCATCATCATCACCTCCTCCAACATTAGGCATGTCTTGATCACCATCATCATCATCATTGTTACCTCCTCCAGCAGCCGGAGTGCTTTCATCAATATCATCATCATCACCTCTTCTACCAGATGGAATTAATTGGTCTTCATCTGGAGTCTCGTCTGAATCACTGGGTTCTGATGGTGGTTCAGAATCATTCGATGCACGGATCAAAAGCGTTCTCGGCACAATGTATGTCCCTCGATGTGTTGAAGTCAAGAGTTTTTCACCAACACGAGGAGGTACTGAAGGATGACTAAGAGCTTTCAGAGCTTCTTTCTTCTTTTCCTTTTGCAACCTGAACAAGAACGATTAAGAAAAAAAAATATAAGTCGGCAGGGTCGACAAATACAACCTTGTCGGCTACACAATCGTCGGAAAGGTCGACTAAATAATGCATGCCGGCTAAACAGCGCCCGGCAGTGTATTATTCACATAACCTGCCAGTTTATAACAAATATGAACACAATAGATATAAGGATTTTCCACAAACCAGTCGGCAAGGTCCATTACCAACACATTTCCGGCTAATAAACAACCGGCATGGTTTTATCCAAATACCATTCCGACTTTAAAATTCAAGGCATCAGGAGACACAAAAAACTTGAAATATAGCCGGCAAGGTAAAAATTTATAACCAACCCAGCTAAAAAAAAAACTGACGCCGGCAAGGTCTTAGTTTGAATAACATTCCGACCACCTGCAAGTACCAGATTCTGGGTAGTTAACAGTAAACAAGATCTTCAACCTAAGAGCTCCTTAGGCCAAACCCTAAATATGAAAAGTCGACAAGGTCGATAACATAATACTTTGCCGGCGTCGCAACTGCCAATTCATAATTTTGATTTTTCTGACCTAATTTGACATGCAAACATGAAATTGAAGTACTAGAGTGAGTTTAAGTATGCCCTTACTTTCTTAATCGCACAATTTCTCGTGTTTCAGCGGCTACGAATTCTTCTTCTTCAACCGCTTTTTTTTTTCACTTTCTTTTGAACCAAACTTGCAATTCCATGGTTATACTCATTGGGTTTTCGATTAGCTTCTTTCATACGACTTTCCCTAGGTCGTGGCGGATCCATTTTTGAAGATTAATCGGAACTTTTGAATCGACAGTTTCGGTGGTGGGGGTGGAGTAGCCGGTAATGTGTTTTAGGAGGAGAAGAAGAAGAGAAGAAGATGAAATGAAGAGAATGAAAATTGATTTAGGGTAATTAGAATTATAATGGGAAAGGGTAGTTTTGTAACCCTACCCATTAGGCCTCCCCCTTTGCCCTTAAAAAATAGTCCACTTAAAATTGGGTATACCCCAATTAATCTGGGTATACCCCAATCTCGTCAGGTTATATAAAAACAACAATCTTTCTTTATAATAAGAGACCCCAAAAGGGACACATGTCGTCACTACAATTAATCTTGAATCTTATGAAGCCACACCAGCATTAGCATTCCATGTCAGCAACTTCTATTGGCCACCACTCTAAAAGACACCACTTGTTGAGGCGCCAATCCATTTGCCAACTTAAAGTCACTGAAGCGCCACTTTTAAAAGAAAACACCCAAGAACTGACAAAAATTGAGTTGTCTTAATAAGAAAAAGTTGGAAAAAGAAAATGTCTCTTCAAAATTGCTTTAACGGTCGGGTAAATACAATCGCATCTCTTCAAATTACGTCCTATAAATTCAACGAAAAGCCACGGACCATCTCAAATACAGTAGCAACCTCAAACACATTCATAATCTCTAATTATAATACACAGACAACCACCTCAAGTCAACTACCAAAACCTCTATTTGAGAATACAAAAAAAGAAACAATTTTGCCCGCAGACGATGATTGATGCTTGGGGATTCTCAGTTTACAAATGACGAAATGATAAACAACACACCGCAAAAAATAGGGGAAAATACCCAGATGGGTGGTTCCATACAACAGAAACTTGATTGGAAAATTACCAAGCGAAGGAAAAGATATGGCAGTCCGGCAGTGTGGAAATATGCACAAAAAAAAAAAAAAAAAAAAAATTGGATGGTCAGATATTTGTTCAAAATTGGTTGATCACTGATCAGATATTTATGCAAAGCAAAAGATACGGCAGTATTGAAGAAACTTCAAAAAAAGATACGACTCTGAGATCCAGTTCAAAGATCCGAGTGTAGAGAGGTTATCTTTTCATTTACCAAGTGAATAAAAAATCATATTTCGGGACAACAAAGAATTGACCGCGGTGGTTAATCGAATTGATCCGGAAGATCCGAAGTTCTAGAGTGGATTAAGGAAAATAGAAAATACGAAGATGCAAGGGAGTTAACTTATGCAGAAACAAAATGGGTCTGGGACCAGACGAACAAGAACTGGTCTAGAAGAAAGTCGAGGAGAAGGATTGGAAGGCTTTATCATGCACATCCAACACCGGGGGATTCTACATGCGTTTGTTGCTCCACGCCTCCACATAGTAAATAGATTTGTTCATACAACATTCAAAGATAACTACAAATAATGGTATGAAACGATGGAAGAGGAGGGAACTTGGGCATCCAGTAAGCTATTACGTGAAATTTTCATAACATTGTTACTCTTCTGCGAAATTACCAATCCAGAAAAACTGTGGACCGGTATTGGAGAGAATGTTATCTGATGACATTCTACATCAACAAAAGATCTGGAGGTGGAAGACGAACATATAGAAAAATATTTTTATTTGAAATGGAGTAAGCGATGAACCAAATCAACAGGTCTCTCAAAGAATTTCCAAAGCTTCCTTCCGAAATATGACTCTTCAAGACAAAAAAAAAAAAAAAAAAAAAAAAAAAAAAAGCCGACTCATCCTTGAAGAACAGCAGTACAACAGAATATAACTTTTTGAGTTCTTACAGCACCACAGGTAATGAACATTCGGCGAAAGAGGGTGCTTGATGCAGTAACATAGGCAATAGAAAAAAAAAAAGGGGGGAGTTTTTTCGTCTATGAAAGCGGTGGCAGGGGAAAAACATATATGTGGAAAACGTTAGCATCGCTATTACTACCAGGTGGGAGAACAGCTAGCACATTCAAATTGCCTCTACAAATTAATGAAACATCGTGTCGTGATATACCGAAGGGAAAACATTCAGCAGCGTCGATGTGTAGGGCATACTTAATAGATAATATGAGATAAAGCACTGATGACGCATTAACATGCATTAGAAGCACCGGATAGGTTATTGACGGGTCTGATGAGTAAGCCGATAGACATATTTCGAGTCTGGCCAACTGAGATAGCTCCTACCATGAAAAACGATAAAAAAAGTATTTTTTTCCTCATCATGATAGTAACAATAGGGATGGCACTTACTGAAGTTTCGTAGGCATTTTCCATGACACCCTATGATAATATAACGACTACGAACCCAATTTTGGCGGCGACGATGTAGACATACGCACCGGGTTAGATGCTTATAATGTAACAAGACAAAAATAACCTCCTATAAAATTATGTGTTTATTCTCGTCACTCTAGTATCCAATGAATGAATATGTAAATTATTCACCTTGGATTATTTTAGGGTTAATTTGCGTTACTCTCCACGGCCAAGATCATAATTAGCGTTACCTCCCCTACGTAAATTAAATTAGTGAAACCTCCCTCGTTACATTTTCCCAGTCCAAAAATGGTTATCCCAAAATTGCTGATTTTGTACACGTGGACCGCTTTTTACATGTGGACTTTGATTTTCCCCGAATACCTCCCATGGCCAAGATCATAATTAGCGTTACCTCCTACAGCTTTTTACACGTGGGAAAGTCAAAGTCCACGTGTAAAAATCGGTCCATGTGTACAAAGTCATTGACTCGGGATAACCAGCTTTGGACGGAAAATGTAACGAGGGGAGGTTTCACTAATTTAATTTCTGTAAGGGGAGGTAACGCTAATTATGATCTTGGCCAGGGGAGGTAACGCAAATTATCCCATTATTTTATAAGAACATTTCCGGTGGGATGGGAAAATGAGCAGATTTTTCTATTGCCACCCCACAATGAGACTGCCGGATCAAGAAAATGGATGGGCAAACGTTCAAATTTGGAGTTTACTCGTCTAGTCTCAAGTCGAGTCAAGAGTCTTAACTTGAGACTACCAAATCTAAGTTGAGACGAGCCCCTCCTCAACTTAAGACGATCCATAATTTCTTAATATTTAACAGGTAATTTAGTTAGTTAATATAGTTCTTTAACAAAATCATATACACAGAATAGGTCCCATTTATCATTATTTATTAGATTTATCAAAATATTTTCATAAAACAGGCCCATTTAACTTTTAAAAAATATTAGTTTATGCAAAATCGGGCCTCACTAGTTAGATTTGCACATTTACCACTATTCAAAAGTTTAAATACCACGTGTATCGGCAAGCAAGCAAATATATCAGTTTTTACTGGAATTGCCTTTTTTTTTCTTTTATTTTTTTCCGAAAAAGAGGCATGCCTCAAATATATTGATAATAACTCTTCGATTCGAAACTGGTATCGGTTACAGGACTGACTCGAGATTTCTTACATTTATAGAAGTTTTACACAGACAATAGGGACATTCAAAGAACTCAGCATCATATTACGTGACACAATCTGAAAAATGAACCTAACCATGCCAATATGAATCCAAAGTAACAATACAAGTTCAAATGACTTGGTTTGGATCAAAAGAAACTCATCCAAACCACATAACAATTCTACTAATAGTAAAAATGCTAGGATCAAAAGATTTAACCACTTCTCAAGGGTTTTGTTTTCAAAATCATAAATATGACAAAGTCTGAAAAGGATCCATATATCCAACCATTTATCACTGATTTTGTAAAAGTAGAAGTAACATAGGTAACAAAGGTAAAATTGCAGTAGCATGGGTAGCATAGATAATCTAAATTGGTTATCTTATAGTAGAATCGGTCTGTGTCTGTCTGGGTCCTCATAAAAATCAGTCTTCTGGAACATGTTGATGATGGTGTCTTTGGTGTCATAGTAGCTGCTGGTGTTTGTGACTTTAGAGTCCTAGTTTCTGGAGGAGTCTGAATCAGAACCGGATGAAGCTTTGGAATTTTTGTTGTTGCAGTGGGAGATGCAGATGGGGTGGTCTTTGATGTTGTTTCCCAAAACTTGGTTGATGATGGTATCATTTCTGATGGTAAGTAGCCTGTTCTTCTAAGATGAAAAAACAATCAAGGATTTACAAGAAAAAATAGCACTAGCTTCAACAAAACCTTGAGAAACTCCCAACCCAAATCTAAGAAATGTCACTTTTATCAACAACTCAAAGCAAGTATTAAGAAAATCAATCAGAAAAAACCCAAACCGAAAGAAACCTTTAAAAATAAAGTGATAAGAAATCCAAATCAAAAACTTGAACTAGAGTTAATCGTCTAAAAACTAGCGTGGAATCCAAAAAGACATTGATAAATCAAGCCCAAACGGATGAAAACAGATAGCAGCTAAAACAAACAGCTGAAAATTAAATTAAACCTAGAAAACAAAGTAAAAAAACAATACACTGATGAAAAGGACAATAATAGATTGATTGAAAGAGAAGATGATATAGAGGATCAGGAAGGAGATCGGCTCAGATCCACCCCATGGGAGCAGATCTGAGTCGGCGGCCGTTTATGTTTTACAGGTTTCTCTTACCTCATGAAAGAGAAAAAGAGAAGAGATACCCCATTTGGGGATACCCCACAAATTGGGGGATATATATAAAAAAGAAAAAAATATATATTATGAAGTATATTGGTTTATACATTCCAAACTTCTTCCGGTGGATTAAAAGTATACTAGTTTGATGGAGAACTGTTCCATTCGAGCAGAATATGGAATGGGCAAAGCTTTTTCAAATTTGCTTGGATCTTCTCAGTTTAAAATTTTGAATAAATATTTTATGATCATTTTTTAATTTTTAGTTGTTATTTCGGTGATCAAACCACAAGTATTTCATTCAAATTAGAAATGTCTACTTTCGAATAAAGGTGCAGTGAGTCACGGAATAATATAGGATTTTGTGGACCACATGTTCCCCTGTTCATTGACAACACCAATTGTACATTTTTTCCGAGAGCTAACGTAAAGGATGACAAGTTTTCTTCTTTACAAGAAATAGACTATTCAAAAAGTAAAGAGTTGTGGGAGTTAAGAGAGAAAGTTTGGAGCCAGAATAGCCAGAAAAGTAAAAGGATGGATGACAAAATGCCTAACTCCATCCGGAAGACTAGTTCTCATCAAAACATCCCTAACCCCAACCTCCAATCACATAATGCAAACACAAAACCTACCCAAAAATATACACAAACAAATAGATCGTATCACCAGGAATTTTTTCTGGGGACATGACTCAACGATCAAAACACTACACCATATAGGATGGGATAAAGCAACAAAACCATTAGCCGAAGGAGGATTAGGAATAAGGAAAAGCAGTGATCATAATAAGGCTCTTCTAATGAAGAGAATTTGGAATTTGCATGAACAACCTAACTCTATATGCGGAAGTGTCTATTCAGCGCAAAATACCTTAAAGAACAACCAATTTTTCAAGGAACCGTTTCCATACCCTCTGCTTCCAGTCCTCAATGGAGACAACTCACCTCCATTATCCCTACCATGCAAAACTTAATTTTTCATCATATTGGAAATGGGTTAACAACTCCGATAGAAGCTAATTGGATTCCACACTCTCCCAATTTAGACCCGACACAATGCTACCCAATCCAAACGGTAGAAGAAATCATCGACCCAATCACCCACTCTTGGAATCATGAAAAATTGAACAAATTTCCCAATCCAATAATTCAAAAAAATCGTCAACATTCACCTTCCCCAAAATAATACCCCAGAATAAATTATCTGGCCACACTCAAAAACTGGAAAGTACACTACATCTTCGGGATACAAATGTCTAACCCATGGTCAACCAACACACATACCTCTACCACCTACCAAATTCTCGTGGACCTTACCATGTCCACCAAAAATTCGGTTTTTCTTGTGGAAAGCCATCAATGAAGGATTACCAACCTTCTCTCTTACATCGAATCCACTTGACCAACTCAGACATATGTCCAAGATGCAATACTAATACGGAATTAGCAAGCCACCTTTTAATTCATTGCCCAATGGCAACTACTTCCTGGAACATCTTATTCAATCAACTTACAAATGCACCAAACTCCAACCCCACCCTGACTTTCACCTTAACTCCACAAACAACCATATCCAAAATCCTGCAACAACCAACATCAACAGCTATAATCTCCTCCTTCTGTTTTCTTCTATGGACCCTATGGCTATCCAGAAATGATCTAGTTTACCAACAAAGACAAACAACTTCGGAAGAAATCCTAGCATGGGCACAAAAACTGCAACAAGAATATTTCAGGGCACTGCACACTTTACCACCAGTCATACCAAGAGATGTAACAACATTCAACCACCCAACAACAGATAGAAGGACAACAACAATATCGGTAGGTTGGTCCACTCCGAACATCAACTGGATAAAGATTAACACAGATGGGGCAGCCAGAGGCCACCCGGGATTGGCAGGGGCGGTATTCATCTGTAGAGACTCTGATGCACTAATGTCAATAGCAATGGCTCAACCACTGGGAATTACCACTGCACTAACTGCAGAAACCTGAGCATTACTTTTAGCCTCAAGAACAGCAACAGAGAGACAATGGGCTAGAGTTCTCTTTGAAACGGATTCAGAGAACCTCTTGCGTTTCATCACATCAACCACCATGACACCTTGGCACATAGCAGGAATGATTGAAGAAATAAAAAGTAGGTTTAGGCAAATCCCGCAAGTCGCCATACAACACAACTATAGGGAAGGCAATCAAGCAGCGGACGGATTAGCAAACCATGCAGCTGATGGAAGCCAAGTAAGAAACTATTCAACCAAAATTTGGGACCAGGCAATCCCATCTTTTATCACTCACATTTTATTTCAAGACTCTGTGGGTACCACATACCCACGATAAGTTGTAATTTAAACTTTTCTCTAATAAATTCATGCTTCAAAAAAAAAAAAAAAAAAAAAGTTTGGCATATGTCCTAAGACTCCTAACCACTCACATGCACATTTGTTTTTTCTAAAATGTTTAGCTGCTACATCAGCCGTATTGTTGAAATATGTGTTTAAATAAAATTAAAACGTCCATATAATCATTTAGTTTCGCACCATTGATTATGCAGATCCTTGTCTTGTTGTTGTTGAATGGCCCATCTAATTTCTTCAAGAATTGCCACTAGGGGTGAGCATGGGGTGGTATGGATCGATTTTCATCTCATCCGCATCTAATCTTATTTATTGCGGATTTCAAATTTGGAAACCGCATCCAATCCAACATTCAATGAATTTGCATCCGATGGATATACGGATGGACAGATTGGATGCGGATAATCCAGCAAATTTGTTTTATAATTAAAATAGAGAAATAAAGACAATAAGTATACATATGGTTTTAGAAATAAGACTACATTGTTGAAGTTACTCAAAATTCGAAAAGGAAGAACCACCCGACTTCTTTAAAATGAGATGTTTTTGGTGGACTTGGGATCACACTTATGCACATATTGGTTTTGTATCTTGGAAGCTCATCAAAGCATGACATGAAAGGAATACCTATATTGGCAAAATAAAAAAAATATATATATATATATATACTAACTTCATATTTGTATCGAAGAAGTTTGACAAAACAAATAAACGAGTATAGATGTCCAACGGATTTTCAATATTGCATCAGGGCCCAATCCATAATCCATTAGATTTCAAAATTTTCATCTGCATCCAACCATTAGAGAATTGTCCGCAAAAATACGGATGGTCCCGGCTAAATCCGCGGATTTTGTGCCAAATACTCACCCCTAATTGCCATGCACTCTCTTTCGTCATAATCCATTGTAACTACAGGAATGACTTTGTATCCTTTATAACCCCTGCACATGTCGTAAGAATCATCGCAGTGAGTTACAACACATTCAAAAGGCAAATCAGAGTTTATTTAACCAGGTGTTTCTTCTCTTGAATTTAGCTAATTGGTTGTTGTTGAATGTGATCAGACTTAAAAAAAAAAAAAAATTAGAGTCAGTTATAAGTTTGCCGAATAAGTTTAATTTTCCTTTCTTTTCTATCCTTTTTGTTGAGAAAGAAAGAATGAAAAAACTCATCCAAGGATGATTTACAATTTCTACTCCTTAAGTGAAATGCATGAGTAACAACCTACGGCCAATTAATTTTGGTATATTTGTGGATTGGGTTATGATCATGTGATTTACCCATATGGTTTCTATTTTTTTTTTACAAAAAAACCATCCATCAACCACAAAATGGATTTTCCTTATTTGATGACTAAAATGACAGTATTTTTTCTTTTCTCGATACAATTTTTGTAAGTTGTAAAAACTTGTTGACTTTATCCATCGTCTCTTCAAGATGAGAGAAAATATATTGCGATATTTCATTAAATTTTTGTCAATAATGCATGGTGTGATTTTGGAAACGAACTTGTACCATCAAATTTGGTTTATCTAATAATAAGTCATTGATTTATATTCGTTCAAAAAAATCGTTATCAACGAAGAACAGAGTTTTCTCTACAAAGAATAAGGATTATAATTTCTTTATTTTCTTAAAAAGAATTATATTGGTCAATCTAAATTAGTTTTCTTTATCGATACAAAAGGGATAAAATATCGTTATTACGGCATAAGCCAATTGCAAATACTAGTAAATAATTAATTATTGCATTCCTAGGGATATTAGGCAATTTTATTTTTCCTCCTGGTATTTATCTCAAAAACATGAAACCATACCACTCATAGTTGGAATACGGAATACTTTATGCCAGTGGGTGCACACCTCGCTTGTTAGCATATATCATTAGTCCTTGTACTTACTATATTGATATTGATAAGAATTTATTTTGATAATGTACCCATAATTTCATTCTAATTATCTTTTTCTCGTTGGCCCTAGAGTTCACGAAATTATGGGAGATTTAAATGCTTATAACTTTAGTCAATGAAATTTTGGGTTCTAAAAGTAATCTATTATTGATGGCAAATTTATATAATGGCTCTTGAAAAGTCAGTATATGTGGTAAGTTAAACCCCTTAAATTATTATGAGTACGTGTCCTTGAATTAATCGAATAATACTCTACAAAACTTGTTTTCATATGTGAGATGAAAATATGTCCATCATAATCAGGGAGAGATTATACGCTACCAGACGGTGGTAATTATTAACCAAAATGTTATATCAGTTTATCTCCCATAATAATCAAATCGATAAAGGCTATCATTAATAATAAGAGTGAAATATCTCATTTGGATTTTATATCGTAATAGATATTGTGCATATTGATAAGGCAAGTCTAGTCGCATATAGCAACAAGTGGCGTCTTAGAAGAGGCTAGAAATGGTACTCCAATAGAATCTTCAAAAAAAGACCTTCATTCTCAAATATAATATCTTCTCACTTGAAGATGGGGAGATTATAATGCATGCTGGCACCGGTACCAGTAATTGATTGAATTTTTCAATATATGCATATATTTGAGAATAATGTGGGATCATAGTAAGCTAATATGATTATCGATTATTCACAATAGCTATTGAATAGTAAAGATGGTGGTTGTTAACCCTTGCAAGGGAATATCGACATATATATGTGATTGGTTGGCATACGTCCAAATTAGGTTAGATTAATCTCTCGCTTACCGCAATTTTGGATCCAAGGGTAACACCTTAAAAATGTCAAGCCTATTGATTACCAATTGGTGTAGCCATAGTGCGTCATTATACGAGAAATATATTCTTGTAAGGATAATTTAAGGGTTATATTTTTTTTCTCAGACCATATGATTGGTCCAGTAATTGTTTTCATTATATGATGCGTTTAGCGTGGTAGTCCATTAAGGACTCGTATTGTATTCACATAAGAAATGTGATTGGAGACCATATTCGAATTCCTAATCCTTGGTGATTGAATATTATGCTTGCATAAAGCTTTTCTATGTTATAGACTAAAGTTATAATTTTGATGCTTATTTTTATGAACACTCATGTAGTTTGCTAAATTGTCAAAAGTTGTATCTTTCTCCTTCGTTTTAGGTTTTGTCCTATGTGGTTTTTCTGACAAGGTTTTATGCAACATCATAATTACTGGCGTTTAATTTCAAAATGTTGATATGAGATTGTGTTCTTTTTCCTTCATCCATATTTTGTCCCATTGCGTTCTACTCGCAAGGTTTTAGTGATGCAATTTAATTCAACATGGTGGTCATCCAAGGGGGTTTGTATCAATTTTGATTATTTGGTGGACTCCCACTATTAACTATGTTATTTTTTCAGACCAAATCAATATAACCATCTCTTAGAAATTTGGACATCGTTATGAACCTCATACGGTATGATCATAAATACAGTTTTCTTCACTATTGGTAATGTATCTATATCTTGGCTCGTATTTGGAGAAACTACATCAACTACTTCTGCAAATCATCTCGAGAAGCTAGCAATACATGACACAAGTTCTCAGTATGTTGAACATGAGTGTAGATGTTGGAAGATTATTACTCGCAGACAGTACAGCTTGTGTGGCACCGAAAAAGACTTTATCAACTATCAAATTTATTCAAGAAATCATTGTAATTTGTTAGAGCATGGCTCAGTCGAACCCCACCCCACCCCCCACCCCCACCCCACACCCACCCACACACTCCCCCCAACGTTGGTATGTCAAATTTGGTTGTTATATTTTAGTTCCAAAACTCAATGTCGCTTGATTAGATTACTAGAGTCAACTGTGTTAAGTTAGACTAGGTAGTATAGAAATAATGTTGAGACAAACTCGTGTTACTCTGACGAACTTGAAGATCGGCATCAACGAACACATCATCCTTCTGTTTGAGGTTAGCAATACAAGACTTGACTTGTTTCCTTTTCTATCTACATTGATTTTAAGTCTTTTATATTGAAAACATGACATGCAAAGTTAAATATGAAACTCTAGTATTAGAGACTTAATCATTTCATTGTGATCAAAGTATCAAGGAAGAATGTACAAGTTGTAACACAATTTTGGTATATTGAATTACAAAGTATAACGTCTATCTTTTAAACTTCGTAATCGCGACGTAGACTATATCTTTGTAACTTGTTATTAGAAAACTATGTCTAACTACATGAGTTTAATGAAGTAAACTTGTGAAACTTGTTTCGTAGTTGAAAAGAATTAACGGATTGATGGTACTATTCCTATCGGGGATCCATAACGGGACCGACTTTATGTTCCCTTGACTGGGATACGGGAAACCCTAATGATAATTAAGCACAAGCGCACCTTAGTAAACAAACATGGTTTATAAAAATTCACACAGACCATATTAACATTTCATATACTTTTAGATAACACTTCCAAAACCTACTTTAATTTAGTTAATTATTTTCATTAGGGAATTTGATTAAAAAAAAATTTGAAAATGTTCTATTAATACATTTTACACCAACCTATTAAAGTTGAAGAAGAAAAGTTTTATAAAAAAAGTTTTGGGCCCAAAATTATACTCCCTCCGTTCCTAAAAAAAAGACATTATCACTTTTTCACTTTTGCCTATTTTTAAGCTAAAATGAAAAAGTGATAGTATCTTTTTTAGGAACGGAAGTAGTATCATTCTAAGTGATATAATTTTTTTTTTATTTCGTGATATTAGAAGAATATATGCAGTGATATCAATAAATTAATTTCTTTTTATTCCTTGTGAAACCAATAATATATATTACATAATGTTTGTGCCAAAGATGCAAGGAAGAACGTATCAAACCCTCATCAATGATGGTTAATTGTTATTGGTAATGTTGAAAACAGGGTTGAATATATCGTGGTCATCTTAATTTAAAAAAGTTATTTATTGTGACCTACCTAACCTCTATTTTCAATCTTTCAGTATCAATTAAAAAAAATACTTTTTGTCAGATTTAGTGTTATCATAACCACTTTTAAATACCAGTAGCTTTACTACTTCTAATCTTGAATACCTATACTTTATAGTATACCTCATGTTTAAGTGTGTATACCATCGAGGATGAGTTACAAAGAATATATAGTCATCTGGTGTGCCTTTCTTTTCCCTCTTACCCTTTTAATAAGGGAATAAACTGTTTGAATGATTGTACTAGAGGTTGTGACAATTTATTTAAAAGTAAATGGAACTTTACACATTCAATCAAGTGTGCAAGAGTAAAGCAATGTTGTTAAAGAATTGGAAGCGTGTTCCAATTTATTTCTTAATAAATGTTAATTAATGAAAACCCATGACATAAGTATGTTTTAACAAATGAAACAGTCCTATTATCATATATAATATTAGCGAGACTTTTTTTTTTTAGAGAGTTGTGGTTGATTGCAACCCAACCATAACATTTTGACCAATAATAAAATAAAAGCCATTACTTTTGTTAACAATTCTTGTTTTCGTATACTAAGTATTCACTTTTTTTAGTTATCTAATATATTATAAGTATTCACTTTTTTTAGTTATCCAATATATTATAAGTCCATTCTAAACAACACATTATGTTTTAATCCCGTTTTTTAAACCCTAATAAAGTCGGACCATGTTAAAAAATTATTTTAGTTCGTTATATTCAAAATCTAAATAATCATTTGGTATGAGTATTAATATTTATATGAATTAGACGTAGGTGTTTACTAACTTTTGAGGAATAGTATTACTCCATAATATTTTAGTGAAATTATAAAAAAATCTAGGGTTCAATTTACGAAGTTATAAAAAAATTAAATCCATAAGTTTATGATTAGGTTACCTTTTCATATGATGTTTGGAATATAAAACTTTTGAACATTAATGATACCCATACAAATTTATATAAGGTTTGAAAAAATGATTTTGTTTTATTTTCTTTGTTTTATTTTCCGTAATAAATTGAGAAAACTACCAAGAAAAATTTGGAAAGAAATGAAGATGAAGAAGAATATTCATTGAGATGTTAGGGCTTCGAATTAATTCATTCCCTATCATCCAAGGTTAGTTTTCTATTATTTCAAATCATATCTTTCTCCATTTATTTCGATGTGTTTCTGATTTCGTTTTGGAGCTAATTTTAGTTTCGAACCAATCAGTTCCAATTTTGATCATTAGATTTTTAGTTTGAATAAATCGATTTTTGTTTTGATTGTATGTTTTCTTCTCAACTCCGTTTTCATGTTTAAATTCTAGGTTTTGCAGATTTTGATTTGATTGTAATTTCAATCTGGGTTTGTAATATGCAAGTGCATATTTAACGCAGTGCACAATAGACAATTTTATGCTACGTAATTTCATGTCAGATGTAGGTCTCGTTTGATTTTATTTTATTAGCTAGTTTTTGATCTGTTATAATTTTGATTTTATGATTTGTTTTGATATTGGATATTATTAGTAGTTGACCATATAAAAAAAAGTTATTTAAGAGCATTCTTTTAGAATTTATTTTTTTTGTTTTGTTCTTGTTGGTTTATATCCTCACTTGTTATTGTGTAGGTCTCAGTTGTATTCATTCATTAAGAATCAGTTTTCCACAACTTGAGTTCAATTATTACTTTGGTTAATTATTTTTATTTTGTTGATCTTTTTCTGAAAAGACGAAGGAGTGTATCAAACAAACCAACAACTGTTTGATTTTAACCTATACAGACACACCTTGTATAATTGATGAGTCGGTAGAACGACTTTGTTTTACCGCAAGTGCACGGTGTCAAGAATGCACATAATAGCAAGTACAGTTTGTTCTCTGAAGGAGTATGAAAACTACTACTAATCAATATCAAGAACTAACTAACCAATATTCAATATTTCAGAGATTGTTGTACTAGAAAATAAGCTAACGAGTAAAATTAAGCAAATTTATAAAGATCGTAATCAAGGATATGGAAGTATTATGGATACGGAGTCCATTGTAAGTTAAGGCTGCACTTACGTTCTAACACAAGGTTTCAAAATAACTCATGTATAATAGCAACTCTAGCTAGTACATGGAAATGTGACATCAAAATTTATCGACAAGAATAATCAAAAGTTGTTGTATGTTCTCGACCTAAGGTAGAGATCCTAAGAACTAATCATACAAGGCATAACTAGTCTAAGAATATTCATAAGTCAATTCGTAACAAGGTTTAATGAGAATTTCTATCAAACTAACAATAGACGATACATGGCATTGAATAGAAAATAAACCATTAAAGAGAAACTCTAACAAATGACATTAAGCTCAAAGTTGGTGGAAACCCCTATTTAGAAACATAAGTAATCCAAACCTACAAGTTCATCCTTCAACCTAATAAGATATTTAGATAGACATGGTTTTCTTAAAAGCCATCAAAAATGATAAAGATAAAAACAAGTTAAGCATATGAATAACAGAAAGCAAAATGGTTAAAACCTAGTTTTTTCCCTTCCATACGCGTATCCTCAAATCTGTGCCAACTGATGTATGTATATCTCCTCAGAAATCATCCAACTGGAATGTAAAAGTATTGTGACGGGCCCGTTCAATCATCATCCACCTTCCGAGTTCAGGCCACTAGCCAACTCCGTCCACATCACCCATCTATTTTCTCACCCTTGAACACCTTCCAAACCAACTACAGCATCAGCCCGACTTTCTAAATTCAACCACAGTACCAAACCAAACTACCACCAATTTCTGTCTTGTGAACCTTCTCATTCTTGGCCACCAATTACAACCAGATCACCCACTTAATCATAGAATACTCCTCCATGTACATAGCACTCGACCCAATCAACAACAACAACTCTTATAGCACTAACAATTAGAAGCAAAACTTTCCAACTGCCACTATTCAAGCCCCCTCCATTATGTTATTCTTCGTAGAATAAAAAACCAGATTGAAAGCTCATACTCGTCTTCATTCACCTCTTCAGATTTCATATCAGACCCACATTTCAATTGGCTTCAAAAACTCAGTTTCTGATGAATATACAATAATCGGTTCATGTTGATGTCAACTGCAGTACCCTTCTCTCAATCTTTCGTATACAGTGAAAATTTCATGGTAGCAACACTAATTTTCGGACCATATTAGAACCCTACATATCCATCTTTAAAACCCTATCTTAGATTTAATGGCAGACTTCACAAATCAGTCTCCATTACTTCCTTGAAGCTTACAATTAACCAATGACACAAAATACATTGCAACAAACCACTTACTAACTCGTTTTCACCTGAATTTCGGCTCAACAGAGCCTCCATTTTCCATCTGAGCATCACCTCTATCATCTCCATTTATAATTATATCTAATATAACCTATGTTGTAAAAGGCGAGCGCCCAGAGCGCATAGGCGCCAAAGGCGCAATAAGCGCAGCTCTAGCGCCCGAGTAACTGTATTCAGCACCACTTTCCACGCTGGCGCCTTAGGCGAGGGACTTTGGTGCTTTTGGCGCCTTGCAGAAGTGCTAGGCGCTAGCTTAAGCGCCAAAGGCGCCATGGGTCCGTTTTATTTTTCTTTTCCTCATTATTTCCTCCATTTTTCTTCATCATCTCAACCTCCATTCATCTTCATCATCTCGTCGATATATATGAAGATAAGAGTTAACAAGTCAAAGATGAAAGCTATGGAACATCTTAATGTTGATATAAATGGAGATAATGCGTTATCTTTGTCCCAAATATAATGGAGAATATATAAGGAGTATATATTCTCTTAATGAAAGATATTGCAGAGTCCGATTCTATAGCTACTTAGTTGTCAATCAAATATGAATTGCAGAGACTTTATAGCAATCAACCCTTAAAAAAGGAAAGCCAAAATAACTACGTATATTCTCCTCTTCTTGCAGTTATTAATGGCAATTTGCATATATTCTCTCAATCAAAGATATTATAGAGATTTACAGCTAATAGTAATCAAATATTCAATCAAATCTTATAGAGATTTTACTGACTAATCGATCTTAAACTAACCAAAGATTTTCTAAAATCAACGAAATTAATATTTGCACGATTCTCGCAGTATTGAAGGAAAGCCAATGATAAACTTACAATATAATAGGAAAATCAAGTGATTTCTTCTCTTAATTTTAGCAGAAAAATATTGACAGCTTTAATTTCGATAACCTTGATCCACGTACAGTATGTCGAAAACCTTAATTATACCGAGGATATAATTGTCCCGTCAATATATCTCAGATTTTCTTATCAAGATCAAAAACCTCTATTTAATACTTTTTCTATAACGTCAAATTGATTAGAAATTTGCAAGTTCAGCTGTTGATTACGTTTCCTGATCGAACCCTCTGTTATTTCAGATGGTCTGAATTTGAAGGGTCTGTGATATGGTGGTATTGAAGTCTGCCAGATAAGTTTAAAACTCAAGTTTAATGAAGATGATCGCCTAATGCGCCTTAGTCGCGCCTATGACAACTTAGAATATAACCTCCAAGTATTAATGTTGTGGTTGATAGTGAAAGAAGACTCAAACTCAGTTGAGATTGAAAAGTGTTAAAATCATGAACATCTCCACCAGCAGCAAATTTATCTTTAATTCCTCCATTTTCTGCATCTCTCCATCTTATTTCCATATCCATGCGAACAACTTTATATTAATGTTGTGGTTGATAGTGAGAGAAAACTCAAACTCAGTTGAGATTGAAAAGTGTTGAAATCATGAACATCTCCATCAGCAGCAAATCCATCTTTAATTCCTCCATTTTCTAAATCTCTCCATCTTATTTCCATCTCCATGCGAATAGCTCTAATACCCCCATCTTCGGTTCCTCGTATTCAATGTTCTACAACTCCAACAGATTCAATCTATCACCATAATAATTGTTTCCACCATTAACATTGTCAATTCACCCAAATCAGGTTTTAGGTTTAATTTACCAACATCAAATTCGGCTCACACATGACTGAAATCTTCACTGATTCGTACCCCTGAATACACCCAATTCAGTTGTTGTTGTTATTGTTGTAACCACTACTACTTAAGATCCTTTCTCGTTGTTGCGAAAACTTGAATAAGAAATGAACCCAGATCCCCTTTAGGATGGTAAAGAAATACTAAAATGCTACTCTTCTCTCTCTATGAAAACAGGGAAGAATCTTACAAGCAAAATGTGGTGTAGAGGTAGCCATGTTTTACCATTTCACTCCCTTGTGCATCTCACATGTTTGGCAAAGAAAATCAACCTCTCTGGCCAACGGATAGCCTAAATGATGCGGCAAACGAGCAGGTGAATTGCCTTGGCAGCCCACTGACTCTTTGATTTAGGTCCCTTGAGTCGCCAACT
The DNA here is from genome assembly GCA_023531295.1 of Papaver armeniacum. Taxonomy (NCBI): domain Eukaryota; kingdom Viridiplantae; phylum Streptophyta; class Magnoliopsida; order Ranunculales; family Papaveraceae; genus Papaver; species Papaver armeniacum. Next base: position 651,138 of record JAJJWW010008975.1, on the reverse strand, counting down.
CCAGTATATCTTTTAGAGCATTGCTCGGTCGAACTCGCATGTGTTGCTATCTCAAGCATGTTTTTCAATATTAGTGATCAAAACTATATGTCTTGATTTCTAGTTTACTTATGACTAAGTCTCGGTCTAGGATAGTTAAGTGTAGTTGAGCTCCAGACTCCATGGCAATCATCTTACGAAGACGAATAACTACTCGAGGAACAAGTAGCACTCTATCCGACTAAAAGGTATGTGGAGACTTGAACTTATCTATCACTCAAAAGTCTACTCTATCTCCTACTCTTGAGACAATAGTCGTATAAGTATGACAGTTTTCATACATACACATTTGCTATTTCGAGCCGAGTTTACTCGCCTATCTTTTTATCGAAATATGTGTTGGTAAGCTTTCGCTTTAACGATTTTCATCTTTACCTGTGACGAAAGTCATGATGACGTTTCAATCTTGAAAATAGTATTGATGACGAAAGTCGTGAATAACGATTGTTATAACATTATAGAAGAATGTTTCAGTGATTGAAATATAGAGTTGAGATTACCACCTATGGATATAAGCATACATAGTGTGTTCGCACACTAGTGTATAAATCCATGTGCCGGAAACCAAGTGCGTGCATATGTGTGCATGCGGTATTGGTGAAGGAGACAGGTTGGGTACGCATACCAGCGGAAGTTTTCAACCGAAAATTTCTGCTGAGTTTGTAAACTCAAATCCGGTAGCTAAGGTACGCATACCCGTACACGTACCCAAGCTGGTTATTTATCAAATCGGTAGTTCATGAACTTAAAACAATAAATTATAAGGAATGCAATCTTTGAAAACCGTGGTTATATTGTTCATAAATTGATTCAAATGAATCAAACCGATTTTGTTTCAATTGTGTCTATGAATAAAGACCTAAGCAATTGAACAACTCTTCAACTAGTTCTTATGAGTCATTTGAACTAGTTATGAGAAAGATGAATACGGTTAATATGAAAGTGCTCATATGGCTAACCATTGGTTAACTATTTGTGAACCAACTAAGTGTACACGTTTAGGTACGGTTACTCAAACCTAAATGAATACATTTCATTTGTGTGTGACAAGTTAAGTTTCGATCTAACGTTTGAAAGAAATTAGCTTGGCTAAATCAGGTTTTTCATCTAACGGTAAATATTGAATACTTTGTTACCAAGGTAACTTAGATTGCAAACCCTGATTTGAAAACTATATAAGGGGAACTCTAGCAACTGGAAAAACTAATCCCCACACCTCCTATGTGATACTAGTTGGTTTTGCTAGAGTCGATTCTCCTTTAACCTTAGGTTTCTTCTCGAGACCCCGTAGGTTAATGACTGAAAGACTTCATTGGTATTGTGAAGCCAGACGAAACTACTTCTCTTGTAGTTGAGCGATCTCATCTTGTCATTTTCTATCATACGATTTCAATTGAATAATTGACTTGAGATTATATCTCCGATAGGGAAAGATAAAAATAAATCACAAACATCTTCGTCTCATCGTTTGTGATTCCGCAATATCTAGTTTCGCTACTATACGATTTAGATTATTGTGAGGTGATTGATAATACTAGGCTGTTCTTCGGGACTATAAGTTCGGGTTATCAATTAGTTCCTGTTCAACTTGATTTATCAAAAGAAGGAAAAAAAACTCATAGTTTTATCTGTGGGAGACATATTTATCTATTATCGTAGACTTTTCTGTGTGATACAGATATGTTTATTAAAGTCTTCGACTTTGGGTCGTAGCAACTCTTAGTTGTGGGTGAGATCATCTAAGGGAATCAAGTGCGTAGTATCCTGCTGGGATCAGAGATGTAAGGAGCGCAACTGTACCTTGAATCAAAGTGATATTGATTAGAGTTCAACTACAGTCCAGACCTAAGTTAGTTTGTAGTAGGCTAGTGTTTGTAGCGGCTTAATATAGTGTGGTGTTCAATCTGGACTAGGTCCCGGGTTTTTCCGCATTTGCGGTTTCCTCGTTAACAAAACTTAAGTGTCCGTGTTATTTCTATTCCGCATTATATTTTGTTATATAATTGAAATATCACAGGTTGTGCGTTGTATCGATCAATTGTGAAATCCAACCTTTGGTTGTTGATTGGAAGTTGATTGATCCTTGGATATTGGTCTTTGGTACCATCCAAGTTTATATCTCTAGTATTTGATAAAGACTCGCAGATTTCCATTTGCTTGAGTAGAGATCAAATCGAGAGATAGAGATATTAACTCCTTGATATACTTTTTATTAAGATTGAGTCTGATTGTCTAGTTGATTCTCTTAAAAGTATATTAGAGTTTGTCCATATAGATTGCTAATCGAAATATTGGGTGAGGTTGTTGTACCCCCGCTTTTTCAATATCTTCTTAGTTAAGCTATTTATCTTCCGGGAGACCAGATTGCGTGTCACCTACAAAATGTATAAAATAATATATTATTAACAGAATATAGAGACCTAACTAGTATAAATGTGGGTATAAAATTACCACACTTACGTGCTTATCAAATTCCCCCACACTTATATTTTGCTAGTCCCGAGCAAAACTGAAAAACTATCCGCTCCACAGCTGGATATGGAGAGACGTCTGATAAACAGCAAGACAGAACCACTAAACAGCGCTAGAGATGTCTGCTAAACAGTGAGACAGATAATCAAAAAGACCCGCTCAATAGCTGGTCATGTCATGTAAAAGAAAAACTTTAAGAATCGCTCAACATCTGGTCATGTCATGCAACTTTTCTTTTTTTATTAAATTCCTACAAAAAAATATGCAAAACCACTCCCCCACACTTGAACCTTACATTGTCCTTAATGTATGCGTTCAAAGTAAATTTCAAGGTCGGAAATTCCTATTATGCAAAAAGTGAACAAAAAAAAAAAGATAAAGTAAATTGAACAAATCTGATGGGTTGACTCCCACGAAGCGAAAGATATTTGTTCCCCTGCTTGCACGTAGCAATTAATTTCAAACAAAATGAAGATAATACGCAACAGCAACCTTCCAAACATATAAGTAAAGTCTGAAAAGTTGGGAATCAACCCTAACATATCAGGTTAGCTGCAAATAAGAACCAATGAAGACTATAATCAGCCAAAATTATGTGAAGATCCACTCCATGCGCAAAACAGTCCATAATAATCAAGTCATACTTTGTCGGGATTAGTAAACCATTCACACCAACAAGTACAGACTGTTCAGTAGTGTGTATCCGAAGTGCAGGCCTAAATCTGGTTCAGAATCAACCGAAATAATTTTAATGGACAAACTGTCCTCGCTAGAAATGAGGAATCAATGCACTAACACTAGGCATCGGATAATCAAAAGTAATTATATCTAAATCTGGGTCTAGGTATGCGGAAATAACTTTCGTTGTTAAGTTACCTATATTACCCATCGGAGGATCAAATGCATTGACAATGCCAATTAGCATAATATCACAGGATTTGGCAAAAGGAGCTAAGAAAACAGTTTTATATCTAATTTTTTATTGTGAATTACCTAATTAACCATTATCCATACGTCCCACACTTATATAAGTATCTTGAGAACTACTACTAGTCTCACTAAAAACTAGTTCGTCAGGCTCAGCAAAATAAGATGAGCAAATATTTGATGATTCAGCTTTTGTTAACTCCTTACAACCTGCAAAGTTTTCATACATGCTTTCGAGATTCTCAAAGTAACAGTAAGTATAATCATTCACACTACAGGCCATGCATACGTGTTCACAACTTTCATAAATCGAAGTTTGAATTCGAAAGCTTAAACACTTTTATCTCCATTTTCATATTTCCAAAAGTAAGATCCATGATTCCATTTCGACAATTGATAACCACATTATAGGTATCCAAGAAAGGTCTGCCTAAGATGATAAGAATTTACCCACTAGGATTAGAAACATGTTGAGTATCCTGAACAATAAAATCAACGAGATAAACAAAACTTTCAACCTGTATAGGAACATCTTCTACCACTCCCGTAGAAATTTTAATGGACCCATCAGCCAATTGGAAGGTAATTTTTAGTGGGTTTCAAATCACCAAGTCTTAATTGCACATACACAGAATATGGAAAGAGATTCACACTAGCCCCTGAATCTAATTATGCATGTTTGATCCTATGTTCTCATATAGTGCAAGCAATTGTAGGACAACCTGGATCCTTAAATTTGGGTGGAGTTTTCTGTGTAATAATCGATCTTACATGTTCGGTAAGGAAAGATTTCTTATGTACATTCAGTTTTCGTTTGACATTGCACATATCTCATGGAAACTTAGCATAAGAATGAATTTTCTTAATGGCATCTAAGAGTGGAATGTTGACTTTAACCTGTTTAAACACTTCTAAGATATCATTAGGACTATCTCCTTTCTTATGAGATAGTAATTCTTGAGGAAAAGGAGAGCGAGGAACATAAGAAATTTCAGAATTACCTTCTCGATTTCATCAGTTTCTTTTTGTGTTGAAGGAGTAACATGTGTAATAGCATGCAGGTTCTTATCCTGCACATTCTCCTCAGCATCACTAAAATGATTATCAATGACTCGTCCACTTCTAAGAGTAGTGACGTTATGGACATGATAAGATTGCTTAGCACCAGATATGATCACCTCAAAAGAACCATTGGGGTTAAGTTGTGTTTGACCCAGAACTGACCCTTGTCTCGCTCATCCAATAGACTAGTAATCCGATTTAGTTGTTGTTCAAAGTTCGCCATATATATTTGAGTATCCTGCATAAATAAACTCATACTTTCTTCCAAACTAGGATTTCTTTGGTTAGAAAAATCATTAGTAATAGAAGATGTATGTGCAATACACTTAACATGCTTAATTTTAGCATTTCTTTCTAACGACTCAAGTCTGCATGTCAAAGCAGCAAACTCTGCCTCAAAGCTGAATTCATTGCCAGCTCTGTAAAACCATTTGGTACTGGTGATTATGGGTTCTCTAGTCTCCCACTATTGGGTTTTTCAGGCTACTTCATGCAAAAAATTATAATCTTCTTCGGCAATCTTATCAGTAAATTACCACCACAAAGTGATTCTACCGTAGTCAATGCTCTGAGATCTAGTCCCTCCTAAAGGATCAATGTGATCCTAGGAGTATCAAATTCATGGTGTGGACATTGTAGCAAGAGATCATGCAACCTCTCTAAATAATCATAAAGAGATTCTCCTTCTTGTTGCGAAAAACTACTCAACTTTTGACGAATGACAATAGTTTTATGCCTAGGAAAGAATCTATATAAGAATATATTAATCATGTCATTCCAAGTACTAATTTATGAAGGAGTCAATGCATTTAGCCATGATTTTACCTTATCCTTTATGGAAAAAAGGAACATCCTAAGTTTAAGATACTCATCAGCTAAGTTCTTAAATTTCATTGTACCAATTCTTCAAAATCTCTAATGTGGTAGTAAGAATTTTCATTCTCCTTACCATAGAAATTAGCAAGTGCTTGAATGGTGCTTGCTCTAATCTCATTTGTTGTGGTGGTGGTAGGCAAAACAATACATGAAAGTTGAGAGACTCTAGTTGGGAACATATAGTCTCTCAAACTTTTAGCCGGAGGGTTCGTACCCTCATCATCCGTTTTTGTCATGTATAAAGGGTTAACTCCAAAAAGACGATCATGCATATGCTAACAAATTGCAAAATTTAGTTCAATCTCACCTTACAAAATCTTTGCGAGCTTCAAGTACTTATTTTTATGCCGGTTTTGGAGATATTCAAACTGCTTCTTCGAACTAAATACGGTACCTAAGCAAATAATAAAAATTGCTTAAAAGGAACTAAAAGAAAATAAAAGCTAATAAACTATGTACAAAAATTATGACTAGAAAATTCAAGATATCAATAAGATAGGGTTTTACAACCACTCCCCGGCAACGGTGCAAAAAACTTATTGAGTCGGTAGACCGACTTTCTTTTACCGTAAGTGCACGGTGTCAAGAATGCACACAATAGCAAGTACGGTTCGTTCCCTGAAGGAGTGTAAAAACTACTACTAATCAATATCAAGAACTAACTAACCAATATTTAATATTCCAGAGATTGTTTTACTATAAAAAATAAGCTAACGAGTAAAATTAAGCAAATTTATAAAGATTGTAATCAAGGATATGGAAGTATTAGGGATATAGAATCTGTTAACTAAGGTTTAACTTACGTCCTATCACAATGTTTCAAATAAGTCATGTATAATAGAAACTCTAGCTAGTACATGGAAGGTGTTACAATCAAAATTTATCGACAAGAATAATCAAAAGTTGTTGTATGTCTTCAACCTAAGGTAGAAATCCTAAGAACAAATCATACATGGCATAACTAGTATAAGAATATTCATAAGTCAATTGGTAACAAGGTTTAATGAGAATTTATGTCAACCTAACAATAGACTATACATGGCATAGAATATGAGAAACTAAATAAAAAATAAACCATTGAAGAGAAACTCAAACAAATGACATTAAGCTTAAAGTTGGTGGAAACCCTTGTTTAGACAAAGTAATCCAAACCTACAAGTTCATCCTTCATCCTAATAATGTATTAGCTAGACATGGTTTTATTAAACGCCATCAAAAATGATGAAGATAAAAACAAGTTAAGCATATCAATAGCAGAAAGCAAAATGGTTAAAACCTAGTTTCTTCCCTTTCATACGGCATATCATCAAATATGTTCCAACTGATGTATATATATCTCCTCCGAAGTCATCCAATTGGACTATAAAAGTATTACGACGGGCCCATTCAATCATTACCCATATTTCATGTTCAAGCCACTGGCCAACTCCGGACACATCACCCATCTATTTTCTGACCCTTGAAGCACCAGCCCCACTTTCTAAATTCAACCACAGTATTAAACCAGACTACCATAAATTTCTGTCTTGTGAACCTTCTCATTCTTGGCGACCAATTGCAATCATTTCACCCACTTAATCACAGAATACTCCTCCGTGTACATAGAAATCGACCCAATCAATAACAACAACTCTTGTAGCACGTACTAACAGTTAGAACCCAAACTTCCAAAGTTCCACTATTCGAGCACCCTCCATTATGTTGTTTTTCGTAGCATAAGGAACCATATTCAAAGCTCAAACTTGTCTCCATCACCTCTTCAGACTTCATATCAGACCCACATTTCAATTGGCTCCAAAACCTCAGTTTCTGATTTGTATACAATAGCCAATTCATTGCTGATTTCAACTGCTTTACCCTTCTCTCAATCTTCTCTCCTATGTGTTACTAGTTTCATAACTAGAGTCAATTCTCCTTTAACCTTAGGTTTCTATCGAGACCCTGTAGGTTAACGACTTCAAAGACTTCATTGGGATTGTGAAGCCAGATCAAACTATTCTTTTGTAGTTGCGTGTTCTGATCTTGCCTGATTCTATCGTATTGAGTACAATTGAAATAATTGACTCGAGATTAATTTCTCTGATTTGATAGATAAAAGTAATCACAAATATCTTCGTCTCATCGTTTGTGATTCCACAATATCTTGTTTCGCTAGTCGATTAATATTATAGTGAGGTGATTGATAATACTAGGCTGTTCTTATGGAATATAAGTTTGATTTATCAATTGGTTCCTGTTCACCTTGATTTATCAAAATACGGAACAAAAACTCTTGGGGATTTCTTTGGGAGACAGATTATTCAATCTATAGACTTTTCTCGTGCGAGACATATTTGTTTATCAAGTCTTAGACTTTGGGTCGTAGCAACTCTTGGTTGTGGGTGAGATCAACTAAGGGAATCAAGTGCGTAGTATCCTGCTGGGATCAGAGACGTAAGGAGCGCAAATGTACCTTGAATCGGTGTGAGATTGATTAGGGTTCAACTACAGTCCAGTCCGAAACTAATTGATAGTAGGCTAGATTTTGTAGCGGCTTAATACAGTGTGGTGTTCAATCCGGACTAGGTCCCAGGGTTTTTCTGCATTTTCGGTTTCCTCGTTAACAAAAAATTCTGGTGTCTCTATTATTTCTTTTCCGCATTATATTTTGTTATATAATTGAAATATCACAGTTGTGCATTTAGATCAATCAATTAGAATATCCAACCTTTGGTTGTTGATTTACGTTGATTGACACTTGAACATTGGTCTTTGGTACCGCTTCAAGTTGTTTCACATAATAATCGTGCTCGGATTTCTATCTGTTTGATTTGCGGATTACATTGTGAAATAGAGATATTAAACTCTTTGATATACTTTACTCTAGATTGAGTCTGAATGTCTAGTTGAATCTCTAGAAAGTGTATTGGAGTAAGTCCTCTCTGATTTCCAAACGAATTGTTGGGTGTGGTTGTTAGACCCCCGCATTTTCAATAGTGCCAACTTATCACCCGCAACCATATCCTCCACTACGAATTTAACTCCAAACTCCTCGCTGTGAAATCATCCCTGTCACCAGTTGTTCGTACTTTCTATTTCGGTCTATCTCTCCTCAGGTCGCAGGAACAACATCACTTTCAATTTAGACACAAGCAACACTTTTCTTATTTACTGACCAGCTCAGCCAATTTCCGTCCAAGAACCAACTGCCAACTTTCCACACTCAGTTTGTTAACCCACAGCAACAGCTCAACCAAAGACCCACTGAAGTACTCCAGAATATACACCATTGCTAGCTATTATTTAAGCTACATGCAATTGTTTCACTTTTTCTGATTTTCTGACCTTGAAATATTGAAGTGGTGTGGCAAGTATTCACAACTCACCGTCTCCCCTGGCGTGGACAGCACCATCAGTGTATTTTGTGGCAAACATCATTATAACACCCAGTTTAGCTAGTTATTTGACCGGTGATCGGGTTTACTTGTACTTTCTACAAAAGCACTAAAACAGTGTTGTTAGCCAAAATATCGAGTCCTAGCTAATATAAAGCACTTACGTGCTTATCATCTGTCAACTGGTAAAACAAATCCATGACACTTTGTGTCCTAGTTGATTGTAGAGTCGTCTCTACTGACCTTTTCAGTCTACGACTAAAAAGAATTCGCTTGGGGATTCGTGAAGCCAGGTCCAACTATCTTTACCTCGATTATTCGTGAATCATGATCTTTCTTTCTGGTATCAAGGTTTTCGTAATCTCTTTCAGGAAAGATAGAGTAATCACAAAATTTTCTTCGTCTCAGACTTTGTGATTCCTCAAGATAGATATCTAAAGACTGATCTTAGTTGATCTTTCGACGATTGTTCTTGAGAGGTGGTTAATGAAAAAGCGGGGGTATAACAACCACACCCAATATTTCGCTTAGCAATCTGTATGGACAAACTCCAAGATACTTTCTAGAGAATCAACTAGACAAATCAGACTCAATCTAGATAAAAAGTATATCAAAGAGTTTATCTCAATCTCTCGATTTGATTTTTACTCAATCAAATATAAATCATGAGTCTTTATCAAAGAGAGATAACTTGGATGGTACCAAAGACCAATATCCAAGTGTCAATCAATTTAAATCAAGAACCAAAAGGTCGGATATTCTAATTGATTGAACAATGCACAACCTGTGATATTTCAATTATATAAACAAATATAATGTGGAATAGAAATAACACAGATACCAGAATTTTGTTAATGAGGAAACCGCAAATGCATAAAAACCCTGGGACCTAGTCCTGATTGAACACCACATTATATTAAGCCGCTACAGACACTAGCCTACTACAAACTAACTTCCCGGCCTGACAGTAGTTGAACCCCAAACAATCTCACACTGATCCAAGGTACAGTTATGATCCTATGCATTTGATCCCAGCAGGATGCTACGTACTTGATTCCCTTAGCTGATCTCACCCACAACTAAGAGTTTCTACGACCCAAAGTCAAAGAATTTAATAAACAAATCTGTATCACACAGAAAAGTCTACGGTAATAGATAAATCCACATCCCACGAATATACCTACGATTTTTTGTTCCGTTTTTTGTTAAATCAAGGTGAACAGGAACCAATTAATAACCCGGACTTATATTCCCAAAGAACATCCTAGTATTATCAATCAACTCACAATAATCATTATCGACGCAGCGAAAAAAGATATTGCGGAATCACAAACGATGAGACGAAGTGGTTGTGATTTCTTTCCTATCTTTCCTATCCGAGATATAAATCTCAAGCCAATTATTCCAATTGTACTCGTACGATAGAAACAACAAGATCAGATCACACAACTACAAAAAAAAAAAAGTATCGGTCTGGCTTCACAATCCCAATGAAGTCTTTAAGTCGTTAACTGGTTTAGAGAAGAAAACCCAAGGTTAAAGGAGAAACGACTCTAGCTTATGCAACTAGTATGACACGTAAGGTGTGGGGATTAGGTTTCCCAGTTTCTAGAGTTCTCCCTTATATAGTCTTTCAAATCAGGGTTTGCAATCAATGTTAGCTTGGTAACAAAGCATTCAATATTCACCGTTAGATGAAAACCTGGTTAGATTCAAGCTAATATTTCTCAACCATTTGATCGAAACCTTAGCTTTTTACACACAAATGAAATGTCCAATTTTGGGTTTATGTAACTGTTCCCAAACATTAACATTTGTTGGTTCAACAATTTTTAACCAAATGGTTAGCCATATGATCACTTTCATATCTACCATATTGTTCTTCACCATAACTAGTTCAAATGACTCAAATGAACTAGTAAGAGAGTGGTTCAATTGCTTAGATCTTATGTAACTACACAAGACATAATCGAAGCCAAAACAGTTTGATTCACTCTAATCGGTTCATGAACTTTATAGCCATGGTTTGCAAAAGCATTCCTTAGTTTATATAAACATGAGTTCAAGAACAACCGGTTTTAGATATAACCTACTCAAGTTCATGACCGGGTTCACGGACTTAAGCTCACAAACTCCAACAGAAATTCTCGGCCGAGAACTTCCGCCTCATGGACTTGGCTCACGCCACATTCCGTTTCTCTTGATCAACAAAGTTCGCAAACTTTTGTTCAAGGAATAAGGACTTATACATATATATATATGTGTTTCCACAACAATGCTTATATCCTACCAATGGTTATGTAATATAAACTCTCATTTCAATCATTGAAACATTCTCACAGAACGTTATATAGCCGTTATTCACAGACCATTTTTCGTCAGAGAAATTTTCAAAGTGATTGAAACATAACATGACATTCGTTAATAGGTAAAGATGAATTTGGCTAAAGCGAAATCTTACCAACACATATTTCGAGAAATAGATAAGAAAGATAAACTCGGCTCGAAATAGCAAATGTGTATAATGAAAGTCTATATATCAAAACGACTTTTGTCTTAAGAATAGAAGATAGAGTAAATAGACTTTTGAGTGACAAATAAGTTCAAGTCTCCACATGCCTTTTAGTCGATAAAGTTCCACCAGTTCCTTGAGTAGTCCTTCGTCTTGTATGATGATTGCCATGGAGTTCTTCAGCTCAACTACACTTTCTATCCTAGTCCGAGACCTTTAGCTATAGTAGGCTAGAAATCAAGACTTATAGTTTTTATCACTAACATTGACAAACATGCTTGAGATAGCAACGCATGCGAGTTCGACCGAGCAATGCTCTAACAATCTCCCCCTTTGTCAATTTTAGTGACAAAACTATTAATACATATAGAATACAAAAAATAAATAAATTAACTTTTGTAGCTCCTATTTCACATGCCGAATCTTCAACATTACTCGAAATCTTTGTCACTTCCAAGTACTCCAATGATCCCAAAGGTTGTAAGTTTAGCATCATCTTTGTTGAAAATTCGTAGCTATAACAACAAGAAAACAATAGTTCTCAATCATTGTTATACAGTGTCACAGTATCATTACACAACGTCAAAGTTCAATTGTATCACAACTTTAACAACAATACTATGGTAATATGTATCACTCCCCCTTAGTCAATACTCCATCTCACATGGAAACCACTCCCCCTTACATAATGATCCGAAAACCATATGCATTTGAAGTGTGAAATACATATTAATTCTCCCCCTTTTTGTCAATAAAATTGGCAAAGGTACATGAACGGGATCCTAATGAAATTTCCGAAAGAGACATTTCATGACCAATAGAAAGAAACACATATCATCTTATTTAGAAGCAATCATAAAGCCGAAGCTAAATGCATTCACCAAGGAGTTTAAAGATACAAGATAACCCCTCGAATATTCCACAGCCGCACTCCCCACAAAGATTTGGCAATTAAGCAGAAGTTCAAAAAGAACTCTCCCCCATACTATGTCATTCCCGAAAGAAAAACAAGAGCGACCTTAATTTCGAAAGAAAAGAAGGATTTCTTTTGACACAACACAGAAAGAACTCTGACAGAAAAGAAAAAAACAATCCTACGAAAACAAATATAGAATTGAAGTAACACTTACTGGAGTTTCAAACTCAATTGCCCAACAGATCGAGATAAGCACAGGGCAAAAGTCATAGAAACATTTAATGAACCAAAACAACACCAATAGACTGCCGTAAGTGTTGAAAAGTATCATTGTCTAATGGTTTGGTGAGAATATCAGCCAATTGTTGTTCGAAGGCACAAAATCCATACTTATGATACCATTTTCATAAAGATCTCGAATAAAATGGTACCTTATATCAATGTGCTTTGTTCTTGAGTGCTCAACCCGATTCTCAGAATTCGAATCGCACTAGAGTTATCACAAAAGATCTTCATTTTACCAAAGATTAATTCCATAATCAGCTAGCATTTGTTTCATCCATAGGAGTTGAGTGCAGCATGAGCCAGCAACAATATATTATGCTTCACATGTAGACAGGGATTGTGAATTTTGTTTCTTACTATGCCAAGCCACAAGATTCAGTCCTACATAGTAGAAACCCCCTAATGTACTTTTTTTCTCATCCTCTTACACATCCCGCCCAATCAAAGATATGAATAAGCGAAAAGATTAGTGTTAGTATCAAAAGTGTAAGATAGACCATACCCGACAGTGTGATTGACATATCGTATGATCCTCTTTGCGATTGCAAGTCGAGATTCTTTTGGATTAGCCTCAAACCTAGCACAACAACCAACACTAAAAAAAATATCAGGTCTAGTGGATGTAAGATATAAGAGGCTACCAATAATAGATCGATACAATTTTTGATCTACTTTTACTCCTTTCTTATCTCTGTGTAGTGTACCAGTAGTGGGCATTAGTGTCGCTTTTGAATTGACTTATCTAGATCGAATCTTGTAACAAGATCCTTTGCATATTTTTCTTGAGATAAGTAGATTCCATCCTTATGTTGTTGAATTTGTAATCCTAGAAAGAACTTTAGTTCACCAACATTGCTCATTTCAAACTCTTTAGCAAGTGAAACTTCAAAATCCTTTGCAAGCTTCTCTGAAGTTGAACCATAGATGATATCATCTACATAGACTTGAGCAATGACAACATCTTTCCCACTCCATTTGGTAAACAAAGTTTTATCAGCTCCACCTCTTGAAAAACCTTTTCTAATAAGAGAAGTGGTAAGTTTTTCAAACCAGGCTCTAGGTGCTTGTTTTAACCCATATAATGCCTTTTTGAGCTTAAGAACATGATCTGGGAAATCAAGGTTTTCAAATCCTTTAGTTTGAGCAACATAGACTTCTTCCTTTAGAATTCCGTTTAGGAATGTGGATTTAATATCCATTTGGAAAAGCTTAACCTTGAGAAAACAAGCATGATCTAATAAAAGTCTAATGGACTCAAGGCGTGCCACAGGAGCAAAGGTTTCGTCAAAGTCGATACCTTCAATTTTTGAATATCCTTGAGCGACAAGTCCGGCTTTATTTTACGATAATTGTGCCATATTCATCAGACTTGTTCTTGAATATCCATTTTGTTCCTACAATATTAACATTGGAGGGACAAGGTACGAGTTCCCATACGTCTTGTCGTAGAAATTGATTTAACTCTTCATGCATTGCATTCACCCAAAAGGGATCGTTCATAGCTTCATCAATATTTCTCGGTTCTACTTGTGACAGATAACAACCAAAATTGCACATGTTTTGAAGTTGCCCTCTAGTCTTAGCTGTAGAATCTCTTCCCCCAATAATAATGTTGGGATCATGATTCCTTTGAACCCAGAGGTGTCGTGGAGGGACACGTTCTTGTTCGTCGGGAGTAGCTTGATCAGTGCTCTTCTCCTCGTCACTAGAAATATCAGGATCAACAACAGTTGTGATAACTTCAACTGATTATGGTATTTCTTTGACTTTCTCAATTGTCTCGGTTGGAGGCAACTCAGCAGGAGGATTATCATGATGAAAATCACTAATATCATCGATGATTACATTAGCAGATTATATCATGACTTGAGTTCTGAGATTAAACACTCGAAAACCATGGCTGTCAGAAGCATAGCCAAGAAAGATACCTTCATCACTTTTGGTATCGAATTTCCCTCTCTGTTCTCGATCCTTTAGAATGTAGCATTTACTTCTGAACACTCTAAGTTAGTGCAGTTTGGTTTTCTTCCATACTACAACTCATAAGGAGTGTTTAGGGTTTTAGACCGTAAATAAACACGGTTGATCAAATAACATCCCGTAAAAACAACTTCTCCCCAAAACCTTAGAGGTAAGTTTTTGTTATGGAGCATTACCCTGGCCATTTCCTGAATGTTCCTATTCTTTCTTTCTGCAACTCCATTAACTTGAGGAGTAATGGGTGGTGAATATTATTGAATAATCCCCAGTTCGTCACAAAATTCAAACACCTTAGTGTCCTTGAATTCAGTTCCACGGTCGCTCCTAATTTTCTGTAGTTTCTGACCTTGTTTGTTCTGGATTCTTTTAACAATAATCTTGAATTCATCAAGGGCTTCATTTTTATGAGAAAGAAATGCAACCCAATTGAATCTGGTGTAATCATCTACCATAACTAAAGCATACTTCTTACCAGCAACCGTGGGTTGTTGAATTGGTCCGAAGAGATCCATATGAATTAAATCAAGTGGAGCTTTAGTGACAAAATCTCGAGATGATTTATGGTGAACTTTCCTTTGTTTACCCTTTTGACAGGCACCACATACACCTTCAATATTTGCATTGATTTTGAGAACGCCTCTAACAAGTTCTTTGTTAATGATCTTAGTTAAAAGACGATAATTGATGTGACCAAAATGCTCATTCCAAAGATGTGTAGATTCCACCTTAGTCAAATTGCAACAATTGATAAACTGAGTATCAAGAAGATAACAGTTGTTTTTACCACGAGTTCCTTGAAAATTTACTTTTCATGTGACTTTGTATACAATGTCACATACATTTGCATTGAAGACAACTCGATGTCCTTTGTCACAAATTTGACTAACAGAAAGAAGATTTGCAGTCATACCTTTTACGTATACTACATCATGGATTTCAGGTACGCCAGGCAGTTGATCGTCCATTTCTTGCTAATGTAGCAATAACTCCCATCTCCGAAAGTTACTGGACCTCCTTAGTCGTCAGAAGAAACAAACCATGTGAGATCACCTGTCATATGCCTACTACATCCACTATCAAGAAACCATTGAAAGGGTGATGTTGATTTTAAAGCAAAAGCTCCCATACTATTAGTACTTTCCTGTTTAGGGTTTCCTGATAGTTTTGTATGTCCTTTTAGAGAGGCACTAAGTTGTTTAGTTTTCGTGTGAAGAATACTTGCAACTTTCAGGCTCTTTTGGAAGGAGATACAAGTATATTGAAAGTGATTAGAGGAATCACAAAACGAACATGGGCCAACATATTTAACTTCTGGGTCATATTAGTTTTGACAACATGCGAACGTTGTTTATTGCCTGACTTACGACTGTTCTTCTGAGAGGAACAACATGAGTTATTCAAATCCATTAAAGGGATTTTGACATATTTCAAATCCTTAAGCATTGTAATTTCTGATATGAGATCAGAGTTGATCCGGATTTGTTCATCCAACTTTTTCTGGAGAATAGAACTTCTTTTACGATTGGTTTTTAATCCTGGTGAAGCGTTTCTAGAGACGTTTCTGTCCATAGAGTCAGATCGCTACAAACACAGACTTATAAGGTCTTGAACGTGTTTGCCTGCTCTGATACCAATTGAAAAAGCAGGGGTATAACAACCACACCCAATATTTCGCTTAGCAATCTGTATGGACAAACTCCAATATACTTTCTAGAGAATCAATTAGACAAATGGACTCAATCTAGATAAAAAAGTATATCAAAGAGTTTATATCTCAGTCTCTCGATTTTATCTTTACTCAAGCAAATATAAATTTGTGAGTCTTTATCAAAGATAGATAACTTGGATGGTACCAAAGACCAATATCCAAGTGTCAATCAATTTAAATAACAACCAAAAGGTCAGATATTCTAATTGATTAAACAACGCACAACCTATGATATTTCAATTATATAAACAAATATAATGCGGAATAGAAATAACACTGACACCAGAATTTTTTTAACAAGGAAACCTCAAATGCAGAAAATCCACGGGACCTAGTCCATATTGAACACACACTTTATTAAGCGGCTACAGACACTAGCCTACTCCAAACTAACTTCGGTCTAGACTGTAGTTGAACCCCAATCAATCTTACACTGATCCAAGGTACAGTTATGCTCCTACGCCTCTGATCCCAGCAGGATGCTACGTACTTGATTTCATTAGCTGATCTCACCCACAACTAAGAGTTGCTACGACCCAAAGTCGAAGACTTTAATAAACAAATCAGATCACACAGTAAAAGTCTACTTTAATAGATAAATCCGTCTCCCACGAATATACCTACGAGTTTTTGTTCCGTCTTTTGATAAATCAAGGTGAACATGAACCAGTTGATAACCAGGACTTATATTCCCGAAGAATAGCCTAGTATTATCAATCACCTCACAATAATCTTAATTGACGCAGCGAAAAAAGATATTGCGGAATCACAAACGATGAGACGAAATGTTTATGATTTCTTTTCTATCTTGCCTATCGGAGATATAAATCTCAAGCCAATTATTCCAATTGTACTCGTACGATAGAAACAGCAAGATCAGATCACACAACTACAATAAAAGTAGTATCGACCTGGCTTCACAATCCCAATGAAGTCTTTAAGTCGTTAACCTGGTTTAGAGAAGAAAACCCAAGGTTAAAGGAGAAATGACTCTAGCTTATGCAACTAGTATCACACGTAAGGTGTGGGGATTAGGTTTCCCAGTTTCTAGATTTCTCCCTTATATAGTCTTTCAAATTAGGGTTTGCAATCAATGTTAGATTGGTAACAAAGGATTCAATATTCACCGTTAGATGAAAACCTGATTAGATTCAAGCTAATATTTCTCAACCATTGGATCGAAACCTTAGCTTGTTACACAAAATGAAATGTCCAATTTTGGGTTTATGTAACCGTTCCCAAACATTAACATTTGTTGGTTCAACAATAGTTAACCAAATGGTTAGCCATATGATCACTTTCATATATACCATATTCTTCTTCACCATAACTAGTTCAAATGACTTAAATGAACTAGTTAGAGAGTTGTTCAATTGCTTAGATCTTATGTAACTACACAAGACACAATCGAAGCAAAAAGGTTTGATTCACTCGAATCGGTTCATGAACTATATAGCCACGGTTTGCAAAAGCATTTCTTAGTTTATATAAAAATGAGTTCAAGAACAACCAGTTTTAGATATAACCTACTTAAGTTCGCGGATTGGGTTCGCGGACTTAAGCTCACGAAAGGAGTTCACAAACTCCAGCAGAAATTCTCGGGTTGAGAACTTCCGCCAGTTCGCGGACTTGGCTCACGCCATATTCTGTTTCTCTTGATCAACAAAGTTCGCAAACTTTGGTTCAAGGAACAAGGACTTATACATATATTGCTTCCACAACAATGCTTATATCCTACCAATGGTTATGTAATCTAAACTCTCATTTCAATCATTGAAACATTCTCAGAGAATGTTATATATTCGTTATTCACAGACCATTTTTCGTCAGAGCAATTTTCAAAGTGATTGAAACATAACATGACATTCGTCACTAGGTAAAGATGCATTTGGCTAAAGCGAAAGCTTACCAACACATATTTCGAGAAATAGATAGGCGAGATAAACTCGGCTTGAAATAGCAAATTTGTATAATGAAAGTCTATATATCAAAACGACTTTTGTCTCAAGAATAGGAGATAGAGTAAATATACTTTTGAGTGACGATAATTTCAAGTTTCCACATACCTTTAGTCGATGAAGTTCCACCGGCTTCCTTGAGTAGTCCTTCGTCTTGTATGATGATTGCCATGGAGTTCTTGAGCTCAACTACACTTTCTATCCTAGTCCGAGACCTTTAGCTATAGTAGGCTAGAAATCAAGACTTATAGTTTTGATCACTAACATTGACAAACATGCTTGAGATGGCAACACATGCGAGTTCGACCGAGCAATGCTCTAACAGTTAAGAATTTAGGCTTCTCTTTCACAAGTTCTGGATTTGCGAGGTTTGCTAGCTTGTTATTGCAAACATATTTCCACACCTTGATCTTTGATCTAAACGGAAATCAAATAGGATTATCTGTTGGAGGAAGATTGGTATCAAAAACCTTCACTTTGGATGAAGTAACTCTTAGGATGTAAAGGATGTCATCTAAGGGAATCAAGTGTGTAGAACCTTGCGAGGTTCAAGAGACGTAAGGAGCGCGACTATAACTGAATCGCTTGGAGGGTGGTTTCGGTATCAACTAACATTCCAATCCGAAGTCTGATAGTAGGCTAGTGTCTGTAGCGACTTAATATAGTGTGGTGTTCAATCTGGACGAGGTCCAGAGATTTTTATGTTATTGCAGTTTTCCTCATTAAAAAAATTTCTTTGTTTCTTGCTTTACTTTTTACTTCCACATTATATTTGTTGATATAATTAAAGTAAAAGCAAGTGATTCAATAAACACTTAAAAAAAAATCCTCCCATAAAGTTTTATTTCCTCACCTGGTGCGAACCTGCCATCTCATTAAGCTTTTTAATAATTTCCAAAGGCAACATTCATAATGAACCATTCATGAATATTATGTCTCCTTGGATAAACACTTAAAAAAATTTCCAATCGTATTAAAATTATGGTTGGTATGTTTTATATCAAACCTAACCGTAAAGTAGATTTTAAAAACTTGAAAATGTTGTTATTCATGAGTTTTTACGAATTAGTAAATAATCGAACAAACCTTAAAAATATTTACCGTGCATTTATTTATTTTTTGTCTTACGCTTAAGAGTTCTTAAACAGGAAAAAAATAGATGGATTTGTGTCAAATCAAACATCACAAAACCATCTGGTGCAGTTGAGGAGTGCACCAGTTTCATCTTGGTTTTTCTTGATTTAGTTGTTGACTATTTGGATTGTTGTCGGTTGTTGGGTTGTTGTCGATCACCATCACTCCTATTAATTAGGAGAATATATGAAAGAAAATTGATTTTGGTTTTAGTTTTATTTTTCATTTTTTCTTTCTTGCAGATTAGGTTTGTATTGGTGGAAGGTAATTGAGACTTTAAATTCGTTTAGGACACCCCTGGCCAGCTAAATACACAAACGGGCGGAGTCCTAATATTAAGTTTCTGGGCCAATCACCAAGTGGTCTAGTGGTTGACATGCTCCCTCCGGACCCTCTCACTGTAGAGGTACGGGTTCGAATCCTGTAATTGATGAAATTCACTCCAACTTAAGGAGGTTGGACGTAGTCTTGGGATTAAGACATCAAAAAAATAAAAAATATTAAGTTTATGGGCAACCACACAAAACCGTAAAGACTGAAATTGTGGGGCCCACCCCGTAGAAGAAACGGGTCCTGTTTTAGTATTTTTTTTTTGTAAGGCGGTTTTTAGGGAGTTCCCCGACATAAATTCCTGAAGTGAGAAGGTTTTAGATTCGGGGAACTCCACCTTTTCTCTTCTCTTTTTTTTCTCTGGTTATTTCGCTCATTTCTTTGAAAATTAGGAACATGAAAATAGTGAGTTTTGTGCAGATGTGGTTACACCGAATCGCTAATGCCGCTCATGTGGGTTTGTATCATAATCTGGGTTAAGGAATTTCTTTTCCTTCTGTTCTTCAAAATGGGAAATTTATTGAGAAAAATCGAAGTGATTTCTCGTCCTGGGAATGAGTTTTGGAAATCTGATGGAAGGCAGAGTGTTATTATTGGATTTACGTGTTCGTGTTAGAGAGATTTACAAGGGTTTTGGAAGATAATATGTACATTGGGTATTATTTAGAACCTGTTTCGGGTAAGTTGAGTGTAGATGCATGAACTGATTTTCAATACTAGAGAAATGTTCAGTGAGAGAAAGAAAGGAAGAAGGTTTTCATTGGTACTAGAAGAGGAAAACAATGAGTGCGACTGACAAATGTTCGGCTAAGACACGCAGTAGAATCTATGTAAATAGAGCTGGTAGTTAATGTGATTATCTCATCTTCCATCGTAATTAGATCTTACAAAAGAAAATCTCGTGATGGATGTGTTGGAGATTTATTGATGCTTAGGAATTGAATTCATTTCTACATACCAGTGGAACCGCCATGGGTTTGCTTGTGGTTCTCGGGAAATTGTCACGATGGCTGTGGTTCTGTGATGTAGATCATGTGGCTGTACATGATCGTGCTCAGCTTGGCTTTGGCGTGTCGTAATGCTGGGGTGGTTGTCATAACAAATGCATGGTCAGTGATTTCAGTTTATGTGTTTTTGTCTCTTGCGGGTTGCGGCTTCGAGCTTAATTTTAATTCGTAATTGCAAATGGTTGAAATAGTGATGTACTGAAATAATCTTGCCCCACATTGCAAAATATAGATGTTTGGGGTGGTACTCCTTGGCAGTTTGAGTAATTGACAATTTGTTTACGCACACATATCTTTTGTTTTGTTTGCACTAATTAGTTTCATACTATATGTATCTTGAATGACTGATTTCTTCTTTGGTTTTCTTATACTTTCCAATAATTATACTGGGTTTGAGTTGGAAACCTGATTAAGTTTACTTGAAGAAATTGGTTTGGAATATGTGGTGTTTGCGCTATTGCCGCTACCGGTTCTTAGATAGTCATATATATATATATATATATACTTGTACTTAAATTTAGGATAACTGAATACTTGTGTGAATAACTAGCAGGAGTTATTATCTTAAGCAATTAATTAAGACCGTGAGTGGATTTCATCCACTAATTGCTTAACATTAGACACCTAGCGAACATGTAACTTGTACCAAATTAATTTAGTCCATGATAAACCAAATCCAACCTCTGGGGTCCAAAAGAAAAACAAATACAATCTTCTACATTGTCATCTCAAGTGGCCAGCCAATATAGTTCACTAACATATCCTGTATTCCGTTTCAGGTAGTGCTTCTTTCTTTTTCGCGCGGCTTGGTGCCTCGCATATCTATTATGATTTGTTCCAATCGCTGATTATCCTTTTCAGGTTTGTGGCATATCTCTAAACTATATAACTTGCTTTTGATGTTTATTAACAGGATACCTCTTCCACATCTGTCACCTTTTGTTGATAATAAGGCAGAGGGCTATATTCCTAAGAATGGTGAGGCAATTGAACACCTAAAAGCTGCAGTGAATAAAGAAGGGTAGATTATATTTTGAGCGATGTGAAGAACTTTCGGTCATTAAATTTTAGGATGTAGAACATAGTATGATGGGTACAAAGTTACAAAGTGCGAAAAAAACAAGTGAGTTGGTGGGTAGATAATGAATGCACCTGTGACTTGAGAGTATCAAATCGCTTTTAGAAAGCTTTTGTTTATCAGGACAGCTTAGTCCTACTTGGTTCTTACTTTCTATAACTGTTGCCATATTCTTACTTTCAGATTATATATGGCGCAGAACTGAAGTCAGAGCTTCAAAGAGGTTGCCATCTTCTGCTGCTAACCCAGGGAAGAATGTGAACAGTGTCGATGAGGAGATGAAATATTATTCGCGAGCAACTGAAAAATTCACGGCAGATGTAGCATCATGGACCAGATTATGCAGAGTTGCAAGCAGAGGGCTTTGCTTAGTCAATAAAGGTATACAAACAATTTGTTTCCTCACTCTGGGTACCTTTATCTTCTTTACTTTTTTTTTTATTCGTAAGGTATTTAATGGAAAGATTCTAGACTCTTGAAATTTAAAGAACCCATTAATTGTTTATTCTTGGTTTGTGTTCTTCAAAATACCAATTACAAACTTGCCATTTCATTGTTTCAGATGGGCCTGGAAAAGAAGAAGGCTGGTGGTGTTGGTCTTAAGTTGCTTTGAATTTTTCAGCTGAAAGTTTCCCCGTAACTGACCAGCTATACTCTACAGAGGTACTAGAGTTCGATACCATGAAAGAACTACCATCAATGTTGGATGTGTTAAAATTTTTGATTGGGATGGCTCTTTTGACCATGCTACATCACTTGGGCATGCAGAGATCAAATTTCTGAAGCACACATTCTCATAACTAACTGGCATTTGGGTGACCCTTAAGGAAAATCTTGCTCGAGCATCTCAATCCAGGTTGCATTAGAATGTTTTGGATAATAATAATGGAGTTGAAAGCATAAAGAGTATTTAAAGAAGAAAGAGAAGGAAGTCGGTAAGAAGGTAAGAACTTCTCATCCTTAATTTTGGTTTAAATTTTGCACAGTACTCATATAATTGTTGAACTGTTGGTTGTTATTTGATATTTCACACCCTTGAATGTTGGTCAATGATTTTTCTTAAGACTTTCTCATTAGAGTTAGCCCTTGGAAGCTGTTTGGTTTGCCGCCAGAATAATTTCTTATCAAGGACTTTGCGTGCTGCCGGAAGAGAAAGATGCCTTTGCAGGTGCAAATAATACCTCTGTCAATACATCCCTTTATAAACATTCTTTTTTGGTAGGCCTATTAAATGTCGTTAGGATGACTGATCCTGATATTACATCTGTTATACTAGTAAACAATCTAGTACCACTAGGATTAAATTTAAACTCAATGGATGACCTTCACAAAAAGAAATGGGTCTCTATGGTCTGACGAGCCTTCCAAGGATCCTAAATTCAAAGTGACTGAATGATTTTATGCTAAGAACTGCTGGTACTACAAGGTCTCTATATGCTGCTATTGCCACGTTGTTGTAATGGACTCGACTCTACAGTAGCCTAATTAAGCGTGTGTAACTGTGTATACATCACCTAAACCAGGGATGATTGTTTGGATTTCTTTACTTTCTAGAATCCCCTGCATACATTTTTAACCCAATGTTTTTAGCCTTATAGACATATAGTTATAAACTTTTTTTTTTCTTTTCTGTTTTAATTTTTTGAAGCATTCTGCAGCTGTTAATGGATAATTGTTGTGTCACAGGTTTAACTGTGCAACTGTTATGATCAATTGTTGCGGCAGTCAACCTCTCTCACACAACTATTCGGCCGGGAACACTAGCAAATACTGTTTTGGAAGACAAAATTCACGTCTTTTTGACAATCATCTGTCCAATTTCAGATGCTTGAAGCCGCATGCGTTATTCGCTTGGCCATAAACTTGGTTTGGCACAATTGCATGATTCCATGCGACCAGTCATCCATTTGGCCCAGGATTTTCCACCTGCTATTTTATTAGGTAATTTGTTATCAACTCTACTCGCCTAGCTGTAAAATAACTTGTACTGTAATGATTAAACAAACTTAGTTTCAGCTACATACTGTGAAACTTTTCAGATCTAAAAGTGGGTAATTCTGCATATTGGCATTTCTATGGTGTTTGCGTCATGTTTTTGGTTGTTTTTCTTACGGTTGCTTTTTATGTATTTGGACATTCAGACGGTAGGGTAAATGGATTTGCTGTTACGACAGCCAAGTGCAGTGCAATCCGATAGATGAAAGTTTGAGAAATACCACTATCCTCAGCTACGCACACGCCATCTGTGGCTATACATAACCTGTCCGTCAGCTTATTGGTGCATTGCAGCTCAAGTGATGTATGACATTTATGGGATGAGTTCCAAGACAAAAATTGGCATCAATTGACAGGATAGTTGCCTAAAGGTCTGCTATGTGGACAGGTCTGGTGGAATATGCAAATTATACCAGGTACTGTTAGCCTACTTCAAAGCCAAGGATCTCTTAGGAATTTCTACAACAGCATCAGGTATTGCAACAACAATGAATATCCTGGGGGTGGATCTTAGATTCAGTCAAGTTTTTAATAAAGCTATGTCAGATCCCACTACTTTAACTATGAACCAAGTACTTAGAGGCGTACAGGGGGGTCAAAGGTACTGCAGTGTTGGTTGATGCTGGTGGTAGTGTTGGAGTCACAAGTTGATAAATAAATTAGTGAATGGGCTAAGAGAGCACTCAACTTTTCTCTTGAATATTTCTGGGATGCAAGATTAGAGTTTGGTGAATGCACAATTTATCCGTAGTATATTGAAATTTTGAAATGAATGACTTTGTCCATTTGTAATATGTTACATGGGTTACTTCTTGAATAGAATTTTTCTTCTTAGGTTACATGGGTTTCGCACGACAAATAATGAATGAAATGGTAAGTGCGACAATCACCCAAATAAATACCTTGTTCTGAAACCTTTTTTTTTTTTTGTTAGGTTTTCTAATAGTTTTACTGTGTTTTCAGGTATGTAAGACGTCCAAATGGTGTTCACGAAACATCATCCGGGCAATCATCAAGTAATAAATAAGAAACTTTATACTGTAAAGACATTATCAAAATTCAAACCAATAGACCAATATCACCAAAAACCCATTTATTAATAACAAAATTCAAAAAAAAAAAAAAATCAGGCTCAATCTGAATACAGCTTAATGTTTGATCTTTCCTTCTTATTATGAAAATCTTGCAAAGAATGTTGATCACTCCGAATGTGACCAGAGCCCATTGTACAATACAACAACATCAATGCATAAAAAGATGCATGAATTCATTTTTATGTCTATCCAGCTCCATCACTACTCTGTACACTTTCGTACCATAAGTTAACAAGAGGCAACTAGGTATCAGCAGGCTCTTATTAGGACCTGCCTAAGACCATCTAGGCTCAATCCAACTGCAGTTTGATCTTTCCTTCGTGTTATGCAAATCTTGCGCAGAATGTTGATTACTTCCAACATAATGATACCTACATGTATCAAGAGAATAGTATACAATTCTTTCGCCTTGTAATCTAGGGAAGTAGATATTGTTCTCCATGCAACTACGTGGAGCGACTACTGAAAAACTAGATGTATAGCTTATGAACAACGCATGCTTTCCCAAACTGTTCAGTTTTAGCCAGACCATCTCTGAATCATCCAATCTATAAATATCTACAGATTTTCCACTCTGTCCTAAATTCAATAGTAAAAGCTTTTCATCACACTCCACCAAATAACTTGGATAAAAGCCACTGAATTGTTTCAAAGATTTCGAAAGTACTGTCCAACAGAAACCACCTTTCATACTAAGAACTCCTAACATTCCATTATAATCCAAGCAATAGAAAGCTCCGTTATAGAAAACCGGGTTGTTAATACACGGCATAAAGTTGTCTTCCTCAGTACAGTCTCCATAATCGAAATCATGAATAGTCCAACCAGTTTCACTCTTTCCCGGTTCAATGACACAAAAAGATATTCCATTATCACCACATATTTCATACCAATTGGAGATGACAAATACAACACAATCATGAGAAGTTGGTACTGATGAGAATGACATTCCGCCAAGTACATAACCATCGGGTAACTCTGGAAGATGGATAATTGCTCTTGAGAAGGGATTGTAGCAGAACACGGTTTTTTTCCCTTTAGACAATAGAAGCCATCCATCTTTTGAAAAACGGATTGTAGCACCTACAAGCAATTCATCAGATAATTTCATGACGTACCTGTCATTATTATGCATCGGGTCTATGACACTGCAGATGTTTTCTTCATTATCATCAAACATAGAAATCAGCCATGGAGATAAATATGTAGTTGTTGTGGTCCGTGTAGATGCCGATTTTCGGTTCAATGGGGGTAGAACAGAAATTTGTTTACAGGCTAAGCGAAAATGAACGTAATCCACAGGATGGAGATATCTCGCTACCTCCTCTGTACTGTCATAATCATTAAGAAAATCCCATGGTTTTAACTCTTTCAATTCTCCACCATTTTTATTTAACCTGTCCATGTTCTCCTCTTCTAATCTGGCATCACTTGTATCTTGGCTTGCAAGAACGTCTGTTTTCCTTCTTATTCCAGCAAGGTGCCTGCCAAAAAAAAAAAAAAAATCCGTAATTTGAAAAGGTAACAAATAAGAATTTAACGTAAACACAATGTAGTTCTGGTTGCACTGGTGTTGTATATACCTGTTTTCTGTTGTAGGCATCATTATCCAAGTGGGCAGTAACCATG
Organism: Papaver armeniacum; assembly: GCA_023531295.1. Taxonomy (NCBI): domain Eukaryota; kingdom Viridiplantae; phylum Streptophyta; class Magnoliopsida; order Ranunculales; family Papaveraceae; genus Papaver; species Papaver armeniacum. Next base: position 624,762 of record JAJJWW010008975.1, on the reverse strand, counting down.
GTGTTGGAAGCTCCAAACACGGCATGATAACTGTTGTAGCACTATCTTCTACTTCAAATGTGTACAAGGTCTGATCGCCGAGTAGTGTATAAAACAAGCAACCCCTTTCGAGACCCATGTTGGCCGCTGAGCAACATGCCGTGGAAGTCGAATAACACTTTCTAGAGTCTGAAGTGTCCGTGCTTATTGACAGAAAGAGAACATGGTCATCCAAAGTCTTCAGCAAAACCCAAGTCATTGATGAGAAATCCAACTTGAAGATATGTATTGAGGCAACTTTTTTAAATCCTCTTGGGCTGCAATTTAAATGAACTCTGAAGATTTCATTACCAGATTCAACCCAATGTTCGGTGTAACGACTAAATTCCTCACCTCCTCCTATCCGTGTGAAATCAGCATACCCTACGTTGATTATAGTAATATATTGGGTTTGTTTATTGTCGACAACATGATGCCATAGGTTTTGTACATCGATCTTTATAAGCCAATTATCTTTAAAGTGTGATTCCTTGCAAAATGCATACAGCTCACCTTTAAAACAAAGCAGGGAATCAATAGATAGTACATGCCCCTTGCCAGGAGCAGTTATAGACAACACTTTCATTCTCCATTGTTTGTCTCCGGGGCGACAAAAAACAAGTACATGCTTATCTTCGCGAGCTTCTCGATGGTTTACACACTTAAACAAGAGATATACCAAGCAGCTTAAGTTTTCAGGATCAGTAGTTTTACTACTGATAGTTGGAGGTTGTGATGATAACACTAAATCAAACAAAAAATATCTTTTTGATGTAGTATTAAAAGACCGACGGTCGAGGATTGGTAATTTAATAGTTTCAGATGATATTGGGTTCCACAAGAAGCAATCGCCTAAAATAGAGTTAGCCACGGAATACTCAGCCTCATCTAGAACATTACCAATAACAATTAGCCATCCTTGATGAGAAGGTTTATGATAATATGCTCTTCCACGCATCTCTGGGATAGACTTAATGCAATTTCTATTATTTGGTTCACATGGATTGTAAAAATTCTGAAATATCCTACCTTTTCCATGAGGGAAAACAAGCCAAGGTGCCGCCTTTGGAACCGGTAGCTGCCGTCTTTCGATACTCTCATATAACGCCTTTACTAAAGCTGATTCTGATCCTTGTGCTGATTTTTCCATGGAACTTATGTAGCTAGCCATAAAGCAAATTAAGAGGATTAGGAATAAGTTACAAATGCTCTAGATCTATTTAGAAGATGCTGATGAATTTTAATTTATTTTATTTTTTTTTGGAAGAAGAAGAATGAATGAATGAAATTAATAGCGAGGAGGGTCTATGCTTATATAGACGGCCTAACTTCCATATTCATTGTCATGAGATTTCTGTGTTTTGAGCAGGAAAGGGAATTCTTCAGATTCAGAATAGAAGAAGAGTGATAAAAGGAAAGAAAGAAGTTTTTTTTTTTTATTATTTGCGTGGGGCCAAACGTGTAATTGAGTGGGGCCCTGTTGCAAGCCTAAGGATTAAGATTATCCTAGGAATAGGAATAGGTAAAGACTTTAAGTCTGAACCGTGAAAAGTAATAACCCTAATAATATTCGGATGTGTTTAAACTAAGCTAAACTCAACTCAACTCAAATAACCAACTTGAGTTTTAACTTTTTTAACAAAGCTGCAAACAAACTGAAAATTACAAAAACATTGCCTGCCAATTAGACAATACAGTGTTGGAGAAGTTCAGGTGAACTTTATGGCCTGCAGCTTCTGCCAATTAACTTGTTTCTCAAACCCCCTTCCGGAGAAAGACAGAGTTGCTCTTGGAAACTTGGAACGTATGAATTAAGAGATGGTTTCATCAAATCAAATAAAGCTTCTGCATAGATACCTTCGGATTTGGAGGAGAAAATAGTCCAGCTTAACAGACGGGAAGTTTATTATTATATAAATGTATCTATTCCAAGAAAATAAGAGTCCAAATTTGTGCACCGTCTTAAAACCGGATGCACATTTCGTCCCTTCGTAGTGGAGGATTATTCGGTGAGAAACCACTTACTGTTTTGATTCCATTTGTAACACTTTTTTTGTAAGTAATTTTTTTTTTTGTCTCTCTTCTTTTATTCTTTATCAGGTTGTCCGTCTTCTTCCATCTGGTCGCAATCCAAATCTTCCTTCTTGTGGTATGCTTAGTTTCGTTTCCGATCTATGGTATTGTTTTCTTTTTTTTTCCATTTTCCCATCCCTTTGTTTTCTTGATTAACATAAATCTCTTTAATTTCTTTTGATGGAGATGAAATCTAATTTAACGCCAACTCCTTTATACAAAACACCCAATAATGAATCCCTGCTTTGGCCGACGCAGCTGAACCAGTATATTTTTGAGATGGGTTTCTTAAATTTGATATAATGGAAAATTGGAAATGAAATTTTTTTATTGGTGAAATTATGATCAATTTTTTTGGTAGTTTTCATTAAGTTAAATGAATTTTTTGAGTTGTACAAAGACACTGAAACTACCTGGTTTCAACAATTCTTACTGTTAAGTAGGCATTTGGTGTTTTGATTCCGGTGGTGATGTTTCGTCGGTCCTAAAGAAGAAATTATTTTTCTTTCGGAAAAGTATTGGTTTTTATTTTGGTTCTACCAATTTGCCACCTCATTTTTCCTATTTGTCACTCTCATTAATTGTCATCTTTACTTATCTTATTTACCACCCATATATCTTTTTAGGGGGAAAATATCTCTAGCCCATTTTCTTTTTTTCATATATAAAGAACCCATCAATAAGATGTTCTATACAATGTAGAATCCATAATTAATTTAGATTACACATATAACCTTCACCTAAATTAGGAGATTTATTTGGAATCTTTTGTTTTAAATATATCCCTAATTGGAAACGTCCAAATATATCCCTAAATTAACGTCTGTTCACAAAATTAAGTAACTAATTCATATTTAAACGTATATTGCCTTAAATTCAATCACGTGGATATTTTTCAAGTAAGGTAAAAATAAAACATTAATGAGGTTAGGAATTATTATTTTCATTTAAGATACTCATGTGAAAATTGATTTTATCATTCCAAAAGCAGAAGTGAAAACTAAAATTTGCATATTAGGAACTCGTGCTTTTTACTTGCAAAAAAAATTCAAGTTTAAACTCTTGGAAAATCACTAGTTTTCACGTGCTTATATATGTGATAATTAAACTTTTCATTTAGTGTGATCATTTGATTTTTCACAAGATTGCAAATTCAGTTTTGTGATAATTCAGTTTTTCCAAAAATTACAATCATGATAATTCAGTTTTTCCGAAAATTACAATTGTGATAATTCAGTTTTTTTATCACCATATACTTAGAATTGCATTATCCTTAATGGAATATTCAGTTGTGGTTGGTATGGAACTGTGTTAATATTGTGCTTACTAGTAGCTACAAAAATTAGCTTTTCTTGATGAAGCTTGAAGTAATAGATTAGTATCCATTAATGGATGACTATAAGAAGAAGGAAGACAAACCGAACTCCGGAAGAGATAGATGAACTGAAGAATTGGAGAGAGATATCAAAACTGGAAAAGGTAATTATTTTAGGCAAAAAAAAACGGTAAATATGAAGATAATAACCATAATTACGATAATTAAATGAAACAAACTAATAATGTGGAAACTTCCGAGGAATCCAAATCTGGTTCCTCTCTCTTTTAGAAACCCATCATTAAGATGGTATATATGTATAGCCCAAAATTTACATCGTACGGCTAAGATTGTTAGTCTTAGATTTGATTTGTAATTATACATTTTAAGATGGACTTAATTAACCTTTATTAATTAATTATTAAGTTGCAAAATAATAAAAAATCGTTGATTGAGAGAGTGGTCAATTAGTGGCCGTTTTTTGTGTGCGTTTTTGGCGGGCAGTTTTTATTTTTTTAATTAATTCGGTCATTTATGTTTTGCATATTTTCCTGTCAATTTACCGGCTTTCTTGCCTAAAAGAAAACACCTTTACTATTTTTTCTTTTATCTCTGTCGCTCACCTCTTTTCTTCTTTTCTGATTTTCTTTCCTTCTCACCTATCTACTACAACAATCTATGATGATCGGATAGTTGTATCAACGAAATAAAGCCTGTCCATTGGACATGTGTAGCTATTAGTTTAGCCAATTAAAAATGAATACATTAAGATACCCGCAACTAGCAGATCAATGTTTTACTTGAATCTTTGGCTTCTCAAAATTAATGAGTGATTCTTTTCAAAAAAAAAAAAAAAAATTAATGAGTGATGTTTTGGGTTAGTCTCCTCTACGCATTTAAATAGAGCACGATGATCCGACTTTTTTCACTTTTTTTTCTAGTTGGTATCTACAATTTTTCGTACGTATGATTTTTTTATTTTTGTTTTTTAGGGTTACTTGGAATGTAGATGTGTGATCGTTGATTAGAATGAGTTTTATAGGTGATAACGGAGTTTTCACAATTGGAATTTTTACCAATATTTGAAAATTAGTATATCACCGGTCCCCGCTCGATACTAACACAGTGAAAACTTGAGTTTTCATCAATGTAAATTTTATAAGTACGTGAAAATTATAAATTTCACCGATATCCGATGGTGATAATTGGAGTTTTTTATGGTGATTTTTTTTCCCATATGCAAGCAAAGGATAATTGGAGTTTTTTGTCGGATTCACTTGCGATAGGTTTTAAGGGAGATATCCTGGGGAAGTTATTATAGGAGAATTTTATCAAGGGAATATCACTACTAATTAATTCCAGGAATTAAATTTCACTAAAGCATAATGGCATTGCGTGGAAAGTTCACAAGTAGCCGTATTTATGCCATAACTCAATTTTCGTCTTCTCATATATACATAGATATCAAAACGTTCTATCATATTTTCATATTGAAGAGGTACCTATTTTATTTGTTGTTTTTGTTTTAAGTGATTAGATTAAATTGACATGCATTCAGAATTACGTTTGATGCAATTATACATAAAACTTAAAGGTGAAAATTGTAATTATCACTAAAGTGTGAAAATTGGAATTTTAATGTATGGGTGGTAATGACGATTTTTCACAAGACGCGATTGATTCCAAGTAGTTAACTTTGTGATTTTATTGGATTTTGAAAACCAGAATTTTCCGTAGATTTTCCACTAAATGCAACCGATTTCAACTTGTGAAAACTACGATGCCGATTACCGCTAAACTGTGAAAAGTGGGATTTTCATATTTTTACAAACTCACAATGCATGAAAATTACTATTATCACAAAAATATGAAAACTGAAATTTTCACGGTAGAGGTCTTACAAAACCTAATCCGTGAAAATTAGGATTATCACCAAATGTGAAAACTGAAATTTTCCCATAAAACGTGAAAATAAAAAACGGACGTATTTAAGGTGAGCTATTTTAGGGCGTTTTTTTAGGGATTATTATTACCAAATAATCCATGAAAATTAATTAGGATTATGACCAAATGTGAAAACTGAAAAGTGAAAACGACTTATTTAAGGTAATCAAACAAGGAAAGGAGAGTTATTTTAGGGCGGTTGTTTAGGGATTATTATTCAAATGAAAGTATTTACTTTCGGGAGCTTTTTTAGGGATTATGGTTAGAATTATCGTTATCAAGTTGTTAACAACAAATTTCTAAAAATAGAAGGAAATAAAACACTAATTCTTTATTTACTGGAAGGTTATTTTTGTAATCAAGGTTATTCATGGGTAGGGCTGGCAATGGATAACCGATATCCGGGATCCGTTTCCGATTATTCGAAATCCTATAGGATTTTATCCGTTATATCGGATACCGGATATCCGAATCCGATAACTTGTCGGATATTTCCTCTTAACCTATCTAATCGGATTGGGCTCTATCCGATTGGTTAATATCCGATATCCGATAGGGTAGGGGCGTACTAGTAACTTTCACATACCAATACAATACTAGTCGAGGAGTCGAGAGAAGAGAAGACATTTTTGATTTCCTTTTCTTTTTTCTTCCGTTCTCGCCTCAGTCTCGCTCCTCCCTCTCGATTAATCACTCAGTTTTCACTTCTCCAATAACTAATCTCAAGCTTTTAGTTTTTTTTCTAGTTATCGGATTTTAACGGATAAAAATCCGATATCCGATAGCTTAACCTTAACCTTATCGAATTGGATTTTTTGATATCCGTCGGATGTTATCGGATATCGGATATCCGATAAGCCTTAACCTTAACCTTATCGGAACTTCCAATATCCGCCGGATATCTATCCGTTGCCAGCCCTATTCATGGGTTACACATATATAAAATTTAAATGATGGGTTTCTAATATAGAAAAAATAATATTTGGGCCAGAAATAAACTTCCCCAACTAATGATGGATATTTTGGACCATAAATTAAGCCTATGACTAATTAAATGATTGTCCACCGAATCTTTTTAAAAATTGTGTTTGTTCAAAATATTTAACTAACCAAGGTCAATATAGTCATGTTGAAAACATGAAAATACATATTCAATCTAAAACTATTAATCTCAACCGTTGATTTTATGTTTTGGGCTACCTATATATACCATCTTAATGATGGGTTTGCCGTTTGCGGAAGAAAGAGAATCCAAACTTGGGTTCCTCAGAAATTTCCACTATCTTTTTACATGTCCTAAATACTACCTCTTGACATTTTGTTTATAGAGTCGTGATGTGACCAGATTACCCTCGTGACATCTACTGTAAGGGTGCACCTTTTAGCCCTTGGATTGATCTTATCAGATATAAACATATCTCGAGGCAACATTTATGAAATTAAATTATTTTTTATTATTTTCATTTATAAATATTATATTAATAGTCATAATAATAATAATCAAACAAAGCCCTTAGTTGGTAACCTAGCGACAAGCTGGGCTCCAACTCCTCTTTAAATGTTGCCTCGAGATATGTTTATATCCGATAAGATTAATCCAACGGCTAAAAGGTGCACCCTTACAGTAGATGTCACAAGGGTAATCTGGTCACAGCACGACTCTTTGTTTATATCCAATAATAAAATAACCCCGCTAAATAATTTTTAAAAATCCCAAATAACAGATCCGACCACCTTCTCGGCTTCTCCACTCCATCTCCCCCACCGTTCTACAACTACTCCATCCTTCCCCGCCGCTCTTCACTCCTATTTTGCTTACTTTTTTTTTCATGTAATTGTTGATTTTTTAGTGGTGATCTGTATACATGGACTACTCCTTCGTTGTAGTGGAGAATCTCTTGCTGGCTATGGAAACCATTGCTGGCCACGTATTTCCACTATAAAATTAAACTCCTTGATTTAATGATGGTCTTGAGCAATGTTTTAAAACCCGGACCCGACATCAAACCAGTAGCTTTACTAGGTCAAGGGTCACTGGTTTAACCAGTGGGTTGAATATATGATGACCTCTAAGTGGCATTAATCTTGTCTGATGTACTAAGTACGGCATATATCTTCTTTTTTGTTTCCTAAACATGCGTATCAATCGTGGTGTGGTGGTAGTGGACCGGTGTGGTGGAGGATACTACCTAATTGATGCTTTTGAATAATGCAATAATGTAAGGATGTGAAAGTAATATTAATATTTCTAATAATACCTAAAATATTTCTTATGCAAACAGCAAACTTACTCCGTCTCATTCTCACTTTCTATCTTTTTTTTTGTTCGATTCTCTCTCATCTGTAAATTCTTTTTGTCCTTTTCTATATCTATCTAACTGATAAATTTATGAGTTTGACGATGGATGATTATAGATCTGAATCATCTGATTCTTTTGATTGTTATAAACGAAATCAGAGATCCATTATTACAAAATAACAAAGATTAGCAACAGATTTAAATTTATTGCATTTAACTTTTCTAGGGTTCCTTATGAAGATTTCTTCTGTGTAAGTGATATTATAAAGGGATGAAAGGCATCAATGGCTTTCAGTTGCAGAGACGAAAGAAGTTTTTTCTAAAATAAAAAAAAAACGGGTGGATCGGACAAAATCCAGCTGGGTCAATGGTTTACTGGTTAAACCGGCCGGGTCAGCTGGTTCACTGGCTTTTAGAGCAGATCAGTGGGTCAAAGGTGACCCAACCCAATTTTTCTACTGGTTCACCGGTCAAACCAGCCGGTCCGGTCCGGGTTTTAAAACACTGACTAAAATCGGGGTGCACATTCCGGCCCTCACAATTCGCTGAGATTTCTAAGTGATTTGGACTTTTTATTTTTTTCTTTCCCAATTTATCTTTCCCATTAATTTCATTGAATAAAAGCAGTATTAAACTCCATTAACAAAAGCATCTCCAATGGAGTTTGGATATCTAAAAATATTGCTGCCATCTAGGATTTTAGAGACTCAAATTAAAAAAACATCTCAAGTGGTTGTTGTATGGTTAAAATTGTATCTGATTTGGCAACTTGAGTTTGGATGAGAGTATATATTTTTAGATACTCTTTTCCAAACCCACTTCATCAATTACTTTCCTTTTAAGAATATTTCAACTTTATTTTTTTAGATCTTTTAACAATTGAATGACTTGTATTAAACTAAATCTTGATACAACTACCACTGGAAATACTTATCAAAAAATACATTTGTTTGTATTTCATATCAACAAAATACCTATTTTTTAGGCTTCCACATTGGATATATATATCCATACACCGTTGGAGATGCTCTAACACTAACATCTCTTTTGTTTGTGTCTTCACATTCCCCTGAAAATTCTATATGCTAATCCGGATGCTAAAAGTGGCCATAGAAGATCAAGGTTTGGAACCAAAATTTATTACAATATCAATTTCTTATATGCATTTTCCAACCATTTGACATAGAAGATCAAGATTTGGACATATAAGAAAATATTTGGGCCGACCGACCGGAGGGCCCGAAGGGAGGGAGACCCTTATATGGCCACTTTTTTGTCAAATGAAACCTAACATAAAATTCCAATTTCATAAAAAAAATTTGATTTCCGTCCGGCTATTTTTTTCGTCACTTAGACGAAAATACCCTCCTTCATCTCTTTTGTTTCTCAGTCTCTTCTTCACCGTCGCCTTGAACACCATCACCTAGAACACATTAACCTCCGTCAAACACTTCCACCACCACCAATAGCACCTCCACAATCCTAGAAGCTCCGCCGCCACCTCTAGCGATAGAAATTCAACAAGCCACCACCAGATCCATTCTCAAAACCATACCACTCCCAAAGACAGCAAACCCCAAAATTAAGCCCCAGCAAACCCTAACACACATCGCCACTCACATCACCACCGCGCCATCACCGCCATATGCTATAATAACCAGCCGCACCGCCGACACAACCATCCCTAACCAGCATCACCAATAAGCTTCAGCACCACCACCAATACACCTTCAGTACCACCGCCACCACTAACAGCACCTTCGCCAGCTACCCAGTACTACTAGCACCACCAGTCATCCCTACTCTTTTCAACCGCCACCGCCACAACCAACACCGTAACCACCACCAAACTCGTACCTCCAAAAGACCACCACCACCAACAAATCTGAAATAGAATCAAACTTATTTTTCAACATCACCACCCTCCACCACTGTCACCAACGCCGCCATCCACCACCACTAGGACCAATAAATCGTTCCATCATTTACCAGATCAAATTGAATTTAAAATTTATGTTTGATGATCTTAATTAATCGATCAAATTTCGGTAACCAACATCTAGATTGAAAAATTATTTTTTCTAAGTAACTATTACATGGATTACATACATCTATAAAGATAAATCTAATCTAATTTTCCGATATCATGAACATTCCCTAATGAAAAAAAAAAATCAATCTAACATTTTTGGCCTTCTTTAGTTGCAAAAAAGAAGGAAGAGGGAGGGAGGTAGGATAGAGGGAGTTGTTACGATATAACCAAGAAATTAAGAATCTTTGTATTGGACGGATACACGTGTTGGCATAGTCTGATTTTGAAAAGTCAAACATTCTGGATGTACTGATGCCTTGGGCTTTATTGCCATACTTTGCGTAAACATGTTAGATCTTATAAAAAATGTACACATGTTAGATGAAGTTTTTGTGTGTTTTGTAGACAAATGCTATCCCACACGACTTTGCGGGATGGCTTCCCGCAAAAGCGGCTTCTTTACCGTTGGATGATCAAATCAACAGTTAGATTTATATTCAAGAAAAGACCCATCACTTTTAGTAAATGACCCATCACTTTCAGGGAAGGACCCACCACTTCCCCTAAAGGGTTCAAGGCTGTTAGATCTGGGTTTTAGCATAATCTAATCCAGTAAAGAAGCCGCTTTTGCGGGAAGCCATCGCGCAAAGTCGTGTGGGATAGCACTACTCTTCGTTTTTTCAAGCAATGCTAAATGCAAGTGGTATGCTAAGGCTAACCCCTTAGTTGATGTTTACTAGGTGTTTTTTTTTTTTATGATTAGTAAAAATTAGTTTATTCTGATCAATTATGAACTATACAAAATTATAAACTGTTAAAAATATTTTTTTCTTCGAAAATTTTTGCAGAAAAAAAAACACAAAGTGATTGCATCTGTTATTAGGGATTACAAATTTTCTTCTACAGTATCGTTACAGCTGTGTTTTATTTTCTTTCGGTCGGCCCTCCCCACCGTGGTAGCGGTCATCTAGTATTGCTTAAGTTTATCAATGATGATATATCTACAATCATTATCTAATGTTACGGATTGTTTTGAGGTTTCATAAATGTATTAAAGACAGGAACCTTAGATAATGGTTGATGTTAGGGGTGCACAACGGGTAGGGTGGGTAGGATATGGCCTATTTCGCCACCCTACCCGCTGCCTGGCGGGTAAGAAATTTTTTCTGTGATTATACTAGAATCCAACAAATCCTTTGGTGGTACAATTGAATGTTTCTTCACGAGCAAAAAAAACAAAACCCAAAGCCTCAACATCAAAACGTAATGATGAGGACTCAAAAATACTGAGCTCGGTAATTTAGTAACAAATTTGTTCTAGGTTTGAGTCTACTTTGGTTGCCATTAATTTCCAACACCAGTAGAAAATAAGTAACTTTAACTTGCTGGTTGATCAAGATGAAGATCCACTTTCTATTAACGGAGGTAAAATCAGAGAAAGAGAAAAGGGGAGAAAGAGAAAACATAGGAAGCGCCGAAGCGTTAATGGAGATCCCGGGAATTGTGCTCATAAAAGAAAACTTAATTTAAGGGAAAATCTAGAAACCACTTAAAGCATCGTGTAAAAAATCCTAAGTGGATTTTTTATTTAGTCCTTTTATTTATGAGTCTACACATAAAGTTAATATAGGACCTCATATCTAAAAATTTATCTCCAATAGTGAGAATTTTAACCCTTAGAATTAAAAGAAAATTGGTTAAAAACATGATGTGGAGGTGCAACCGGAGGTGTAGATAACACTTTCTTGAACACCTTCATATTTAGTCACTGGTCTCTCCTAACTTGTAGGACCCTACTGTTGGAGATGTATTTATGCCAAACGGGATCTAAAATCCTATGTGTCACTAAAAATAAATAGATCCACCCTCTCTTGGAGATGCTCTTATGAATATTTTAAACCAATTGTGAGGGCCGGAACGTGCATCCCGGTTTTAGAGGGGTGCACAAAGTTGGACTCCCTAATCAAACATAACTTTAAGTTTTAGACCTAGGATTAAATTTTTCTGTTGGGTTTTTAATAAAAACACAGATTAATGGAGAAGAAGACCAATTAGTGATGATAGTTACTGGTCAAATTTAATTTGACTTTTCTAAGTGGTAAATAGGAAAAACAAAATTGAAAACTAAAATTATTTTAGAAATTCTGATGAGGGTGGTAAATAGGAAAACTGTGGGTGGCAAATAGGTGGAATTTTACTTTCAACGTTGAAATCAAATTAGAATCGAGAAGAAAAAAAACGATTGTTTGAAAAACGTTATAAATGGTTTATTCAAAACAAAAAAAAAATAAAAAAATACACCCAGCTTTTATGTTGTGAATGTTTTAAAGACAACTCCTTGGAAACTGAGAATCACTGCCGTTGTTCAAGTTGTGTCCGTGTCTGACACATCTCGGACGCATGATGCCCACAAGACGCACATTTCCTCACCACTAAACCGTGTGATCTGTTTTGATTACTCAAGGAAAATGGCGAAGAAGAGGTTATTATAAGGTAAAATTACACATCCCACAGGCCCAATTTCGTGAATTGTCCCGCAAGAGAGAAAAAAAGGAGAGACCTAATGACCCGACGGATTTACAGTGGGTGGGTTATTGTGGGTCCCACCCCTTGTTTCACATCGATACAACTCACATAGTTGGGCCAGCGGGATGTCATTTTCGGTTATTATACGGGTTAAAATTTTCCTTTTGTACCTTACTCGTCGGCCGTCAGGGCTAGCGGCAGAACCTGCCATAGGGGTACTAAAATGATTTGTCCCACCCAATGATGGAGCCAGAAATCCTTCAAGTAACATCTTGCCCATGGATGAAACTAAGCAAAAAATAAAAAGGGTGTTCCTTTATGTACCCCACAAAATTACTAACGGTATCCCTTTATCTGTGTACCCTCTAAATATATCTTTCTACCCCATCAAAAATGTATATTTTGTGTACCTCGAAAAACCATTAATCTTTCAGAAGAACTAAAATATTTTAAGAAACGAGAACAGCTTTCGATCTAAACAGTGCCAGTAGGGTTCCTGGAGCCAGAGCCGATCCCGAGTCGGAAAGGGTCATGTGCGAACTTGGTCGCAGGGCCTTTTACAAGTAACTTTTTTGTTTTGCCAATAGTCATAATAATTAACTAAATGACTAATGGGCTTTTTAACAAAGTGACCACCTTTTTCCCATATAATTAAGAAAGTGGCCGTTTTTTCGAATCTTTATATAACGTGGCCGAGTAAGACTTTTTCTATCCCGTTTTTTTTAATAAAGCGGGTAACAGCAGTTAACTGCTTACGTGTCAACTATATGCTACTAAGTAAAAGATGTTTAAACCCTTCAATTGGCTAAGTAGATCGGACCTAATTAAGTCGTTCTAAAAACTGAGTCATACCAGGTTAACTCACCCCCGGTGCGTGTTCTTCCCCATGAACCCTAATTTATAACAGAAGAAAAATATAGAGACAAACATTAACACTAACAAAAATCCGATTGAAAATTCTAATCAAGTTAACTTTCTATTATTCTTTCATCGATTGTCCAATTACAAAATAAACAAGCAATACTACGAAAACCCAAAGTGGCCAAAAAGAATGACCATTTAGATCAACAGAGATAAATGTTAGAATGTGGGCATCCAACTCAAAACCAATTGGCAATGAGTGGAGAAGCCCTAAGAGATTATAAACCGCATGATCTTAGATTGCCCATACAATGTGGGACTAATAGTCTCAACACGCCCCCTCACGTGTAGCCTCGTTGGATTTAATACGTGGACAATAAATCGGGTGACGCGGAGTAAAGGCGCTGTCAATGACTCGTCGCAAATAGCCTGCTCTGATACCATGTTAGAATGTGGGCATCCAACTCAAAACCAATTGGCAATGAGTGGAGAGGCCCTAAGAGATTATAAACCGCATGATCTTAGATTGCCCATACAATGTGGGACTAATAGTCTCAACAATAAACCCTAATAAATTCATATTTCAATTTCTTTTTCCTTCGTGGTGTTTGTCATCACCAAGATCAAATCCTTCACAGTCTTAATTTTGGAATCTCTGCAACATCAATTACAATAGAAAATACCATTCATGCAAATACCCAATTGAAAGCTTACCATACCGGCAGCAAAATTCGTCCAAATCCAACCAAATCTTCAATGTTTCAAACCCAGATCCTTTGCTTATTAAAACCTCATTGTTCCTTAGAACCTTCTTAATCAACCACAATTAATCATTAGCTTGATGGAAACAGTACCCATCTATCTGATTTACCATAATAATATCTCCATGTAATCTATAAAAATTGATGACAGTAGCTACTTGAAGGAGTTATTATCTCACCTGCTTCAATCCGCAAAGGAAGATCAATAACAGAAACCCCTAAACTAGAGTATCTAATTTTAACCATAACAATCAAAACCCTAAACAAAATTCATCCTAAATTGAACTTGTTTTATCGATTAAGAAGATCCCACTTGATTCCAAATATTAACAATTTCTTCTCGATTTCTTATTTAGTGATTTGTTTCTTTATGCTACCGATTTCTTTCTCATTCATGAATAGAGAACCACCAGGAGAAGAAGAAAGAAAGGGATGAGTGATGGCGACAATAACGAGCATTAGGGCTTTAAGGAAACAACGCGTAGCTAGGGAGGTTAATGTAACGATGGGTTAGTAATTTTCGCACACATGGTATGTAAATGAGCAATCCTCATAGAATTCCTAAGTTTTGAGTTTTCCCTTCTAACCAGCCTAAGTTTTGGTCATCCCTATTTGACGGACAGAGTCTAATTCCCAAACTCGGTTGGCATCGAATCATTTTGAAATTACATTATAGTCCTTTAAGTGCTTAACCTAATCAAAGCTGGAACTAGTAAAGTGAATAATCATACCCGTTCGTCTCTTTTATTTTTCATTCTCCCTCGTTTTTCTTCCTTTTTCCTTTGGATTCATAATGTAGCAGCACAGAGCTTTGATCGCGAATGATGGGAATTCGATTCCAGGTGACCTAAATTTAATATTCTAGTTTTATCACGTGATTATGTTAATATAAAATGTGTACATGCTTTATAATTGTTGTAGCTATGTATTTTCTTATTGAATCCTAATTCAAGTTTTCAATGAGATAGGGGTAAAAGAAGTGCATCCCTGAATTGAAATTGTAGCCTTGTGTTATATTATTAATCAACTTATTATGGTGTGATTTTAATTAGTGATGGACCTTTTAATTTACATTTTTTGTTTGTGATTATTGAATTCATAATCCGTGCTAAGATGGCAGATGAAATTTATAAAGATGGTTGTGCAGCCTTAGCATTTGAGAAACTTCGTGAAGTTCTTCAATCTTCACAAATTGCTCTTCAGAATCTCCACCTCAGATAACTTTTTTAATTTCTAAGCTCCATTCCCTTATCATGTTAACATCTCAATAACAAATTTAGAAACCTCGTGAATGATTTCCATTAGGTAAGTCGCAATTAAAGGTTCTTTTTTGTTGTTGTTCCAGTTGTTTTATCGGAGTTTTATTTTCCTCTTAGATATTTGATGTTAAATTCTTGTTAATTTATTTATGTATTAGATGATTTGGTAGACTAAATTGTTTAGAAACTAGCTGAATTGAGCAATAAACTGGAAACATACGGTACACTCGAATTCTCGTCCTGTGTAGACCGTAGAGATATCAAATTACTTAGATGGCCATTACTTTTGCATTTTCATCTCCAAAGGGTTTATTTCCGCAAGCACCTGAGCGTTATAGAGAATCAAAATTGAAACTTGCAATAGGTGTCGGGCTCACTAGAAAGTGAACAAAGGTGGTCAAATTGGTGGTATGCATTTTCCTTTTATTTTGTCAAACCGCAAACAATACTACTACAAACTTTTGCTTAGCTTAGACTGACTTCTTTCTATTTCATAACTTGATCTTCGGTTTCCAATGAGTGCACCGTTCCATGAAATTAATGCATTTTTGGAATACTCAACAGTCAGTTTTTTTTTTTTTTGTTCTAGGGTCTATTTTTTTTTTTTTTTTTTGATCGGTTTGTTCTAGGGTCTGTTGAAGTTCCATGTCTTCATATTCCTCATGATATGACTGAAGCCTTTCCTCCTCCTTGGCCTAAAGGAGTGATGTTCGAATTACATACATCACAAGTAAGATAATGTTACTTAAACTGACCAGGATTCTAGTTTTTGTTCTTTTGAAAGCATTTTATATCTTAGTTTCATAATTGGAGACTACTGGATGTAAGATCTATTGATGCGATGGGATGGTTTAACTGTTTATGCTGATGTTGTGGACATCTGATGATCTATCTAAAGCGCACAATGTTTACAAAACCACAAAAAAAATATACAATTTATGAGGTGTATCATAGTTCAAACATGTTAGACCAGGTTTAAAAGCTGCAGAACCCAACTGCTATATTAGGTTGAAATGTAAACTTAAAACCTATGAAATGACGAGGGTACCAAGTACACCGCAATATTTTCGATATCAACCTATATGACATATACCTTGTGTGATTTAATATAGACAGAGACTGTCAAGAAAATGAAAAGAACAAGGTTTACACTTGGTACATAGTACAAGTACGAAACGGAACTTAACTATAGGGATCAACCTAAGTGTTTAATTAACGTACAAGTGTAATTACTTTATTATAACTAAAAAAATAATTATAATGCGGAAAGTAAAGTAAAAGCATACAAAAATATTTTGTTAACGGGGAAACCGCAAATGCAGAAAAACCTCGGGACCTAGTCCAGCTTTGAATACTCTTAGAATTAAGCCAATATACAAAGACCACTACCAACTTCGTAAATTTATCCCTGGTTACCCAGTTTCATCAGTATCCATGCGCATATAACCAATCTGGCCAACACATGTGAATCCTAAGATAGAGTCAACTATCTTAAGTCAATTCAGCCGATATGAAGACTTCAGGCACTCAAATCATTTGGATCCTCTTTCGAAACGGTAAAGGACTAATCTGTTCGGAAACCGCTCTATCGATCTCAAGAAGTAAATCAGGAATTATTGTTGAGTTCAACAAAGATTCTTCTGTTTAATCTGATAAATTCTTTTGTTCGGTTTAGATCAACCAAGATCAAGATTATCAAGATAGCCAGATCTAGGTTTACAAACTATCATAAAGGAACTTATATTAAGTGAATATAGGCGAGGCGCCGAAATTTACAGAACATCTGGGATGGTTGCTACATTCGCCAATCTGGATAAATTTCATGTAAGTATATTGAACGACTCAATAAATATGCCGGAGGAGAGGTTAGCATTCACGGCACTGTTTCCTTTATAGAGTGATGACACATCAGATGTAAGGTTTTACGATTTCAAACCTAAGCTAAAAACCACCATCAACATTAAGTCCCCTGCTTAGCACATAACAGCGGGCGTTGTTGCGGGGTAAGCATGAGATGGTGACATACAAGAGTAAAATCGAAAGGACAAGACGTGAAGATATTTCCGAGGAAATTCAACTAACCATTAGCGGAAAGCATGAGGAATCCGTGATCCCTGTATTGGTGGTTTTGCATAAATTCGGTTTGGCCATGGGGTATTGGCATCAGCGTTGCAGCTTTGGCTATTGATCAGGAGAGTTGATATTGCAACTTAGCACACGGAACGGGCGATGGTTGGCTAGGAAAGGTAGATGGCGTGGCTACCTTGGAATGGTGAATGGCGCGGCTACCTTGGGATGGCGGATGGGCGCGGCTAGCTTGGATGGGCGGATGGGCGCGGCTAGCTTGGCGTGGCGGATGGCGCGGCTAGCTTGGAGTGGCGAATGGCGCGGCTAGCTTGGCATGGCGGATGGCGCTGATGGCTTTGGCCGTGGAGATTAGCGCCGTGGAACGTCAACACCGCGGGCCCAGCTGCTTTCTTCTATGCGTGTCCCAAAAGGGAAACCCTTCTCTAGTTGGACTCCAAAACACCATGCCTATAAAAGGCGTTACCCATCTTCCTTACTTTCGTATCGTTGGCTTTGTTTCCACACCTTGGTGCTAGCGGCAAAGACTTGGACCAGCAGAGAGAACATCAGCAAAAGTAGGCGAGCGTATTTTAGGTATGTTTAACGTTTCTTCTTTTGTTTGCTCTTCTGTGTTGGTGTAAACCCTAGCCATAGGCATGACATCCATGAATTTGTAACAACACTTCAATATGAATAATTCTTCTTCGCTAATATTATTGCAGTAGCGTTAGTCACAACGAAAACAATCATCATGTTAGGCAAGCATGTACGTGTGGACAACGCCATCTGTTCCCTTTTCCATGAAAACTAGTTGTAGGGTTTCCTTTTGTTCGTGAGCATAACTCCCGCGGAAAAACGTGATATGACTGAGATCATACTTTCCGCGGCCTTGTACGATTTCGGCAAAAAACATATTCCTCACGATGTTGTCGGTTTTGGCTAAGAGCATATTTTCCCGCGACATCACATATATATCTCGTTGAGCAAGCATCAGTCATCATTCTCTTTTTTTTTTGACGTGAGTGCTATAAAATGCGTCCAAAGGGGAAATTTTCGTAGAAAATGTTTCGTTGACTTTATGCTTTCCTTCAAAGTAGTAATTTTTCTGTTTTGCTTCGTTGTAGTTACTTCAAAAGCATAAGGAATTTTGTTAAGATGTCACTTGAAAGCAATTCTGCCGCCGCATCGAGAAATGTTAAAAACTTCAAGCCAAACACAGATGATGAGTTCTTTACGAAATCCGCTACAATTACAAGGACCCATCCCAAATTCGTGGTAACTCTTCTCGATCGATTCGTAGAATGATGGAGAAGTCCAATCAGTCCTACCCATGGCGTATAATGAGGTTTTGTCTTCAGAAGAAAGAGTGCTCAGCTTCTCCAATTGACTTCAAAATCTGTCATAGTCCATTGCGCTCTTATGATAAGTGGATGAAATTTATGATGAGCCGCGACCATGTAAAGGCCAACTTAATTGAGGCGCAAATCATGCATGCTGCCATGGCGTCCGCGACACTTCAAATCAGAAAAGACATTGCATGCTTGATTACTTTCATCTCCAGATGGTGTCCGGAAACTCACACGGCTATACATAGATGGGGTGAGATGACTATTTCTTTGGAAAGCGTAGCCGTTCTGTTGAATCTTCCAATAATTGGGAAACTTGATGTTGTCTTATCTGAGGAAAAAGAAGAAATACACGCCACTTTGGTCACAAAAGCAGCGATATATGTTCGAAAGAATTATGAGGAAAAGTGCTTATATAACTGGTGGGTGTCTGAGTGGTTCCCTGATGAGCCGGAGTCGGATCAAGTGCTCGATGATACACTCCATGCTGCTGCATTTTTAATTCTGTGGCTATCCAGAGATGTTTTTGATGATGGCTCTGGCAAGAAGGAGATAAGACAGAAGCTCATCAAATTTGCTATCAAACTAGCGAAAGGCATTGCTCTTCCCATCGGAAGTTTGTTTCTTGGCTCTTTGTACACTCATATGGATCACTTAGTAGCAGACATGTACGTCTCTAATGGGTGTATGAAAGTAGACTCGTATATCCACGTCGCCTTTCTCCAAGCATGGTTGTGGGATAATTTCAAGAATTACGCTCCTAACTCGAGAACCTCATTCCCTGATGCATATGGCGGTTCTAGGATACTTCGTTGGTTGGAGAGGCGTCCAAGACCGGGTTCAAAGCTCATTGATTTTATTGACAACACACATGCGGTTAACTTTCGTCCTTGGGCTCCAATCCATGCCTCCATAGTTCAACCAAACACTTTTGCTTCCGTACCGAAGGTGATATTGCGTTCTGCTGACGGGAATATGAGTATTGGAGAAACTGTATTCTTGCGAAGCTGCATACCTGGGTACGTTCCATCTCTTTTCAGAGGATCTTGTGGAGTAGTCCCTTACAACATTGACAGGGTTGCTCGACATATGGTCTTTGATCAGGGAGTCCCATTCCGTCGCCCGCTGACAGCTCCAGATGAATCGTTACACACTATTCTTGATTACAGCGTCTTTACACCGGATAAAAGTCTTCCCTTCTTGCTCTCAGAACGAAAACCTGTGAAAACTCACAAATATAACATCTTCTGGCAAGATGAGTTCCTCGCCATTCATCAGTTCATGCAGGATGTTGTGACAAAGCCACGTGGAAAACCTTCTTCTGCGGTTCTGGCAAAGCATAAATTGTTGAAACAACTTCCTTCGGGCAAGCAAAAATCCTCTAGCTCGGATACGGACAGTCCCTGGAAAAAGGAGCAAAGGTCGAAAAATCGTGCAGGTGGCTTCCAAACGCATTCGACGGTTCTTGTGACTTTCAGTTCTTCCAACATGCAATTACATATGGTTTTCTTACTGCTTTGGTTGATTGCATAAATATATTGAATTGCCGCCACTGAAGATTTCTTCCCTTTTTTGACCCAGGGTCTTAACAAGGTAAACGCCTTCACCAGGCTCGCACATGGCCAGAAAAAGGGGCCTCCTGAAGAAAAATTTGGCGAAACTGAGCCCCTTAACAGTGAAGAGGAAGATGAAGAAGAAGAAAGTTCAGGATTCAACGATGATGGGAAAAGGACTTCAGAGCGTAGTGGCGAGTCTTCCAGTCCCAGTGGGCCCACAGATGAGTCGGTGAGTCTTCCACACGTTTTCCTCTTGGACTATTTACTTATACAGAATAAATATTCAATTGGTGGTATTTACAGGAAGAGGTTGCTTCTGAAAATAACTCTGAGATGGAGATCCACGACAATAAAGATGTAACAGTGTCTCCAATCATGGGAACCTTACCCGCTGGTAATCTGGAGATGGAGGTTGATCATCATGAAGATGTTGTTGTGTTTCCAATAGAGGAAAATGTTGTCGTGGCGACGGGCGTGATTGTTCCCAAAGAATCTTTGCTAGTCGCACATCCAGCCGCAGGTGTCGTTTCGATCCTCCATTTGAGGCTCCTTTTGAGGGTCATGTGTTGATTGGAGGATTCAAACGTGCCGGTGAAGTATGCAGAGCTATATACCAAGATATGGAAAAGGTATGGGAACATCGCCATGACTAGGAAGGTTGATAGTCGCTTTGGATTGGTTAAGCGCGTGGAGGAAACCTTATCTTCAATTCATGACATGTGCGGCGTGATTGGAAACACTGTTTCTGGATACGTAGTCAAAAACTGGGAATTCCATCGGGATATGTGTGTAAACTTTTAGTTTAACGCCTCTTGGTTCTGTGAGGGATTTTCCGAGATCCAAAGGCTGCAGGATGAAGCGGTTGATGGTCCTTCCGTGGATTTGATTACTCAACAGGAGGCAGAAGTCGAGAAGCTGTCCCAGGAGTTGAAGCTAAAGCTGAAGTAGACGGCTCTTCAAAGCATGCATGAAGGACATTTTCTCCAAGAAGAACGAGTCGTTGTTAGGCAATTTTCCTTGAATACTTTTATTTTCTGAACTTCCTTTTCTTAGGTTTTTTTTTTTTTTTTTTTTTAAAGGCAAAAGAAACACCTAGTTTATGGTTTGGTTTTCTGGTTTTTGGATTGATAGATAATTCCTTCTTACAAGAGTTTTTGGATTATTTTGGAATAATTTCCTTTTGATCAATCAATATGTCAAAATCTGACTTGCAAATGTAAGTAGCATAATCCTTCTGGAAAATTGCGAAACCATGAATGTTGTGTGAGAAAGGGAAAGATATGAAATCTTGGGATGATTGGGTTATTGGCTTCCATTGTAGATGCGAAAACCCAAACAATAGATCGTGTAAACATTGTCAGGCAAAACTTACTCGCTTTAGAGCCTTTCACCAAAACTGAATCTTCACGGAGTAAATCCGAGTCTTTATGTGACGCCCTCCTTTCCGCGAAAAGTCCCCAGTCATTCTTTATTGTCCGTGAAACATCTTTATGTCGATCCGCGATAAGGCGGAGAATCTCTAGTCCCCAGACGTAATTCTCCTGAATCCATATTTTCTTGGACGGTGCGCTTCGAAGCATTGCATTTATTGGTAGGATGATGGAATTGAGAGTTGAATTTGCAACCGAGAGATTAATCTCCCACTATGGTCGCCAATTTTTTGTGGGTGAAAACCGTTTCTGCTGATTTTGGTAATTTCGGGTGTGTGGGTGAGAAACGAATCTAAACCCTAAACAATGTACTGCACGGGAGTACTTTTCATTCGAGAGATCAATCTGTACAATCCTGGCCTAAACCAAGAAATGGTCGTTCCAGGCTTGTTTCGGTCACAAAGTGAAGGAGAAGGGTTGGTCTTAGGGAGGGAAGCGAAGAGAGTGTTGAGACCAGAATCGTTGATTCTAAAGGTGTGGTTGTTTATGACTTGTATCTGAAAGTAGAACTGGCTAGCAGAACAAAAAACTACCATGTAATTTCTAGATACTGTATTTTTGCCGACAAAAACTTGTTTTTTGGTGAAAATAGGTGAAGCCTATTTATACAAGTCATATTGAAACGCACTGGTCTCATAGGAAGTGGAAACGATTGAGTGGTGGAAGAATAGAGTAACATGTAACCGTCGGACATTATGCTTCCATGATGAGGAAGTGAATCCGTGTAACCGTCGCCATTACGCTTCCATGATGAAGGAAATGAATTGCTTACACCGTTACTTTTCACCACCACTAATTGTCCTACTTCATGACACTTTCTTGTAACGGTCGCATTGCACGCCGCACGCAAAGAAACCGCTGACCAATACCCTGATGAGTATCCCCCAGTTTGTGACATGTTTGATGTCTCGAGTGTTTTCGTGGAAAACGTGTAGCAGGTTGCTATGTGTGGCAAGTCAAAGTCAATAGACTTTGCCATAGGAAAATAACATGTGATGCTATTAGGCTTGCTTTGGTCGGCCTCCTAAAACTTTCCACACGTCCATCAGTTTGGTGGAGAACTTGAATGGCTGAGATTACATCTCATGAGGAAGGGTAGCCATTGATTATGGCCACATCTTTGTTGTGTAACAAAGTGACGCCATTAGAATAGTGGCGCCTGGCATAGCCGTGGCGTAGCGGATTGCCTGAGACTTGCTCAAGTCCGTCAGTTCAGTGGCGAACTTGGATGGCTGAGATTGCATCTCATGAGGAAGAGTGTCCATCGATTATGGCCGCATCTTGTTGTATAGCGAAGTGGTGCCATTGGCATAGTAGCGCCTGGTGGAGCCATGACATAGCGGCATGCCAGTGGCGTGGCATAGTGGCATACTAGTAGTCGTGGCATGGCGGCATGCCAGTAGCGTTGTGGCATGGCCATGCCTATGGCGTTGTAGCATGGCCAAAGCTAGGATTTGGCGCCGTGGTAAGAATTAGGGCTTGGCGGCGTGGCCAAGGCTAGGATTAGGCGCCGTGGTAAGAATTAGGGCTTGGCGGCATGGCCAAGGCTAGGTTTTGGCGCCATGGTAAGAATTACGGCTTGGCGGCGTGGCCAAGACTAGGTTTTGGCGCCGTGGTAAGAATTATGGCTTGGCGGCGTGGACAAGCCTAGGTTTTGGCGCCGTGGTAAGAATTAGGGCTTGGCGACATGGCCAAGGCTAGGATTTGGTGCCGTGGTAAGAATTAGGGCTTGGCGGCGTGGCCAGGGCTAGGATTTGGTGCCGTGGTAAGAATTAGGGATTGGCGGCGTGGCCAGGGCTAGGTTTTGGCGCCGTGGTAAGAATTAGGCTTGGCGGCGTGGCCGGGCTAGGTTTTGGCGCCGTGGTAAGAATTAGGAGCTTGCGGCGTGGCCAAGGCTAGGTTTTGGCGTCGTGGTAAGAATTAGGGCTTGGCGGCGTGGCCAAGGCTAGGATTTGGTGTTGTGGTAAGAATTAGGGCTTGACGGCGTGGCCAAGCCTAAAGTTGCATGCTACCGCGGCAGAGTGGCATGTTGGCATGCCGATCAATATGTTGTTGTGGTAGGACGCGTTTGGCTTGCCAGTTAGTAAGGTGGCGCGACATGGTGCGTTTTGCCTTTAATGTATGGTGGCAAGTTTAGAGCGACTTGATTGGCCAAGAAAAGGGGGCGGCCAAACATAAGGCGCGGCTACACTTCTGGTGAGAGTGTGGCGGCTTTAGAGTGACCTGATTGGTCGATTAAAAGAGGGCTGGCCAAGCATGGGCGTGGCTACACTTCTGGTGAGAATGTGGCGGCTTTAGAGCGACTTGATTGGTCGATGGCAAGTGGGGCCGGCAAGTATGGGCCCAGCCACAACTTATGTGCGCGTGGCTAATTTTAGGCGACACGATTGGTCGAGAGAAATATGGTCGGT
This sequence comes from Papaver armeniacum, assembly GCA_023531295.1. Lineage (NCBI taxonomy): Eukaryota > Viridiplantae > Streptophyta > Magnoliopsida > Ranunculales > Papaveraceae > Papaver > Papaver armeniacum. Next base: position 600,864 of record JAJJWW010008975.1, on the reverse strand, counting down.
TTAGGAAGGGGCGTGGCCAATGGCAAGTGGCGCCCGTTGGCCTAAGGCATGGCCACGCCTCCCTTTGCTGCTGCGGCTCCCTGTTTACTGATTCTGAGCAAGGTTATGCACCTGCTAATCCATGGTGGATTAATTACCTAGTTTGCCTAGGTTTAATTTCGACAAGCAAGGTCTGATATACTGCGCGAGGCGCAAAACCCTAACTTCTGCAAGTTAGTCAGGTCAATTGATTGAATTCTATGTGTTGACATAGAGTTCTTTTAAGTTCATTGTCAGAGAGCAACATGCTTTTTCTGATTGAATACCTTATCCTTGATACTTGGAAATTCGTGCTACTCTTCTGCGAGTGAACACAAATCGTCATGCCATATCAACATTAAGGGTTCAGCCGGAGAACATAGCATAGAAGGCATTCAAATGAACTTATATTAAGTGAATATAGGCGAGGCGCCGATATTTACAGAACATCTGGGATGGTTGCTACATTCGCCAGTCTGGATAAATTCCATGTAAGTATATTGAACGGCTCAATAAATATGTCGGTGGAGAGGTTAGCACTCACGACAGCGTTTCCTTTACAGAGTGACGTCACATCAGATGTAAGGTTTTACGATTTCAACCCTAAGCTAAAAACCACCATCAACAATATTTTATTGTGGTAGTGAGAAATTATTCAATCAAAAGACGATGTCGCAAAATATCTTTCCAGCAACACATTAAACAAAAACTCGGACGGGAGTATAAACTCTGACACCGAAAGAGATCCTACACCAATTAGTATCTGATAGGTGCCAAATATTGCATAACTATACTAGCATCTTATTGGCAAATTATCTAACTTCTCGTATTTTATTTTATTTCAAAGTAAATTCACTTGTATAAAGTCATTTTTGTATTTTTAGGTAGGTAAACTAGAACACCGCTTCCACGGTGGGGAGGGCCGACCGCAGAAGAACGAAACACCGCTTCTAGTGACATAAAATGACATTCACTATGCAATTACCGGTCATATCAAGGATCAACGGACTTCAAAGACATTACCCAGTGGAGATCAGTACAACTTGCCCATCTCAAAATGCCAGCTCAAGTAGACCAAGCAGATAAACACTCACAACAATATTTTGGTTGCACCACTATATTTTTGTTGTCTTTCAGATTCGTAACAACTACCAAGGATCAACAGGATGTGAAGAAACTGTACAATGAAGTCCAGTAACTTTCGTAAATAACAATGACGATGACTCACCCGCGTCGACACCACCAACATTCCATCTTCGCAGCTCAAACTCAAGGAAGTGAGCACCACCAATTCAAATGACTCATCAACAACTCAATTTGAGGGAAGGGGCAAAGAATCCAGTTTAAAGGCCACACCAATAAAGCACGCAACTGGCAATGGCGTATGGCAATAACCAGGATCATAACAACTTAACTAAAGATGTTAAATTACCCGAGCTCGAGGAGGATGCCAAGCCTTACAATTCTTAGGAGGATGCTCCAGCTCCATGAATATGCGCAATGACGAGCATACGCAGATTCACTTTTATGCCAAGAAGTGTCTGACCAATTCCTAGTGGAGGAGCAATGGACCTCCTACCTAAAGTGAAACCACAAATGCAGTTCAAAATTCATAATCAAATTTTGGCGGATTAAAGATTTAAAAGTATCTCTTTCGAGTTTTAGTCCAATCACCAAACTACACCATACCTACTTGGTGAGTGAATCTTTAGACGCAAAACCAAATCTTCAAGTATTTTATATAAAGTCTAGAACAGAAAAGTAAGCATGAAAATTGATTTGTTGTACTCTTGTGACACCAAGTTCTGTTTAGAATTCAGCTAGCCGTAAAGTTGTATATGTAAGGCAAATTCAATGTAACACATCGTGAAGTAAAACTAACACAAACCAACACAAAGATCCGAGATAGCCTACAATACCGTAAAGAATGGTCTAAACCATAAGGAAGTGATATTTGTAATTGAAACCCGAACTGAAAACAATGATTTAACCATAAAGAAATGAAATTTGAAAGTGAATTAGTTTCATACAAACCTCTGAAAAAGAAAATTAAAGTTCCCAATTTATTAATTCAACATCAATTTGTTACTAACAGGGGAAGAAGGCAGGTAACATAGCCGGGTCTCGATAGCCGGTGTGGCCATAGCTTTTTATTGGGGTATTTTCTCAAACAATTGAAATGCATGAAAAAGAAGTAATTTACACAACTAAACAAAATTACCAAATCAGTTCAATCAAAGGTTCGTTTTATAAAAACCATTAAATCTATACCCATTCAAAAATTGGTTGGAAATCTAATTGCGTTTGTATTATAGATTGTAATTAAAAAGAGGATGGTTATGTACCCGGTGCTTGTAGTGATGGTGGGGATTATCGGAATCACAATTGGCACAGACCGAAATCCAATCGGGTTACGGTCCCGAATCCCGATAGTGATGGAGGCGTCGGAGGTGCTGGTTAGGATGGTGGTGACAGGAAGGAATGATTATTGTTTGATTAGAAGGTGGTGTTGGTTCTGGTCATCGGGGTGGAGGTTACTACCCGGTGCGAGTTATGTTATTGGTGGGGGGGAAATGGTTAGCGTTTATGGTGGTGCTGATGGTGAATGACTGACTGATCGGAGGCGGAGGTTGGCGGTGGCGGAGGCTGGTGGTCCTGGTTGTGACGGGGTACTGGTAGGGATGGTGTCGGCGAGGAGGAATGAAGGAATAGAAATAGAAAAATAGAGATTTCGGGTCAGAAAAACAAATAAAGACGAGGACAATGAAGTAAGTATTTTTTAAGTGTAAGGGTATTTCGGGTTTTTCAAGTCCCAAAGACTACCACCAAAATCAATCTTTTTTATCAAATTAAGCATTTGTGTAAAGTTGGTCATAAAAGGGACTCCCTCCCTACGGGCCCTTGTGTCGGCCGGCCCAATAAAACTTAGGGACTTAGAGCAACTCCAGTGGCGCGACTATTACCAAAGATCAAAGACCAAAAAAAAGACCAAATTTTAGTTTGGTCCGCAGCAGACGCAGGTGGGTGCCGACTAAATTTGGTGGGGGCGGAACATATAAGTTACTTTGTGGGGCGAACATTTTATCCCCGCCCGACTAAAAAAAAAAAAAAAAAAAAAAAAAAGGGGCGAACATATAATGTCCGCCTGGTGTGGGGATCACATATAATGTTCGCCCCACACCAGGCGAACTTTATATGTTCGCCTCAAAAAAAAAAAAAAAAAAAAAAAAAAAAAAATTGGGGCGAACATTTTACCCCCGCTTTGGTGTGGGGCGAAACTATATCCCCGCAGTGTGTGGGCGTAAACTTTAAGTTCGCCCCGGTTTTGGGGCTTAACATTATATGAACGCTCGACTATATTTGGGTTTAGTCTTTGGTCCCCACCAAATATAATCGCCCACTGTTCATTTAGTCTGGTATTTGGTCGATGGCCGCTACGCCTGGTTCAGAGACCAAATAAATGGGTTTAGTCGCCCACTGCAGTTGCTCTTGGAGAAGCAAAGCAAATAAGAAATTGACTTATTAAAAAAAAAAAAAAACAAAAAAGAAATTGATGGCCGATAGCAACCAAAGAGAGAAGCTAAGAAGAGTGTAAACGGAGTGTCACACCTAACACAACCTCCATATCCAAACACTTAGGACTTGCAATCCGCTTGCACTGTCATACTCTTGCCCAACACCAAACACAACCTCCATATCCAAGCTTGGATGCTCCCGCACCGCACACCCCCTCTCTCTTTTATTTCGACCAGAACCAAACACCACCTCCATTTCTTTTCTCTCCATCACTCCCATTCACGGGAACATCAACACCTTCATCTCCCGATTAACTCCATCTTCCCGCCTCTCTGCACGCAACCATCACCATCATAAGCACCTCTTCTTCTATCTCTTATCATCAACTCTATCATTAACAGTAAACTTAGCTACTAGGTTTTGGGGAAGCTAGATTTAGGGTTATACACTACCAGCTGTGGAGACAACGAATTAATTGATTGCAAGAGAGAATTGAAGATGGGAAATGACAGAGAAGTAGTTTTGGTGAGTGGGTTTTCATTAATAGTTGAGTTAATGTCGAATTGAGAAAATTTGATGTATGAATAGGGGTTGTTGCTGTGTAACAAAGGCATCCAAGTAAGAAGAATCATATGTTTGATTAGTTATAATTCATCCTGTTTTTGTCATTTCATCATGTTCTAAGTTTTTTAACTAGAGTTTAGATGAAGCCCTAGCTTACTGCTAGGTTACTGATGTTATTCTTGTTGGGGATAGATTTAATCCTTGTGCAACAACATATTACTTTCACCATGCAACCTAGGTAGTCAGAACACTTCTATGTTGTGCTGCAACTCATGCTTAACTGAATCAATTGATCTTTTGATTAGTTGTGCCTTAGCTAATGCTTAGGATTAATACCTTAGCTGTGACCAAACTATCCATCTTTGGAACACCTTAGATGCGCTGCAGACTTAAAACCTACACTCCTATCTGTTATAAGAACAAGGGCAGTTCCATTAGCTGAGTATCTAGTGTAGGTTATGCGGTGGAATTGATAGCCCTAGTATCCTCATATCAAGTGTTTACCCCCTCTTATTGCATCTTTATTTTCATTCTTTTTTCCTATTTTGATCTCTGTCAACACCTAGTCGCTTCGACAAAACCACCCATCTCTTTTGAATTATTATAGCAGCACTTAATATTTGAATCTCGTGTCCACCAAGTCCCTATAGGAACTATCCATACTTGCCCTGTTTACATTTTAGACACCGTATACTGTAGTATAGTTGTAGGAAACTTTCTAGTCCTATCAAGTTTTTGGCGCCGCTGCCGTATACTCGGTAGCGGTGTGGTTACAGTTTTTAAGTTCTACTGTACTGATTTGTAGTTTAGAACTGTATATATATATCCTTTGTTTTCCCTTTTCATATAGGTATAGTCATTGTTGTCTTGTTAATGCCTGTTGCTTTACCCAGTATTAGGTTTAGTTACAATTATTAGAATTCGGTTACTTACATTTGAACTTGAATCTGCCAAGCCTAATTTGTCCCCATATCAGCTGCATTGTGGCATTCATCCCTTCCTGAGATTGCTGAACCTTCCCATTCTGATGGCTGATTTAAGAGTAGTATTAGGTGTTGCGTAGATGTTGTTTTTGTTTGAAAGTTCTATCTTTGTACTGATGTTAGCATAACTTTGATTTTGTTTAGTAGAATATGTACCTTGCATCTCATCATATCTTTTTTTCTTTCTTAGCCATTCCGAATTGTATCTGTAGTAAATATATACTGTGGTAGCTCATAAATCATTCCCTGATAGTCGCATTACTTTGCTGCATACTGCGTTTAGTTTCCTTTTGCATAGTAATGTTAGCAGGATAAGTGTAGCTAATAGTTATTGTCTATCTTCTTTTCTGTTAATAATAATAGGTTTACTGTACTCATTTCCTTGCTTTCATTGCATGTTTCTGGTTACTGAAGTCACTCTATGAGCATACCAGGTACCTGCGATTCTGCGTTACAAACCAAAAAGGAGAAGGAAAAAAAATGGAGGAGCAGCTCTGGTTATGGCGCCATCTCCCGGTTCTACACCAGCGGTAACATCCTCTAGACATTAATGTGAATGATGATTTACTGAAAACTGAATACCATGTTTGCCTTGTAAATTTACCCCTTTGCTGTGCATCTGTTAAAATCCCTGCAAAATATGGCGTCTGTGTGCATGCTTGCATGATCTAAATACTCATTCTCATAAGCCTTGTTTCCCTGATTTATGCATTGCTTGGTTGTCTGTAATGTTGATTGATATGTGGTCTGGGCTATGATTGTGTCTTTTCGAGACCAAACTAGTCGCCTAGTTAGAATTAACCAAGAGGATATAGTTGAAATCCCCATTACTGTAATAGATAACAGGTGAGGCGAATTTGGGGTATCAATGAAAACTTTTTCTTCCTTCCCATTACTCCCTTTTATTTTCACTCTGGACTGATTTTCTTACCGTTGGATCACATAGATGATGTGAAGCGTCAACCACATTGCGTCTATTGCTTTTCCGATATCTGCATTTGTATGTGCATCCTCCATGTTATTGTGTTTATTGCTTTACGACATATTGATTCACGTTGTATCCTAAATTATTTGATGGTTTGGTGTGTTTCAGGTATTGGTTATGCATGCACGATAACAAACCAGTGACTCCTCATTTCTCTCATTGCATCTCAACCCGATAATGCTTCTGTAGAAACTCCTCCTTGGAATAATATGGTGTCTTCTTCTGACATAAAAAACGACGACCAGTATAATATAAATTCTTCGCGGTTTTATTGCTTTGAAATCCGAGCCGTAATCTTCCATCATTGCAGGTATGTTTTTATGTCTTGCAATTTCGGGTTTGATTAGTTATTAAGGTTCTCTCAGTTGTTTAGGGGTGATTCTATCATTGGTGTTTTTCTGCTTTATTTATAAATTGGTTCTTTATATGAATTATTTGGGTAGTTGGTCTGCTAAACAGGGTTTCTTAGTTTTAGGTTGTTGAATCACAGAATCACACGTTCTTTGTTTGCTGTTGGGTTATGTCCTATAATGATTGTCATATAAAAATTTGTATAGTGATTTGATTCTTCGAAAAACAAATAGAGAAATAACTTGGTTTTACTCATACTATTATTGTTTTTATAACAATCCCAGAGTTGTGAGACACACACTTGACTTTCTTCCTGATTGTGGTTTCTGAAGATCTATCAGTTCGGTATTCATCTCTCATTTTTCCATCTACAACTTAGATCTGCTCTCACTTTTAATAATCTTGAAATATTTAGATTATTGTTTTGCTTAGAAACTTATCTTATTATAATGTTAAAATTAAATAACAAAAGAAAAAAAATTCACTGATATTAAAGGACACCATTGTATTTATTTGGGGTTTTCTTAGATTTTCTGCCAATCTTAATTTTATTATTCCTTCTTCTTTCGACAGACAAACATAGAGATGAAGAACATCAAGTTGTTGTAACTCCGTAAGAAGTAGCAAGCAAAAGAGGAATTGACTATGGCAAACTCATTGACAGATTGGTTGTCAACTTCTGACTGCATGTCCCGCGCATGTATTTATACGCTGGGTCTTCTTCTTTGCTCATAGCCAAAGGTACTTGATCCCAGTTCCTCATTTGTAATTTAATATAAGGTTTCAAAATTTTCTCAATTGTGAGCTTTAATCTGTTTTTTATGTTTTTTTTGCCTTGTAAGGGATTCTTGATGCATATGAGAAAGGGGACAAGTTTTATCTCTAAACGGGAAGAGGACCATCATATGAAGCCTTGCATTTGAGACATCTTTTCCCCCGTTTGTTTATTAAGTAAGTACCAATTACAATTGTACCATAAGCCGAGGAATTAGCTCGTTTTATGATTAAAGAGAAGTAACTAATGGATAGGGTGTTAAGGTTGTTAGTTTTGTGCATGTTGATGGAAATAAACAATTGAACCATTTGCTGAACAAGTTAGAACAATTCCCATTGTGAAATGAGAATGTTTGTATGATTATAAATGACCAGGTGAGCTCGAGTCCATGAATCAGTTATTAGAAATTCATACTACAGTGGCTTAGTGGTAGGTAACATATTGATGCTGAGGAAAGATGGATTTTAGGAAATTAAGATTGTTAGGGATGGTTTGGCTGACTGTGTCATTCTACACTTGGATAGTCTATGCTGTTAATGTAGTTTGCCACATTAGGTTTTGTTATGCCAGTGTCTTGATGGCTTACCATCTTTTGGTACGCCAGGAAATACAACTCTGTTTCATAGCTCACTGATTTCCATATCTCATTTTGTTCAGAGACACGTCATATTTGAACCCTAAAAGAAATAATCAGGTAAAGAATCCGTTTCATACTTAAAGGGATTAATTTTTATGTTGCATATGGTGACATGTGATCATCTACAGTTATAAGAGGCTTACGTGCATATGGTACTCCACCTGCATATCACATTGTTGGACTGCCACACAGAATTTATTACCAATATAAGTTTTAGTTTGTTTTTTCAATTGGTTGCACCTACTAATTGTTTTGTATCTTAGATTTGGCTTGTGTTCTCAGTTTCTTGGTTCCCCCTGGTGGATGCAAGTAGTTTGATTGCTGAAACCTGTTAAAGAGAAGAAAGACTCTTTGTTTTTCTAAATATGAACTTGCCTCTTATGTTTGCAACAGGGGTTTGTGTCTGGTTTACCGAATTGTGGGTAAAGCATAAAATTTCGGCCCGTTGCACGAAGCATGTGAAGTATGCCTACTAGGTCAGATGTATGGGCATGCTAATAATGATGCCAGAGCAGATTTGAGCTTAGACTGTCAGAGGTGAAATTAGAGAATTAGTGAAAAGCTGATTGTCGTGAGCAATTAATCCACTACCTTATGGTATCATTTGTGTGGGTTCATTGGATAGCTACAACAATTAAGCAATGTTGATCACTTTTTGTTGCTGGAGCAGGTGTTATAGTTTTTCATCATTTAACAATTGCGCAGGTGTTATATAATAATCTTAACAATTGAGCAGGTGTTATCATGTCTTCTCTTCATTCATGGATTTAGCACCTTATTTTTGGCTTGCATAGCTCCTCAGGGACACTGAGTGACTATGCATAAGTACTATAGTTAAAAAAAGTAGCACGTACCAGCAGTGTTTAATCTTTTTTCTTTTTTAAAGATAAATAAAATGCTTTTTTTTTTGAAAATAACCAAGATATATTACTGAAAGAAATACTAATCTGCAGATTCAGACCCATTTGGTACTAACTCAGGTTGAGTTGTCCGCCTGTTGTCTGAATCTGTGTGATTAGCCATTTCTTGGAAAGATACACAAGGTAGCATTCATATTACATACTTCATAAGCTTTGACAGTATCTAAAGCTATTGTTGGAAATAAAAAAGATGGTGTTTCGGCGAAAAAAGTAGATTGTTGTGTAGATTTTCTTCCTTCCTTAGCTAGCATGTCTGCCACTTTGTTAGCTTTGCGATCTACATATTGAAAGCCTCCAAAACCGGATAGAGTTTGAGCTATCTTCTTAACTTCATTTAGGATTGTCTCACATTGCCACTTGATTGAGTTTGGTTTGCCTTGCAAATATTTGATGGTGTTTTGGTTGTCACCTTCAATGGCCAAATTAGTCAGATTGTTTGTAGCGGCCCATGTTGTTGTCTGTAGCAGAGCTACAGCTTCAGCTTCTTCTGCTGATTCTGACCTGCAAATTCCCATTGCTGCACCTTTGAAAGTTCCTGTCCAATTGCGCAAGACAAAACCAAAACCTGCATTAGTGTTTGCAGATAACCATGAGGCATCACAGTTTAATTTATAGAAATTAGTAGCAGGGAAAGTCCAACAGATTTGAACATAAGTTTTAGTGATGCTATGTGATGTTCCTAGCAATTGTGTAGGATGCCAATAGTTATAATGTCTTGCAATATCTATAGCCAGCTGATTTGGAGTTCTATTTTTATTTTCAAAAACTCTAAGACAGCGTTCTTTCCAAATGAACCAGCATTTGGTGGCAGCTAATGCCATAGAAATTGAATTGCTATCTCCTGCCAACCAGTTGTTATACATATCAAGGAAAGAGATATTCATGTAAGAAGGGTTAGAGAATACTCCCTGACAAGGCATTGGGTGTAGCCGCCAAACTGCAGTTGCGTAATCACATTCAAAAAATAAATGGAAGGTTGTTTCTTCCACTTGCTTGCAGAAGACACACTTCCTTTCTTCCTCTGATGCTATTCCCAGTTTAGTTTTTGTAGGTAACATATCTTGTAGGCACTTCCAGATGAATAATTTTATTCTCTGTGAAGTATTCATGCTCCAAAGTTGTTTCCAAAATTTCTTAGTTTTGATGGGAGTAGAGTCCGTTGGATTGTGAAGTTTAGCATATAATGATTTCACAAGTGAAATCCCCATTAGTTGTGAGCATCCATCTCGAGTTTGTCTTTCTTCAAGATGCCCCCATGCACTGTGGTGTATAGCTTTATGTTAATGATTTCATTGACTAGAGTAGTGTCGAACATAGAATGTAGCGAGATATATTCCACTTCTTAGTTTCACATCAATTAACCGAGAAACAAGTGTTAAATTGGAATGGCAATTGTGAAAGGAGTTCACAAGAGGTTCGATTCTGTTGGGAAGCCATTTATCTTCCCAAATATTTATAGAGGTTCCATCACCCACCTCCCAGATCTTTGTGATTTTTATGTGTTCAATTCCTTGGAGAATGCATTTCCAAATCCAAGAAGCTTGTGATTTCTTCTTGGATAGGAGAGCACCCGTTTTTTTTTGGAGTATTTACCTTTTAGAATTTTTGCCCATAAGTCATCAGGATGACTCACCAGCCTCCAAGCAATTCTGCTGATCATTGCTTGGTTTACTTTGTTTGCCTCTTTAAAACCTAAACCTCCTTGATTAACAGGTTTACAAAGGAAATCAAAAGATTTAATGTATATACCTTTAGAGTTGGTGTGTTTCCCCCACCAGAAGTCTCTCTGGATATCATTAATTCTTTTGTTAATCTTCTTAGGTAGCACAAAGCATCCCATACTATAAATGGGCATGCTAGAAAGAATAGACTTATTTAGCACCATTTTACTGGGTTGTGACAATATTTTTCCTAGCCATGTCTTTATTCTTAATTCTAGTTTTTCAATTATGAAATCAAAGGTTTTTAACTTAGACTTGTCAATGAATAAAGGTGCACCTAAGTGAGTGTCTTTGATATTTATTTTTTTTATTTTTAGTAATCTTGAGATAATCCCTTGGTGTTTGTTGTGCACTTTTTTACTGAAGAACAGACCTGATTTCGATAGGTTTATGACTTGTCCTGAAGCTAAACTGAACATGTTGATTGCATCAAGCAAGTTTTGACAGCTACCTAAGTCGGCTTTGGTAAATAATAGCAAATCGTCTGCGAAAAATAAGTGGGAGATTGGTGGTGATTTCGGTGTTAGCTTAATTCCTTGAACCTTTTTAATAGTTTCAAGATGGCAGAGATAGCGCGACAGAACCTCCATACATAAGATGAAGAGGTAAGGGACGAGAGGATCCCCCTGTCTAATACCTCTAGAAGGTTTAAATTCTTTACAAGGAATTCCATTCAAGAGAATAGCAATGTTGGAAGATGATATGCATTGAAATATTAATTCACACCAATCTTTGGAGAAGCCAAAGGAAGTTAAAGTTTTAATCAGGAAACTCCAATTAATCCTGTCGAAAGCTTTCGACATATCAATTTTTAATCCTATGTTGCCTATCTTTTTTTTACTTTTCTTCATAGAATGGACAACTTCATGTGCCACGATAATATTATCAGAGATCTGTCTAGAAGAAAGGAAAGCAGATTGAAGAGGTGAGATTATTTTTTCTAGAGAGTTCTTAAACCTGTTTGCCATTATTTTGGCAATGACCTTGTATGGGGTGTTACATAATCCTATTGGTCTAAAATCAGCTGGTGTTTTTGGATTCTTACCTTTAGGAATTAGGAATAGGAAGGTTTTGTTAAGATCAGGATTTAGTTTTCTATTTTTGAAAAAGTCTTGGATTACAGCAACTAATTGAGTGCCCACTATTTCCCAGTTTTTCTTAAAGAAACTAACCGGGAACCCATCTGGGCCGGGTGCTTTGTTAGGTTTTAATTTTCTAACAACCTCCCAAATCTCAGTAGCAGATGGTATTTCAGTTAGAGATTCATTTTGTTCCCTAGAAATGCAAGGTTTTAAATGAGAGAAGATTGGAGATTCAGTTGTTGCAGAAGATTCAGTGAATAACTCGGAAAAGTAAGTTGTTAACGCCTCTTCTATTTCATCTCTAGAAGAAACAACTTGATCATGAGTGTTTTGAATACAGTCAATATTATTTCTTTTTCTTCTTTTTAGAGTGGTAACGTGAAAAAACTTAGTATTTCTTTCTCCTAGTGCAATAGTGTTATTTCTGGATTGTTGTCTTGCTATTTCTTCTTGTGTGTCATATAAGGATTCTAATTCCATCATTTTCTTATTGATCAAACCTATGTTACAAATGCTTGGTTTTTTAGCTTCTAGGTGTTCTATTGTTTTTAGTAAAAGCTTAATTTTCTTGTTTGGTTTCCCAAAGATATCTTTTTTCCAATTGCCTAAGTTGATTCCCAATATTGAAATATTTCTCAACAGATCAATATCTGGATTAACAGAGTTTATATGATTCCAAGAGCTCTTTATAACTTGGATGCAAGACTCCTCTTTAAGCCAAGTATCATAAAATTTGAAAGTATGGTTCAAATGCAAATGACTAGAAAATAGCGAAAGACAAATAGGACTATGATCTGATCCTATAGCTACTAAGTTTTCTAGAAATGCATCTTGGAATTCCATATTCCATTCAGCATTAGCTAAAGCCCTATCTAGCCTTTGTTTTATATTAGCCTGTCCTTCTCTATTATTACTCCATGTGAATATGTTACCTCTAAATCCTAGGTCTTCTAACCCTGTTCTTTGAATTAGGTTCAAGACAGGTTCCACTTTTTTCCTATTAAAAGGCAAACCTCCCATTTTTTCATCGCCGTTAAAAATGATGTTTAGATCTCCTATTACTAACCATGGCATTTTGTTATGATTTATTCTTTGTGCAATATCTGCTAGATAACCCATTACTTCTAGTTTTTCTTCATGCTTAGGAGCCCCATAGAAACATGTTAGTAACCATCCTTTAGAGTGAAAATTGTTTTTAACAATGATGTTTATCATGTTAAGGTTCCATTGAACCACCTCAAAATGAAAGCCATCCACCCAGGCTATTGCTAGCCCCCCAGCTATTCCATCTGGGTCCACAATGTGGGTGTTTGGGAAAAAATTTAAGACATTTTTCATCAAGCTCCTCTGAGACTTGGTTTCAGATAAAAAAAGAATGTCAGGTTTTTCAGAGGCAAGTAAAGAATGTAAATGTTGTTGGGTTTTTTTCTGACCACACCCTTGTGTGTTCCATGCTAGAATTTTCATGGCCAAAAACAACAGAACAGCAGTAAAGGTATTCCACAGAATCAAGTCACAGAATGTGATCACAAGATCTGAGTCTAGATACAATCTCAGTCCACAGAAGTATACAAGATATACAAGGAGCATAGGAAGGGGAAATATAAAGAAGTATATAGTATACTGTAATTTCTAAGTGCTCGGAAAAAGAGGCCGTAGGGGAATACCTGGAGTTTCTTCAATAAGAAACAAAGGAAGGAAAGGTGAAATCAGCAGTACCTCGATTCTTGCTATGAAGTCTTGTTTGTAGAAAAAGCAAAACGCTCTTCAAAATGGATCACCAAAGTCATGCACCAATAAATCTTCGAGTAGTAGAATTTCGAAGAAGAAGAGAGAGATTATAGCAGGAGATAAAGGATGAAATCAAAGGATTAGGTCAGCTTACCTTTGGGTTTTATCGGGTCAGAGGAGCGGAGGTTTAGATATGAAATTTAGGACCAGTAATAGATGTGATGATTCAACTTTAATCTAACAAATAAGGATACTGTGCTTTTAATATCTAAAATCAAAGAAAGAAACTAATTACTCGCAAATATCTAATAAGAAAGATCAATCAAACGAAGATAGACCACAACATTAGAACCTAGTTCGAAATAGAAAAAAAAGGAAAATTCTTGCAAACAATCACAAGAGCATTTTGATAATACTTGAACACTTAGATAATACTTGAACCAACAAATTCATGAAACCACTTGTAAAGAGACAACCGTACATTTTGTTCAGGAATTCAAAAACCACCGTACCAATAATTCACAGGAAAACAAACACGAATATTTAAACACCAAATGCATCTGATTACAGATTCATCATCTCTACAAGAATTAGAACTAGAAGACAGCACTACCTCTCCTAGTAACAATAGAAAGAGGATAAAGACTATTAATCTAGGGCTACTTTACCCAAGACATTACATCTCATATTACAAACGTACCAAATTATATAAGGTAAAGCCACAGGCCAAACTTAAAATGACATTCAAAAATGCCTTATATAATAAAAAAACAAAAACTAATTAAGGGTTTTGTCCTTTTAAAACAAGATGCCCCATACACTAGATCCATGAAAGTCACCAAACAGAGATAGGTTGGGATATATTTTCCTCCCCCCACCTCTTTTTTTTTTTTTTTTTTTTCCTCCTAAAGAAACGAGCAAGTGCACATACACCTGCACGAAGATAAATAAAATGCTGTGCAGCAATATTTTATCTTTTTTTTAAGAAAATAAAATACTGTAGCACGTACCAGCAATGTTTTAAAACAGTGGCACGCACCATAGAAAAGTTGGAAGCTAATACACCGATCAACTTCAGAGCTGTTTCTCCAACCACATCCCCAAAACTGACCCTCGGGTGACTCGACTACACTCCAAATGCAACAGTGGTTACAGATACACAAGGAACTTATTATTATCAGCAAGTGTTGAATTTGATGGTATCATGTGGGGGAGGGGAGCAACGGGGAATACTCTCATGCTGGAGGTTGACACTGTCAGTTTGCTCATCCTCAGAGATCACCTCAAAGTAGGAGTTGAAAAGATATACAGCTTCAGAAATGACAACCTCCTCAATTCTGACTTTATTCTTGTCAAAAAAGAAGTGTGTTTCTTGACTTCTATATGGCCCATAATAAATTACTTCCCGGATAAAAAGCATGGCCTCTATCCTTCATCTCAAACAAGCTGCCAATAAGGTTTTTGATGGACTCTTAAGCACAGTGGAGAAGCAAAAGAATGGCTTGGGTAAGATTCCAGTGGAGAAAGAGGTGATCATCAATATCTTCCACGTGGCCATGACACCCCACCATGCACCAACCACCAAATGAAGGTGTGGACTTTAGGAGCTAGCTTTTCATATTCCAAATCTTTTTTCATGGGAACTCAGACTGCAAAGCTAGAAAGTTCCCCTTGATCATTAATAAGCATTCTTTGAAAGGGCTGAGAGGAGAACTCACACTACAACAAAAAGTGCTATAGAGCACATACTAAAGATCACAATTTATGAGCACTTATGGTCTTTTTTGGGCTAAAACTTAAAGATCATTAATATTATAGTGTTTGTGATCTTAGATATAGAGACCTTCCAATACATCTCTTACATTTTAGAAAGTGTGATCTTACAATTGGGCTATTTTGACCACTATTAACATTTTTTTGTGATAAAAAATCTGTCTATTTAAAAATTTATGCGCCCAACGTGGTTCGAACATGCAACCTTCGGGTTTTTACATTTTCCTTCAGAGGAAATAAAGACTTTTGACCAGGTCAACTAATTCATATAGTCAACAGGATAAATCAAAAAAATTGGTTCATTCAACTTCATTCACTTTTTCCTTTCTCACTCTTATCTTCTCTCTCAGCCGAAATTCCCATGAGCGAAATGAAGCCCTAGGTCAATTTTGATCCAATCCAAAAAAAGTCTCTCCCTAAAATTTCGATTTTGGTCTTCAATATTGTGATTCATCCGTTTTAACAGTAGTAATTGTGTTTATACTTACATATTTCATGGAGAAATCTGATTTTTGGAGTTCATTTAGAATGTCGAAGGGTTAGGGTTTCGAAATTAGCTCATCATCGAAGGTGAAGTTTCTTAGGAAAATTCTTAAATATATCTCATAATCCTCCAATTTCATTGTGATTGCTTAACATAACGATCAGAATTTAAGGTTTTGATTTTGTGTCTAGGTCGGGAATTTGTGAAAATGTGTTTTCATAGATGGAGGAAGTACCAAAATTGTTGTATATTGTTGTATTCGAAGAAGTTGACAAAGAAGAAGAATCGGAAAGAGGGAAAACAACTGATAATCTGTTTTGATATACAAGGGTTGTGTTACAGAGTACTCTACAACTCATGGAAAGCTCGACATGCTTCTAAGGTAATTAAAATACTACTCGTGGATTTTTTTAGTTTCAGTTGATTAAATTTCAGTTAATTACTTTTGATTGGAGAAGAAAGATTGAATGAATTTCATCGTGTTCAATTTGTTTCCTAGTGTTTTTTTGTTTTCAAATTTGTGAAGATTGAAGTATGTTTAAGACTCCTAATTGTCTAGTTCTCAGTGTTGCACTTATCCTTGTGAAGCAAAGATGTTATTTGGTCTCTAGGAATAACAAATTGTTCCTCCTGAAACATATGAGATTTGGTAATTTTAGGAGTACCTTAGTTACAAATATGCTTTTTCCTTTCTTTTCACATGATGTTTCTCTTGGTTTTCAGCTAGTAGGATTGATTTGGAAATTTTGTAATAATATTATCTACATTCGAGTTTCAGTGTCATACGAATAATTTAGTCACTGTAAGTTCTATCTTACTTTGAATGGGGTTACTCTAATTTTATTTGGCTACCGACTAACCTCGAAAAGTTACAGCCACTGTCAATCCTGAAAACAGCAAAGGAAAATTCATCACAGAGATGCATTCAGTTATGCACTGACATACCTAAGCAAGTGACGGTGTTGCTTGAAGATTTTCAAAACAACATTTCTGGACAGGTATTTGTTGTCCATGTGACTTTGAGTAATGTTGAACTATCTTCACGGTCAAGAAATTAGTAAAAAACATTTTTACTAATTAATGATGGTGTTTTGAAAAAAAATGATGATTGATCCTTGAAATTATATCTAGTCAAAGCATTGTACGCTGATTATCTTATTGAGGAAGTTTATAGGATAATGTAATTTACTAGATTAAATTAGTGATTTTCTTAATTAGCCAATTGGAGAACGTTAAATGGCGATCATGAAGGAGGGACCATAGAAGAGGTTTAATACTTTATTTGGTTTCTCTAAAAGCTTTACTAGTTAGTAGTCAAACTCCACCTTTGGCATGAATTTTCTTTGAATCTAGTCCCCTCCTCGTGCTCCTTAATTTTAAATATATATGGCACAATGAAACCAGACTACGTTTTATTATGTTAACTTATCCTTGCACAGAATGGCTAGGTTTTATGGGATCTTTTGTATGCAGGGGTTAAAAAAGAGAACTTCACACTGGTGTTTGTCGTTCAATCACAGAATGCTTCATGTATTATATCTTGTCATAGCATGCAACTTGTTGTACTTGCCACTTACATCTCTCATTATGTCTACTGGGATCATGTCCAACACGTATTAGCGGCCCAGGTCAGAAGTACTAAATGCTCATTTATTCTTGTTGGAATTTGACTTTGGTTGGTGATTCTTGTTGTTGCGACATGGTTTTACAGACTGGATTAGGAATGGATGAGGTGAGAACAATCCAGTCTTATATTGCAGGTCGCTAGGCCAGGAATCACCTCTTCTAAGTGCATTCTCAGCTGGACAAGCCGCAGCCTTCAAAATGTTTGAGGCGATAAATAGGAAATCAGAAATTGATGCGTACGCTTCCCATGGACGCATACTGGATGATATACGTGGAGATGTCGAGTTAAAAAATGTTCATTTCACATATCCTACAAGACCAGATGAGCAAATATTTAAGGAAATCATCTCGGATACCAAGTGGCACAACTAATGCTTTAGTCGGACAAAGTGGAAGCGGAAAATCAACTGCGATTAGCCTGATCGAGAGATTTTACGATCCACAAGTAGGTAAAGTTCTCATAGACGGAATAAATCTCAAGGAGTTTCAACTGAAATGGATTAGAGGAAAGATTGGGCTTGTCAGCCAGGAACCAGCGCTCTTTACTTGTAGCATTAAGATAATATTGCCTATGGAAAAGAAGGTGCAACCGTTGAAGAAATTAAAGTTGCAACTCAACAAGCAAATGCAGCAAAGTTCATAGATAAATTACCGCAGGTTTGTCGAAATCCATTTTACTGAATTAAGGCATGATAATTTTGTACTTAGCTAAAAGAGAATCTGAGTTTTTGAATGTTGAATGTATTCAGGGTTTAGACACTTTGGTTGGTGAGCATGGAATTCCAACTGTCAGGAGGTCAAAAGCAAAGAATCGCCATTGCTAGAGCCATTTTGAAAGATCCACGAATTCTTCTTCTAGATGAAGCTACCAGTGCACTTGATGCAGAGTCTGAGAAGGTTGTGCAAGAGGCACTAGATAGGGTAATGGTCAACCGAACTAGTGTAATTATCGCTCATCGCTTGAGCACGGTGAAAAATGCAGATATGATAGCAGTCATTCATCAAGGGAAGATAGTTGAAAAAGGTGCACTTTCTTAACATTCTTTTTTTGGCTAATGATAGTTTTGAGTTCGATCAGCTTGTGCTTTTGATTTCTTTTTGGTGCGATATGGTTTAGATTGTATCTTCAAAACATTCCACTGAAATTCCACTTCGCCGTCTTGCTTATCTGAACAAACCGGAGCTCCCTTATCTGCTACTTGGTGGTGTGTTTGCACCTCCAGACGAGCTTTGCAAGGATTCAGGGTTTTGGGCTTTGATGTTTGTGGTCCTTGGCGCTGTCACATTAGTGGCAGCCCCAGCAAGAACATATTTTTTTGCAGTAGCTGGATGTAGGTTGATAAAGCGTATTCGCTTGATGTGTTTCAAAAAGGTAGTTCACATGGATATTGGTTGGTTTGATGATTCTGAACACTCTAGTGGTGCAATTGGTGCAAGGCTATCTGCAGATGCTTCGACCGTTCGTAGTCTTGTTGGAGATGCACTAGGACTGCTTGTACAGAATACATACTTGTTGGAATTCGACGTCGAGCTTGGTCTTCTCATTACCTTTGTTTCTATGCCCGAGGGTGAGAACAATCTCAAGCAAATACGCTTCAGGTACTTCTTTCTCTAAAATATAAGACTGTATTCATTTACCTCTGTCACTATCTCATATAATCATTGTGGAGGCATGCACATCATATACGTTAGGAAATGTATGCCTATGTCCTGTATTCAATTTACTTATGCCTAATGGTGACTTGGGATTGGGACTCTGTTAAGCTAAGATGATTCTCTTAAGCATTCATTTCACAGCTAAAGCTTATGTTGGGTGTAGAAAATATAGGAATTCCTGAATATGTTGAGTGAATTATTTGCAGGTTGTTCGGTACACACAGATTGATTTCCCCTTGAAGCTGGACTAAGTTTCCTTTCCTGTTCTTTTGGTTGGTGACTGTTATTGCCCCTTTTGAACAGAATTTGCAACTTGAAATTGCATTTACACTAGAACTGTTATTCATGTAATGAGCTTTAAATCAGTATGTTTGGTCTTTTAATTGATAGACTCAACAGACTCAGTACGGGTTTAGTGTATACTTTGATCTGATGTCGTAAGACTCAGAAATGTGTAATTTTTCTATTAGTTTGTGGTTCATAAATGAATTTGGTTCAGACATTGAATGAATTTGATTCAGACACATAATGAATTTATTTCAGATATTGTTTCCTTTATTATATCAGTTTTTAGATTGGAGTTACAGGTGCAGAAATGTTATGGGTATACTATTTGTATAGGGTAGGTTTGGGTTGACTTAGAGGAAAGATCACAACTTTTAAAACCTTGTCTTTTAAAAACCTTGTCTTTAGATCTCAACTTTTTAAAACTTTATGTTCTTTACATAGGGTAAGATCACACTTTTCATTATAGGAGAGTTGTTATCTATATATCACCCTTTAGATTATACTGACAAAGATCACAGACAACTAGTACTTAGATCACACTTTTTAAGAATGATCCATGTATGCTTTTGTTGTAGTGTCACCAGATTGATTCAAGCTCCACACTGTTCTATCTTCCCTCCGGTCCATAGGGAAGTAAATCTTCTCATCCTCTCTTACAATTTCCAAGGGGAACGTGAGTTGAATTAGATGCTTGTTCTAGGTTCTAGAGTTCGGGAGAATGAGCTGATGAACTTTAGTCATAATCACAGGCTTGTCCATGAGGCTTTCAGGTCTGAAGTTTGGCAATGTTGCAATCCAAGGGTCGCTCCAGATGTCCACTTTCGTCTCATCACCAATTTTACAAATACATCATTTGCTTAGTTGGTCTCTGACTGAGATCATTGCTTCCCAGGTGCTCGAGACTTTGTGGCCTTTCGCAGTATCCCAAAACTGCTCCTTCCTCGAGTAACCTCCAGGCCAGTTTTGCCGCAAGAGCTTTATTGATGTGTGTGCTCAAGCTTTTTCAGCCCCAAACCCCCCTCTTTCCTTGCAAGTATCAAACCAGTTCCATCTTATGAAGTGCATTTTCTTAGTGGATCTTTCATGCCCCCACCAGAAATTCCTCACAGTCCTCTCTAGCTTTTTAAGAGTCTGTTTTGGAATTAGAGAGGTGGACATGAAATAGAGAGGAATGAGAGCTAGGACATCTTGAATTAGCCTGGTTCTACTAGCATGAGTGAGATTTTGTCTTTTCCAGGCTCAGAGTTTGGTATCAAATTTTTCCACCAAGATATCATGAGATTTACATCTATGGGTAGGCTTCAAGAGATAGTGGCCAAAGTACTTCTCCTCAATATCCTTAGCTTTGGACTCCCAGCATGTTACTCAATTCAGACTTCTTCTCGCCGGCCGGTCACAGACTTACTAAATAAAATAGAGGATTTGGTGGAGTTTACCTTCTGGCCAGACCATTTAGAGTAGAGCTCAATCACTTTTTGCAGAGTGTAGATAGTCTCTGATCATTCATAACACCCAGCAACAGCAAGATCATCAGCAAAAAAATCAAATGGTTGATGGAAGGTGCCCATCTATTCACTTTGTACCTTTTGTGTTATCCCTCTTCATCAACCAGGAGAGACCTTGATACAAGAGTATGAATAGATATGGCGAAGCGGGCATGCTTGCCCAATGCGTCTTTCGCCCACAAAGTAGCCTTCAGCTGTACCAATGAGTTTTGATGCAGTGCAAGATGATAGTATGAGTTTTGTCCTGAATCCCAAAAGCCTTTAATATTGCACCCAATCATATGATTTGCTTGGTATCACCACATTGTCCACTATTTGCCTGCCAAAAGAGAAAGTAGATTGATTTTGCTCCACAAGCATTCAGGTACTTCTTAAGCCTATTAGCAACAATTATGTTATTAATTTTTAGATCACGTTACACAAGGAAATTCGCCTGAAATCAGCGGGAGAAGAGAGAGCTTTAGATTTAGGGGCTAGCATCATATTGGTGTGATTCATTCTTAACGGAAAACAAGCTTTGTTGAAACATTCCTTATCAGATTCATCACATCATCACCAACAATTTCCCAGTATTTCTTGAGTGACTTTCTTTCAAAAAATTTACCAAGATTATGGCTAGCCTACTCGGCTTGGTAGTGTGCTAGACAATTTGGTTTCTGAGGAGCAAGTGGCTTTCATGAAGGGTGGAAATATTCATGAGAACATCAGTCTGGCTTCGGAGATGGTGAATGAGATAGACGTCAAGACAAAACATGGTAATGTGGGTCTAAGGCTGGATATCACGCAGGCTTCTGGTACCGTGTTGCTGATGATATTATGATACAGTATTTTGCAAGGCAAATATGAGGAACCTGCGTGGCTTGTTTTATTTGCTAATTAAATACCAATATTCTCCCGGCCAAACTATTAGCCTCGTAAAGAGTAAATTCTATTATGATGGGCAAGAAAGAAAAAAATAGTCAAGTTGTTCAATATTCAAGATGCTTCGTTCCCGGATAGATATTTGGGGGTTCAATTAATGCCTGGTGGTGGAGAAGTTCAGGACAAGCTGGCTAATTGGAAGGGAGTTATGCTTTCTTTCCAGGCTAGGTTGGTTCTGGTCAGGTCTGTTGTCTCGATGGTAATGTACAAATGGCCTTTTGAAGGTGATTGTTGAGTGCGAAAGAGTCCTCAGAAATTTTATTTGATCCGGTGACCTTATAAGCAAAGGAAGAGTATGATAACAAAACAAAAACTTCAATTTATCCTTTTAAATGCTTAATTAACAGTGAGTTGCAAGTAAAAGCCAGCATAACGTGGGACCCAATGAAAGCAAGCCAGACAGGTTACCTTTTTTTTTTAAAGAAATTTTACTATGATTACTCACATATATTGCAAGAATTTTCGTTCACCGCACAGTTAAAAGTAGGAAATGAAGATCTTTACAAACTAAAAAAAAAAGGAATTAGAAAGAACAAAATCTATGTTACTGAGGGAGACAGGAAAAAACTACAGTTAGGGAGGGAGGTCAGGAATATAGGGAGGAACATATCTTCCATAACTATTCTGACAAGATCAGTCAAACCAACTAGCTTCCTCAGCATTGAGGTAGCAGCTTACACATTTCAGTTCTTCCTCCTGTACTGCTTTGAATGCTTCTCGGTTTGATGGGCCAGATAGCTGAAAAACTCATCAAACTTCTGTGGTTTCTTTCCATTTGCACAAAACAGGCAGTTCCCTTCATTCTTATAGAACTCCAATTTCGCCTGAGCTTTACTGCCTGGTGTAGTTGATTGTTGGCATACACCATCTGGTAACATTTGAATCCCTGATTTGGATGAGGAATTACTTATTGAAGACAGGTATTTCTGAATTTGCTTCAACTGCAAAGCGTCCTTACAATGGGGACCAGCTTCAACCAAAAACTGTTCCTGAGCTTTTCTATCTCTGAGACACCTTCCCAATTTACCTTCCTCCCTGGCAGACTGTGTACCAAGCAAAAATGAAACGCCATCCTCATGTAATAGCAGCTCAGTTAACAGTTGCTTTAGCATGAACAATCTGAGTGTTTCCTGACCCAAGTTAGTTCCTTCAGCCCAAGATACTGCTCCGCCACCCATTGCAGAAGCAGCCTGTAAATAGTACTCCAAAGCTGGTCTCAAATTATTTCCACGCAAATATGATGAACCATAGAGACGAATCATAGAAGCAGCTTCATCATAAGAACCTTCAGAAAGGATCCCTTGATCTGATAACGCAATTAACATGTGAATAGAATCAATGATTAAACCATCTTCTTTTGGAATCTCCTTGCATAAGTATGTAAACGCAGGCAGCAACTGAATGGTCAAAAGCATAATGTAAGGGTAAACCAACGGGTGCTTCCAGTCCTCTGTCAATGTTGAAGGCATAAGCTTGTTGAAGAAAACTTGCAGATCTTTAAGACTGTATGCTACCAAACCAGAATCCAGATCAGAGGAAGAGGAAGGGGTGGAGGAGGAGGAAGCTCCACTGCCTGAGCAAACTCTAATACAAGCAAGTTTGAACCAAATAAAATCCTTGACATCTCTCAAACACCTCTTCCGAACCTCCTTGTTGTTAAACCATTCAATCTGTTTACGTGAACCAGATATGATAGCATATAGTATCAACTTCTTGTCATACTCAAGCCCAGCATTTAGATTTCCCATACTAAGCATCCTATCAAATTCTTCTGTAGCAGCAGCTGCAGTGTTCTGGGAGACCCTGCCTTCAGTAGAAACCCACTCATGAAGCTGCAAAGAAAAACAAAAATCACTATGCTGCTCGCTGATAAAGAGCACAACAACTACAGAAAAGTATTTGGAAAAGTACCTGAACAGCAAATTCATGCGCACCAGGACTTGACAAGCAAACATTTATGGCTTCATCATAATAACCAGTTCGCAAGCAAAAGTAAATCTGCGAGATAAAATCAATATCAAAATACAGTTGAAAATATGAAAGACGCAAGAGTGTAGTAGTTGATATTTAATAATATTGTCTCAGTGGGACTTGCGTTTATATTCTCTTACGTAACACAATCACAAAGACATACATTATGGTAAAAATAATAAAAATAGAAAAAACAGAGACATGGGTGTTAAGTCAAAACACCTGCTGCCAAGTCGTGTCAGCAGGAGGCTGGCTGCATACATCAGCTGCATTAGAATTTCGAACCCCATTTTCCCTTGAATGCATCTGCAAAGAACAAGAACCATGAGACATCAACCTCTGGAGTTAGTACCTGACTGTTAAGAGTTTACAGTTGCAACTAAAAGAAGAAAAAAAAAACTCACCTGGATGAAAACCTGAATTTTCTGCAAGTTAGTTTCAACCACGCTATGAGCCACCTTCCAAAATAAAATAAGATGAGCAACAAATCAATGGATACAACAAAAATCGGAGACCTGCAACAGGAACTTCCAAACGACATCAATTAGACAAACATCTAGAGCCTAGAGAGCCATACAAAGACTGGTTGACAGCCATATTACTCCTATGAGAACACTCTTCTCCATCTTCACCTATTCATTTTACCAGGACGATGAGGATACACAAGGCAATGGCAAAGAGACGAAAGTTTAGGTGCCTTGAAATTAGTTTCTATTCTTTTTCCTTAAAACCTTAAAAAAAAAAAAAAAAAAAAAAAAAATTTGTGGTTCACAGTTTGCAGCCCATCTTTGATTCGATTGTACAGAAACACCTTTCTAGGTCACTGTGGCTCTTGTATAAGATATCTCCATTTTTTGCAGTTAAAAATATTCAAATAACTAAAATAGATCTTTTAATAAATAAACTAAATATATATTCAATTTGAAATACCTGTGCAGGGTCGCTTTGGACCAGTGCAGGGACACTTTTGATTGTGTCTAGGATATAATTCTCGTGTACCCACTCGAGGTGACGTCTTGCTGCAATTAATAACGATGATTCTCTTGATAAATTGTGAGTAGGATTTGAGGATCCACATACTAATGCCTGCAGCACAAAGTAGTAGTATTTTACTAAGCAGTCAATCATCATAAATACAGGATACGATGCAGTAATAACACGATAATGCTGAAATCAGCGAGTACCTGAATCAAGTGCCAAATTCTAATCACAATAACTTTATTAGTTGACGATTCAAGCTGTGAAGTTTCAAGTGCGTCCTTGAAGGCAGTAGCAGGCTACAACAAAGATCAAGCAGTGGCGAAGTCACAAACTCAGAGAACTAAAATAGTAATAAGAATAATACATTAATGATATAACGCATACCTCAAATGCGATGCCCCACTCTCTAGCTTCATTTAAATTTAGCACTACACCTTCGTAAACAGCAGCTTTTTTATGAAAACCTGTACCAATTCATTTTATATATCATACCTAAAGAGAAACCAAACAACAAATACAACTGTTTGAGCCAAACCTTTATATGATATAAATGATGTTAAGAACACCTAAGCCTTTACTTCTTTGGTGCTTACCATATGTCAACACACATTTCAATAGCCACCAATAAAACCAATTCTAAATCATGACCTGTATCTTCAAACAACTAAAAAATGTCTGACCAAAATTACAGTTTACAAGTATCACTGTATAATAACAAGCCAAAATAATGATTTCATGCTAAATCTTGAGATCCTACTAAATGTGAAGAGAACTAATCATGTGATTTATCTAAGGACACATACATAATTAACCATAATCTGGAATAATCGATGAGAATTAATCAATTCATAAACTCGATCTCAACAATTAATCGATCTCAACAGAACAAAAGACAAATTCAGAAACAAGGAACTTACATTGAATTTGCTCGAAAAGATACCTGTTACCAGCAAAACAAATCATAGAAAGAAACAAAATCAAATCAAAACCCTAGAATTCGTATATATTTATACAGCAATAGATTTACGGAGAAGAACATAATGTGATAGAAAGACTTACTCATTCAAATCTGGAGGCTGATCTGACCTCATGGTGAGAAATTAGATTGCGTTAGAGAACGATTCTGAAAACCCCTAAACCTTACGGTGATAATCCAAAAAGATTTTTCTACTGAAAGAGTTTTCTACTGAGTTGAGAAAGGATGAGAATTAATCAATTTATACAGATTCTTATGCGAGACAGGCTAGATCTACGCTGACCAGTACGCAACAGACACGTACACAGTCATTTTACTAAAACGGTGTAAACGATGTAAACTGGTATAATACTTGCTGGTGTGCCGTTATCATCCGCCGCAAGCTGAACTTGTCAAGCAACATTGCTAATGGGGTGCCAGATGGCCCAGATCAAATCTCATATACGACGGAGTATTTTGTCTTATTTTATTTCACAATTGTATTATGTAGAAATTGACGTTTAGTCCCAAAGTTACTGGGCTTGGGACGTTTTAGTCCCTTATGTATTATTAGGTTTTTTCTGGTGGATTTGCATTATCATCAAGCATGTTATGGAGGAAAACGATCTACTTTGTCAGATATGGAGATCGTTTGTGAAGAAATTAATTTGGGTGTATTACTTCCCTTTTATGGAAGCATCTAATATCCATGATGATCAGGAAACGAATTGGTTTGAAACCATTATAAGGATATTCAATCCTTCAACGGGCTGCAGAAGTTTAATTCGATTTCCACGTCTTGTTTCTTTAAGTTTCAAATGTAAATCATGTACTATCTCTGTTGCCCGGTTTCTTGATGTAATTGATCATGATCAACCAGGAGGGTGTATCTATCTGCCACCTCTTCTATGTAATTCTTCAAACCTCAATTTGAATGAGGTAATCAATAAATAAAATTTAGGGGCTTTTCAAAGCCCCTTCTTCCTTCAATTTTTTTTTTCTATTTTGTCTCATACAATTTTTTGTACACGCCTCAGTAACTGGTGTCCCCATTAGCAGTTATGTTGTGGGGATAACTGACTTTAGTCAAAGTTAAATTACCTGGGGGCAAGTAGAACAGCTAAAGCCCTCCTTGGGATTATTGTTTTCATCATGGTTTTTAAAAGCGTACGCTTCACGCTTCGGAGCGTACGCTTCGCTTCAAATTTCACCATTTCGCTCCGAAGCGGTCATGTGAAGCGCATCTTTCATGAAGCGTACGCTTCACGCTTCAGAGCGTACGCTTCGCTTCAAATTTCACGCTTCACGCTTCAGAGTTCGCTTCAAATTTCAGCATTTCGTTTCGAAGAGGTCATGTGAAGCGCATCTTTCATGAAGCTTTAAAAATTAGCCTAATTTTTAAAGCTTTTAAAAGAAAATATGAATGTTTTAAGGGGAATCGAACACCCAGTAACATCTTTCATGAAGCTTTAAAAATTTCGCCTAATTTTTAAAGCTTTGAAAGAAAAATATGAATGTTTTAAGGGGGAATCGAACACCCCACCACCCACTTGCCTGGAGTAGGTTGATATGGTGTACACACGCTTTGTTTTTGATAAAAATCAGACTTATATAAAATTTATATAGATATTATCTTCCTAATAAATTTATAATTACTAGTTACAAATAATTTGTTTATAAGAAAACATTCGCTTAAAACATCAACCATGAAGCGACGCTTCACGCTTCAACATACGCATCGCTTCCTAAAAATGAAAAACGCTTCACGCTTTCAGTACCTTGGTTTTCATGTTGGTTTTTTATTGGGTAACAATAGCCTCACCATTGATACCTTCTTACAGGAAATGAAGATATTTCTGCTAGTAACAAATATTTTTATTCTAATCCAGTAGATTTTGTCTAAAGAGATTGTTAAAATCGTATGATTCGCAGTAGTGCTAGGATGACCAGGAGAATCCACGGGATTTCTCCCGGGGCTCTAATAGAATGTGGGCCCCACCCCACCCTGAGAATTTGCACGAGACACCCCCTATTAGAGCCCCGGGAGAATCCACGGGATTTATCCCGGTCAACATATCATTGTTGTATGACTCTCTTTAAATATTTGTTGTGGGCCCCATTTTGTGTGTGTCACGCGGTGGATTCCACGGGATTTTCATCCCGGTGGATCTAGACTTATTGTTAAATATTTTGTTTGGATGTGAATCGTTAGGAAGAATCGCATCTTCTTCAAATCGGGAAAAATACCTTTTTTTGTACGATTTTTTACTTTGACTCTGACCGGTCGAATCAAATATTTTCATTTCGATGTGAACTGTGAGGAAGAATCAGTGAGTTTGTACTCGTACTCATTTTCTCTCGCCTACATATATGGCTTCAAACCATTGTGTAATGGCTTGTTTGGTGATAATAACGCACTTATATTTGATTTATACATTTTCCATCATGTGAGTTTACTTTCTCATCGTACTTTATTAAATAAATTGCATATACATCGACTTTATTTATATATATATATATATATATATATATATTTGTTCATGAAATCAATCATAACTCATGTTAACTAGTATGAACTTATGCCAAAAGACGCTAAGGAGATTCGTAATGATCTTCAAAATCAACTAAAAAAGTTAAACAATCTCTCAACAAAGAAGGAAGTTATTTGGGGATATTTATAAATTTTGATTTTGAACTAGATAGTGATGTCATCAAAACTCCTTAATTTGAAGATTCATGAGAAGCTAATTGGATAAGATTTTGTTTCTCGTATTAGGTGAATCTAATGATAGAGTAATCAATATTTATATTGTGTAAAATCTGTGAAAGAACTATCAATAAGGAAAATGATAAGTCTTTATTCATAAATACTTTGTCTCATTCATATTGATACTTAAGTGCAATTATCAAACAAACATATATTTCAAAAAAAAATTATCACAAAAAACTGGCTGTCATAGAATAGTTTTTAATCAGACTGTGGAAATACGAGTAATTATCACGTGAATAGAAATCTTCTTAGTGGGAAAGCTCAGTCCACCAAACTTCTTAGGACTAAGATCCCATAATAAAAAAATACATAACATATTCATGCATCAAAACTCTTTGTGCACCAACTTTCTGGTACCGCTAAGAAGAAAAAGGGGCGTGAACATCTCAAAATTACCCGAAGCATCGTTAAAAATTGCTTTCGTGAAGTGATCTAAAGTTTTCATTGAATTGAATTGTTGAAGTTATGGTTAAAACTCAATGAATGTCAATATAATAACAATAATACTAACACTTCCAAAGTGCCGATGATTATAACAGGTTTTCATCCATATCGATCAGGTATCATTCCTCATAAAATTGATGTCAAAGATATTCCAAACATATACGCTTCGTATATGTTTGTAATAGCTTTGACGTACCCTTCATTTCCCATCAGCCGAAATAAACCTTTTCTGATGCGGTAATTCTGGTGAAATAATAACAATAATACTAACATTGCTAAAGTGCCGATCATTATAACAGGTTTTTGTCCATATTGATTAGTTATCATTCCCCGTAAAATTGAGGCCAAAGCTATTCCAAACATATACTCCGCGTCTATGTTTGGAATATCATTGACGAACCCTTCATTTTCTATTAGCCAAAATAAACCTTTTGTGATGCGGTAATCCTGGGGAAGATGGTATGTCTATAAACAAGCCTACAGTAATAACTGCAAGTCCACAGTGTCCTAATGTGACACAGGGAAAGCACAGGTCGATCCTCATGGACAAGGTGGGTGTAAAGTTGATTCCAAATTCTTATTATAACTGATTCAAACAAGAGCAACCAAAATAGTTTGTTTTGTGTGTCGATACGACAAGATATTTGGTAGTAACTGGAATATTAAAGTAAAATGTAAAGCAAGAAGTAAGAACATATTGTAAACAAAGGCTAGAGAGCACTAGGGCATTTGAATCCACCTCCTAATCCTATGCTAAGGCAATACTTATTCAAATTATGTTCTTGTTCCTTTCTAGGGAAGAATATAATGGATGATTTATCAACTATATTCACTAACTCACCCCTAGTATAAGTTGTCTTCTTACAGTAACTGATCACAGGTTCATTTGATCAAAAAGCTAACTAATTTTTCCTACATCAATTAAGCACAAATCTTCTTCCAAAGAGGTCTCAAATGGATTGACTTATCAACCAATATCACTAACTCACCCCTAGTACACCAGTGGAAAATGGAAGTTAAACTACTGTCAGGACAAAAAGTAACATTGATAAAAACGACTGTGTTCATCAGCTCTAATATATGAGTGGTTTTTCTCAAAACGACTGTGTCTGAGATTCATTAAATCCTTTAGAAAAACTACTTTCTTTAACAGTCCATCGGTACAACTGACACACACAGTAGTATATATTGGTCATACTTTATTAAAAAAAATGTATTGATTCAGCTGAATCCAAAGCTGATTCAGCTGAATTTAAAACTAAAAGTTGAATCATAATTAATGATTCAACTGAATCTAAAACTAAAAGCTGAATCGCAATTCGACTTCAAACTGATAATGACTTTAAAACTCAAGTTGTATTGAAAAGTGTATTCAGTTTACAATATCAACTATCTAAATTACTGCAAGTTCCAAGTCTGAAAAACTTCAACACTAAGTTGGAAAAGCTTAACCTATATTGGGATATTCCTATTACAAGCATAAGAACCAGATCAAAGCTTCAACACTAAGTTGAAGGTAAGACTTCACCATCTATGCCTTCATTTTCTGAAAAACTATCTCCAACCAGGTCCATTACTCCAGCCCTAAGCTGCAAACAAAACCAAGAATATATCAATTAACAAAAAAAAAAAAAAAAAAAAAAAAAAAACGAGACAAGGAACTAAACGGCCTACAACTGCACATACAAGTACTCAAATTGAAATTTAAAGACATGTGAACTGCAACTACTTTTCATATGCAAAATATCTCATCCATAACTCACGAAGAAATTAAGATACTGAACCAAAACATACACAGTGAATTGATAGAGTTCTTAAGAGAAAATCCACAAACTTCATCAATTGAGATACTTACCCTGCAGACTGACCAGTTCACACTCAGTATGGAGGTCCATAGCTGCATCCATTACCTTTTCTATGATCAAACTTTCACTCCACCTGCAAAAAATTCAAACAAAATGAATTGAAACATAGTACTTATACATAAAAGATTCAACCATGCGAAGAAATATGAGAACTTGTCGGAAAATTGACAACAGTGTCTTGTTCTGGTCTAATTTAAAGGTGTGCTGTGAAAAATCTTTGAATTTTAAAAATTGGAGAAGGGTGTGAACCATGCAGTCAACAATCAAGCTAGAAACCAACAAAAATATGGACTTAGCTGCCGAACTGGTCAATAACAAAGTTCTAACAGCAGAGTCCTTCAAAATTCTTGAAGTTCAATATCAGTACCATTGTATCTGTATTGCCAGCAGACACAAGCACTAAACCGATTCTTATTGGTCCATAAGAGCTCAAGACTTGTTGAAAATTGAAGGAACCGGAAATGTACAAGTGTTTGTTGAAAGAAGCAAAAATTCTCAACACGACCACCAATTCACAACCAACGGATTACGTAAAAATCCACCAAACAACAAGTCATTTACTTAAAGCAAGGCAGATAAATGCGAAGTGAATATCCTATCCGTTGAGATTAAACAATTTCTTCTTGGTATCATAATATAAAACGTACATATAAGAGATCTCTATAGCACGAGCAATATACATTTAAACAATGCAGCAACGGTTCTAAGCAGCTTACACAAGCCATATTAAGTACAAAACTACACTTTAAACCTTCAACTCACATACATCTACACATAGTCTTTCAGCATATGCAACCTAATCATTATAAATCATGCGAGGAATGAAGAGGAACAACAATATAAATCAGGTTTCTTCTTGCTGGGATCAAGAAGAATTTCAAATGCTAAAAAAACTAGAATCTCTTGTGATATTCATATTAAGCTATCACAGATTCATCACTATCATTCATAAAAACCAAACAAAATCCAAATTCATATGCCATACCAGAATCATATGAAAAAATCAGATAGCTACATCACAGTGTTTATCAAAAAGTCTCCCAATTGCAGTTTATTCAGCAAAAAAGTTAATTTAAAACTAAATACATGCCCAAACACAAATATCAAAGACTTGGTCTGAAATAACATTTAGACATTATTAGCCTTTTAGATTCATCTTAAACCTGAATACAAACATCAAATACTAATAATACAAACATAATTCCTGAACTTGAACACAAGTACCTCAAAGTAGAACATGAAGTTTCATAAAAATCTCAAAACCCAAATTCAACAGAAGGAACATAGAAAAATGTAAAAGCATCACGATTACACACCAAACGAAAATCAAAGAAAAGTATAAAAAAATAGATCTCAAAATTGAAATCCCTAAAAAAATAATCAAACAGATACAATTTTGTTTAACAATTAGCATCTTAAGAGAAACCCTTTTACATAATAAAAATAAAATATGAGAACTTAAGCAACACCAACAAATCCATAATTGCGAAGTAACACCAATAAAATCGAATCAAAGTGATGGAGATGTTATACCTGAAAATAAATCCACCTGAAGGTCTTCTACATACAAAAACGAAACAAAATTTAAATTAAAAACCCAACCTTCAAAAAAATTAGCGAAAAATAAGCGATATTGTGAAACCACGGGGTTACTGAAGAAGATTGAAAACGGAAAAAAAAAAGAGGTTCCGAAGAAATGGTTTATTAAAAAAAAAAACGGTTGATTGATATGGAGAGGAATAATGGTTTTGAATCATTTGCTAGTTAGGATTTGCTTATCTCGATCATGGCGATTTATGTCTTGATTTCTTTTTCTTCTAAACTGGATCTCTCGAATTGAATCTGAGAGAGGAATTGTGATGATACAATGGTCACAGATATAAAAGAGAAGATAGTAATATCTCGATAGAAACGAGGTTTCATCATCACCGTCAAAATATTCCCTAACTTACATCTAACCATTGGTTCCAAATCTGGGCTATAGAAACTAGTTTCACTCACAGTAGTTATGTTTTTTTTTGGTATTTGCGCCACGGTAGTTGATATACTCTATTAAATATCCTGATATTTATAAAGATACCACTAAAGTAACGACTCAGTGAATGCAACAAGTTTAACTTTTTATTAACAAAACCACTCTTTCTCATAGCACACATAATTATCTTGGCCTAAGGAAGTCGTATCTTCAAAGCCCGGGAAGTGGTTAAAAACCCGTTTTCCACTAGTGGTATTAGCTGTCTTCTTGCAGTACAACTAATCACATGCTAATTTGATCCATTAGCTAACTATCATTCCTAAAGCAATGAAGCACAACAAGAACAACAATATGAACATGAATTATCTTAACATATGATTAAGGGTTTCATCTAAACCCTAGCAAAATAAATTAGAACACGATGAAGATGATTAAAACACAATTGTATTAAGATACTATTTGATCCACCTAGAAATTGGATGTCTTCTTACATAACAGTAGCATCTATTTATACACCAATTCCTACTCAAACACTAAAATTCAGTAATTGGAGAATACCCACTCACTCAAATTGCGATTTTTGATAGACCCCTACTCTGATTCATCTCTGCAAGTCTTTGATTTGATGTTCTTCAGCTGTTGAAGCTAACCCTAGCCTTATCTCTCCCAATCATAACTTCTAGGGTTACTTGTTCTTTAACAAAGGAAAGATAAGATTGAGAGAGATAGAGATTAAGGGTTTAATTGCATAGGGTGGTTGTGCTCAGAGGTGGTCGGGAATGGAGTTGATTGATGGAGGGATGGTGAAGTGATTGATTCTGACGTATTTGGGAAAATGAGTAAGAAGAAAGGTGGTCTTTGGATCCGCTCGAATAGGGGAAGGATAGAAGATGCTCGAGTGTGAGGCGGGAGTATCAAATATTGATGCACAGTTGTGGAGATGCCTTGGATTCTGAGCATCTGTATCGAATCTAACGGTTCAAGACATGGTAGCGGGTTTGGGTCTTGGACCTTGGGTTTTATCTCTTGGAAGGTCTTCTTCTAGACCCATGTATTCTCCAGAGCTAATATCTCAAGCCCACTTCTAGTTTTGAGTCGTGCAAACAATACTCTTCACTCGCGGATGAGGTGCAGAAGATATTCTTCACTGCCTTCTAGCGGGAGCTTTGTTGTCTCTCTTCCGCTAACACCAATTCTCTGCTTCTTTTGGCCTCTCAATTCATCAAATCTTTGTTTGGTACCTAAAAACACAAAGTTAATTAGTAAATGTATTTATTCTTGAAAACAATGAAAATACAAAATCTTGGATACTATATGATTTTAAAGCGCAAAAGATGAGTTAATTGCCAATAAAAAGGTGTAGAAATATGCAATATTTGGCACTCATCAAATACCCCCAAACCTGAATATTACTTGTCCTCAAGTGAAATAAAAATTAAGAAATATTAATTATACCACTGTCGCTGGTCTCTCGAATGCATTTAGCGTATGCACTAAGCCTTTAAACCCCTAGGTGTCCCTAGTAGATGAGTTGTAGTCTCGTGAGGGTTTTTCCAGAGGTGTACCCACAAAACCTTCTCCAACTTTAGAGCGTATCAGGGTCCTAAGCATCCAAGGAGCTATGAGGACATAAATTTTATGCATGCTAGTAATAACAAGTTAGAAATACCAAAGAACGCATTCTCATCCTTAAGAGTTGATCGAGAAATAACCATACCATATGAAAGAATTCGGGTTCGAGAGTGATTACAAGCCTCGACTTCTGCCTCGCCAAAAGGGTTTTATGATAATTGCACTCAAAAAGACCTCTTTTTAGTCTCTCATGTGTGCGGGCGAGGAATAAAGAGAGAAATCCCGCACACGTTGAATGGTGGGAAGGAGAACCTTCCGAAATAATTTCTGGAAACTCCACAGAATCGTGGACAAAAAGAATCTTTTTCTAATGATCTTTAAGAAAGGAAATCAATCATTAGCAAGGATGGGAGTACTCACTTACCTTCACATCCAATCGGCAATCAACACCACTATCACAACATCCATAGAAACGTCTTCAATCTTTGGTCTTCAATGTTGATAATTAACTTCATAGAACCTTGACAATTTCTAATTGTTTTCTTCAATTTCCTTATTGCTTGGAATTTCTTCTAAAATTCTTCTTCTTTACCATGGTTTTATTAGAAAAAACTACAAAAATAAACTACGATAATTAATGTAATTTTTTTTTGATTAAAACACAAAATAAATGATGAAACTACTGAATCCATGGATGAAGGCCATTATCACTCAATTATTTAAACTTGTATTGTCTTGATTTCATAAACTTCATTAATTCTCATCTTATTTTCTTTTCCTTGGTCTTGTGAAATACCTCTTCAAATGTGTATAGAATTCTGCTATTTGTACCGTATCTTCACTTTGAATAAGAATTTTACTTTTCTTGTATTGTTGCATGTAAACCTCGGACTATTTAAATCTTTCTTCATAGAATCAAGCGTTGCTCGCTTGTTGATGATGATGTGTTTCTATGGATCTGTTGATGTTGTCGAGAAAGAGGGAATGGTGCTAACTGCAAATCAAACTACAAGAAGGAGTTTTCATCTTTAGATCTCACCATCATGATTTAAAAAATTAGCACTCAAGAGATCAAAAATAGTCTTTGAAAGTGGTGCGAAGTTGGGTAGCTCACCATTCCTACCCAGAATTTACGTACGGTGACACACACTCTAAAAGGACTTTTTAGATAGTCACAAAAAATTGAAGGTCGATGTCTCGCTTGATGTAAAAATAGGTAGTCTCCACTAAGGGTGATCACAACTCTAATACCAAATATCTTTGCTGCACCCAATTCGCCCTCCGGCATGGTTAAATCCAACTTTAACACTCAGACAAACAAGAAACCCGACTTGTTCTCCAATACTTCCAAGTTCAGTTATATCGGTCAGATTCTCTATGTAAACATACCTAAAAGCATGCTAGTGACTCTAAAATCTCTACAAGTTGGAGGTTTCATGCAAATATTTACAAAAGTTTTGAAATTTCTTTTTTTAAATGCAAAAGACTAAAAACTCTATATGCAACCCCCAAACCTAAATCTTACATTGTCCTCAATATTTCAACAAATCAGCAGATTTACAATAACATACCAGGAGAACAAGGCAGAGCAGATTTAAAGGAAAGAGATTACCAGATGAAAAAGTATGGTGCTAAACCAGAAGTGGATGAATGCTTTGAAAGCAAACAACATGATATAGATCGATAAGACAAAAGGTTTGGTTAGCACACATAAAAATTATGCATAAAGAAAATAAAAGGGAAAGAGAATGGACTTTTAATCCATATGTATGTACACAGGTGAACCAGTTTAGTCCACATATATGGGGTCTTCCAAGTCTATGGTCTTAACTTCTGGTGGAAGAGGTTGCAGAAATGGTTTCAATCTCTGACCATTGACCTTGAAGATGTTCTTGTTTGTTGTATTTTCGATTGCAAAAGCTCCATGACGAAAAACAGTACGTACCAAGAATGAACCTGACCATCGAGAACGCAATTTTCTTGGAAAAAGATGCAAACGAGTGTTGTACAATAAAACTTTTTGACCAGGTGTGAAAGACTTGCGCAAAATGTGTTTGTCATGAAACACTTTCATTCTATGTCTGTACATTTTTGCACTATCATAAGTAGTGCTGCACAAGACCCGCCCAACTTACCCGAACCCGCACATACCCACTAAACCTGTGGGTTTTTGATCCGAACCCGCCCGTTGTGGGTGCGGGGTCGGCTATGAAAATAAAAACCCGCTTTAGTTGGGGTGGTAGTTGGTATTAGCTAAAACCTGCCCAAACCCGCCTGAAAAAACCCGCTAAATATGCACCATTGATAAAATTAATCCTAACCGTCCGCTATTGAAACCCTAATGGTACTAGTAGATAAGATAACCCTCTTTCTCCCCACTTTCTAGTATCTTCCTATATATTTGGCCTCCTCAGTTCTTCTTCTTCCTCCTCAGTTCTTCTTCTTCACCTACGACAACAACAACAACTACTTCGAATCTTCACCAACGACAACAATCGAAATCAACACTTAATCTTCATTAGTGAACATAAGTAAAAATAATGTTTAAACTTTAAAACATGTGTGTGTGTGTGAATGATCACTGAATATAAAGCAGGTACAAACATAAACACTACAGGTGAAAAACTTGCAGAAAATATTAACTACAATCTGAAGCTGGGTTAAACCCGAACCCGACCGACCCGTAGCGGGCGGGTTTTTGTGGGTGCGGGGTTGGTTGGTAGTTGGTATTAGCTAAAACCCGCCCCGCCCTACCCATGTGTAGCTCTAATCATAAGCATCATTTCTTAGTTCTTCTAACTCATTGAGTTGAAGTTTCCTTTGGGTACCAACCTTGTCAAGATCAAAGTTCAATTTCTTAACAGCCCAATAAGCACGATGTTCTAAATCTACAGGTAGATAACAAGCTTTACCATACACAAGTCTATAAGGGGACATGCCAATAGGGGTTTTGTATGCAGTTCTATAGGCCCACAAAGCATCATTTAAACGTAAAGACCAAACTTTCCTAGTAGGATTAACAGTCTTTTCAAGAATATACTTAATTTCCCTATTAAAAACTTCTACTTGGCCACTGGTCTGAGGATGGTATGGTGTAGCTACCTTATGAGTGATTCCATACTTGCGCATAAGTGATTCAAAAGGTCTATTACAAAATGAGTACCATCATCACTGATTATTGCTCTAGGTGTTCCAAAACGAGAGAATATGTTTTTCTTTAAGAAAAGAAAGAACTACTTTATGGTCATTTGTTTTGGAGGAAATGGCCTCTACCCACTTAGAGACATAATCAACAGCAACAAAAATGTATAACTTACATTCCTAACCCATGAAATCAATACCCCATACATCAAACAATTCAACAATTAAAATAGATTGTAAGGGCATCATGTTTCTACTTGAGATACTTCCTAATTTCTGGCATAGGTGATCGAATTTTATATAGTGGTAAATAGAGTTGTCGTTCACTCGGACTTGATGAAATTGATTTTAGGATTTAATAAAGAAAAATAATAAAAATAGATAATATATACAATTTATGTCACAATATGAAAAGAGTTATTGGGACTCGGGATTCCACCAATTCTCACATTCATGCGGTTCATCTATTAATTCCTGACAATTAAAGCTCACAAAATAACAAACATCGACTCTAATTCTTTGCCAAGGTAGATTTTATAAAGAATTATATGTAATTCACAAGAATGACGCATCTAAAGTACCTAAGACTAATCATGCGACATCTAACGAATTCACAAATAATCAAGAAAAATCATAAATCAATTATAATAGTGCAAATAGTCATAAAGGAATTAAATAGAATTACCACATGGGTGCAAAACAGCTTCCTCCGTCGTCCCGATGATGGGTTCTAGCTCGCATGGTAAAAACACACTCAAAGGATTTTTTCATTGCTCAAAAAGGTGTGTTTACAATGATGAAATGGAGAAAATGATGAAAATCGGGTGTTTGCAACGTTTATAATTGTTGCAAACACTGTTACAAAGAACGATAAAGATGAAATGCTGCTGTTGCTTTAAGACTGCCCTGTTAACTACGACCCACGACGGTGAGTCGTTACCTCTGTAGCGAAAATGACGGTCTCTGTGCGTCTAAAGTTCTTCGTGTTCTTCCTTCACAGCAGCAGCAGCAGAATTCTCTGCAACTCGATTTTCTAAGCTCTGTAACGCTCCCAAACTCTCTCCCAAACTCTCTATCTCCTTCTTAATCACTCCAACAACCTATTTATACTCGATAGACTCCAAATCTTCTTGGTTTAATGTCGGAATATCTTCTCTTTACTCTCACTGGAATTACCGAGATTTCCTTCCTTTTTTTCTTCTCTTCACGCGTTTGTGGATGTCAACACACTCCCAGGGCATTGATTTCACGTTCTAGCAGAAGTAAAACTCTTTATATCCACACGCCATTTACCAAGTATAGCCTAAGGACTCGGGACGAGAATGAAAATATCCGAGATACTCTCTTAAAGAGATAAACATAAAAACTTGATTGTTTGACAATTTCAGCCACGTACACCTTTGTTTCGATAAAACAGAGTGCTATCAAACCAACTGCACGTGAAAACTTTAGTAAATCTCGTCCAAATACAAAACAGAGAACTCGGTATTCTCGTTACTCTGTTTTACTCCGATATTGATGATCCGGCCCAACTTCATCGATTAAACACTCGTATTAACCATGTTTACGCCCAAACAGGTCCATCCAATAAGTTTCAGCGATTGACTCTCATTAAAGCACCTTGAATTCTCGAACCCTAATCTGCCAGGGAAGAACCAAATTTCCCGCCAATTCTTGAATTCAAATGATGAAGAAGGGTGGCCCCCTATCCTGTTCTGGGGTGCAAATAGCAGATGCCCAACTGAGGTGCCCCTTAGTAATTGAGATGCCCCTTAACCAAAATGAGAGACCGCATAGTACATGTCCTCCGGGGGTGCTCCGCATAATTTTTCGAGCCGATTTTTCCAAAAATGTTTATTTCCCAAAAATACCTACAAACACATAAAACACCAAAATAAGCACAAATTCGGGTACCAACAATACAGAAAATTGAGGACAACTTAGACACAAAAATGTGTCTATCAATAGGTCACAAGCAACACAGAACGCATGACTATATTTGAACAATGATTGCCAATAAAAACCACTCTGCAAGATCTTGCAGCAGTTTTCTTGCACTGAAATGGCCTCCACATGCATGGTCATGACAGAAAGAGACGACATCTCTTTGTTCAGAATTGGGGACGCATCTCCTAATGAGTTGGTCAGGGCAGTATTTAAACAAGTATGGGTCATCCCAAAAGAAATATTTCACTTCTGCCAAGAATTTAGGGCGGTCTTGTTTAGACCAATACAAGGGCATTCTACCAGTGGCAAGGTAGTTGACAATATCAACAAACCAAGGCATTTCAGATACAAGCATCAATTGTTCGTCATGGAAAGATTCTGTAATAAGCAAAGATTCTTCAACAGATTCAACATTTAACCTAGACAAGTGATCAGCAACAACATTTTCATACCCTTTCTTATCTAGAATTTCGAGGTTGAACTCTTGTAACAAGAGTATTCATCGAATTAGACGAGCTTTAACATCTTTTTTAGATAAAAGATATTTCAATGCAGCATGGTCAGAATATATGATGACTTTAGACCCTATCAAATAAGATCTAAACTTATTCAATGCAAACACAACAACTAGCAATTGTTTCTCAGTTGTTGAATAATTCAATTGAGCATCATTAAGTGTTTTACTAGCATAATAGATCACATAAGGGAGTTTGTCTACTCGCTGGCCTAAAATAGATCCTATAGCATAGTCAAACGCATCACACATAATTTCAAATGGTAAGGTCCAGTCGGGTGGTCTGACTATAGGGGCAAATGTGAGAAGAGCTTTCAATTGCTCCCATGCTTCCTTACAAGCATCATCAAAGAAAAATACAACATATTTTCCAAGAAGACTACATAAGGGTCTTCAAATTTTACTAAAGTCTTTGATGAATCGTCGGTAAAAACTGGCATGGCCCAAGAATGACCTTATCTCCCTCACAGAACGAGGTTGAGGCAAGTGTTGAATGATATCAACTTTAGCTTTATCTACTTTTATGCCTTTTTCAGAAATGATATGCCCTAGAACAATGCCTGAGTTAACCATGAATTGACATTTTTCCCAATTCAAAACCAGATTCTTTTGTTTACATCATATCAGCACAAGAGTAAGATGATGCAAACATTCATCAAAAAAAGACCCAAAGATAGAAAAATCATCCATGAAAATTTCAAGAAATTTATCTACCATGTCGGAAAAAATATTCATCATGCAATGTTTAAAAGTAGCGGGTGCATTACACAACCCAAAAGACATACGACGATAAGCAAATGTACCATAAGGATATGTGAATGTGGTGTTTGGTAGATCTTCGGGTGCTATATGAATCTGGTTATAACCCGAATAGCCATCTAAGGAACAATAGTGATTATGTCTCGACAACCTTTCTAGCATTTGGTCAATGAAAGGAAGAGGAAAATGGTCTTTATTTGTTACCGTATTCAACTTTATATAGTCA
The DNA here is from genome assembly GCA_023531295.1 of Papaver armeniacum. Taxonomy (NCBI): domain Eukaryota; kingdom Viridiplantae; phylum Streptophyta; class Magnoliopsida; order Ranunculales; family Papaveraceae; genus Papaver; species Papaver armeniacum. Next base: position 560,208 of record JAJJWW010008975.1, on the reverse strand, counting down.
ATGCAAACTCGCCACCCTGTGGTCACACGAGCGGGGACTAGGTCATTCAATTCATTTTGAACTACAGTAATGCCAGTCTTTTTAGGTACAACTTGGATGGGACAGACCCGCTGTCTATCTGGAATTGGGTATATGATACCCGTATCAAGCAATTTCAGATTTTCACCTTTAACAACATCTCTCATGTTGGGGTTAAGTCTCCTTTGCATTTCCCTAAATGGTTTAGTGTTTTCTTCAAGATTTATGTGATGCATGCAAATTGTGGGACTTATACCTTTAAGGTCTGAGATGGTCCAACCTAAGGCCTCTTTATGTTCTTTAAGCACTTCTAAAAGTTGACTTTCCTATTCCGTGTAAAAAAATGATGCAATAATGACAGGCAAAGTCTCAGAAGAACCTAAGAAAACATATTTCAAAGCATCAGGCAATGGTTTCAAATCAGGCTTAGGTGGTTCGACAGGTTTTGGGGCAGATTCGGAATCAGAGAGTGGAAGTGGTTCCACTGCAGTCTGCCAGTTAGCAATGTCCATGGGTAGTACAGATTCAAGCAAAGAGTGTACTTCACTAATGTACTCGAGAATCAAAGAGATCTAAGTCAAAGTTTTTTAAAACATGCTTGCAAAGGATCCACAGATAATATGTTAGGCAATGAGTCTTGAATCGGACTCTCAATCATGTTAATCTCATGCAATTCAGTATCATCACAATCTATGGGTTCTTTGACTAATGTTAAAAATATTCAGTTTTACGGTCATGTTACCAAAAGACAATTTCAACACTCCATTATGACAATTTATGATGGCATTGGACGTCGCTAGGAAAGGACGTCCTAAAATGACAGGAATGTGATTATCTGGCTCGCACAGGTTGAGTATCTAACATAATGAAGTCCACAGGAAAGAAAAATTATCAACCTTGATCAACACATCTTCGACAATACCACGAGGGATTTTCACAAATCTGTCCACTAATTGTAGCGTCACAGGAGTGGGTTTCCGCTCCCCAAGTCCTAATCGCACATACACAAAGTATGTAAATAGATTGACACTGGCTCCTAAGTCTAGTAAAGCTTTTTCGACCACATGGTCGCCTATGGTGCACGGGATTGTTGGGCAACCTGGGTCCCTAAACTTAGTTGGGATCTTGTTTTGAATTATGGAATTTACCTGCTCAGTGATAAAAGCACGTTTGTGCACATGGAGCTTTCTCTTTTGTGTGCAAAGATCTTTCAAAAACTTAGCATAGGTGGGTATCTGCCTGATTGCTTCGAGAAATGAAATGTTTATGTTTACTCATTTGAATATTTCCAATATCTCGTTGTACTGGTTACCCCTTTTTGCTGCACCAATCTTTGTGGAAAAGGAGCAACAAGAACAGAAGATGGTAAAGGAACATTAACATCAGTAGAATTCTTATATTCACTATCATGCTCAGATTCTTTTTCTACACTAGATGTTTTCTGTGGTGTTGTGTGCAATTGTGAGTCTGATTTAGACTCATTTGACTGTGGTACACCTATATTGTTCTCAACAACTTTACCACTACGAAGAGTAGTGACAACATTCGCATGATCACGTGGAGCCTCATTACAAGTTGAGGTGCTTGCCTGAAATGCACTTTTAGGATTCTGTTGAGATTGACTAGGGAGTTTACCCTTTTCTCTCTCATTTAGTGCATCACAGATTTGGCCCAATTTGAGTTCTAAACTCGCAAGCCTCTAGTCATTCAACTTATGATATTGCAAAAGATTTTGATTCATTTGGTTCACACCATCATCAAAGCTAGGTCTTTTCTCTACATGGTATTGTGTGTGCGTTTGTACTTGGGAATTTCTATGGTATGAATACCCTTGGTTATTACTAGTTGTACCCCCTTGTACGGGACCTTTAGACCATGAGAAATTAGGGTGATTCCTCCAACCTGGGTTGTAGGTATGAGAATAATGGTTGTTCTCTTGCTTATGATACAAAGCATTGGCATGTTAAAGTCTAGACCCTTGAAATGCTTGTAGGTCTGGACAACTATCCACTAGGTGGTCTGAACCGTGGCATGCAGAACAAGTGGCCATCTCAAATTGGTAACAGAGAGTAGGGGCAATAGTTTTTACATTCTTCCGCAGCTCTAGCGCTTCTACTTTCCTAACCAAGGATGCAACCTTTGAATTTTCTTCAAAGTCATACTCAATTCTATGGACATTAGCTACATGGGAAGTCTTTTTAGGTTCACGGATGGACTCCCACTGCTGAGTCCTTTTAGCAACTTCAATTAAGAAAGTCCAAGCTACATTAGCGCTTTTGTCAATGAATGCACCATTGCAAATTGATTAAACTGTGGTTCGGGTACTGACATCTAGGCCTTCATACAAAATTTGCACAAGTCTCCGTTTTTCAAAACCATGGTGAGGACATTGGATTAATAATTCATTAAATCTCTCCAGGTATTTGGCCAAGGTCTTACCTTCTAATTGCACAAAACTATTCAGATTTTGACGAATTGTCGCATCTTGTGGTTAGGGAAAAACTTTTTGATAAATTATTTAGTGAGATCTTCCCATGTTCTAATGGACTGTGGTTGTAGGGCATGCATCCAGGACTTGGATTTTTCTTTCGAAGAGAAAGGAAACAGTCTCAGTTTGAGGGACTCTTTCGACATTTGGTTAAAACGCAGAGTCACACAGATATCTTCAAAATCTCTTACATGGTTGTAAGGGTTTTCAGCATCAACCCCTCTAAACACATGCAACATATGAATTGTGCTAGCTTTTAGCTCAAATTGACTAGCATCAGCTGGTAAACAATACACGAGGGATGGATTTCCCTAGTTGGTTACATGTGCTCCTTCATACTACGGTCCTGGTTTAATTCTTCACCCATTGTTTCAGATTGGTCAGGACTATCTACTTCAAAACTAGGAATATCAACAATGTCCTCTTGACTGATTCTAACTAGTCTATTTGTTTGGTCTCTAAAGGACGCAATCATAGCCTAACATTCATATTAATCATGTTATAACACCCAGACAAACAAGCAAATTGTAATACAGGGAAAACAATGCTTGCGAGAATCAAAAGCTAGTCCCCGAAGTTATGCTCACAGAGTTTCAATATTGTGCTGATCAGACGAGTAATGAGCAGATCTGGAAAAGGACTTATGAAGCTAGTCTCCTTCATACAGTTGTCAAAAGTTCGGATATTGACAGTTTGGATAGTAAGGTTATGAATTCAGCAAGCAAACATTTCACTCAGACAAGCATCGGGTTTGAGAAGAATTCATAGAAATGCTCAGTAGGGTTACCAGTACATCAAGCAAACAGGGTGTTTATGTGAATGGTTGTCTAAACTATGCATGAATACATACAATTATCAACATTTCAGATTTTGACAGATGCATACACAGAGATAGCAATTTCATCATGTGATAATGTTACCCAGGTGTCACAGATCCATGCACAAAGATACAAGGGCAACCAGTTCAACAGACAGTTATGATATGTCAATCACATCGACATTAAGTGTAAAAAGGAGTTGAAGAACGAACCGCCGGTATAAAACCGGGTTTAGGCACTACCATAGATTGTTGCTCCTTTCCCTCCTCCTTTTTCTTTGGTTTTTTCAGCAGTATTGCAGGCAACTGTAAACTCAACAGCAGTTTTCGCTCTCAGAATGGTACAGATAAAGCAAAGACAGAGAAATTTCACAATTGATTAAAAATGGCTATGAAGAATCTACGACATAACAGAGTTTTTGAATTATTCCGCTGAATTGTTAACCAGGGCAGACTAAGCTTATAAGCAACTACACAATTACAATGGAACAGGTCCAGGCAACCGCAGAATACAATGACAGACAAGAGATGCCATAGAGCTTGCACTGATATGTCATAGGGGAATTATCCTATCTTCTATAGATTTAATTCAGCAGATTCAATGTTGAGATTTAATTGGTGTGGCAAAGCCTCACACTGGGTAGCAAGTAGTAACAAAATGACAATGACCAACTAATAAAAATGTACAGATGGTTTTACTGTATTCTAAGAAAGCTAAAAACAGCAGAAACCTAGCAAATTTACCATCTGAGCTATATGTCACAGAAGCTACAGAGTTACAGCAAACTAAAAAGCTACATCATACAATGACAGACAATGTTGACTAGAACACGATGCCAGATATTTGATGAGGCAGGTGACATGAAAATGATAGCGGATTGATAGAGAACTTTAACAGGAAAATGAACAGATGGACTAACTAAGCTACAGGATTATAAACAAAAGTTGCAAAATATGAGATGAACAATGTTGCAGTGTATGCGAATGAAATGACTGAAATATTAAAACTATAGCTAACTGGATGCAGAGAATATGAACAAATGGGCTACACTACTGTAAGCTAAGATAGTGAAGGAAAACAACTGATTTTTTTTTTTTTTTAGAATAAAATGATAAGATAATGCAAGTGAACATAATGCAAGATATATAACATATGATTACACTAACATGATATGAGAAGGTTGAGAAGATTACAACAAAGAAAGCTATAAAGCTACAACTACAAAAACAAAAACTAAACAACTTAGTTATACTAACAGTAACAGGAAAACAAGTAGAATTCGAACAAATATTTACAAGACTAAACTGAAAATCAGTAAAGAGAAACTTAAGATCATTACAACGCTACCGAGTTCCGCCAGCGGCGCCAAAAACTTGGTAGGTATATAAACAAGCCTACAATAATAACTACAAGTGCACAGTGTCCTAATGTGACACGGGGCAAGCACAGGTCGATCCTCAGGGACAAGGTGGGTGTAAAGTTGATTCCAAAGTTTTACTATAACTGATTCAAACAAGAGTAACCAAAATAGTTTGTTTTGTGTGTCGATACAACAAGATATTTGGTAGTAACTGAAATATTAAAGTAGAATGTAAAGCAAGAAGTAAGAACATATTGTAAACAAAGGCTAGAGAGCACTAGGGCATTTAAATCCACCTCCTAATCCTATGATAAGGCAATACTTATTCTAATTGTTAGAGCATAGCTCGGTTGAACCTACCAAGCGTTGGTATGTCAAGTTTGGTTGTCATATTTTAGTGAATCAAAACTCATTTTAAGAGTCGCTTGATTATGTACTAGAGTCAACTTCGTATAGGTTAGCTTGAAAGTATTAGGATATGAGACATTACAAGTATTACGAATACTTGAAGAAGTGAAGAAGTAAGAAGCTAAAACGACAACATCATCCTTCCACTTGAGGTTAGTGATATTTGACTTGAACTGTTTCATTCCCTAACGTATCTTTCAAGTCGTGCATATTAAAAATGAAACTGTGAAGCATGAACACTCTAGATAAACATATTATTAAGGAATACAATATGAAGTTTATTTCTTAACTGTTAGAGCATTGCTCGGTCGAACTCGCATGCGTTGCTATCTCAAGCATGTTTGTCAATGTTAGTGATCAAAACTATAAGTCTTGATTTCTAGCCTATTATAGCTAAAGGTCTCAGACTAGGATAGAAAGTGTAGTTGAGCTCAAGACTCCATGGCAATCATCATACATGACGAAGGACTACTCAAGGAACTGGTGGAACTTCATCGACTAAAAGGTATGTGGAGACTTGAACTTATCTGTCACTCAAAAGTCTATTTACTCTATCTTATATTCTTGAGACAAAAGTCGTTTTGATATATAGACTTTCATTATACACATTTGCTATTTCGAGCCGAGTTTAACTCGCATATCTATTTCTCGAAATATGTGTTGGTAAGCTTTCGCTTTAGCCAAATTCATCTTTACCTAGTGACGAATGTCATGTTATGTTTCAATCACTTTGAAAATTGCTCTGACGAAAAATGGTCTGTGAATAACGACTATATAACGTCCTATGAGAATGTTTCAATGATTGAAATGAGAGTTTAGATTACATAACCTTTGGTAGGATATAAGCATTGTTGTGGAAAAACATATATGTATAAGTCCTTATTCCTTGAACCAAAGTTTACGAACTTTGTTGATCAAGATAAACGGAATGTGGCGTGAGCCAAGTCCGCGAACTGGCGGAAGTTCTCGACCCGAGAATTTCTGCTGGAGTTTGTGAACTCCTTCCGTGATCTTAAGTCCGCGAACCCAGTCCGCGAACTTGAGTACGTTATATCTAAAGTCGGTTTTTCTTGAACTCATGTTTATATAAACTAAGGAATGCTTTTGCAAACCGTGGCTATAAAGTTCATGAACCGATTCGAGTGAATCAAACCGTTTTTGCTTCGATTGTGTCTTGTGTAGTTACATAAGATTAAGGGTGCACACGGTACGGTTCGGCTCGGTTCTTGCCAAGACCGAGTACCTGTACCTCCCTAGACTCGGTTTTAAAATTTTGGACCGGTACCTGTACCCTGTACCTCACTTCCAGAGTCTTGTTCGGGACCAATGATGGTACAGTGCAGTTCCGGTACTATACTCGGTTCCAGACAAAAAATTTCCTGTTAATAAGGACATATTTTACTAAGCATGTATTGTTATTTGTTAACAATTAATAACTAACAAGAAGTAACAATACTATTAATACTAGCAAAGAAAACTAGCAAATACCAAGTCTTAAAAAACTGAAAAAGTAACAAGTACCATATATAAGAGTCAAAGACTGACAGACAATCACTCACATATTCACACACACAAGTAAACAGTAGTAAGAACTAAGAAGTAGTAAAATAGTCCAAGTAACAAGTAGCAGACTAGCAGTAGCACTGAGTCACTGACTGGACATTGGTGGTAAAAATGTAACAAGTAGTACTGGTGGCAATGGAAAATACAAAGCCTTGAATATCTATTCCACGGAAGCAGCACTGGTGGTGGCATTAATGTTGATAGGACCAAGTAACGCTGCAAAAACAAGTAATAGAAGTTAGTAACTATTAGTCTATGTCTATTACTGCCAAACACAAGTAATAAACTAATAATGTAATATGTATATATGTTACCTTCTTCATCTTCAATATTGTCATCTGGTATGTACTCAGATAGAAGATCAAGCTGTATTGGCTTCCTTAGCTAGCTTTGTGTGCAAAGCAATGCCTCAACTGTCCTTGTAGATAAAGAGCTTCTACAAGGACTTAAAATCTAAAGAAATCGAAGAATACTATGCAATTTTACATGGTTCAATCACATATACTAGTAACCTTCAACACAATTAGATGCCCAATAGGAAAAAAATCTAAAGAACACTTCAATTGTGAAAGATTCAATCACATAATCTAGTAAATTTCAGCACAATTAGATGCCCCCAATACGGAAAAATCGAAAGAACACTACAATTATACATGATTCAATCACTAACAATCTACTAAAATTTCAGCACAATTCAAAAAATTGACAGAACCCCATTACTCCGGAACTCAAAATAAGTAAACCCCATAAGAATTCATAACAATCCCAAATCCCAATTAATCCAATCCCAGATTTCATTAAAAGCAAAGATTTTGATGAACTTACTTACGTAACTTACCCTTGGTTAACAATTTCTGAGTTGGATTGATTGTTCCTTGAATCTTTTCCCTTGAAAAATCAAAATAAAGCTCAAATTTACAAAAATCAAGTAATTCAGTTGTCCAAATCAAATGATTTAAATACAATAATGAATACAACTTGATTAAAATTGAAGAAGAAAAAAAGGAAAAAAACTTACGAGGGAAACGATTTTAATCACTGATTTTTTCTTCTTCTTCTTCTGGATCGAGAGTGAAATATGGAGTTTGTGGAATTGAAGTATGGAGAAGAGAAGAAATCTTCCATGTAAGGCTGGCTGTAACTCTAATGGAGTTCATGTTCTTCTTCTCTTTCTCAGAGAGAATACGAAAAAAAAAGACCAAATGAGAAACCCTAGACAAAATTATCTATATATACCAGCCCTAGATCTAACAGCTATCGGTAATCTACTACCCCTAAATCCTATGGTTAGAATTATTCGGTACTTTTCGATCCGGGACGGCACGGGACTAGGGAAGGACCGTGTACCTGTACCTGCTTAGCCCCGGTTCCTAGTTTTTGGACCGGTACCTGTACCCCCTTCCTCGGTTCGGTCCAAAATCAAGTACGGTTCCACCGGTTCCGGGACGGTCTGCCGGTCCGGCTCGGTTCCTGTGCACCGTTACATAAGATCTAAGCAATTGAACAACTCTCTAACTAGTTCATTTGAGTCATTTGAACTAGTTATGGTGAAGAAGAATATGGTTGATATGAAACTGCTCATATGGCTAATCATTTGGTTAACTATTGTTGAACCAACAATGTCAATGTTTGGGAATGGTTACATAAACCCAAAATTGGACATTTCATTTGTGTATAACAAGCTAAGGTTTCGATCCAACGGTTGAGAAATATTAGCTTGAATCTAATCGTGTTTTCATCTAACGGTGAATATTGAATGCTTTGTTACCAAGCTAACATTGATTGCAAACCACGAATTGAAAGACTATATAAGGGAGAACTCTAGCAACTGGAAACCTAATCCCCACACCTTACGTGTGATACTAGTTGCATAACCTAGAGTCAATTATCCTTTAACCTCGGGTTTTCTTCTCTAAACCAGGTTAACGACTTAAAGACTTCATTGAGATTGTGAAGCCAAACCGATACTACTTTTCTTGTAGTTGTGTGATCTGATTTTGTTGTTTCTATCGTACGAGTACAATTGGAATAATTGGCTTGAGATTTATATCTCCGATATGCAAGATAGAAAAGAAATCACAAATACCTCGTCTCATCGTTTGTGGTTCCGCAATTTTTTTTTTTCGATGCGTCGATTAAGATTATTATGAGGTGATTGATAATACTAGGCTACTCTTCGGTTATATATAAGTCCGGGTTATCAATTGGTTCCTATTCACCTTGATTTATATAAAGACGGAACAAAAACTCGTAGGTATATTCGTGGGAGACGGATTTATCTATTACCGTAGACTTTTCTGTGTGATACAGATTTGTTTATTAAAGTCTTTGACTTTGGGTCGTAGAAACTCTTAGTTGTGGGTGAGATCAGCTAAGGGAATCAAGTACGTAGCATCCGGCTGGGATCAGAGACGTAGGAGCATAACTGTACCTTGGATCAGTGTGAGAATTGTTGGGTTCAACTACAGTCCAGACAAAAATTAATTTGGAGTAGGCTAGTGTCTGTAGCGGATTAATACAGTGTGTGTTCAATCTGGACTAGGTCCCAAAGTTTTTCTGCATTTACGGTTTCCTCGTTAACAAAATTCTGTTGTCTGTGTTATTTCTATTCCGCATTATATTTGTTTATATAATTGAAATATCACAGGTTGTGCGATGTTCAATCAATTAGAATATCCGACCTTTTGGTTGTTGATTTAAATTGATTGAGACTTGGATATTGGTCTTTGGTACCATCCAAGTTATCTCTCTAGTATTTGATAAAGACTCGCAGATTTCTATTTGCTTGAGTATATATCAAATCGAGAGATTGAGATACAAAATCTTTGATATACTTTTCTCTAGATTGAGTCTGACTATGTAGTTGATTCTCTAGAAAGTTTATTGGAGTTTTTCCATACAGATTGCTAAGCGAAATATTGGGTATGGTTGTTGTACCCCCGCTTTTTCAATTGGTATCAGAGTAGGCAAACACATTAAAGACCTCATAAGTCCGTGTTTGAAGCAATCTGATCTTTATGGACGAGTCTATCTCTAATAACGTACATGTTCATAAATTACCAGATGATTTTCAAAGCTTGGATTCACCTGAGGACTGTCACATCTACGTCGGTATCTAAACATTCTCTTAATGTAAAACATGTTGAAGTCCTGGAAACACGCCTAGAAGAACAGTTGGATGAACTTTCTAATGAAGGTGATTCAGATATTGATAGAGATGTTGATGAGGAAGTCTCTGAGTATGTGAAAGTTTTGAATTCGTTAGAAAATAAGAAGATGACAACTTCTCATGTCACTCCTCTTCTGACTCCTCTCTGTCGTGAAAACAAGAAATTGAGAAGATGTTACACATGTGTTTATTTTTTGAATCGTTCTAACGAATCGATCCTCAAGGTTTCTGAGGAAAACCTACGTATGAAGTCACTTGAATGTGATAATCTTTATCAAAAGTATTGTTTGTTGGAAGAGAAACTTGCCGAATCTAAAGCAAAGATTAACTCCCAGCAAACAAGTTTTGACGATAGAAAAAGCGCTTATCTCACTCGAGAAAAACGCCTTGAGGCTGATTTAGATGAATCTCTTGATAAAATCAAGATGTTGGAAGATGACTTGAAAAATTTCAATACTAGTTCAATCAAATTAACCACTATGCTAGGAGAAAGTAAAAATCATCGTGATACACGAGGATTGGGCTATAAGGGAATATATGCTCCAAGTATTAGCAAAGAGATAAAATTTTCAAGGCTAGTGATTCTTCTCAACACAAGGTTTCCACTGATGGAAAAAGTGAAATACCTAAACCTGCAGTTAAGGTTCAAAAGAGCAAAGTATATCAACCTCCAAAGTCAAGACACACGGATCGAGGTAAGAACATTCCTTATGTTTGCCACTATTGCGGAAATAAGGTCACCTGGAAAGGAGATGTCGTTTCCGTATAAGGAATGAGAAACTTCATGATGTTCTTGTTTGGGTATCACAAAAAGTTTTGAAACCAAGATCATATGTTAAGACTAATCCCCTTAACGCTACAGGTTGTAAATGTCCAACCTTTAGGCAAATGAATCAGTGATGTGATAAATCTAGATTTCCCTATAAACGCTGTAGTTGCAGGAAATCCTACACTACACCCCTCACAAGAATCCATACAATCAAACCATTTTAAGATGAACAATTATAGTTTTTTATTGATTAATTTCTTGAATGTTTACAAGATAAAATGGAAAAGAGCTAAAGAATTAAAATCACTCTAAATTTTCTCTCTCTTAATGACTTGATCAACACTCGAAAGAGATCTCTCTCACAATAAGCCTGTTCGGCTCTTTATATAGGGCATTACATAATGGATGACAACTAAGCTGTCCTTTATTTTCGGGAACGACTTGCGAAATATCGCAAATGTACAAATGTTAACTTCTCGCAACGCTCTTTGATCTCGCTAAATCCTCAAATCTTCCCCATGTTCAAGCTGTCGTCATCCCGTGCGTCATTTTTATTACCCCTCTGCGACATCTTCGCAATGCTATCGTTTATGGGTTTCGCAAAGTATTGATGTTGCGATATTCTGATCCTACATCTTTCATCTTCTCATGTCTTCTCTGCGAAGGAGAGAATGTCATGAGAACTAGTATTTTCAAATTGCCGCAACTATTCATTTCTTTCCATCAATCTGCCGTCAGGGTTCCGTGAATTAAGTATAACCGCCTACACGTGTTTAATATTCCCTTCTTTACCGGCACATTTAATGCTAACCGGTCACCATTCTCTTGCCTATTTAAGGAGAAATCCCTTCATGAGAATGTTTTCTTTCTTTTACTTCGTTTTCCTTATCTATCCCTTCATCGTGATTTCTTTTATCGTCTGCAACTTTTTATTGTTGTTCATCGTTCTACGATTTTTCTCCATCTTCATGTTCCCGTTTCTTTGTTATTGTTTCTACGGAGCCATCAAGGTTTGTTTAATTTCGTTGAAATTGATCTTTTTTGTGATTAATCTCTTCTATTGAAATCGCTTTATCTGATGTTGTTCCTCCTTTAATAATCCCCATGCTGTTTCTGTTTCAGCAAGAACAAATCCACTACCAAGTTTACAATTCTGAACCCTAATGCACCCAAAGGCTCGCAACCGAAAGTTGCTGTAACCAAAAGAAAGCCTGCGAATAGCAAGGTATTAAGAAACACTTATTTTTTAATAACAATATTGTTGCCTCTGTTTCTTATGTAACTTGTGATTCGCAGGGTGATGAAAATATCGATAGGCCCCCCAAAAAACCTCGCCACTCTAAAAACGTTAAAACTTCTGTTTCGTTTCCTCCGTTTAAGCTTTCTTCATCTTCTGCGATATCTTCGCAAGTTGCATCCCCACTTCTAATTCGCGAAGGCATCGCCACAGACTTCTCCCCTGTAGCTAACCCTTCTGTAAATGAAACTCCTCGCGATAACCTTGTTACAAATGAACCCTTTTCTTCTTCTACTATCAATGCCTATTATACTGACACTGCCTCAACCACAATCATTAACCTTCACCAAATTTCATCTTCGGATGATATATCTATGGCAAAAGACGATCCAACTCTCCCCTCTTCTGTCATCATCACTTCTTCATCCGAATCTCTCCATTTTACTAAAGAGAATTTAGAAGGGATATATACTGCTTTCAAGGTTCTGTCAGATATTCTGGATGATGTTAAGAAAGATTCCATTGACCCTATCAAATCTAGCGTCTGCGAGATTTTAGGTAAATAATTTGGTTCTGACAGAATGGTTTCGCGGACATCCTTAGAGAGGGAAATTGAAGCTTTGAAAAATAACCTCCAAGTCATGACCTTGAAATGTGATACTCTCCATTTCGAGAATCAAAAGCTTCGAATGTTTCGCTGGATCGTGACAATCTTCGCAAGAAGAATGAAGAATTAAAAGGTATAACTTATTTCCTCCTTTTTTTTTTTTTTTTTTTTTTTTTTTTTTAAATCGCCGTTCGCTCTTTAAGCTTTAAACCAGAAACGAAAAATGGAGATATATCATATTGAGTCCGTTGCTAAAGAAGTTCGCATGGATAGAGATGCTTGGATGGATCAGTATAACCAATTAGATAATCTTTATACATATTCTGTTGATCAAGTAGATAATCTTACCAAGGAGAATGCTCAATTAGTTCAGAAGCTAAACTTATTAAGTAATGAATTATCTCGCCTCTCTTACTCTTTGACTAAAGCTAATCTGGGGTTAGAAACTTTATCAGATTAGAATGAAACCCTATCTCAAGAGAAGCGAATTCTTTCAAATAAGATGGCGATATCTTCGCAACAACTTACTATTTGTCAGAAGGTTTGTAATAAGCACGAACAATCTCTCTGTTCGTTGAGAAGCAAACTAAAAGATGTCACCATCGAGAAGGATAAACTTATCCAAGGTAGAATATCTTTAAGTGTAAAGGCAAACCAACTCAAGGATCAATACTCCAAGCTAGAAGAGTCATATTCTTCTCTTGCGAAGGAAAACACTTTACTCATTTCTAATGAAAAGAATCTGCGATCTCGACTGAAAGGTTTGGTTGGAGATAACAATGCCATGGATTACTTGGAGAATAGTTGCTTGGCTTTAACCCAACATATTATCTCGCAAAAGGAAGGTAGTCATAAAATCTGACTGCCTCATCCATCAAGTCTTCTTATGATATCTTCTTTGCGAATCCTTCGCTTGAATAATTTTCTTTGTTCTTTGTTTTTGCAGAATCTGAGAAAGATCTTCGCTCCTCCCTTTCGGCTTTGGAATCTAACTATGCCAAAATTCGCAAAGAGAATGCGTTACTTGCCTCTACTCTTGCTCGTTCTCGCGATCGGGCAGAAAGAAGATTTGATTATCTCACTTACTCCAAAGACATCCAAAGTAGGAATCTTCAAAAGGCACTTCTTCGTCAAGTTCATCTCAGGGATGAAGTTCTTGTGAATGATATCTTATTATCTAAATATCTTCCCCCTGTATCTATCGAACCTTTGGAGATAGATGATGATGAAGTTCCTGGTTCTCCTGATAGCGATTATCATTATGAAAGTGGCGAGGATTTCGCACCTGAAGAGGAAATTCTTCCTATTGGTGAAACTGTTGAGAATCATCCAGATGAAGAAGGAACTAGAAATAACCAGGATAAAAGAGAAACTGTTGAAGCTGATGAAGTTGGCGAGAGTGAAAAAGCTAGTGAAGGTGAAAAAGTTGATGTAGAGTGTCCATTATCTCCTTCTAGCGAAAAAGTTGATGTTGAGGCTTGAACCTCTTATGTAATTTTACTGTTTTATCTTTATGACTTCTTGAAATGGTATACTTCAATCATCTTTGAGATGCATTTACTCTTTTATTATCGTGTTTATTAGCAAGAAGGATAATGTTCATTATTGGATAATTTCCATCTTACCGCCTCCTATTATCTTTCTTGCAATGAATGACCTGCATAAATAATAGTTAGTTTTTATAAATTTTTTGTCATATGGTCTTATTTTGCCTTCCTAGTTAAAGGTCTTCTTGTGCCATCTCTTGTCATTGCGACACATCGCAGGACGTCTTTACACTTTCATGTAATGACCCATTGATCTTTCCTTATCATTTCTTTAGTATTGTTTCCTCTGCAGGATAATTTTGTTGCGACAATATGGCAGGCCTAAAAATTCTTGCGAACGTAAAGCCCCATGACATTGCCGTCTTGCGACGAAATCGCAGGATGTCGTTACATTTTCATGTACTGACCCATTGATCTCATCTTATCTTTGTCTTTTGTATTATTTCCTCTTCAGGATTGTCGCACAAATATGACAAGCCTAAATTTTCTTGCGAAAATAAAGCCTCATGACATTTGCGTCTTAAGACACTTATCAGCTCCCTAATGGAGGGTGCCGCCCTTATCATCTCCCTGGTTACCCCTTCAAGGAGGCGTACATCGTCCATACAAGACTAGCTCCTCCCATCCGGTCTTAACAACAACCAGTTGTTTTCGCAGCCTTTTATCCCTTTTACCTATAGGGATTATGGTTACGAGACTGCACCCTAAGTGGAGTTTTTTTCGGCCGAGTGCAGCACATGTCGAGACTTGCCAAGAATGGCCGAGACACTTCAAATGCCCCAGGCACTCTTGGCTCAACCGTGTACCTCGGCGCCTTGGTCATATGCTGACTCCTTAGAAGAGACCCTCGGTCATCCAATCTAAGTCTTAAGCTTAGATTGAAAATCCAAGGTACCTCTCCTGGATGGGCTTTATTGACCCCAAATCTCAATGACTCAGGTTCTAGGGGCGGTGTAACCTTTCACCTGAGTCATGTTAGCAGGTACCCCCTTTTATGACGCACTTTAGGTCTTACATTTGCCTCTTACGAAATTTTGATTCGCGAACTAGGGTGCACGCCATAGCAGGTTCGCCCCTTTCTATTATGTCACTGATCTTTGATTATTTCTTCTCATTCTCTTTTGCGAGATTTGCGCATAGTCTTTCTTTGTTTGGTGTAATCTCGCAATAATTCTTTCACAAGATTTTCATATAGATTTATTTTGCTCCAATAATACATCATTTCGCAGTCCACTGTTTCCCCACAACCTTTTACGGGTAATATCTCTTTAAGTATAACCTATTCCATGGTCTATCAAGTTTGTGGCCCACATCTTTACCCTCAGGATCCATCAATTTATATGCTTCTGTTCCAACTACCACTTTAATGATATAAGGTCCATCCCATTTCTTCGCAAGCTTGCCACCACTTTCTCGCTGATATATTGGTGTTTCTCGCAGAACTAAATCACCTGGTTGAAATTTGCGTTTTTTAACACGTTTATTATATTCTCGGGATAATCTTCTTTGGTAATTCTCCATATGTTGTAGGGCTCTTTCTCGTTTTTCTTCTAATTCATCTAATTTGGTAAAAATAGCACCCGCACTAAGATTTTTCTCCCAAGCTTCTCTCTTTGTTGTTGGAATAATTACTTCTGTTGGCAGCACGGCCTCGACTCCATATGTTAAACAGAAAGGTGACATTCCCGTAGCTTCTCGCCTGGTTGTATTGTAAGCCCATACTGCATTATGCACTTGTTCGCACCATGCTCTATTATGCCCTTTTAACTCCTTCTTTAATATATCTGTGATTGTTTTATTTGTTGCTTCTGCTTGTCCGTTAGCCTGAGGATATAGAAGAGTTGACTTCCCACATTTTATCTGAAATGCATTAAGCAACAGTTCTATATTTTGTCCCTAAAACTGTTTCCCATTGTCAGATACCAACTGTGCGGGGATTCCAAATCTGCATATGATGTTCTCAAATATGAAGGTAAAAATATCTTTGTCGCAAACGTGTTGTACCGATTTTACTTATGCCCATTTTGTGAAATATCTGTGGCGACAATCAGATATCTTCTTTGCCCAGTTCCTGGTAAAAATGGTCCCACAATGTCTAAACCCCATTTTCCGAAAGGCCACACACTTGTTGAATAAGTTAATGGTGCTCCTGGTGCATGTATTTTCTTTCCGTGCCTTTGACAATCTTCGCAACGCCTTGATATTTGTTTCGCATCTTCATGCATATATGGCCAATAATATCCTTGCATTTTCGCCTTATGTGCCAAAGATCTTCCACCACTGTGATTGCCAGCATCCCCACTATGTAACATCTTTAATACTGCTTCTCCTTCCCTTCGTGTTAAACATCTGAGTGAGGGTCCGTTAAAGGATCTTCGTTACAGTTTTCCATCTCTTAATTCATAATTTGTTGCACGGCTTTTTAATTTATGTGCCTTTAATCTATTTCTTGGTGTTTCTCCTTTCATCAGATATGCATGAAGCTCTGCTCTCCAGTCTTCAATGTATGGCACTTGTGTTTCATCTTCTATTATCCTCACATCTGTCTCTTTCTCTTCCTCTTTATTGATTGATGGTGATGGAAGTGTCTGTATTTTTATGCACCTCGCAGCTGGATCTGTCATCATACTTGATATAAAAGCAAAAGCATCTGCGAGTCTATTGTCTCTTCTCGATATATGTCTCCATTTGATTTTTGGTATCTTCGTCGACAATTCTTTAACAAGTTTCTTGTATTTTTTCAAAGATGGTTCATTTGTAGTATATTCTTCTTTTATTTGGCGAATAGCTAATTCTGAATCACTGGTGATTCTCACATTTTCCAACTTCATTTCTATTGCGAACTGAAGAGCATGTATTATAGCTTCATATTCTGTTTCATTGTTGGTGGATGCAAATTCCAATCTGAAAGAAAAAGCCATTTTGTTGCCTTCTGGCGAAATCAAAACAATTCCAATTCCATTGCCTTCCCCATTTGATGATCCATCTACCAATATTTCCCACCTGTTTGGCTCAGTTAATAGATCCGTTGGATTTCAATGTTCTTCTTCTATATCCATCATTTCTTCCACTGCTTCATCATCTTCCAAAGGAAATTCTGCTAAGAAATCTGCGACAACTTGGGATTTTGGTGAAGATAATATTTCATACTTGATTTTGCAATGACTTACTTGAGCATTCCATCTCTCAACCCTACCTGACATTTTTGTAGGATCATAATATCGCAACGTACAAGGCTCGCGGGATTAATGAACGACGGTGTCGCGAGGGAGTCGCAGGGAGCTAAAATAAACGACGCGATGAATAACGACACCCAAAACAATTGGAAGACACGAAACCTGGCGAGGGTTAAGAAGTGTCGCGAGAATGAATATTCGTGCATTTGCGACACTTCGCGAGACATTCCCGAAAATAAAGGATAGCTTAGCTGTCATCCACTATATATTACCCTATATAAAGGGCTAGATGAGTCGGTTGAAGGGGAGAGATCTTTTTGAGTTGTTAAGCGAGTCATTAAGAGAGAGAAAAGTTTAAGAGTGTTTTAATTTCTAAGTGTAATTCTATTTACCTATGTAAACATTTCATAGATTCAATCAATAATATTCTTGATCTTACATCTTTCAATGGATTAATTAAGCAAAATTGAGTAAGGGGTGTAGTGTGGGAAATCCTGCAACTACATATGCGCTAGAAACAGGGACTGAGCAGAGATTGACGTAGAAATTGGAAAGAATTTGGATTAACAGAGAAAAGATTTGGAGAAGATACTCAAGAATTCATTGAAAAAGAAAAATGGCTAGAAGAAGAAATGTACAAGGGCAACCAACGATTGTAAGAAGAAGTGGGAGACTTGTTTGGAGAAAGGAGGAATGAAACGGGAGAATCGTCAAGGATGAATATGAGAAATGATGGAGAAGATCAAAATCAGCCACCGATCTCCCGCAGGCAAACGCTAGTGAGGATTATGATAGAGTAAGTGTACATACTTGGAGGTCTGATTCTGAAGACGAAAGGGAAGAGGAGCAGCAGCTGGCGAACAATGGACAAGGAGGAGGAGAGCAAGGAATGAATGGAGAGATGAATCCAGGTAACGAAGAAATCGCAGCATTAGAAAGATTGAGACAAACAATACACGAAGAGAGACGGCTAGAGGCAGAGGAACGAGCAAACTTGACAAGACAGAATCATGAATTGAAGATGGAAAATATAAGATTACAAAATAGAAGATCGAGAAGTAGCGTGAGATCAAGTTCAAGATCGATTAGGGAAGAAAGAAGGAGAGTTTTACCAACAGAAAGTACCGAGGAAGAAAACCAACAAGAAACACAAAATCCAAGCATAGAGCATGGCGAAAGAAGAGGGGAAATGGAAGATCGTTATATTCCTCAGCTCGAAAATTTTCAAAATGAGCGGAATAGGGAAAATCAAGGAAACATGCAACTCCAAGGGCCGAATGACCCAGCTGCTGAAGGGAGAATAATCTTGCGGGAGAGAAGAATTGAGAAGAAACCGAGAGATTGAGGATGACATTGAGAGGCATTACATTGAACAAGCACGGCTAGCTCGCGAGAGAGAAAGGATAAGAGCAGAAATGGAAAATCAAGAGATGGAAGAGGCAATCCGGCAGAATAACCATGACAACCGAGAAAGGAGGAGGGAACAAAATCGTACCAATAGAAATATTAATGAAGAATATGAGAGGGTGCAGATGAGAGCTGAGAGACAGCCAAGAAGAGAGAACAACCGATATAATGGTGTGCGAATTGAAGAAAGAAACGAAGGAGAACGTCGCAGGGAAAGGAGAGAAGAAAATAACGAGCAAGAAGGTCAAAACAGAGACACGAGCGTAGAAGGAGAGAGACAGAGCTAAAAAGACCAGTAGAATCAAATTCTGAGGCAAATGAACAAATCTTAAGAGAACTGGCTGAAATGAGAGGATTATTGAACAATCGAAGGGAAGGAGGAAGGAAACAATTGGACGAAGCCATCGCAGAAGCCGCGAAGAATCCCTTCACGCTAGAAGTACAGATGGGAGGAATACCTCCTAAGTGCAATCTACCTGCATTAACCAACATCTTTGATGGAACAACCTGTGCGGTACAACATATCAAGGCTTATATGAGATGTATGTTGCAGTGGGAGAATCATGATGCCATACTGTGCAAATATTTCGCATCAAGCCTAATAGGAGAAGCACTAAAATGGTTTGAGGGTCTCCAAGGAACACAATCACATCATTTAACCATTTACAAGCCACATTCCTGGGATCATACATAAGTAACAACTCTTCGCGTCCATGTATTGAAGATGTATTCGGGTTGAAACAAAGGGTTGGCGAGAGCTTAAGGCAGTTGACAATAAGATGGAGGACCATGTGTAGCGAAATAGTAGGACGAGTTGAGGAAAGATATCTCATCCTCTCATTTGTGAATGCTCTCTTCGCGACTAACTTGTTATACATTCAAATTTTTAGAATCAAAAATACAATCACGATGGCAGAACTGCGAGAGTTACGGGAAGAATATATTGCCCTAGAAGAGAGACAGAATGAAATGAATTCTTATCCGATCGCGAACACAAGCTCGAATGCTGCGAACGCAAGCTTGTTGCCTCAATTCATAAATACGGTGTGGCGAGCACTTCGCAAGGACGGAAGCAAGCAAGGAAGGCGATGAGGGACAAGGGAAGATAGTAGCCATGGGAAGCCACGATCAAGAAGAGTTTGAACGAGAAAGGAACTACTACAACCGTAATAACAAGAATAATAAGATTCGGAGGCTAGATCATGAGCAAGAAACTTACGGTGGACGAAGGCAAAATAACCGTGGAGGGCGGAGAGAAGTCGCGAGAATAGTATGGGAAGAGATTAAGATGCCTCCACTGAATGCTAGTGTGGAAAAGATCTGGGAAGCTATACTTGTGATGGAAAATGTACCAACACCTTGGAACGTGGGAATGGAACCACCGCCAGGCGATAGAAGTCATGAGTTTTGTTCTTACCACCGTTTCCATGGGCATCAAACAAACGATTGTAGAAACATAAAGAGAATCATTCTCAGGATGATTGATCAGGGGAAGCTGAATCACTTTCTAAAGGGAGAAGAAACAGGCCGAGACATTACCACCACCACCGAGAGATGCACAGGCAGTGTCGGCAAAAGGAAAGGAAACATTTGTGATAGAAGTCGGGGCAAAAGCTAAAAATTTAAATTGCAACTCTATCGTCCACTCTATCGCACAATCGAAGATTTTCATGACAACGTGCTCAGTAGAGTCTTTGCGAGAGATGCTAATGATAAAGAAATAATGAGTCCGGCGAGAACGACGTGATTAGAAAAGTGGCAGTTGAAGACTATTTCTTTCTCTGCAGATGAAGTGCCAACAGGAAGAGAAACACATGATAGCCCGTTGGTTGCGAAACTAGAGATTAACCCGAAACCAGTTGATGGAGAAGATGATGAGGCAGAAGCTTGCTGGGCGATCAACCGAATCCTAATCGACACCGGAAGTTCGGTGAATATTCTCTTCTACCATACTTACAAGACGATGGGAGGAAAAGATGAGGATTTGATCCCCTCGACATACAAGATATATGGCTTTAATGGCACTGCAAACAAACCAAAGGGAGAGGTTCACATGAGAATACCTCTACAAGGATTATCAACTGATATTTTATTATGTGTGGTTGACGTGGAATCTCCATATAATGCGCTGATTGGGAGGCCATGGCTTCATGAAATCTTGGGAGTCGCATCCACATATCATCAATGTATAAAATTTCCACATCCAAATGGCATTGGTATTATATAGGGAGATTGGAAGGAGTCGCAACAATGTCATGAAGTCGATGTAGAAAGCTGCGAAGAAAGAAATGCCAAAAGAAAAGATTGGAAGCAACATGTGAGAGATGAGCAGAGAAAGGAAAAATTGATGGTGGATGCTATAGAAGTAAGGACTGAACATACCTCGCGAGGTGAATGCCTAGAGACAGGCGAATATTATGGTAATAAAGAAGCAAAGGATATGAGGAACAAAAGGCATAAGAAGTGAATAATCAACAAAAACAGGAGAAAAAGTAGCAATTGAAGTAATGATGTGCGAGAATCTCGCAGCCAAGAGTATATGGAAATTCAGTTAAGAAAGAAAAATGAAAATACAACAAATGAAACAGAATTGTGCGAATACTTCGTAAACAAATGTCGACAAAATAATGAAACATGAATGATTGAATGATTTAACAAATATGAATGAGTAAAAGAATGGGACGAACCTTTATGGCGTACACCCTAGTTCGCGAATAACATTTCGTAAGAGGCAAATGTAAGACCTAAAGTGCGTCATATAAGGGGTATCTCTCAACATGGCTCGGGGGAAGGTTACACCGCTCCTGAAGCTTGAGTCATGAAAATTTGGGGCCCATGAAAGCCTATCCGGAGAGGTACCTTGGATTCCCAACTATATATATAAGGTTATACCCTGGTTGGGCGACCGAGGGTCTCTTCCAAGGAGTCGATGTATGCTCAAGGCGCCGAGGTACACGGTTGAGCGAGTGCCGGGATGGATGAACCTACCCAGGCCATTCTTGGCAAGTCTTGGCATATGTTGCACTGCCGAAGAAAACTCCACTTAGGGTGCGGTCTTGTAACCATAAACCATATAGGTATAAGGGATAAGAGGCTGCGAAAACAAGCTGGTTGTTGTTAAGACCGGATGGGAGGAGCTAGTCTTGTATGGCCGATGTTTCGCCTCCTTGAAGGGGCAACCGGGGAGATGATAAGGGCGACGCTCTCCATTAGGGGGAGTGTCAAAACAGACGCAAATGTCATAAGGCTATGTTTTCGCAAGAAAATTTAGGCTTGTCATATTTGTGCAATGATCCTGCAGAGGCAATAATACTAACGCGAGGGTAAGGCGAGATCAATGGGTCTTTACACGACGGTGTACGGACGTCTGCGATTTCGTCGCACGGCACGGCAATGTCATGGGGCTTTATGTTCGCAAGGATATCTAGACCTGTCATATTGTCGCAACTAAAACATCTATGAGAGGCAAAAATACTTGGAAAATGATAAGGCAAGATCAATGGGTCTTTACATGCAAGTGTAAAGACGTCTGCTTGTTTTGTCGCGATGAAAGGTGGCAGGGGAAGACCTCTAATTAGGGAGGTCTGACTTGGAAGACCACACAAAAATGATAAGGCAAGGTCAATGGGCCATTGCATGAAAATGTAAAGGCGGCCTGCGACCTTGTCGCAACAAGAAGAGATAAAACAAAGACTACCGAAATGGTAAGGCGAGACAAGTAGGATTCTTGATTTATAAAGATACCCGCGACCTCGTCGCAACGATACGTTTCAATAACAGAGGCAAAATACATGATGACAACTAAAATCTTTCATCTGAAGATAAATAACAGAGGCAAGTATGGGAATGGAAAAGATGGAATATTGTTATTCATCTTCTGATGAAAAAGTTATACATCAATAATATTAGCCAATTATATTACAAAGAAGAACTACCAAAAAGGGGGTGAAGATTGAATTTAGAGGGAACAATCCAAGAAGTACACTATAATAAAGAGATACAGAAATGTACAGATATTACAGGCAGCGAAAGAAAGCAAAAAGAATTATCTCTTTGGTGATTCTTCTCCTTCATCTGATTCTTCAGTCCTATTATAAAGAGATACAGAAATGTACAGATATTACAGGCAGCGAAAGAAAGCAAAAAGAATTATCTCTTTGGTGATTCTTCTCCTTCATCTGATTCTTCAGTCCTATTATTCTCATCGCTAGAATTTTCTTCTTCGGTAGCCTCACTATCAGAAACGTCTGAGACAGTGCGATTCTCGGGAACCTTTTCAAGAAGCCGGGGATATGAATGCGAGGGGATATTGTGGTCCTTACAAACATACTCCATGGCTTCATTACGAAAACGAACAGCATCATTATTAAAGTTCTCCACTGTCGTTAGAAATTGTTTTTTCAACTTGAAATATTTATTCTCGCGAAGGAGAGACTCTTTGCGAGCCGTTCTTTTCGATTTGAGTTCTTGATTCTCATTTGGAAAATTCTGGCGAGTTGTTCTTTTCAGATTCAAGTTCTCTAATTCTAACTGAAGCCTCTTCTCGGATTCTGCAAATAAGCAACAACAAGTTAATAATTTACAAGCAATACTACAAAAGTAAGAAACGATAAGGTATAATAAATAACTTTCTCTATCAGATATCATATCCTTAATCAAGGAAGTATGCTCGGCATGAAGACTAACATCAACACCTAGGTTATTCCTGGCATTATCTAAAACTTTCGCAGCCCAGGCGAATTCATCATCACTATTAATAACAAGAAGAGAACGAACTTGCTCTTCTCGCTGCTTAAGTATGGTATTTTGATGAAGGAGTTCATCTCGTTCAACTTGCACACCAAGAAGAGATTTGTGGAATTCTGCTAACGCCTGTGCACCTCTGTTAGTAATGCGATCGTTCTCATCTATGAGATCACTAATTTTCTTCCTTAAAGTCTTGATTTTCTTCTCGGAATCAAGGTACATTCGTTTAAAGCGATTAGTTAAATTTAAACTAGATCTGTGTTCGATCTCTAAGAGATGATGTTTGGATTGAAGATCCTTTAATGAAAGGAGGTTAGTTTTATTTGAGGAACTACTTAGAGATTGATTGAGGTGAGTAAGAAGGACATCATCATTCATAGGCTCGGGAATGAATGGAGAAGAATGGATTCTTCGGAAAGATTATATACGTCTGCGATAATAATAGTCAGACAAAGAAAGATAAAATATAACATGACAAGGATTTGAGAATTGAAAATTACTATACCATAAAGTTCTTTGATTTGAGTTACTGAAGGGTAGATACTCTATCCTTTTGGGAGTCCAGATCGGCTTCTAATTTTTGAACCCTATCGCGAGATGACGCGGCTTCAGCTTCCAGCTCTTGGGTCTTCTTGTTCAATTGTAAATTTCTCTTTTCAAGATTGTTGCGTCTTCTCTCGAGATCTGAGGCAACTACAAAAGAAGTTTTTCCAACCTATGAAAGAAGATAGAAAAACCATCAATACATATATATTTAAAAATTTAAAATTAACAGGGAAATATGACTGCATGCATACCAAAGACCCAAGTGCGTTCAAGAAGTCGGGAGACACAATTCTAGAGGCTCCATTGAAAGAATTATTGCCCTCTAGTAAAGCAGCATTACACACATTTGCGAGAGTCCCGCAAAGGGAAGCTAGGGGAGCATCTCCCATTCCTTGGAAAGAATCTGAGAAGATGCTAGATAACTGATCCATAGGAGAGCCGGCCAACGGAATCTCTTTAGCGAGAGAGAATTCGAATTATGGTTATCCTCGTCGGGGAGATTCGGAGCTTGAGCTAAGGCGAGAAGAAGATTGGATCTTTCGCTTCTTAGTTAATGGAGCGAAGATTTACCCTTGCGAACAGCGTTTTACCCTTACTTTTAATCTTCGCGGCCACAGCTTCTTCAGCTTCAACCTTCGCATACGGTTAAAGATAAGAAAGCAGAGGCAACAATATTGTTTTAAATAACAAAGGAAATGTTTCTTACTTCATTCGTTAGCGATCGAAGTATCGTCAGAGTACTCTCCAACGGATTATCCTTGTAGCTTCTTCTCAATTTGGCGATCTGAAAAATTTCACAAACTCAGCAAATATAAAGAAAAATTGCAAAGGCAAGATTTGAAGAGGAAAACATACCTCTTTTGCCTTATCGGGCCATTTGAATTCCCAAGGGTGATATCCCGCGAGATTCGCAGGAAGAATATGCGAGCCCGCGATGTAAGGGCCATTTAAAATCAAGGGTACAACCCACCACTTCTCATCTTTGGAGTGGCGAGGTAGTATTATTGCCGGGTGCCAGTCAATGTCTTGCATGAGTAATTTATCCTCAGGGACATTATCCTTCTTTTTCAGGCGAATACCCCAACGAGATTTCGCATTCCTCATCTTTATCACTGAATAATTTTCAAAAAAGTTCTCTACAGTGTACTTCTCAGCAGCTATTTCCAAGTCTGCGAAATCGGGATGTCTAACAGTATTAGGGTATAAAGATCCTTTGCCGGCACCACGATTCGCGAACTCAAGCATTAGGCGAATGCAATCGCCACTTAATTGATAAACAGCCCGAGAGAATTTTTCATGGGCCAAGATTTCATAAAACAGAGGCATCTCGGGATTGTATAAGGGAATGGGAAGTCTGCGAGAGAGCTGACCTAGCGAGACTATAATCTTTTGATCATCACATTGATGATCGAGAAAACAACTTTGCGAAAGAATAGATGAAGATTCTTGATCGGGAATGGTCGATAGAGTAAAACCCTTCTCGAGCAACTTCATTGAACTTCATCAAAAGAAGATTTGTATGCACGACTAATGAAGGCCATTATCAGTATGGGAATGGATGGGAGATTGTAGATTAGGATCAGCGTTAGAAGGGATTAAGAAAAGATTTACAGTAGCAGGAGCGCAAATTGCGGAAGGAAAGAGTCAAGAAGAGTTGCAGAGAGAAACTAAAGGAAGAAAAGAGGAGGAAAAGAAAACTATATATAGAAAAATTAAAAAGATTCTTGAGAAAAACGAGGGCATTTAATGCGAGAAGAGACACGAACGGTCGAGAATAAACGGTTGGAAGAGACGTGTCAAGAAAAGACTTTAATAGTCAAAATCTGTGTAATAGTACGGAGCTGAAACAGATAGAGATAAGTAGTTGCGGCAAATCAAAATATTGATTCTCATGACATTCTTCCCCTCGCAGAGGAGATGTAAGGAGAGACAGGAGACGGAACTTCATATATATACTACAAAGAAGCTTCGGAACTTCGCTAAAAAGAATAGAGGCAAGTACGTACTTTTCAAGAAAAGTATTCTTTCGCTCGTTCCTTCACCAATTGAAACCAAGGAATATTACAACAATGAATTTTTCCTTCAAATCGCTCTTCAAGCAATATTCAAGGAAAAAGAGGCAAGATGTAGGATCATAATATCGCAACGTACAAGGCTCGCGGGATTAATGAACGACGGTGTCGCGAGGAGTCGCGAGGGGAGCTAAAATAAGCGACGCGATAAATAACGACACCCAAAATAATTGGAAGACACAAAACCTGGCGAGGGTTAAGAAGTGTCGCGAGAATGAATATTCGTGCATTTGCGACACTTCGCGAGACATTCCCGAAAATAAAGGATAGCTTAGTTGTCATCCACTATATATTACCCTATATAAAGGGCTAGATGAGTCGGTTGAAGGGGAGAGATCTTTTGAGTTGTTAAGCGAGTCATTAGGAGAGAGAAAGTTTAAGAGTGTTTTAATTTCTAAGTGTAATTCTATTTACCTATGTAAACATTTCATAGATTCAATCAATAATATTCTTGATCTTACATCTTTCAATGGATTAATTAAGCAAAATTGAGTAAGGGGTGTAGTGTGGGAAATCCTGCAACTACAATTTTTGAATTTTTCATTACCGACTCAATTGGTATTCTTGTAATTACCTTAATTGTGTGTGCTTGAAAGTATATGCGAAGTTTAAATGTTGCATAAACTAACGCCAAAATTAGTTTTTCAATTTTTGAATAATTCCTCTCCATGACATTGAAGGTTTCTTTGATGTAATAGATTGGTTTTCCCACTCCTGCGTCTATTCGCATAATATCATAATACATGTGAGGTTGTCGCAAGATAGATTAATAATTCCTCCCACAGTTCTTTTTGTAAAATTGATATATCCATTAGATGTTCTTTTATTCCTTGTAAAGCTTTTTCACATTCATCTGTCCATCAAAATTTCGCTCCTTTTTTGATTATGTTGAAAAAATGTTTACACTTGTCGGATGACCGCGAGATGAATCTTCCTAGCGAAGCTAAGAGTCCATTTAACTTCTGTACATCTTTTACCGTCGCTGGTGTTGGCATATCACGAATTGCTTGTACTTTCTCTGGGTCAACTTGTATTCCTTCTTTTGATACAATGTAACCTAAAAATTTTCTTGATGCAACTCCGAAGGTACATTTTTCTGTATTTATTTTGATGTTGAAATGCCTCATTTGTTCAAAAAATTTCCCTCAAATCCTGTACATGGTTTTTTGCTTCTCATTAACATGTCATAAACATATACCTCTAGTGTTCTATGTATCAACTTCGCGAACACCTTTTCTACCATCCTTTGATATGTCGCTCCAGCATTTCGCAGACCAAATGACATTTTGGTATAACAGTATATTCCTCTTGGAGCGAAAAAGCAGTATGCTCTTGGTCTTCTTCAGCGAGGGGAATTTGATTGTAGCCTTTGTATATGTCAAGAGAAGATATCTTTTCATTTCCTGCTGCTGACTCAACCATTTGCGGAATATCTGGCAAAGGAAAGCTATCTTTCGGACAAGCTTTATTTAGATCAGTAAAATCTATACAAATTCTTATCCCTTTTTTATTCTTTGGAACTATGACCATATTTGCTATCCATTCGGGGTATTTTGCTTGTCTAATGATTCTTGCGTCAAGCATATTCTGCAATTCTTCTTCTATTTGAGGGTGATATGCTGTTGCAATTTTTCTAATTCTCTGTTCGAATGGTCTAGCATTTTTGTCAATCTCCAGTTTATGGCACGCCACAGATGGATCTATTCCAGGCATCTCATCCATATCCCATGCGAAAATGTCTTTATAATCTCGCAACAAATCAACAGTCCGTCTTTCCTCATCTGCCTCCATATTAGTCCCAATTTTTAACATCTTGGGTTCTTCTTCAGTTCTAACGTTCACTTCCTTTGTTGGCTCCGCTGCGGTGTAACTGGCCTTCGGTTCTCCCATAGGCGTGGGTCCTTTCACTTCCTTCGCAAGCTCATTCTCTTCTTCCGAGATTTCGCTAGGTATTCCTTTTCCTTGTTCTGCTCTTATCATATAAGTTCTAAATTCTTCTTCCTTTTTCGCTGCTTTGGCCATTTTCCTGCGATATTTTCGCCTCTTCACCTGTTCTTCATAATGTTTTACCTCAGTTTGATAGTATATCCTTGCTTTATCAGTATCTCCTCTGATTTCGCCAATCCCATTCGGCATAGGAAATTTGATACATTGATGAAATGTCAAGGCTACAGATTTGATCGCATGTACCCATGGTCTTCCCAACAACATGTTATACGGCGATTCCATATCCACTACACATAACGTCACTTGTGTTTCAATTTCTCCCGACAGAATCCACATTTTTATCTCCCCTTTAGGTTTTGTTATAGATTTGCCGAAACCATGGATATGATATGTTGAGGAAGTCATTTCCTCTTTTTTGTACCCCAATTCTTTATAAGTATGGTAAAACATTATACTCACTAAACTCCCTGTATCCACCAAAGTTCTATTTATTGCCCATTCTTCCATTGCTTTTGTTGGTTCTCCTTCTTCCTTGCGTGTGTTTATTGTGATCACTAGTGGAGATGTGTGATTTAAATTATCTCTTGATACCTCTGCTGCTGTGAATGTAATCTTCTGTTTTTCCCAATCTTTCAAAGGTGATGTCTTCTCCATTGTTGTAATCTTCTTTCCTTCAAAATCTCGTTTATGTATTCTTCCTCTGATATTTTCATGGAATTCATTAATCATTGTTTTCGTAATCAAGCTACACTCCAATTTTTTATTACATTCTTTGATTTTAATCATCTCTACTTCAACTGATTTAACGTTTTGTTTCCTCATTTTCTTGATTTGCATGATCTTAATAACAATCTTTTATCTTCAATCTTCAATCAGTCCCTGTTTCTAGCGCCATTATGTAGTTGCAGGAAATCCTACACTACACCCCTCACAAAAATCCATACAATCAAACCATTTTAAGATGAACAATTATAGTTTTTTATTAATTAATTTCTTGAATGTTTACAAGATAAAATGGAAAAGAGCTAAAGAATTACAATCACTCTAAATTTTCTCTCTCTTAATGACTTGCTCAACACTCGAAAGAGATCTCTCTCATAATAAGCCTGTTCGGCTCTTTATATAGGGCATTACATAATGGATGACAGCTAAGCTGTCCTTTATTTTCGGGAACGACTTGCGAAATATCGCAAATGTACAAATGTTAACTTCTCACAACGCTCTTTGATCTCGCTAAATCCTCAAATCTTCCCCATGTTCAAGCTGTCGTCATCCCGTGCGTCATTTTTATTACCCCTCTGCGACATCTTCGCAATGCTGTCGTTTATGGGTTTCGCAAAGTATTGATGTTGCGATATTCTGATCCTACAAAAGCCATACGAATCCTTTTCACAATCGTAATGGTTCTCAAAAGGATAACTTCGTAAAGATGAAGACAAGATCCGATGCTCCCAGTTGGAGAAAGACTAACTTGCAAAAGAATAGTCAATCCAATTCTCTTCCGAGAAATCTTGAAGACAATAATGGGAAGAAGGTTCCGGTTTTTCCTAAATGCACTCAAAAGTGGGTACCAAAGAAATTCAATGATGCTTTGAATGCGAAAATGAATGATCTTCCAGAAAATTCCATGACTATGGAGAAGGCAGTATCCATGATGTTGGAACTTAACAAGTTTTTTGGAAAAATGGAATTGGATGTGAAAGGTTCTAAAGCGATCACTTTCATGATAATCCAAACGTCACTTGTGGTGAGCAAGACATTGTTCACCCAAACACAACTTGATTGTGTTGTAAGTGCATCCTCACCAAGGAATGCCCTGCTATGTATACGGTGAGAGAAGCACGAGAGTTGGGGCACACAGATTATGTTCGGGATGTTTGAACTTCATGGTACACCTACCAGGTATGTATAACATCATTTAAAATCAAAATGCAGGGACTAAAGTACGCATAACCGTTTGCATACTGCTCCTGGTCACGAAAATTCGTTTGCAAACCCGTATGCATACTTGCCTGTAGACGTCGATTTTCGGTAAACTTGTTTTGGCTGTAAAATCTTCGTCCGAACTTGGAATGACCTCATTCTTTTTGCATTCTCTTCCTATTTGAATTATCTTCAAAATGGAGATGAGAAACCTTGAATTTGGATGAGTTAAGATTGGTATTTGTCCTGTCTCTTGTTTTTGAGTGTTTTGCTCCATTTCGTCGCACTTGTTCCACTTCTCTTGGAATTGGGCACTTGGATTCTTGGAGTACTACTCTTCTAAGCTAATTTGTAGATTTTACATGAATGTTGTTGGTGAATCAAAAGAAGGAAGTTCAAGAATGGGCGAGTAATACACATTGCTATGGGATTCTTGAATGTTCGCAATCATCCTTTGTGAACTATGGTGCATGGTCATTAATGACTTTGTATGTTCTTCTTTGTTAAGAAAATATTTTTATACGCCTTTGGTAGCTATTATTGGTATAAATCCGGCGAGAAAGATTTATTCTACCCTCTAAGGACAAATCATCTTATATGTGCATTATGAGTTTGTCTTGATACCTAGGAAACTTCTTATGAGAATTTATTCTTATTTTTGAGAAGGATTACTAGAGTTTGGAATAGCCATTATTGTGATTACACATAGCTATGTCCAACATTTTCATCTTCATGCTTCTAGATTTATTTGTTTAAATTCTAAAACTGTTTGGAAGATGATTTTTTTGCAGTATTAATCTTTATGGTTTTATATATTGCAATTGTTATGGGATATGTGTGTTTGCGTCCGTGAAATATGATTGTCCCATATCTTGTCAAAAGTAAAGTCTTTCATAAGTCGATATCCATATGTTGATAAAGGAATGAATGGACTTTTGACAAATACAATAGTTAAGCCTATATTGTCAATTATTTATGGAAGATAGGTTAAAATCTTTTGTTTTCGAGGATTATGTCTATTATTTGTCATTGTACAAATGGTGATGGATAGACTGAATCCTTGTGTATTCCGTAGTAATTGATCTTCCCTGATCCATATTTTATGTAATACTGTGAGGCTCCGTAATATGTCTTATGTTGGGCACTAAACGACCAAGTTGATTATTTTATGATTAGCTTTGTTGTTGTTCCGTAAGGTACTTTATGTCGAGCATTTTTAGACTAAATTAATCATCATGTTTGGTTATTTAGTTATAACTCCATAAGTCTTCTTATATTTAAGCGCTTTTGACTGGGTTGATTATTTTTATGATTAACTTAGTCATTGATCCATAGATTCTCTTATGTCGAGTATGACCAATTAATTGATTACTTTTGTGATTAGTTTGGTTGTGTATTTTGATTAAATTAATTATGGGTTCTCTTGTGATTAATCTAATTGAGTATTTTTGAGTCTCCATAAGTTCACTTTTGTTGAGCATTATCGATTAAATTAATCATGAACTTCTAATGGTTAATTTAATTGAGTATTTGGATTCAAATTCATACTTGTATGTGATTTTTTATGTCCAAAGAAATCCTTCTTTTCTTTCGAAATTAAGGTCGCTCTTGTTGTTCTTTCGGGAATGACATATTATGGGGTAGGGGTTAACCGGGACCAACCGTTTATTTGCGGATGGATGTCCGGACCGTTAATTAATGGGTTGGATGCGGATGGAATTTTTGAAATCCAATGAATTACGGATCGGGCCCGGATGCAACTTTGAAAATCCGTTGGACATCCATATCCGTTAAATTAAGTGTATTTATATAGTTCTAGAAAATATTATGGATCATTTAGGAATTCTTAAGGTGTTTGCTTGGGGTAGGGTGTTGTACATGGCATTTTTATATTTGTATACATATATAGGATATGTAGGTTCTATAAAGAGTCATTTGTGTTGGTTTTATTTTATTTATTATAAATTTTAACTGAAAAAAATCCATTGGATTATCCGTATCCAATCCGTCCATCCGTGCATCCATTGGATGCAAATCCGTTGGATGTTGGATTGGATTCGGATGCCAAATTTGAAATCCATAATGTATTGGATTGGATGCGGATGGGGTGAAAACCGGTCCATACCGGCCCATGCTCACCCCTATTATGGGGGAGAGTTCTTTTTGAACTTGGGCTTAATTTCCAAATCTTTGTGGAGAGTACGGCTATGAAATATTATAGGGGATGTCTTGTATCTTTAAACTCCTTGATGAATGCATTTAGCTTCGCCTTTATGATTGCATCTAAATAAGATGATATGTGTTTCTTTCTTTTGGTCATAAAATGTCTCTTTCGGAAATTTCATTAGGATCCCGTTCTTGTACCTTTGCCAATTTTATTGACAAAAAGGGGGAGAATTAATATATAGTTCACACTACAAATAAATATGGTTTTCGGATCATTATGTAAAGGGGAGTGGTTTCCATGTGAGATGGAGTATTGACAAAGGGGGAGTGATACATATCACCATAGTATTGTTGTTGAAGTTGTGATACAATTGGACTTTGACGCCGTGTAATGATACTATGACACTGTATAACAATGATTGAGAACTCTTGTTTTCTTGTTGTTATAGCTATGGATTTTCAACAACGATAATGCGAAACTTACAACCTTTGGGATCATTGGAGTACTTGGAAGTGACGAAGATTTCGAGTAATGTTGAAGATTAGGCATGTGGAATATGAGCTACAAAAGTTTATTTATTTATTTTTTGTATTCCATATGTATTAATAGTTTTGTCACTAAAATTGACAAAGGGGAGATTGTTAGAGCATTGCTCGGTCGAACTCGCATGCGTTGCTATCTCAAGCATGTTTGTCAATGTTAGTGATCAAAACTATAAGTCTTGATTTCTAGACTATTATAGCTAAAGGTCTCGGACTTGGATAGAAAGTGTAGTTGAGCTCAAGACTCCATGGCAATCATCATACAAGACGAAGGACTACTCAAGGAACTGGTGGAACTTCATCGACTAAAAGGTATGTGGAGACTTGAACTTATCTGTCACTCAAAAGTCTATTTACTCTATCTCATATTCTTGAGACAAAAGTCGTTTTGATATATAAACTTTCATTATACACATTTGCTATTTCGAGCCTAGTTTAACTCGCCTATCTATTTCTCGAAATATGTGTTGGTAAGCTTTCGCTTTAGCTAAATTCATCTTTACCTAGTGATGAATGTCATGTTATGTTTCAATCACTTTGAAAATTGCTCTGACAAAAAATGGTATGTGAATAACGGCTATATAACGTCCTCTGAGAATGTTTCAATGATTGAAATGAGAGTTTAGATTACATAACCTTTGGTATGATATAAGCATTGTTGTGGAAACACATATATGTATAAGTCCTTATTCCTTGAACCAAAGTTTGCGAACTTTGTTGATCAAGAGAAACAGAATGTGGCGTGAGCCAAGTCCGCAAACTGGCGGAAGTTCTCGACCCGAGAATTTCTGCTGGAGTTTGTGAACTCCTTCCGTGAGCTTAAGTCCGCGAACCCAGTCCGCGAACTTGAGTAGGTTATATCTAAAATCGGTTGTTCTTGAACTCATGTTTATATAAACTAAGGAATGCTTTTGCAAACCGTGGCTATAAAGTTCATGAACCGATTCGAGTGAATCAAACCTTTTTTGCTTCGATTGTGTCTTGTGTAGTTATATAAGATCTAAGCAATTGAACAACTCTCTAACTAGTTCATTTGAGTCATTTGAACTAGTTATGGTGAAGAAGAATATGGTTGATATGAAATTTCTCATATGGCTAACCATTTGGTTAACTATTGTTGAACCAACAAATGTCAATGTTTGGGAACGGTTACATAAACCAAAAATTTGACATTTCATTTGTGTGTAACAAGCTAAGG
Organism: Papaver armeniacum; assembly: GCA_023531295.1. NCBI lineage: Eukaryota > Viridiplantae > Streptophyta > Magnoliopsida > Ranunculales > Papaveraceae > Papaver > Papaver armeniacum. The sequence goes on along the minus strand of JAJJWW010008975.1, from coordinate 526,500 downwards.
TTTCGATCCAACGGTTGAGAAATATTAGCTTGAATCTAATCATGTTTTCATCTAATGGTGAATATTGAATGCTTTGTTACCAAGCTAACATTGATTACAAACCCTGATTTGAAAGACTATATAAGGGAGAACTCTAGCAACTGGGAAACCTAATCCCTACACCTTACGTGTGATACTAGTTGCATAAGCTAGAGTCGATTCTCCTTTAACCTTGGATTTTCTTCTCTAAACCAGGTTAATGACTTAAAGACTTCATTGGGATTGTGAAGCTTGAGGCCCATACTACTTTTCTTGTAGTTGTGTGATCGATCTTGCTTTTCTATCGTAATGCAGTACAATTGGAATAATTGGCTTGAGATTTATATCTCCGATAGGCAAGATAGAAAAGAAATCACAAACACTTCGTCTCATCGTTTGTGGTTCCGCAATTTTTTTTCGCTGCATCGATTAAGATTATTGTGAAGTGATTGATAATACTAGGTTGTTCTTCGGGAATATAAGTCTGGGTTATCAATTGGTTCCTGTTCACCTTGATTTATCAAAAGATGGAACAAAAACTCGTAGGTATATTCGTGGGAGACGGACTTATCTATTACCGCTGTGACTTTTTCTCGTGTGATACAAATTTGTTTATTAAAGTCTTCGACTTTGGGTCATAGCAACTCTTAGTTGTGGGTGAGATCAACTAAGGGAATCAAGTACGTAGCATCCTGCTAGGATCGGAGACGTAGGAGCATAACGCACCTTGGATCGGTGTGAGATTGGTTGGGGTTCATCTACGGTCCCAGGATCGAAGTTAATTTGGAGTAGGCTAGTGTACGTAGCGACTTAATACAAAAAGATGTGTTCAATGCTGGACTAGGTCCCGGGATTTTTACGCATTTGCGGTTTCCTCGTTAACAAAATTATGGTGTCTGTGTTATTTCTATTCTGCATTATATTTATTTATATAATTGAAATATCACAGGTTGTGCGTTGTTCAATCAATTAGAATATCCGACCTTTTGGTTGTTGATTTAAATTGATTGAGACTTGGATATTGGTCTTTGGTACCATCAAGTTATCTCTCTAGTATTTGATAAAGACTCATGATTTCTATTTGCTTGAGTATATATCAAATCGAGAGATTGAGATATAAACTCTTTGATATACTTTTCTCTAGTTTGAGTCTGACTGTCTAGTTGATTCTCTAGAAAGTATATTGGAGTTTGTCCATACAGATTGCTAAACGAAATATTGGGTGTGGTTGTTGTACCCCCGCTTTTTCATTAACCATTAAACTTTGTAGATAAGACATCGACATAATCGTTTAAATGCTATTGTGATTATGTATGGGTATGAGGTGAGGATTTCATCGTAGGAAACAATGTTTACATGTGTTTTAAGGAAGTAAGTTCATAAACTTGTTTATGAATCTAAAAGGAAATCGCCAGGCATTATTGGGATTGTTATTCATTGAATATCTTGTGAACATCCAATATGTTTAGTATAACCGCTCACGACTTGTTTTTGTTCTTGGTAAAACTATTCACAAAGGCCTGACTTATGTATTGGTATGACTTTTATTAGTGAAACCGATCTTAAGTAATCACCTCAGATGGTATGATCGAGTTTGTGATTTGTGTACGACCAAATCTGGGTAAAGGGGAACCGATCCTATGAAGAGGTGCAACACATCACAAAGTAGAATCGATCCTTGTATGAGGTGCAGCAAGTTTGTAGCAGAAAGGGGAACCGATCCTATGGACATGTGCAACACTTTTTTATGCAAAGGGGAACCGATCCTATGGACATGTGCAACACATATAATTTAGATACCATATATATGTGGGGAACCGATCCTAGTACCTAGTCAACCGAATTTTGGAAAGTTAGTGTGACTATGCACAATACTCACATGGAGGTAGAACCGAAACTTGTTTTGGTAAAACCGTTAAACCCATGATTTGTGATTGAGTGTTTCTTGATCAATCACATAGTTCTTGAAAGTCAGCTGAACCAATTCTAAACTTGTTTGGAAGTGTGGCAAATCGGTTTCAAGGTTGTAAGTATGAAAGAGGACTTACAACAAAGTAAGGATGTCGACACACTTTGAACACATGTAGTAATGTTTATCTTTTATTGTTCAAAGTTATTCCTTAATAGCTACAAGAAGAAAATCCAAGGATCGAAACATAAATAAGTTAAGAATCTTTTAATTAAGGTTTTTAATTTTATTTTAGGAAAACGAGAATTAGTAATGTTCATTTACTAGTTGAGGTTTTCCAAAGAGATTTTCGGTCATTATTTTGGACAGAGCATTTCCAGGAATTATGGAAACCGAATTTGGAATATATTGAATATCTTTGAGAATATTTTCGGTTTGGAAATTCCTTGGTGTCCAAACTTCCTTGTCTATAAATACTTGAAGTTTGCATTTCTAGCAAACTAATCCTTCGTGACAACAAACTTTCTCGGTTGTGTTGTTATTGGTGTAGCCGCCTATTCGAAGAGGAGAGTAACCTAATTAGGCGAAATCTCTTACAGACGCTCAGTTTAAAGTCTTCTTTGGGATTGAGAAGCTCTACGAGTATCGTTGGTGGGAAACTAGATAATTGCGGTTTATCTTGTGTTTTCGTTTTATTTGATTGACTAACGGTGGTTGAACTTTGACCGCACCTAGTTTGTTTATGCTTGAGAATCTTCTCTTCTGATATAAGATTCACTCAAACTAGATCGAAGTTTCGACAGGGATCTTTATACTGTTGTTAGTTCTAAAGACGATCTTGTGATAATCCATTGTTAACAGACTCCGTTCTATGCCTGATTGATCACAAGAGATTCAAGTTGTTTTATGCAGGTGTTTATTGAAGATCTAAGAAGATTTGAAGACAAAGAAGATATTGAAGATTTATGATTTGGGGTTCATAATCTTTGGTGTGCACAATACTTGTTTCGGTATAAGAGGATCCAACTATAATCGGTTTATCCTTGTGGTAGATTGGATTGATTAGTTGTGTAAATAGGCATCAATACAATTCTTTGTGATTAAAATTATTGATTGCAAAATCTTAACAATTACCTTTGGTAGTTGAGAATAAAATAGATCTAAGAACCTGACGAAGGAGTTTATTTGAGATAAACAGAAGAGCCTTTGTCGAACTCACATCACTTGGTTGAAGAGAGTTGATACCAAACAGATTTGTTGTTCCTTTACTGTTTGGAATACAAACCAAAGGAATTGTTCCAAGTAGGTGACTTATTCATAGGTCGAAGACGTGGGAATACAAACAGATTTAGGCGAACTATAGGTTTAGTTGCTTGGTCTCAACTACACGAAGTTGGTTTAATTTTGTGTAGCGGCTTAATCCTGAGAGTATTCATTTCTGGACAAGGTCCTGGGGTTTTTCTGCATTTGCGGTTTCCTCGTTAACAAAATCTTGTTGTGTCATTTACTTTTATTTTTCGCATTATAATTGTTTTATTATAATTAAAGTAAATTACACAAACGTTAATTCCTATTTACTTGATAAGCAATCCTATTGTGTTTGGTTAAGTCCGAACCCTTTTATCAAGTAAACATAATTCGTTGTTGTATTGTCTCTATCTCGTATCCATAGACGATCACACGAAGTGTGAACCGATTAGTTTCATTATCTCGACTCAGTCCATAGACAATCACTTTCGTAGAAAGAACTTATAGGTAGGAAAAGTTTTAGCTTGAGGTATATTTGGGTACCCTTTCCTTATCACAAATTATGTTCTTGTTCCTTTCCAGGGAAGAATACAATGGATGATTTATCAACTATTCTCACTAACTCACCCCTAATATAAGCTGTCTTCTTATAATATAACTGATCACAGGTTCATTTGATCAAAAAGCTAACTAATCCTTCCTACATCAATTAAGCACAAATCTTCTTCCAAAGAGGTCTCAAATGGATTGACTTATTAACCAATATCACTAACTCACCCCTAGTATTAGCTGTCTTCTTACAGTACAACTAATCACAGGCTAATTTGATCCATTAGCTAACTATCATTCCTAAAGCAATGAAGCACAACAAGAACAACAATATGAACATGAATTATCTTAACATATGATTAAGGGTTTCATCTAAACCCTAGCAAAATAAATTAGAACATGATGAAGATGATTAAAACACAATTGTATTAAGATATTATTTGATCCAGTTAGAAATTTGATGTCTTCTTACATAACAGTAGCATCTATTTATACATCAATTCCTTCTCAAACACTAAAATTCAGTAATTGGAGAATACCCACTCACTCAAATTACGATTTTTGATAGACCCCTACTCTGATTCATCTCTGCAAGTCTTTGATTTGATGTTCTCCAGCTTTTGAAGCTAACCCTAACCTTATCTCTCTCAATCATAGCTTCTAGGGTTACTGTTCTTTGACAAAGGAAAAGATAAAATTGAGAGAGATAGAGATTAAGGGTTTAATTGCATAGGGTGGCTGGTAGGGTGGCTGTGCTCAAAGGTGGTCGGGAATAGAGTTGATTGATGGAGGAATGGTGAAGTGGTCGATTTGCGAGAGGTCATGGAAAATGAGTATGAAGAGAAGGTGGTATTTGGCTCTGTTCGAATAGGGGAAGGATAGAAGATGCTCGAGTGTGAGGCGGGAGTATGAAATGTTGATGTGATAGACACATTTTTTGTGTCTGAATTGTCCTCAGTGCTGGTATTGTTGGAACTCGATTTTTGTACTAATATTGTGTTTTTATGCATTTTTAGGTATTTTTGGAAATAAATATTTTTTGGAAAAATCGGCTCGAAAAGTTGCGCGGAACACCCCCGGAGGACATTTGATATTCGGACTCTCGTCTTTGGATAAGGGGTAACCCAGTTGCTAAGGGGCACCCCAAGGAGGCACCTGCTATTCGCACCCCGAGCGGGGATAGGGGGACTTCATCTTCTCCATTTCAAAATTCGAAATTGGCGGGAAAAGTTTGGTTTCACGGGCGAGAATTAGGGTTGCGAATTTGGAGCTCTTCCCGTGAGACTAAAGGGCTTGGAATTGATTGGGTATCTTCCTTTGGGCCTAACGTACTGGTATAGGTGCTTGGTTTCGATCCAAATTGGTTGTAATTTCCGCGAGAAGAAAATCGGGGCAGCACACGCCGGAGGAGATATTCACGAGATTTCGCGAGCAACGAGAGGTGTTTGCACGTATCTGGAAGATCCTAACAACTCTATGGAGTGTGAAGGAGTTAAATATAGCAATTTGGAGGCTTTAAAACGCGTGGAGAAATCAAAAATCGAGATTATTTCCTAAAACAGCCGTGAAGAATATTGAAAATTATTTGACGTTATGGCGATATATATCGAGGCGATTGGGTTATAAATAGTGGGGAGATAGCATAGAACAGGATACGGAGAGTTTGGGAGGATTTGGTACGCTACAAGAGCCGGAAAATCAAGTTTCGAGAGAATCGAGTTCAACTGCTTTGCATACGTGAAGAACGTGAAGAACAGACTCTCAAAGACGGTCGTTTTCAACAGTGAAAAGGACTACCGAAAGTGGGTGCGTTGTCTTAACGGTAGCACTTCATATCTATCGTGATCACATAATGAGTTTGCAACAACTATAATCATTTGCAAACCCGGTTTTTATCATTTCTCCTTTTGTGCATCATTTGTAACCCTCTTTTGAGCAATAAAAATGGATTTTGAGCGTGTTTCCAACATGATGAGCTAGAACCCATCACCTGGGACGACGGAGGAGGAAGACGAACTTCATACATGGGTAATTTTAATTAATTATTTTTATGACTTTTGCAACGATTAAAAATTGAATTATGATTTGATAAAATTAGTTATTATTTTATTAGATGGGTCATGCTTGCTTAAATGTTTGATGTCCCATGCTTACGATTTATAACTAATATTTTGAGAATCAACTTTGGCAAAAAATAAGAGTCCATGTTTTTATTTGTTGAGCTATAATTGTTAAAAGAATTAATATTTGAACCTTTTGTTATGAGTTTGGCGGAATCCTGAATCCCAGTAACTCTCTCCGTCTTGTGACATAAATTGTATATATTCTGTATTTTTATTATTTTTCTTTTATTAATTCTTAAAATCCATCTCGTCAAGTCCGAGTGAACGACAACCTTTCTTACTACAACATCATTGAAAATAATCATCAATTTTTGGCGCCGCCGACGCGAACTTGTGTATAGATTTGGTTTTAGGTTTTATTTTTATATTTTATTATTTTTGTTCCTTTTTACGCGTTTTGGTATTTTTTATTTGCTTTCAGATTTGGTGCGAAGCTTATGAGAAAGAAAATTTTTTGAAAAGTAAAGCGAAGCCAAAGAAGGAAAGAAGAGAGAAAATCCAAAGGAGTAAAGAAGAAAATTTTGTATATAGTGTAATTAATTTTTTTTATTTATTTTTAGAAAGCGTAATTAGGTAATTATTTTTGTAATTTTTATTTTTATTTTTTGGACTTCTTAATTTTGGACTTTATTTTTGGACTTTTGGACATTTTTTTCCCTAAGGAAGGGTAATTTAAATATAAAGCGCACGGGGAAGGACGACGATTACGATATCGTCTCGGCCCCTCGGGTTCGTACATGACATAGGAGTCGTGGCGAGAGTCGACTTCAACTTCAACGTTCATCCCCCGTCTGGAACGGAGGTAAAAATTCTAAACACCCGCGAATCCTGTCGGCGGGTTTCTTGGATGATTTTGTATGCATATATGTTGAGGTATTGAAAACTGCCTTTAAATTCCTAGTAAAGGGCAAGGACTTATAAGATAAGGGTTCGGATTTCATCACCGTTCTCTTCTTGCCCGCCTTAGGAAAACGAAACCAAACACGAACCTAAGCCTAAAATTTTGAATAGAACGAGACCGATAGGGTAACGAGCTTAATAGGAAAGTCGTTCGAAAAATATTGGTTACTCTTTTGAGCATACTTGAAGTTCATGATGGTTTACGTGAGTTGAATGCGTGATTGCGCCGCCTTGTAATGCGGTGAGGCCTTGGGTATCAAAGCTCCACGCAGCTTCCTCGCCTCTATTCAACTTACTTAAACTCGGATTGATTCCGAGAGGGTTTGCTCAGTTGTAACGAATTCCCTTTCAAGGATTAGAAGCTGGTCTAGAAAACAATCTAAGTGGAGCCATCATGCTTTTGTTTGCTAGAAATCGAGTAGGTTTGATGTGGTCGAGTCGGCCTTGTTTGTGTAGAATTCCCTTGCGGTTAGGATGTCAAACCTGGTATTATAATAGCCATCACAATGAATATGAATATCCAATCGAACAATTTGGACATCACTCTTTTTATGACCATAGTGTGAATAGTGGTTGGGAACGCCAAACTTTTGAAGGTTATGGGTCATACCATGGTGATCCCAATTACTATCCACACGCCACCCGGTCGTACGAGCAAAATTCCTCTCTAATAATAGTCAACACGTAAGTTAGGCGAGACGACACGTAAGTTTGCGAAATGAATAACTTAGTTATGGACGAAAACAATGGAACGAGTGAAATTTGTTTCCTAGATTCGATAAGGAAGTCATGTGAGTCGAGTCACGATACATTAAGGAAGTCATGTGAGTCGAGTCACGATACCATAATGAAGTCATATGAGTCGATTCGAAAGCTTTTGTTTGAGGCCCGTACGGGCTAATCGAGATAATCTTAGTGTTTCCAATAGTACCCCTGAAAATGAGGATAGTTATTTACATAACCAAGATGACGAGGATAAAATTGGTAACACTACTTGTCTAGATGAGGTTCAACCATTTTCATATTATTATAATGATGATTATGATGAGAATAGTGTTGATGAAGAATTTGAAATAAATAGGCATAGTGATCAGGAAATTGTTACCCCAATTGAACTTTATAACGATAATATTATTTCTAGTTCAAATCCAAATAATTTTAATAATTATTCACCTATTCAAAAGGATGAGGATTTGACTAGAGATACCCCGTTTTAGACGATGTAGTATTTCCTTTTGATTACGAAGCCAATGATGGTTTAGAGGAACAGTATATTTTGAGTCTAGCGATTTAGAAACAATAGACTTAGAAAAAGAAAATGAACTCGTAGAGATGAGTGAGGATGTACGACTTAGAAGAATCAATTGACCATTTTCGGAATCGGATGACCTTGAAATTAGGGAAGTCGTGACTAGTCTTTCTAGAGACACTTTGGGAAACTCTAAGTTTGGGGGTGATTATCATTCTCCATGTGCCTTAACTCTTAGAAGGTCCCTAACTTGGGACTTGACATATGTGCCTCAACCATTTTAAAAGATTATCTTCATACACTTTTTCCTGAACCTAGTTATTTCCATAAAGTTCGGTTGTTGGAAACCCATCCTCTCAAGTTGATGTGGTTAACCCAGAGCTATGATACCATGATTGACTTTGTTTTCCCACCAAAAACCTTCCTTCCAATTGTGGGTGCGTATAAGTTTCAAATGTGTCAATTATTAAGTTTTGAGACTAAACCTAATTACTTTAGGATATTAGGGATGACACATTTGCTTAAGGAAGACCACCAATCTTATTGTGGTCAGTTTGTGTAAGTCAAAACTGATTGACTTAGAGATCCTCAATTATTCGGAGTTATTGTTATGTGCTTCTAAGTTCTTAAGCGAGTATTTCCGGACTCTACAACCTGATCTTAAGAATCCTTCTTTTGAGGAAGTCCAGCCCATGAAAACTGTTTATCTAGACCCTTTTATAGAACTTTGAACCAACCACAACTAGATGTAGTTGTCTTAAACAAAACAATATATAAGGGTGTGTTGGATATCTTCTGATGCAGGTGGCATTTCCTCTTCTTGTGGTTAGCACTTTTTGATCCAGATGACCCGAGTTATTCCCATTGTTGCTATATGATTCTTCGAGGTGACTAATCCTTTCCAATGTCCAAATTTGAAGACTTTAAACTTAGCATTTCTTGGGAGGTAACCCATGCTCTTGCAACACGGTAATATCTTTCCTTAACTCTTTTACTTCAAATGGTAACAGCTTTCTCCTTGTTCATGCTTTTAATTTCATCTTTAGAACATTGAGGACAATGTTAGATTTAAGTTTGGGGGTATGGGACAAACTTTTTAGTTGCAATAAATAAACTCGAGCCTAGAAATTTATGTTTATTAAGGATGGCACTAACCAATCTAAGTGGATGGAAGCATTTTGGTTGTAGGAGTTGAGGAACCAATCGATTAGATGGCAACATCTAAAGAGTCTATTCATAAAAGCAGAGCTCGGGTGTTAGAAATAACATGATAGTTTTACCATATCTCGTTGAGTCCTTTTCACTTCAGTATTTATTTTGGTCTTTTTAAACTATGTTTCTCTAGAGTGATTAGGTGGGCCCACGAATCAAGTTGTTACCAATGCTAGGGTGAATTAGAGTGATTGAGATACAAAAAAAAAAAAAAAAAAGTTGAAAAAAAAAAAAGAAAAAGAGAAAGAATGAATGATGAAATTGAGACACTGACCATCCGACCAACCTAATAAATTCAAATAAAGTCAAACCCACTGGAACCCCTTGTATATGCCGGTTGTGTTGACCTAGAGTTAGGATTATCGACCACTGGTTCCCTTGTATATGCCAGTGTGTTGATATTAGTCAGACTAGTATCTCAGTCCATTAGGATAGGTCCAGTGTGTTGACCTAGAGTTAGAATTACGATTTTTGATAGACCCTACTCTGATTCATCTCTGCAAGTCTTTGATTTGATGTTCTCCAGCTTTTGAAGCTAACCCTAACCTTATCTCTCTCAATCATAGCTTCTAGGGTTACTGTTCTTTGACAAAGGAAAAGATAAAATTGAGAGAGATAGAGATTAAGGGTTTAATTGCATAGGGTGGCTGGTAGGGTGGCTGTGCTCAAAGGTGGTCGGGAATAGAGTTGATTGATGGAGGGATGGTGAAGTGGTCGATTTGCAGAGGCTACGGAAAATGAGTATGAAGAGAAGGTGGTATTTGGCTCTGTTCGAATAGGGGAAGGATAGAAGATGCTCGAGTGTGAGGCGGGAGTATGAAATGTTGATGTGATAGACACATTTTTTGTGTCCAATTGTCCTCGATCTTGGTATTGTTGGAACTCGATTTTGTACTAATATTGTGTTTTTATGCATTTTTAGGTATTTTTGGAAATAAATATTTTTTGGAAAAAATCGGCTCGAAAAGTTGCGCGGAACACCCCCGGAGGACATTTGATATTCGGACTCTCGTCTTTGGATAAGGGGTAACCCAGTTGCTAAGGGGCACCCCCAAGGAGGCACCTGCTATTCGCACCCCAGAACAGGATAGGGGGACTTCATCTTCTCCATTTCAAAATTCAAGAAATTGGCGGGAAAAGCTTGGTTTCACGGGCGAGAATTAGGGTTGCGAATTTGGAGCTCTTCCCGTGAGACTAAAGGGTGGAATTGATTGGGTATCTTCCTTTGGGCCTAACAGGCTGGTATGGAAGTCTTTGGTTTCGATCCAAATTGGATGTAATTTCCGCGAGAATAAAATCATGGCAGCACACGAAGAGGAGATATTCACGAGATTTCGCGAGCAATGAGAGGTGTTTGCACGTATCCGCGTGATCCTAACAACTCTATGGAGTGTGAAGGAGTTAAATATAGCAATTTGGAGGCTTTAAAACGCGTGGAGAAATTAAAAATCGAGATTATTTCCTAAAACAGGCCGTGAAGAATATTGAGAATTATTTGACGTTATGGCGATATATATCGAGGCGATTGGGTTATAAATAGTGGGGAGATAGCATAGAGCAGATACGGAGAGTTTGGGAGGATTTGGTACGCTACAAGAGCCGGAAAAATCAAGTTTCGAGAATCGAGTTCTACCACTTGCATCTCGTGAAGAACGTGAAGAACAGACTCTCAAAGACATCGTTTTCAAACGGTGAAAAGGATCACTCTAAAGTGGGTGGCATCGTCTTAACAGCCGCACTTCATATCTATCGTAGTGCATGTGAGTTTGCAACAACTATAACTGTTGCAAACCCGGTTTTTATCATTTCTCCTTTTGTGCATCATTTGTAAACCTCTTTTGAGCAATAAAAATGGATTTTGAGCGTGTTTCCAACATTATGAACTAGAACCCATCAGGGACGACGGAGGAAGACGAACGTCATACATGGGTAATTTTAATTAATTCTTTTTATGAATTTTGGTAATCGATTAAAAATTGAATTATGATTTGATAAAATTAGTTATTATTTTATTAGATGGGTCATGCTTGCTTAAATGTTTGATGTCCCATGCTTACGATTTATAACTAATATTTTGAGAATCAACTTTGGCAAAAATAAGAGTCCATGTTTTTATTTGTTGAGCTATAATTGTTAAAAGAATTAATATTTGAACCTTTTGTTATGAGTTTGGCGGAATCCTGAATCCCAGTAATTCTCTCCGTCTTGTGACATAAATTGTATATATTCTGTATTTTTATTATTTTTCTTTTATTAATTCTTAAAATCCATCTCGTCAAGTCCGAGTGAACGACAACCTTTCTTACTACAACATCATTGAAAATAATCATCATGATGCAAAGTTGTGGAGATGCCTTGGATGATGAGCATCTATTTAGAATCTAACGGTTCAAGACATGGTAGCGGGTTTGGGTCTTGGACCTTGGGTTTTATCTCTTGGAAGGTCTTCTTCTAGGCCCATGTCTTCTCCAGAGCTAATATCTCAGGCCCACTTCTAGTTTTGAGTCATGCAAACTATACTCTCCACTCGCGGATGAGGTGCAGAAGATATTCTTCACTGCCTTCTAGCGGGAGCTTTGTTGTCTCTCTTCCGCTAACACCAATTCTCTGCTTCTTTTGGCCTCTCGATTCATCAAATCTTTATTTAGTACCTAAAAACACAAAGTTAATTAGTAAAAGTATTTATTCTTGAAAACAATGAAAATACAAAATCCGGGATAATATATGATTTTAAAGCAAAAGATGAGTTAATTGCGAATAAAAAGGCGTAGAATTATGCAATATTTGGCACTCATCAGAAGACGCTTTGAAAAATTTAATGGTCCAAATATTCTAGGGGTAAAGGAAGCCTATTCTCCTATTAGATACTATGTTTAAAATTACTGCACTTTTTATACACCCGATACTTAATTACACTGGTTCAACGTCATCTACAATAGGTGGACAATACCTTAGATTGACGGTCTAATAAACGGCTATAATATACACACAAGACATAGGGCGAACATAAATTAGGGTTTTCTATATTTTTGTACTTTATCATCTATATGCATATAATCAGACAAGGATGAGAGCTAACAACTCATAAAAACTTCAAAACTTCCAATATAATTATAACAACAAAAAATAAATCGTGAATCCAAAAAAGAAAATAAACAAGAAAAACAAAGCGTTCAAAACTTATGATATATTTATAATAATAAAAAACTAAATCATGATTCCGAGTAAAAATATCAACAAGAAAAACAAAGCATTATTTAAATAAAATTACAAGATATATGTAGTAGTTTACATTTTGAAATTCAAAGTATCACATGAGTAACATATATTTTATATTTTTAAGCATATGCAAGTATAACATGAATAACATATAATAAACATGAAATTTTAAGAGACTTATATTGTGTAAGATGTTTCTTATGTTACCAATACAAGAAATCTCTTAGTAATACGAAAAACCTACGATCAATGTTGGTAGTAGTACCAAAAACTTAAAAAAAAAAATATTAGTAAAAGTACTTTAAATGACAAGGGTACAAGTATACTAATTTTTTTTTTCCGATGTCCACTTTTTCAAGAACTGTCAAGAATATGATAAACACAAGATGTACACTTGGTATATGGTCAAAGTCCGGAACTGAACCAACCATATATAGGATTAAGTGTTTGATTAACTTACAAGTGTGTTTACATTATTATAACTAAACAAATAATTATAATGTGGAAACTAAAGTAAAAGCACACACAAGATTTTGTTAACGAGGAAACTGTAAATGCAGAAAAACCCCAAGACCTAGTCCAGTTTTGAATACTCTTAGAACTAAGATGTTATACAAATATAACAACCAACTTCGTAGTTGAGACCAAGTAAACTAACTCCAAGTTACTCGGTTCCTTCCGTATCCCTATGCCTACTACCAATATGTCTATGCACGTGAATCCTAAGATTGAGTCAACTATCTTAAGTCGCGTCACCCATGTGAAGAATTCTAGCACTCTACACCTGTGGATCGTATTCCGAAATAGTAATGACTAAATTGTTTCGGTCTCGGCTCTCTAAATCTCCTAGATCAACAAGTTTATCGAGAGATATATCTAGTTACAAAGGTTCTTCCATTAAATTAACATAAACTCCTTTGTATCGGTTAGATCAACTAAGATATGTTTATTCATACAACAAGTATTAGAGAAATGCTTGATTGAGCCCACAAGTTTTAATATCTCAAGCTTATTGTCAATGTTAGATGATCAAAACCATATCTTGATTTCTAGTCTACTAAGTTAAGTCTTGGACTGGGTTAGAATTTTGTAGTTGAGTATCAGACATCACCCTTGAAGAGTGAAAATCGACGAAGACATTTGGAGAACTTCTGTATCAGGTATGTGAAGACTGGACCATTCTATTTTAATCACTATCTTACTATTTCTATCTTGTTGAGACGATGTCGTATGATTTCTAGTAGACTTATAAAGAAGAAGTTTCGAGTCAAGCTTTTCTTGTTAAAAATCTCGAAATATGATTCTGAGCAAAGATGTTCAACGATCCTTAACAATATTAGTTTTAAACTATTTATTGTGTGAATTAATTTGTGGATCAATCGAAAATTTTCCATGCAAATTATTTTATCATGCAGGAATATTTCAAACATCATAAGAGAGAATTATTGAACTATATGATATTTCTACTCATGGTAGGTTGGCGAACCAGTTCGCAAGTTCAGATGGGGACAGTTCACGAACCTGGTTCACGATCTGATGTGAAATAATATATGGAAACTGATCTTAATTTATTTTTTGAAGATTGTTCTTGAGGGGTGGTTAAGAATCTAAGCTGCTCTTTGGGAGTAGTAAGTTCCGGATTTGTGGGGTTTGCTAGCTTTGTTTACTGCAAACAGATTTCCTCACATTGATCTTTTACCTAAACAGAAATCAAATAGGCTTATCTTTTAGAGGCAGATTGGTATCAAAAGTCTCCACTTAGGTTGAAGAAACTCTTAGGCAGTAAAAGACGTCATCTAAGGGAATCAATTGCATAGTTCCTTGCGAGGTTTAAGAGATGTAAGGAGCGCGACTGCAACTTAATCGCTTAAAGAGAGGATTCAGTCTCAACTTCATTCTAGTCCGAAGTCTGGTAGTAGGCTAGTGTTTGTAGCATCTTGATACAGTTTGGTGTTCAAATTTGGACGAGGTCCCAGGGTTGTTCTGCTACTGCGGTTTCCCCGAATACAAAACTTTTGATGTCTTGTGTTTTTACTTTTCCGCATTATATTGTTTATTTATAATAAGATTTGCAAAGGTTTGTACGTATTCAATCTAAGTAGATACGTCTTCTCGATTGCTATCGATTACGAGACTAGTTTCTTGTAGAATTCATATCTTCAAACATAGATAACAAGTTTAATTACTTGGAAGAATTCTATATTCAATTTGCTTAAAAAATCAGGTTCACTGACCATATGTCTATACACATACTGATTGAGTAGAGGTTAGAGATATAAAATCTATATAGATATTGTCAAGGATCATTCAGTTGGACTACTTGCAATTACATTAAGTTTTATCCATACAGGTTTCCAAATGAGAAAAGTTGGGTGCGTACTTGGTACCCCTGCTTTTTAGATTGGTATCAAAGCAAGCAAACACTGTCAGACCTAATAAATCTGTGTTTGAAGCGATTTGTAATATGGACAGGAGTGCAATCTCTGTTAACGTGCCATCAACTTTCGATGGCACAAATTACTTATGGTAGAAAATTGATATGTGTTCCTTCTTACAACTTACAAGCTCCTGACTTACAGACATGGGTTCTTATCGTAAGAGGATATAATACTCAAATGATCAGAGAAGGAGCTAATGTTGTTCCTAAAGGCATATAAAACTATAGCGAGATTGAAATCAGTGCTAATAAATGCCAATCTGATGGATTAAATGTTATTATCCACGCTATAAGCCCAAATCGTCAACATCATGTGTTTACATGCACTAGATAAAAATATGCTGGAATATCTTAGAAACCGTATTTGGAGGGAATTTTGTAGAAAAAGAAGCACGACTTCAAAACCTAACTTCTGACTGGGGAAACCTTCGTATGGATGATGAGGATTCGTTTGAGGAATTTAACCAAAAATTATCGAAAATAGTGAATGCTTGTCATTCATTAGGAAATACTACTATTCTGAATGGGATATTGTGATGAAAACTCAAGTCGCATAATAAGTGAACTAGGGTCAACTTCGTTAAGTTAGAATAAGAACGATAGAAATATAGAAACTTGCTCTAGTTAATCACAAAGATCTGAAGATGGATTGAAGACAAAGAATACATTTACCTTCAGCTTGAAGTTAGTAACTACAGACTTGACTTGTTTTATTTCTATCTTGTTTGTTTCAAGTCGTTATTCGTTGAAAACATAACATGAAGAGTTATATATATATGAAATTCTTGTATTAGAGACTTGATTATCTTATTATGATCAAAGTGTCAAGGAAGAATATACAAGTTGTTTCACAACTTAGGTGTATTGAAGTTACGAAGTATAATGCATATCTTTTGAACTTCATAATTGCAACATAAAAATAATCTTTGTAAATTGTTACTCGATTGTGTAATGAACTTTAAGATTGATTTCACGCCTAGAAGACTATGTTTGATTACATATATAAGTTTAAGGAAGTAGACTTACGAAATCGTTTCGTAGTTGAAAAAATCAATAGGATTGGTGATCCGGTTTTCATTGAAGACCTAAGATAGGACCAATTCCTACTTATGTTGGGAATCAAGGTAGAACATATACCTACCTATATGGGGAACCATCATAGGACCAGTCCTAACAGTGTCTATTAGGACTGATCCGGTTTTAAATTTTTAACATAAAAATTTAACCTAAAATAACTTTTCGGTTTGTCTATTACTTTAAAGTTTGTAAAGATACGAAAAATGTAATTGGTTAATGTGAAAGTTAAAGATGTGGACATTTTGTGTAATTTGAACACATCTTATATTATATTTGAAAAGACGAGGGTACCCAAATGTTAGAGCATTGCTCAATCGAACTCGCAAGAGTTGCTATCTCAAGATTGTTTGTCAAGTTTAGAAGATCAAAACTATATTCTTGATTTCTAGTCTACTTATAGCTATGTCTCAGATTAGGATAGAAGTGTTGTTGAGCTTTAGACTTCACAGAGTTCACCAATTGAAGACGAAGAACTTGGAGGAACTTCATCAACAAAAGGTATGTGGAGATTAAAACTTATCTATCACTTAGAAGTTTATTCTATTTTATCTTATAATGAGACTAAGTCGTATAGCTATATAGACTTTTACGTTATAAACATTTGATATTTAGAGCTGAGTTTATCTCTCCTATCTATTTCTCGAAATATGTGTTGGAAGATTTTTGCTTTAGTGATCGAATTTTAGATAGTGGTAAAAAGGTTGTCGTTCACTCGGACTTTGTTGAAATTGATTTTAGGCTTAAATAATGGAAAATACTAAAAATAAGAAAATATATATACAAAAGTTGACAAGATGAAGAGATGATCGGGACTTAGGATTCCACCGGACATCAATTTCGTGCAATTCAATACCAATTCTAAACAATAATAGCTCATAATATAAAGTTTCATCGACTCTAATTCATTGCCTCAAGTAGATTTCGAAAGTAATGGTTGTAAATCTAAAGTATGATATATCAAAACAATTAAGCAAGCATAACCCATCAATTGAAATGACAATTATTCAGTGATAATCATAATTCAATTAAATAACTATGCAATTAGTCATAAAAAGAATTAATATAATTACCACATTCGTGAAGTTTGGCTTCCTCCGTCGTCCCGGTGATAGGATTTAGCTAATTAGGTTGGAAACACACTCAAAAGTTGATTTCATTGCTCAAAAAGGTATTTGGAAGAGGAGAGGGTATAACGAAGTGTGTTTGTAACAGATATAATTGTTACAAAACCCATTTTTACAGAGAAACAATATCAGACTGTTGCGAACTCGAAATAATTGTTACCGAAATTTTTACAAAGTTATTGGATTTGAATGTATAGTCAACGGTTTCTGCGACTGTCTAAATATGTTGTTTTGTGTTCTTCTTCTTCTTCATCGCCTGAAAGTGCAGAACTCGTCTGCAACTTCTTCTACGAACCAGAACTTCACCCCTAACTCTCCATGCCCTTCTCTGCAACACCAGCACCCTTTATATAGCCAGCAGCACCAAGAAATCTCACTCAACCACTCCAAAATTCTTTCATTACTCGGCAGTAAAAGTATACATCCTCGAAATATTTTCTTCCCTTTCTTGCCTCCATGCGTTCAATTACTGCAGACACACTCCATTATACTCGGTTAACGTTTAAAAGTGAGTCAACATGCTGAATACACGCTCAAACTTTCCAAGACAACCCCAACAGAACTCCGCGTATCGCTCAACCTCTGTTTCATGAGATTTCCATGTAACAACCTCTTCAATCGATTCCAGGTCACATACATTCCCTATTTTAATGAAACAGGTCATTTCCCAACTAATTCTAACTAAATGTCCGATTAAATCTCAGCCGAACCACTTCACAAATGTACACAGATAAACAACCAAAAACCCGTGAACCCTGATTTCTTTAAACCCGATTATCCAACCAATTCTGAACGAATCCAAGACCATTACCATCCATGTTTACCCTTAAAAGGCCCACATGATTTAAATCCAGCGTTTGAATCCCACTATTTCTTGGTTAAATCTCGAACCCTAATTTGAACTGTGCTGCAACTGATTTTCCCGCCAATTTGCTTTTCTATCTGTTTGCTTCAAATCACAATTCTAACCAATTCTGATCAAATCAAGCGACTATACCAGTCCTGTTTAGGCTTAATGAATATGCCTATTCAATTTCAGCTCTTTAATCTCAGTGAAACCACTTCAATTATCAAACCCTAATTTTGCATCCATTTTTCCCGCCAAAATTCAAAATTCAAATGAAGAACAAGGTTGCCCCTTATCCAGAGTGCTTGGGTGCCGATAGTAATTAGTGTACCCCTTATCAAATGAGGTACCCCTTATCCAAAATTGGGAGTTTGAATAACACGTGTCCTCTGGGTGCCAAAATCAACTTTTTGAGCCGAATTTTCCACAAGAACTTATTCTTCCAAAAAACACCTACAAACACATAAAACACCATAATAAGTACAAAATCGAGTACCAACAATATAGAAAATTGAGGACAATTTAGACACAAAAATGTGTCTATCAAATACCCCCAAACTTATTATTTGCTAGTCCCCGTGCAAATCTAATCTAGAAAATAAAATCCTAACTCACTGTCGCAGGCATCGCGTTTGCACTTAGCATGTGCAACAAGCCTTTAAACCCCTAGGTGGCCCTATTGGCCGAGTTATAGTCTCGGGAGGGTTTACAAGAGGTGTACCCACAAAACCTTTATTCCAGACCCTAGCTATCTATGCAGAACCTTGAAAGGCACTAAAGAATCTCCTTGGTTGGCACTCTCATTGACTACGGGAGGAAGTACCTTGATGTGAAATTCCAATTACTGTACACGAGTTTACACTCAAGCATACTAGAATTCATATATAAGTGACAGAGCTCTACTCAAATAGTCGCACTATGGACATCATATCCGGAGTCAAACTAATCACATGAAAAGATCAAGAAGATGGATATAGAGAAAACGTAGATGGTTTTTTAAGGTGAAAGGTGTTTCCTATATCTGTCTGAAGGCCTCTGCCAAGATGAACCTATCCTAATGGACTGAGATACCGGTCTGACTAATATCAACACAACTGGCATATACAAGGGAACCATCGGTCGATAATCCTAACTCTAGTCAACACAACTGGCATATACAAGGGAACCAACGGTAGAATTTATTGAATTTATTCCGGTTGGTCTAATGGTCTGGTCTCAATTTTTTTTTTGGGGTATCTCAATCACTCTATTTCACCCTAGCAATGGTAACAACTTGAATCGTGTGCCCCATTAAATCACTTAAAAGAAAAGAAAAAATGAAAATGAGATGGTGAAAAGGACTCAACGAGATATGGCGAAACTACCATGTTATTTATAACACCCGAGCTCAAGATTTTATGAATAGACTCTATAGATGTTTCCATCCACTCAGATTGGTTCCTCAACTCCTACAACCAAGATGTTTCCATCCACTTAGATTGGTTAGTGCCAACCTTAATAGGCATAAATTTCTAGGCTCGGGTTTATTTATTTATACTGCAACTAAAAAGTTTCTCCCATACCCACAAACTTAAATCTAACATTGTCCTCAATGTTCTAAAGATGAAATTAAAAGAATGAACAAGGAGAAATTGTTACCACTTGAAGAAAAGAGTTAAGGAAGGATATTACCGTGTTGCATGAGCATGGGTTACCTCCCAAGAAGTGCTAAGTTTAAAGTCTTCAACCAGACTAAGAAAGGATTAGTCACCTTATAGAATCATAAAGTAATAGTCGGAATAACTGTAGATCACCAAAACCAAATAGGGCTATCACAAGTAAAAGGAATCTGAAACATGCCAAGAAAATTAACAAATAAAGCACACCCTTGTCTATTTTCCTGTTTAAGACAACTATCTAGCTGTGGTTCAGGTTCATGTTCTATAACTGGGTCTAAATAAAATATTTTCATGGACTGCATTTCCTTATAGCTAAGATCCAATTCAGGTATTAGAGTCTGGAAAACTCAAGTAAAAACTTAGAAGAACATAATAATAACCTAAATAATTGTGGATCCTTAAAGTCAATCAGTTTTGACTCACACAATTGACCACGATGAAAGTGGTGGTCAATCTTAGGCAAATGTGTCGATTCTAACCTCCTAAAGTACTTAGGTTTAGTCTCAAAACTTAATATTTGACACATTTGAATTTCATAAGTTCCCACAATTGGAGAAAAAGTTTTTGGTGGGAAAACAAAGTCAATCGAGGTATCGTAGCCTGGGCTAACCACATAAACCAGAGGATGGGTTTCTAACAACTGAACTTCTTCCTGGACATTATTAGGTTCGGGAGAGTTAGTATGAAGGTAATCTGGCACAATGGCTAAGGTACATATGTCAAGTCCAAAATGAGGGACCTTTCTAAGAGTTAAAGCACATGGAGAATGATAATCACCCCCAAACTTAGAGTTTTCAAAGTGTCTCTAGAAAGACTAGTCACAATTTCCTTAATTTCAAGGTCATCATATTCCTGAAAATGGTCAATTAATTCTTCTAAGTTAGGTTCACCCTCACTCATCTTCACGAGTTCATTTTCTTTGTCTAAGACTATTGTTTCTAAATCGCTAGACCCAAAATAAACCCGTTCCTCTAAACCATCATTGGCTTCATAAAAAGGAAATACTACATTGTCTAAAATAAGGGTATTTCTAGTCAAATCCTCGTCCTTTTGAATAGGTAAATAATTATTAAAATTATTTGGATTTAAACCAGAAATAGTACTATCATTATAAAGCTCAATAGGAGTAGCAAATTCCTGATCACTGTGCCTACATATTTCGAATTATTCATCAACACTATCCTCATCATCATTAGTAGTATCCTCATCATCATAATAATAATAATATGAAGATGGTCGAACCTTATATAAAGTATCGCTTCCAATTCTAACCTCGTCATCTAGATTATGTAAATAAAAAATTTCCACATTTTCAAGGGTGATTTTTGAAGCAATGTATTAGCAATTCAGTGTAATTCGAGCAATTCTTTCTTCTATTTCTAAATCAAAACTACGTGTTGACTCAGCAAACTCACGTGTTGACTCAGTTAACTTACATGTTGACTCAGCTAACCTCCTGAGGTTATCTTCTAAAGAAGGTTCACTCATTGTTACAGTTATTTTGTCCATAACTAAGTCATTTGTGTCCGCTAACTTATGTGTTGACTCAAGTAACTTACGCGTTGACTCAAGTATCTTACGTGCCTCATCTAGAGGAGAGGAATGATAAGAATTTCGCTCGTTGTCACAGTGTGACAATTAGAGTATTTCTGCTAAGTAGTTACTTAGGCCTGCTGTTAGTAATTCGGTTGTGTGCCTTAATCCTTTCAAGGGAGGGTATCGGATGTCAACACGTGTGTTGCATCCATTGAGTCTTAGTTAGGGATATTGATTGGTATTTAATTTGCTGTAAGATTACCTTGTGGAATATCTGAGTTTTAATGAAGTTTTACTTCTTGGCTGCGCCATTTTTGAGCACAGAGTTGGCCTGAGTTTCGATTCAGGAGGTGATTCCATCACCAATCTATCTTTATTTCTTTATCTGTTGACAAATTGTTGTATCAATACAACATTTGGCATCGAAATGGTTTTTTTCACTCAAATCAAACCTAATTTGTTTTTTTTTCATCATGACATTGAAGGAAGTTGAATCAGATGTTCAACAACTCAAAGGATCTTATGATAAACTTACTACAGAGATGTCTGATGTTCGTGGTGCAGTTGATAAACTGTCCAAGCAATTCGAAACCCTACTCAAGTATTTCTGCTCAGTAGTTACTTAGGCCTGTTGTTAGTAATTTGGCTGTGTGCCTTAATCCTTTCAAGGGTATCGGATGTCAACACGTGTGTTGCATCCATTGAGTCTTAGTTAGGGATATTGATTGTTATTTAATTTGATGTAAGAATACCTTGTGGAATATCTGAGTTTTAATGAAGTTTTACTTCTTGGCTGCGCCATTTTTAAGCACAGAGTTGGCCTGAGTTTCGATTCAGGAGGTGATTCCATCACCAATCTATCTTTATTTCTTTATCTGTTGACAAATTGTTGTATCAATACAACACTCGTATGACCGATGGGTATGTCGATAGTAATTGGGCTCACCATGGTATGGACCATAAACTTCAAAAGCTTGGCGTTCCCAACCACTATTCACATTATGGTCATAAAAAGAGTGATGTCCATATTGTTCAGTTGTATAATCATTGTATTGGCTATTGTTATACCAGTTTGACATCCAGAGTGTCAACACAAAATTAAACCCACTGACAGGGGATTCGTGGGTGGATAGAGTCTTACCTCCCTTACCAGATGGGCGATGAACCGTTAAAGTCGACTCAGGCCACCGACTCTAATGTCAGTGTACGAACCTGAGGGGCCGAGACAGTATCAGAATCTTGTCCCTTCCCTGCTTGTTTTATTTAAGTTAACCCTTCCTTAGGGTTTTAAAAATAGAAATGTCCAATGTCAAAAAAATAAAGTTCAAAAGTGTCCAAAAATAAAAGATTACAAAAATAAAAACCTTAATTACAGTTTCTAAAAATAAAAAGAAAATAATTATATACAAAATCTTCTTCTTCACTCGTTTTAGATTACTCTTTTCCTTCCTTCTTTGGCTTCACTTTTCTTTTCAGCACTTTCTCTCTTTTTCTTTGGCTTAGCTCCAAATCTGAAAGCAAACAAGAAATATCAAAACGCGTAAAAAAGAACAAAAAATAATAAAAATAAACCTAAAAAAACTAATAAAAAAATAAACCTAAAACAAATCAAGATACAAGTCCGCGTCGGCGGCGCCAAAAATTGATCGAATTTTAGATAGTGATAAAAAGGTTGTTGTTCACTCGGACTTTGTTGAAATTGATTTTAGGCTTAAATAATGGAAAATACTAAAAATAAGAAAATATATATACAAAAGTTGACAAGTTGAAGAGATGATCGGGACTTAGGATTCCATCAGACATCAATTTCATGTAATTCAAATACCAATTCTAAACAATAATAGCTCATAATATAAAGTTTCATTGACTCTAATTCATTGCCTCAAGTAGATTTCGAAAGTAATGGTTGTAAATCTAAAGTATGAGATATCAAAAAAATTAAGCAAGCATAACCCATCAATTGAAATGACAACTATTCAATGATAATCATAATTCAATTAAATAATTGTGCAATTAGTCATAAAAAGAATTAATATAATTACCGCATTCGTGAAGTTTGGCTTTCTCCGTCGTCCCGGTGATAGGATTTAGCTCATTAGGTTGGAAACACACTCAAAAGTTGATTTCATTGCTCAAAAAGGTATTTGGAAAAGGAGAGGGTATAAAGCAGTGTGTTTGTAACGAGATATAACTATTACAAAATCCACTTATTACTATGAAACACTAACAATTTATTGCGAACTCGAAATAATTGTTCTGAAATTGTTACAAAGTTATTGGATTTGAATGTATAGTCAACGGTTTCTGTGACTGTCTAAATATGTTGTTTTGTGTTCTTCCTCTTCTTCTTCGCCTGAAAGTGCAGAACTCGTCTGCAACTTCTTCTACGAACCAGAACTTCACCCCTAACTCTCCATGCCCTTCTCTGCAACACCAGCACCCTTTATATAGCCAGCAACACCAAGAAATCTCGCTCAATCACTCCAAAAATTCTTCCATTACTCGCCAGTAAAAGAATATATCCTCGAGATATTTTTTTCCCTTTATTGCCTCCTTCATGCGTTCAATTGCTGCAGACACACTCTATTATACTCGGTTAACGTTCAAAAGTGAGTCAACACGCTGACTACACGCTCAAAATTTCCAAGACAACCCCAACAGAACTCCGCGTATCGCTCAACCTCTGTTTCATGAGATTTCCACGTAACAACCTCTTCAATCGATTCCAGGTCACATACATTCCATGTTTTAATGAAATAGGTCATTTCCCAACCAATTCTAACTAAATGTCCGATTAAATCTCAGCCGAACCACTTCACAAATATACACAGATAAACAACCAAAAACCCGTGAACCCTGATTTCTTTAAACCCGATCATCCAACCAATTCTGAACAAATCCAAGACCATTACCATCCATGTTTACCCTTAAAAGGCCCACAGGATTTAAATCCAGCGTTTGAATACCACTATTTCTTGGTTAAATGTCGAACCCTAATTTGAATTGTGCTGCAACTGATTTTCCCGCCAATTTGCTTTTCTATTTTTTTTGCTTAAAATCACCATTCTAACCAATTATGATCAAATCAAGCGACCATACCAGGCCTGTTTAGGCTTAAGGAATATGCCTATTCAATTTCAGCTCTTTAATCTCAGTGAAACCACTTCAATTATCAAACCCTAATTCTGCAACCATTTTTCCCGCCAAAATTCAAATGAAGAAGAAGGTCGCCCCTTATCCAGAGTGCTTGGGTGCCGATAGTAATTAGTGTACCCCTTATCAAATGAGGTACCCCTTATCCAAAATTGGGAGTCTGATTAACACGTGTCCTCCGGGTTCCAAAATCATCTTTTCGAGCCGAATTTTCCACAAGAACTTATTTTTCCAAAAAACACCTACAAACACATAAAACACCATAATAAGTACAAAATCGAGTACCAACAATATAGAAAATTGAGGACAATTTAGACACAAAAATGTGTCTATCATTTAAATATGTTCATCATATTCTTGACGAGTTTAGTGGAAATAATTTATTTGTTGGAAACTAAATATGAAGTCAAAAGATGATCATGTGAAAATTACCTTGAAACATCTTATATGATTTGTGTGAGACAGTCATGTTATGTCGACTTGGGAAGTTTCGTATTGACATTCGATCACTTGAAAATTGCTTCAAAGATAATAGTATGTGTGATATTACTATTTTCGTCTTCCAAGAATGTTTCAATGATTGAAATGAGAGTTTAGAACAATAACCTATGTCTGGAATCAACACAGTATGCTACCTAGTATGCAAACTATATTGGTATGATTCAGGTTCGGGAACCATGTTTGCATACCTAGTATGCGAACGGTTTTACATGTAAAGGTCCAAGAACCTTGTTTGTGTACCTAGTATGCGAACGGCTTTACCTGGGTTGGGTCTGGAATAGTTGTTCGCGCACCTGGTTTGTGAACGGTTTGATTTGACCGAAGTCCGGAGCTGTTGTTCGCGAACCCAGTTTGCAAACACAGTGGTTATGTTATAAAATCAGTCATGTATGATTTTCATACTCATAAACTAAAACATTTATGAAATAAGGAATGCAATCTTTGCAGATTAACCGTGGCTTAATGTTCATGAATTGATTCTTATATAAGTACTTTGTACAATTATGAATCAAACCAATTTTGTTTCAATTGGTTCATATACATTTATATTCAATGATGAACAATTGAACAACTCTATTTGAAACACAATTAGATTCATTTGATTATTTATCATGATTGATTGATCTTCATATTTGATCTAGAAGTGTTGGATGAATAAAGGTAAGACAAAAGTGTTTATATGGATAACTTCTGTTAAATATTATTGAGCCAACTCAATATACACGTTTAGGTATGGTTACCCATATCTAATATAAGTATATTTCATTTGTGTGTAACAAGCTAAAACTATCTAATAGTGGAGATATATTGCTTTGGTTTTAAGCAAACTTAGCTTGAATATTAAATCAGGAGTTCATTTAACGGTGGATATAAATTTCTTTGTTACTAAGCTAAACCTAGCTTTGATTGTAAGCAAGACTGATTTGAAAGACTATATAAGGGAGAACTCTAGCAATTGGAAAACCTAATCCTGGCACTTTCCTGTGTCCTAGTTGCAAACTAGAGTCGATTCTTCTTTAACCTATGATTTTCCTAAACCTCTACTAGGTTAACGACTTGAAGACTTCATGTGGGATTCGTGAAGCCAAATCCAACTATTTTCTATGTAGTTGCGTATGCTGATCTTACTTGTTTTATCGTATTGAGTTTTATCTTCTCTAAGATTTACTCGAGATTTATCTCTGATAGGTAAGATATAAAAAGTAATCACATAAGTTCTTCGTCTCGGACTTTTGTGATTCCACAATAAATTTTTCTACTACCATATAGTTAAGTTATTGTGAGGTGATTGATATTTCTAGGCTGCTCTTCGAGAGTATAAAACCGGATTATCAATTTGTTCATTTTCATCTTGATTTATCATAAGACAAAACAAAAGTAAAGAATAGACATTTCTGTGGGAGACAGATTTGTTTATAAGTCTTCGACTTTGCCCTATCCCTTGGCGATGCATTTTTTATTTGGTGTGCGCGAGGCTTCGCTCCATTCCGTGGCGATGTATTTTTTATTTGGTGTGGCGGGACAAATAATATACAACTTCTAAGTTAATAAAATGAAATAGTTGATGAAAACGGTATCCAAAGATGAATCATACTATTTCTTAACTTTATATATCTGTTATATATTAGTTACTGTATTTTTTATTCTGATATATGTTGTTGTTATATGGTATGCATTCACTATTTACGAAGTGTATATATAGACATAAGATGAATCACCCAATTTCCCTTTCGAACATAATTTTCATACTAACACAAATTGAAAATTATTAAAATTGATGGTTGGAACTTAGCACTGGAGCATTCGAGAAGGAGACATTTAATTAAGTTAATGAACTTGCTTAACGTTATGGAGGACATAACACTAGAATTAGTGTAGCATTTTTGGAGAATGGCATATTGTATAGAAAATGCTAAATATTTTGCAACAATATAGTGTATTGGAAATGAAAATTTTATGGATTTGTGATTAAGAAAAAAAAAATATTTTTTTTCGAAAATACGAAGTTTATATTAAGAGAAAACATACCAAGCCTGAATGTTCATCAGTTACAGAAAGAGGCCACAAAGGCTAAGTTACATATGCAATACCGTTTCCCAGTGATGTAACGCTGAATTTACATCAACAAACTTAAAGACTTCTGAATCACAATTCCATAAAACAAGAGTTTGTTTAACCAGGATAATTACCTCTTGTTTAACCAGGATAATTACCTCCTCCACCGATCTCTGCCTATGCCCAAAAATCCGATTGTTCCTTCCATTCCAAAGAATCCAAACAATGGCGTAATGCGTTATAACCCAAAGAGTTTTACATATGCCCTTAAGAACATTCCAATTTCATGCAACGAAGAGCTGTAAAATGTTCGATGGCAAAGGCCATGAAATATGAAAGGATTTTATGAAGTAATCCCAAACTTGGAACAAAAAAAACAATGAATCAATAGATGATCTGATGTTTCGCGCTTTCCATTACATAGAACACAACAATCAGAATCCAGCTGCATCCCTCATTGTAAGAGCATAGTCCTTGTAGGTGTAGAGTTATTGAAGGCAGCCCATAGTAAGAACTAAGAAGCTTACTTTATTTGGAACCTCCTTTATCCATATAAGGTTCTGGTAGCTACACTCCTCCACAAAAGTTTCGAGAGCTGAATAACATGTTTTAGGGATGAAATTTTCTTCAAACTTGACTTCATCCTCAGCTTCTAATAATATTGGTGGGTTACCTAAATCCCTTCTAAGTAAATCCCACTTCATCCGCTCATTATGATTCAAACTTCTTTTGAAATTACCTTCCCATCTTCCATCGATAATTATTTCTGCAATGGTTGCCTATTTGTTCCTACATACCTTAAAAATAGCCAGGAACAAATCTTTTATACAACCCATGTCAACCCAGTGATCATGCCAAAAACGAATATTCCTTCCACTATTAACATTGTAAGTGACAAATCTTTGCATTTCCGGTACTATTTCCGTGACATTCTTCCATAGGCTTCTTCCTTGGACTGTGGAATCGTCAGATGGCAATGCAATTCAGTATTCACCTTACACTTTTTTTGAGAAAATCCTCCTCCAAAGTGCACCTCTTTGAGTCGAGTATCTCCAAACCTACTTTGCAAGAAGGGATTTGTTAGTTAGTCTTAAATTTTTAACTCCTAACCCTACGTGCTTGTTTAGAAGTGCTAACCTTGATCCAATTAACCCAAGACATCTTGTTTTTTCCTTCAACCGAACCCCAAAGAAATTTCCGCATTAACTTGTTCATTCGCTTTTCAATACTCACCGGGAGATAAAAGAGCGACATAAAATAAACTGGTAAACTAGAGAGACAACTCTTAATAAGAGCTAGACGACCTGCCTTGTTAAGAAATTTCTTCTTCCATGAAGCAAGTCTCATTTCCATTCTCTCTAAAACAAATTCCCAAATAGAAGTTCTTCTAGAGCAAGCACCAATTGGAAGACCTAAATACTTGATGGGCAAAGATTCTGTTTTGCACCCCAATTCCTTAGCTAAATACGAGATAACATGATCAACCCCCACACTTACCATGGTACTTTTTCTAAATTCAACTTCATACCTGTAAATTGCTCAAAAATATAGAGAATAACAAAAAGTCTAGTTACCTCCTCCTCTTTAGCATCAATGAAAATAATAGTATCGTCCGCAAATTGAATGTGCAAAATTACTGTACCCGTATCTGCAACTTGGAAACCGTGAATTTGACCTCTTTGAATGGCGTCATCCATGAGCTTTGAAAGCACCTCAACAACTAATAGAAAAAGATACGGAGAAAGAGAATCGCCTTGTCTTAATCCTTTAGATGGTTGAACTTTTCCGTAGAAGAACCATTTACCAAGACAGAGAGATGAGCTGAAGAAATACATAATTTCATCCAAGAAATCCATTTGTAACCAAAACCATGCCTATTTAAAATATTAAAGAGAACATTCCAATTGACATTATCGAAAGCCTTCTCCATGTCAATTTTGCAGATAATACCCGGGGGTCTTAGATTTTATCCTACTGTCTACACACTCATTCACAATGAGAACTCCATCAAGAATTTGTTTATCTTTAATAAAGGCACCTTGATAGTCCGATATGAGTCTTGGCATCACCGCCTTAAGTCTCTCTGCAAGTACTTTAGACAAAATCTTGGATGCACTGATAAGACTCAATGGTCTGAAGTCCTTTGGTGTACCAGAATCCTTTTTTTTGGAATTAAAGTAATAAAAGAGCAATTAAGCCTCCAATCCATAGATCCGTACTTGTGAAAGTCATTAAGCATTTTCATGAAGTCCTCTTTGGTGATGCTCCAACAACTTTTATAGAACTCAGAAGAGAAGCCATCAGGCCCAGGCGTTTTGTTGCATCCCATCTTCTTTATTACTTCCCAGACTTCTTCTTCAGAAAAATTCCTTTTGAACCACACCTTACTATCGTCTTCAATCTGTGCAAGGTAAAGAAGATCCAAAGAAACGTAAGAATTGTTTTGAGAGGAAAACAAATTTACATAATAGTTCCTAATTTCTTCTTTTATCACCGACTGATCAAAGCAGTCCACCCCATCAACCTGAAGCTTAGCAATAATATTTCTTTTCTTCCTTGCGCTAGCAATTCTATGAAAATAACTAGTATTTGTTGGAAAATTGGCAGTAAAACAGGGGTGAAGAAAAGAATGTTGTATTAGGGTTCAAGGCTCTTATGAAAGATTCTTTTCGACAATTATTCGACCCTTTCCCAATTGAATTGGCGAGTACAAACAGGTCAATTGAATATTGCCGTCAGGATACTTGAAGCCCCACAACGGTTGTTGGATTCAAAGCTTGTACGACCTTGATCCAACCAAGAACACACTGGTTTTGTTTCTGATGATGCTTATAAGAAAGAAAACAAAGAAAGTTTTGAGATGTTGTGATTAAACGAGTAGGAGGAGATGCTATTTATAGATGCTTTTGCATCTGTTGGGAATGGCGTCTCTTCATCAACAGACATGAATGGCGTCTGTTGGAATCGAAGATTCTGGATATGATTTCAACTGTCGACCACAGCCTGGGGGGCTACGCCCCCCCAGGACCCCCCTTGGATAGCATAGTTGAAAATATTCCAACAGTATTAGCATCCCCATCTAAACCCATTTTGTTTCGCCCTAAGTTGCCACTTCCTTTCTTCCAGGTTCTCCACAGTTTTTAACTTGAGTTTGCTTTGAAGCCTAATCTCATACTGCTCAGACCGTAAAGCACCTTGCTCTTCTAAAAGGTTCAACTCACTTTTGATCATTTAGAATCTTCTTTTCCCTCTTCACAAAACCAAATTCGTGCATTCCCCAGGGCTTGATAAAAAACTTCAGATTTTGAAGTTTTAGAAAGAATATGGAGCTTGCACTGCCCGAGAATTCCATAGCATCCCACCAGATCTTCACGTTAGTGAAAACATTCTTGTGTTCGATCCAACTTCTTTCCAGTTTAAAGTACGCCTTATTTTCTGTAGAGGGACATGTATTAACCACAATGGGATTATGGTCAGAGATTGTCCTCGTCAATGCAATCTGCAGCGCATTAGGAAAAGCCTCATCAAACTCTACACTAAAGAGGAATCTGTCAAGTCTGCAAAGTAAAGGGTCTTGGTGGTTATTAGGCCATGTAAAAGCTCCACCGATCAAAGGCTGATCCACCAGATGTTGTTGGTGTAGAATAAAGCTGTTGAGGAAAGCCATGTTTCTACTATCGCCTGATCCTCTATTTCTTTCTTCATCCGTCCTTACAGCGTTAAAGTCTCCTGCAAGCATATCGGTCCTTACCACCACTCTCTAATCACCTTCATATCTTCCCAAAACTCTGCCCTGGGATTATACTCATAGGGGCTGTACACATTAGTGATCGCTCACTTGAAACCGTTGGCTCTTGTCGATAAGACAACTGATATGTTATTGTAACCAATTCTCACATCCTCCTTCTCGAATTTACAGCTATCCCATACTGATAACAGACCACCACTGGCTCCTACAGATGGAATGTAAACCCAACCAAAATTTTCATCATACCATAATTTCCTAATAAACCAACTCGAAAACTTCATGATTTTGGTTATGTAAATTCGAAGAAGAAAAAAATATTATATGTGTAATACTCTAATCAAAGAGGAAAAAAATATTACAGGTATCCGCTCATTAGTCATCTCAAGCACTCACATAATGAAACTTCACCAGCACCATGAGAAAAGTGCATTTCAATAGCATTAAGATTTACACCTTCTACATATACAGGTAAAATATTGCCTTCGCTAAGTTTTTTTGATGTCACAAATTCTTCCATTTTTTCTTTAGGGAACTTTCCTAGCAGCTGCAATTGCTACTGTTTCATATTCCGATTAATACATAGCCATTACAAGTGCAATAAAGTGGAAATATAGTATGCCTTTGCAAAACCATATCAAGTGCGATAAATTGGTATAAACTCTTAGCGCAACACCTGATTTTGTAACTTGATTGTAGTATACCTTCCGCACTTTGTTCAGTCGTATCATTCCCAGAATAGCCTGGCGTTGGTAAGTCGCTAATGCTCTGGAGTCAAATATTAAAATAAATAAAGGAATGAATGTGACTTATTTTATTTTCCGTGGGGATTCCAGTCTTGAGAGATGGAAAATGTAAAACCGAGTCTTCTTGCAGAAAGATTTCACTAATTACCAAATGAAATTCATTGCTACTTCGATCATTTATATGGACTCAAGGTTGCCCTTAAGAGAAGAGAGATAAACTATTCACGACTTAGAGTTACAGTTGTTGGTCTTTTTAGATGTCGTGTGCTTTCAAACGCTCTGCCCTCTCTCCTCCCTCAACGGCTATTTTCCTTCATCTTTTTTTCATTCTCTCCATTTTCTTCTTCAATCATGCTGATTACCGAGTAATCCTCCCATCTGGATTTCGTCACAAGCCAGACGGGGATTATGTTGGCGCAATGCGGAAGTGTGATGGATTTATGGAAATGATTTGGAAAGAGAGGTTGGTTAATTGAAAGTGAGGCTTTTATTAATTTGGAAATGAAATGTTACAAGAGGATTTAGCGTAGCACTTCGGCTTACACGTATTTTACAAAGGACACTTTGGCTAGTTACACGTATTTTACAAAGGACACTTTGGCTCCTAACTAGCTCTCACTCTAGGCCTGATTAATATTGTTCTGGGCTTTTCTTCTTTAAGCCTTGTACACTCTTTAAGATCACAAATTAACTTATATTTTTAACACCCCCTCTTAATTTGTGATGTTAAGTTTTTCTCTAAAATGATTGAACTTATCCACCGTGACTGTTTTTGTGAAAATGTCCGCATTTTGTTCTTGTGTCGGACAGAATTGGAGCTCGATTTCTTTGTTTTCCACTAGTTCTCTGATAAAGTGGTGTCGTAGCTCTATGTGCTTTGTCCTTCCGTGGAAGACTGGATTTTTTGTCATTGCAATTGTAGACATATTGTCACAGTTGATAGTTGTCGGCTGCTTTTGCCTTTGTTGTAGGTCGGTCATTATTCTTCTCAACCATACTGCTTCACATGCTGCACTTGTTGCTGCTATGTACTCTGCTTCGGCTGACGATAGTGCCACCGTACTTTGTTTTTTGGAACTCCAAGAGATAACTTTTGTTCCCATACAGAAAATTTTTGTCTTTCGGTCTTCAATAGATCCTGCCCAATCGCTATCTGTGAAGCCAATTAAATTATTATCTTTTTCTCTTGTATACTTGATGCAAAAATTCTTTGTTCCCTTGATATATCGAAGAATTCTTTTTGCGGCGGCATAGTGTAACTTGCTTGGCTCGCTCATAAACCGAGAAACAATGCTGGTTGCATTGACGATGTCTGGACTTGTATTTGTTAAGTAGATCAGTGAGCCGACAAGACTTTTGAATAAGGTTGGATCGACCTTTGTCGCTCCATCATTTTTTACCAACTTTTCATTAGTATCCATTGGAGTTGCAATTGGTTTGCAATCCAACATGTTAAACCTTTTCAGTAAGTCTTCTGCATATTTTTCTTGGGAAATGAATATTTCTTCGGGAGGTTGTTTCACTTGAATCCCAAGAAAATATCGCATAAGTCCTAAGTCTGTCATCTCATATTCTTTCATCATCTCCTTCTTAAATTTTTCTGCCATCTCTTGTTTTGTACTGGCATAAATTAAATCATCAACGTAGAGACAGACGATTAGGAAATCCGTACCTTGTTTTCTGATGTAGAGTGATGGCTCACTTGAACTTTTTTCAAATCCATTATCTCGGAAGTATTTGTCGATTTTGTTGTTCCATGCACGCGGTGCTTGTTTGAGACCATATAGTGCTTTGCGGAGACGATAAACCATTTTTTCTTTTCCTTTTCGGACATATCCCCGAGGTTGTTCGACGTACACCTCTTCTTCAAGTTCTCCGTTTAGGAACGCTGACTTTACATCCAATTGGTAGACCTTCATTTTGAGTTGAGCTGCCAAAGCTAACACCATCCGGATTGTTTCCATGCGAGCGATTGGAGCGAATGTCTCGTTGTAATCAATTAATGGTTGCTAGGAATATCCTTTTGCAACTAGCCTTGCCTTGTGCTTTTGAATTGAACCATCTTCATTATACTTTGTCTTGTAGACCCATTTCAGACCAATTATTTCTTTCTCAATTGGCCGATTAACTAGCTCCCATGTCTTATTTTTCTCGATTACTCGCATTTCTTCATCCATGGCATGTCTCCATTTTTCTTCCTTTGCTGCTTCCTCATATTTGTGAGGTTCTAGTGCTATAAATGCACAGTTAGATGTATTATAAATATCTATTAGGGAACGCACCTTTCTAGGTGTGGCACTTGAATCTGATGAACTTGGACTTTGTTGTGTTGGACTAAGAGATCTCGGGCTTCTTTGGTGGAGTACTTTCTTCCCGACGTGGGCTGATCCGGCTCGTCTTCAATGATTAGTGGCAACTCGTGGTTGTCTGGTTCATCATTCCAATCCCATGATTTGAATTCATCAAAGATAACATCTCTTGAAATTACCAGTTCCTTTGTGTCTGGCTTTAGAAGTCTATATGCTTTTGATTCTTCACTGTATCCGATGAATAAAAGTTTTTCACCTTTTTCATCGAACTGTTCTCTATGTTGGGATGGAATATGTGAGTATGCTACGCAACAAAAATTACGAAAGAAGTTACCTCAGCTTTTTCTTATGCCAAGCTTCATATGGAGTTTTGTTGATGACTGCTTTTGTTGGCGAGCGATTGAGGATGTAAACTGCCGTATTGACTGCTTCCACCCAGTAGCTATTGGGTAGCTTCCTTGCTTTTAGCATACTGCGAGCCATTTCCACGATCATACGATTTTTCCTTTCCACAACGCCGTTTTGTTGTGGAGTGTATCGAACGGTAAGCTCCTTCTTAATACCGTTTTCTTTGCAATAGTTGATAAATTTATTAGAGGTAAATTCTCCACCACGGTCTGTACGGAAAACCTTTAGTTGATGACCACTTTGCTTCTCTGCCAGCGCCTTGAACTCTAGGAATTTAGTGAATGCCTCGGACTTTTGCTCGAGAATATACACCCACATTATCCTGGTATAATCGTCCACGAATAAGAGAAAATATCTTACATTGTTGAGTGAGGTTGTTCTTGTCGGACCGCATATATCGGCGTGCACCAATTCGAGGGGCCTTCTTGCTCTCCACGAATTTTTTGTGAACGGAAGTCTATGAAACTTCCCAAGAATACAGCCTTCACATACTTTATCTCCACCACTGATATTAGGAAGACCAATTACCATGTTCTTTGATTTTAGAACCTTCAAGGATCTGTTGTTGAGATGACCGTATCTCAAATGCCATAACTTGCATTCATCTATATGATTGGTACTCATTGCACAATCTCCAATTGATGGCATAGATAGGGGAAAGACAAAAT
The DNA here is from genome assembly GCA_023531295.1 of Papaver armeniacum. Taxonomy (NCBI): domain Eukaryota; kingdom Viridiplantae; phylum Streptophyta; class Magnoliopsida; order Ranunculales; family Papaveraceae; genus Papaver; species Papaver armeniacum. The sequence goes on along the minus strand of JAJJWW010008975.1, from coordinate 491,809 downwards.
TCGCTGACATTTTTACTTTTGCCACCAATTGCATATTAATTTTATCATAAATTGTGCATTCTCCGTCTTCGAAATGTAGTGAGTACCCTTTTATTATGAGTTGTCCAACACTTAATAGGTTTTGAGCTAGGCCAGGAACATAAAGAACATCAGATATGTATCGAGTTTTACCTGACCTTGTACGTACGGATATGACTCCTCTTCCTTCAACATTCTGATACTTTCCGTCTCCGAGTTTGACCGGTGGAATCTCTTGCTCGTCCAACTTTACGAAATATTCTTTGTTTCCTGTCATATGGCTGCTGCATCCGCTATCGACATACCATATACCTTGCGCTTCTTGTTGCGAGGTGAGGCAGGAATAAAATAATTGATTTTGAGAATCTTTTTTCTCGGAATAGTTAGCTTCGTTGAGCCAACAATCTTTTTCCATGTGATTTAATTTATCACACTTGGTGCACTTATATCTGCAATTTTCAGTTGGATGGCCAAACTTTTTGCAAACATTACTACGGAGATTTGAGGAGTAATTTCTTCCGTACCTTTGGTTATTGTTTTTATAACTTCCTTTTCCTCTTCCACGTCCGCGGTAGAAATTTCTGGGCGCTTGATTTGATGTCGACCCTTTCTCATGAGGTGATGATGATCCCCTTTGGAGCTTTCTTTTAAAGCTTCTTATTTTTCTTTTCACCAAATTTATTTTTGATTGGAATGCCTGCTCCAACGGTTGCTCCGCGAACCTATTTATCCTTTTTTCATGCGCCTCTAGTGAACCCATTAATTCGTGTACCGAGAGAGTCGATAAATTTTTTGACTCCTCAATGGCAGCGACGATATGATCGAATTTAAACGGTAAGCTTCTTAAAATCTTTTCTACAACTCTTTTATTTTCTATGGTATCTCCATAACTACTGATTTGATTTACTATTCCAGTAACTCTTGAATAGAAGTTCTGGATAGTTTCAGTTTCTTTCATAAATAAATTGTCAAAATCTCGCCATAAATTTTGTAGTTTTATGGAGATTACCTTTTTGGAACCTTGGAACGCCACTTTGAGAATATTCCATGCCTCCTTCGAAGTTTTCGCCACCGAAATTCGAGGAAAAATAGCTTTGCTTACCCCTTGTTGTAGAAATAGTAGTGCTTTAGCATCCTTCTTCTTATTTTCCTTATACTCCTTTTACGTGTGTCGACCATGATGCCGGAAGCTGCTGCTACTCGGGTACCAAGTAACCTTCTTCCACAAAATCCCATAGGTCTTGTGAAATGAATAATGTCTTCATTTGTAGACTCCAATAATCATAACTCTCACCATCAAAAATTGGGATTAAACTTTGGGCATAATTGAAACCTTGAATACTTGCCATGGGTAGAGTTTTAGGATTATCGGGATAGGTTTGCTCTGATACCAAATTTGTTGGCGCAATGCGGAAGTGTGATGGTCTTATGGAAATGATTTGGGAAGAGAGGTTGGTTAATTGAAAGTGAGGCTTTTATTAATTTGGATTTGGAAATGAAATGTTACAAGAGGATTTAGTGTAGCACTTTGGCTTACACGTCTTTTACAAAGGACACTTTGGCTCCTAACTAGCTCTCACTCTTACTAATGCTCACTTGAGTTTGGATGTAAGCATAGGCAGTGAGTGACCGACCAACACCATTCTAGTTTACTCTAGAGTATTCAAAATACACGTGACCAATTCCCTTGTTCTACCGACTAAGATATAAAAATCTAGAGTAAGAATTCTCTAGATATTAGGGGTGAGCAAAAAACAAAAACCGCGGTTTTCACCAGTATCTGTTCGCAAAATTAGGGTGAAACCCAATCCGCAAGAGTTATGGGCCGGACACGGGTGCATTCTCAAATCCATGCCAGCGGTCTCTGGTTCATGGATGGGATTTGAAAACCCCCATTACCCGCACCGTAGGGTAGTTAGGGGATTTAATAAAATTATTAAGGATAATATGGGAAGTGTGGGTTTTATATATAAGCATATTTATCTATCTAAAACCTAATAGCTTTTTTTTTTCGAGAGGAAGAGACTGAGCAGTTAGCATCAGTTTTTCTTCTCTGCATCAGTACCCAAGAAGTCATGGTGACCTTCGATTCTTCTTCAATCATCACCTCCTTCTGATCGAAAGTCTCTCTTGCTGCCGGGTCTGTAACTGTAAGTAGTTATTCTCTCATTTTCATTTCTTGTGACTTTCAATGATTATTGTATTTCATCGAGAGCATTAGGAGTTTTCAAAGAAGGAATGTCATCTTTGGTGATGTTGATTTCGTTTTAATTAGCTTGGAATTTTCTTAGATGTCAAAATAATTTTGAGTATCTAATCTTTGGTGATGTTCGATTTAGGGTTTTTTTGATTAATTTTTTTTCTTCCGGTTTAGGGATTAGTAGAAATTAGTAGTCCCTAGAACGGTATATCTTTGGGATGTCATTTCTAAATCATTACTGTACTAATTGCTCCCAAGTCTTTAGCTAAGAAGATATATTTACTGGCTATTCCATTCCAATTTCACTCCACTGAATTTACTTACATGTACTTACCAGTTTCAATATGTAGATTTCCATTGGGTTAAGCTCATTACTTTTCTTTTAGTGTCAGGTGAAACTACCGCAGCTGAAGGCGAAGAAAGGGAAAAGGAATATTACATTTTGATTGAGTGAGTACTTTCAAGTGGATCATTAGAAGGGTGGAAGTGTTATATACACATTGTTGAGGTGATGTACATTTTCTAGATGTTGTGTATATATTTTCTTGTATCATAGTCGAGACTCAAGCACAATTAAATATATGGACTCTTGTAAATAGGGTGTAGCATTATGTAGTGTGGATGGTCACAAGTTCATTATCTTTGCACATTTATTAGCCTACGAATGAATGCTATTAGTCTTAATTATTCTGCACATTTATTTGCATCTCTTAGTTATTTGTTCATTTCAATGACATTTGGGCATATTAGCATAGTGTTTCTGCCTCTATTCTCTTTCAATGATGAAGTACGTCGTTATTGGTGTTATTCGCTATTTTTGTTTATCAATATTGTGTTCATTTACCTAATGTGTTAAATTTTTTGTAGATGGCTTCAAGTACTAAGGGACCTTCTATTCCCGATGAGAGCATGGCTACAGCAACACCGCAATCAAGCCGGAGAGCATATCTCTACTCACCATCATCTCTACGGTTGAAGTTTCAAAGCCTCCTAAAGCACGGTAAGAAGCAATCGATCACTTGGCAAAATTTTGATAGCGTCTTGATCTTAAGCCACCTAAAGTTCAGTGCAAGCATTGTAAAAGGAAGTTTTCATGGGGTAAAGACGATATAGCGGGTTCTAACTCTCATGGAACAACAAACATGAACAACCATATAAAGCAAAGAAGGTGTCCTAACTACACTCCACCGGACAACGAAAGAAGTAGCCTTTCAAGTAAGTGATGATGGTGAGACTAGTTCCGTTGTGACTCACTCATTTGACCAAGATGCATGCAGAGCAGCCCTCACCAGAATGGTCATCAAAGATGAATTACCTTTTATGTTTGTACAACATGAAGGCTTCTTAGAATTTTGTCATCAACTAGAACCTGGGTTTGAAGTTCCTTCTCGTTTTACTGAAGCTAGAGACTGCATGAAGATGTATTTGAGTGAGTACCACAAATTGAAAGCTGAATTTAAAAAGTATGGAAGAAGTTTATGTCTCACCACTGATACGTGGACTTCAGTTACAAACATGAGTTACATGGTGTTGACAGGTCATTATATTGATGAGAAATGGGTGTTAAAGAAGAGGATATTGAATTTTTGTCCAGTTACGGATCATACTGGTCTGGAATTGGGTAAAATAGTTGCAGCTTGTCTTTTACAGTGGGGGATTGAAAGGGTATTCACCTTGACTGTTGATAATGTTAGTTCTAATAATGAAACAGTTGCTTATTTGTCCAAGAGAGTTGTGGGTTGGAAGTCTGCAATTTTGGGAGGAGAGCACATGCATCTTAGATGTGCAGCACATATCCTTGCCTTAGTGGTTAAAGATGGTATGGATTTGTATAATGAATCTATTTCTAGGATACGCGATGCAGTTAAGTTTGTTAGAGGATCAGGAGAAAGATTGAAGAAGTTTAGAGAATGCGCTGAACAACGGAAGATTAACATCACCAAATTTCTTAGCTTGGATTGTGAGACTAGATGGAATTCTACTTACCATATGTTGTCTGCAGCTGAAAAATATGAGGAGGCCTTCTACCAATTTGAAGAATTAGGGTATGCGGATAAATTTCTTAATCCCCCTCGACCACCAACCAGAGGTAAAACAGCAGTACCAGCAATTCCTAAGGTATGGCCTGTTGCTTCTGATTGGGAAACAGCTCGTGCATTTGTTAGATTGCTAAAAACTTTCTATGATGCTACATTGAAATTTTCTGGATCAACCTATGTCACGTCTAATTTATTCCTCGATGAAGTAATTTGTATTAATGACGTATTGCAAGAATGGGTTAAGAATGGTAATGTGTTATTGGTGACATGGCTGATTGGATGGTTCTTAAATATGAAAAGTATTGGGCAAGTGGATAAAATCAACAAAATGTTATACATTGCTGTGTTGCTTGACCCACGACGCAAGGAAGCCTATCTTAGATTTGCTTTGAGAGAGTTACTGAAGGAGAATCATGTTACAGTTGATCACGAGGTCCATGAGATGATGACTACAGTTAAGCTTATTTTAACAAATATGTTTGAGGAGTATGCACTATTATATAAAGGGGATGATACGGTTTCAAGACCTACAGCTGAAGTACAATCTGATACTTCTCGTTCACTAGAACCTCAGAATCCGATCAACGGTTTGTTGAGTCTCGAAAAACATCAAGAAACAGTGGAGGGCAAGACAGAAATTTGGATATGTATTTCTCGAAAAAAGAGGATTTTAATCAACAATTCGATATTTTGAATTGGTGGAAGGTTAACTCTTCCAAGTATAAGATCTTGTCCATGATAGCTCGAGACGTGCTTGCTATGCAAGTATCAACAGTAGCTTCAGAATCAGCTTTCTCCACGGGTGGTCGTGTTCTTAATGAGTTTCGAAGTTCCATGCTGCCTAAAACAGTGCAAGCACTGATCTGTGCTCAAAATTGGCTTCTAGATAAACCAATCAATCTCGAGGAGCTGATAGAAGCGGTTGAAAAAATTGACTTAGGTAACTCTCAAGCCTTGCTTCCTTTGTTTGTGCATCTTTCTCTTAGTCTCTTTGTTTGTGCAGAGCTTGTAGCTTAACTTCTTACACCCCTGTAACAAGTTTTACATTTTGCTTCTAGTTTATGTTTGATTGTGTTGCTTCTAAAAAGTATGCCTGGATTCTAGTGTATTTGAGTGCATTTCACGATGTCAAAATGTTTGTTATGATGGAATTTTACCATAAGGATGTATAACCTAGTGACCATGTAGTGTCATGATTACTTCTCTTGTGACTTAAAGCTGTCATATTTTTAATCCATCTTGTCTTCTATTTGTGTTTGCTTTTAGTGAACTCCCATCTCGCATTTAGTGGCATTCGTAAAATGGCGGTTGGTCTACTCTTTTACCGCTGTAGTCTTTTTTTAATTTAAAGTTAAGCAGTACAAGACATCCTACTGCTGACTTTCTGCAGGTAGAATGGGTAAATTCTTAGTCTTGTTTGACACTCTTTGTTGACTAATTAACATATTAGATTATGACCCTAAACTTCATTCTAAATCTGCATGAAGGAAATCTTGCAGATGCGGCACAAATCTTACAACTGTTTACTGATTATCTATAACTTAGAATTGTTTACTGATTATCTATAACTCCTTCTCATTTTACAGATGCGGCAGAAATCTTGCGAAATTCCGGACATATCTATCATGGATTGAATGAACTAGTACTCAAATCCAAGGACTCTTTTTTATTTGGCATCAGATGGCTTGGCACCAGACTTGTTGTTGCATTTGAACTAGTACTCTTTTTTATTTGGTGTTAACTGTTAAATATCTTACATCAACTATTTTTGAGACTTCTTGTTGCATTTGAATCGCACTCTTTTGTGTTAAGAGTCACCTGCAGATTAAAATTCTAGTTTCTATACTTGTACTTTTTTTTTATTTTTTTTTTTGATTAAATCCGCGGATAATCCGCAACCGGCCCGTACAATCCGCTGATCCGCAGAGGATAAATCCAGCGGGTGATTGGGCCGGTCACGGTTCAATTTTCCAAATCCGCAACTTTGACGGTTTAGTTGCGGGTGACCCCTAATCCGCATCCGTCCGTCCGTTGCTCACCCCTACTAGATATGACCGGCTGAGATAAGAAATTACTTCCCTAGATATTGGCCCACTAGTTCAACTATCTCATTGAACCATTTTTTGGGGACCTTGGTTTTTTTGAGGGGACCATGGTTTGATTATGCCACCTTCTCTCTAGTTATAAGGGATGTCCTAATGCGTTGAAATTACTAACTTGCCCTTAACCTAATTTAATTTAAAACCAACCTAATAACCACCTCTCTCTCTATATATAACCACCTCCTCCTCCCACCACCACCGCCCATCACCGCCGATAAATACCACCACCACCTCCGACCATCACCACCACCCACCACCGCCGATTACCACCACCACCTCATCCCACCACCACCGCCGATTACCACCACCACCACCTCCTCCCACCACCACCGCCGATTACCACCACCACCACCTCTGATTATCACCAACGCCAACCACCGATTACCACCATCACCACCAACCACCACCACCTCTATATATATATAACTTAATTTAAATCTTTAGCAAAGATATTCTCACAAACCCATTACTTGCCGTTTGTTTTTGGTTGAAAAAATGAGAAGTAATCATCCAAATGAGTTGAAAATGGAAGTTGTGGAGAGGTTTAATGGAGGTTACTGATCTTTGAGTTGGTTACTTATTTGTTCATCTCACAAGGCAAATGAACTACACATTCAGATGAGTTCGGTTACTTGTTCATCCTCACTAAGCAACCGAACTACACCTTCAGATGAGTTCGGTTCTATATGCTTTATAACTATGTTACCGAACTGTTGGCAAGTTCGGTTGTTTCGCATAAATGTATAAAACTGCCATGTAACCGAACTCTAGGGTTAAAAACATAAGAAAAAAAGTTGTCATGTAACCGAACCTTCTAATGCTTTTCCCATTATTTTTATTTCTCTTATAACCGAACTCTATCAACTTTGTTCGGTTATTTCGCAAAATTTTAAAACGCCATGTAACCGAACTCTACGGTTAAAAACATAAGAAATTTTTGTTTGTTAAGTTCGGTTGGTTGTGCAATTAATCTCAAGTTTGCGAAACAACCGAACTTATTAAACTTAGTTCGGTTGGATCGCAAAAGCATGTAGTTTGCGAACCAACCGAACCTTATACACTTGGTTAAAATTTATTTGTACATAAAGTTCGGTTAGTTGCGAACCAACCGAACATAACACTGCATGTCAGAGCTTCCATTAATATGGAGTTCGGTAACCTGCGTGTTTGGATCAAGCAACCGAACTACACCTTCAGATGAGTTCCTTACTTGTTCATCCTCACAAAGCAACCGAACTACACCTTGGATGAGTTCTAAGTTACTTGTTCTTCATATAAAGTAACCGAACTGTTCAAAATCCAGTTCAAAATTTTACATTTTTGGGGAAGTTTTTACCAATTCAACATACATTATCTAAGTCTGGAGCATACTTGTTCACCCAAATACTCTACCTCCGGTTGTGGTTGACCATCATTTGAATACTCAAAGGGGGTGAATTGGAAGAAAAAAAATTATTTTTCATGTTTTTCTCCTTCATCTTCTCTAACTCTACTCTCACAATAATTCTACTCAACTAATAATAAACCCATCTTTTAATTTAATCTCACTAATTGTTTTTAACTAAATCATTTCACTAATCATAACCTAAAATTAATAAAGAGGGTAGATTAGGTATTAAATAAATAACTAGATATGGGGTGACCTAGAATTACTTCTAATGTCTTTACCCAAAATAAAACCATGGTCCCCCAAAAAAGGTCAGTCCCCAAAAACGGTTCATCTTATTGTACGGACTTAGCCTAGATTATTCTGGGCCTGATTAATATTGTCTGGGCTTTTCTTCTTTAAGCCTTATACACTCTTTAAGATGACAAATTAACTTTATATTTTTAACAGATTAAGGGAGGGGAATTAACATCGATTGCTTTGCAATGATTCTGTTCAATAACTAAAGATTTAAGCTGATTTTGCATTCTTCATTCATTCATTCATTCATCCATCTTTCCATCATCTGTGATGCATTCTGTTGAGTAATGTAATGTAATGTTTGTAGTGTAATAGGAGTGTCAACTCCACATTTAGTTAGTGTGTGTAGGTGTGTGGCACACATGCTTCTCTAGTCATATATTGACTAATTAAGAAAGAGAATGTAATATGTTTTTTGAGAAAATGAAATAGAAGAGATAGAGTGGAAATACTTCCCCATCTCCATTTCAACCAAAATCAATCAAATATATTCAATCAAATCACAACAATTGGTATCTAGAGCTTAGATCTATATAGATTTGATCTTGGTGAGTAAAAAAATCAATTTCTACCCATTAAATCAAAAAAATCAGCAACATTTAAAGTTTTCAAAATCTAGATCTAGAAAAGAAAAACCCAATTTCTTCAATCAATCATCAACCAAATCAATGGCAAGTAGTAGTAACTCAAGTTTCTACATTCAACAACCTTCAATACCACTTTTTCATGGAGAAAATTATGATTTTTGGGCCATCAAAATGAAGACCTTGTTCATGTCACAAGATGTGTGGGAGATTGTACAAAATGGGTATGATGAAGTTGAAGATACATCAAATCTAGAACAACCCCAAAAGGATTTACTTAAGGAGAGTAGAAAGAAGAATGCAAAAGCATCCATGTACATTCAACAAGGAGTTGGAGACACTATTCTACCAAGAGTAATCCACTTTCCTATAGCTAAGGAAGCTTGGAATATCCTTCAACAAGAGTATGGAGGTAATAAGAAGGTAAGAGAATTGAAATTACATTCATATAGAAGAGATTTTGAGAATCTAAAAATGAATGAGAATGAATGTTTGAATGAGTTTTCTTCAAGAGTTGTTGAAATTGTTAATAATATGTTGATGTGTGGTGAGAAGATGGAAGAAAGAAGAATTTGTGAGAAGATATTGATTTGTTTTACCTAAAAATTTGAACCCATTGTGGCGGTTTTAGAAGAGACTAAAGATTTCTCTACATTAAAGTCACAAGAATTATGGGCTTCTTTGAAGGTGTATGAACAAAGGGTGTCGAGGCACTCGGAAAAATCAATTGAAAGTGCATTTCAATCAAAATTGAACTTGAACTCAAAAAATTCAGCAATGAAGCAAAGTGGGTACAAGGGCGATTCTTCATCTAGCTTCAAAGGAAAGGGAAAATGGAAGAAAGGAGGAGCTAATTCCAACAACTACACAAAAAGAGTGATTCGTCTCAAATACCAAGATGCAATTTTTGCAAGAAGAATGGTCATTTGGAGAAGAATTGTTGGAACAAAGGAAAACCCCAATGTCGCAATTGCAAGAAGTATGGACATTTGGAGAAAGATTGTAGATACAAAGAAGATGAAGAACAAGCCGGGGTAGAGCGGAAGAAAAAGAAGAAAAACAAAATTTGTTTTATGCTTGTCAAAGTGCCATGGTGACTTCCAAGAGTGAAGTTTGGTTTGTAGATAGTGGTTGTACAACTCATATGTCCAGGTGTGAAGAGCTTGTTTGTTGACATGGATACATCCATAAACTCTCTAGTGAAGATGGGAGATGGAAACATGGTTCAAGCTAACGGAAGAGGTACAATTTGCGTGCAAACTATCAATGGAGCAAAATACATTAGAGATGTGTTATATGTTCCGGATTTGGCACAAAATTTGCTTAGTGTTGGGCAACTTGTGGAGCTTGGGTATGCGGTTCATTTTGAAGATGGATATTGCACCATTTATGACAAGAAGCACAACAACAAGAGACAAGTCATGAAGAGTATCAAGATGGAGAAAAATAGAAGCTTTCCAATTATCTTTGGAAAGGAGAAGAATGTTGCATTGAGGATGGAAACCATTGATGAAACATGGTTATGGCATAAAAGACTTGGGCATTTGAATTTCAATAGTCTCAAGTTACTTTCCAACAAGAACATGGTGCAAGGACTTCCACAACATATCAACCACAAAGATGGAGTATGTGAAGGTTGTGCACTTGGGAAGCAACATCGCCAACCATTCCCAAAAGGTGTAGCATGGAGATCAAATGAACTTCTTGGTTTGGTACATACCGATGTGTGTGGACCAATGAAGACACCAACTCATGGAGGTAATAGATACTTTATCTTATTCATTGATGATTTAAGTCGTATGACTTGGGTGTACTTCATGAGACAAAAGTCCGAAGTTTTTAGCATCTTCAAGAAGTTCAAGAGCCTTGTTGAAAAGCAAAGTGGTCACTACATCAAAGTTTTAAGAAGTGATAGAGGCAAAGAATACAACAACAAAGAGTTTGATAAATTTTGTGAAGATGAAGGCTTGGAAAGGCAACTAACCGTGGGTTATACTCCTCAACAAAATGGTGTTTCCGAGAGAAAGAACCAAACCGTGATGGAGATGGCGAAGTCCATGCTTCATGACAAGGGTATGCCTAAAGTGTTTTGGGCCGAAAGCCGTAAACACCGCCGTCTACTTGATGAATAGGTGTCCAACAAAAGCCGATGGGATAAAACTCCTTTTGAAGCATGGAGTGGGAGAAAGCCATCAGAAGACATCTCAAAGTTTTTGGTAGTGTGTGTTATTCTCAAATTCCAAAGGTGAAGAGAACAAAGCTTGATGAAGCAAGTGAGAAGTGTATATTCATTGGCTATAGCCTCCAATCAAAAGGTTATAGGTTGTTTAGCTTGAAGAACAACACAATGATTACAAGTCGTGATGTCTTGTTTGATGAAGGGGCTTCATGGAATTGGGAAGAAGGTAAAATTGAGAAGAGAACCATTATTGTTGATGAAGAGCAAGAAAAATTCAGCAACAAATGAAGTAGAAGAAGGTGAAGAAGATGAGGAAGAACTACCTCAAACACCACCAAATACAAGACAAGGAGCATCTCCAAGTATGTCTCCAAGTACTAGTGCATCAACATCACCACCATCGGCACCAAAGAAGATGCATAGGTTGAGTGAAGTGTATGAAAGATGCAACTATTGTGTGGTTGAACCGAAAATTTTGAAGAAGCATCAAAAGAACCGGTTTGGATAAAAGCTATGGAAGAAGAAGTTTTTGTCATTGACGAGAACGATACATGGGAGAAGGTAGCAAGGCCAAGTGACAAAGAAGTTATTGGCGTGAAATGGATCTACAAGGTGAAGTACAATGCGGATGGAACGGTTCAAAGATACAAAGCAAGGTTGGTGGCAAAGGGCTACTCACAACAACCCGGTATCGACTACAATGAAACGTTTGCACCGGTTGCTCGTCTTGACACCATTAGAGCCGTGATTGCTATGGCGTCTCAAAAGGTTGGTTACTTTATCAACTTGATGTCAAATCGGCATTTTTGAATGGAGAACTACATGAAGAAGTCTATGTAGAACAACCACAAGGTTTTGTGGTGGAAGGAGAAGAAGACAAAGTATACAAGTTGAAGAAAAGCTTTGTATGGTCTCAAGCAAGCACCAAGAGCTTGGTATAGTGAGATAGATGGATACTTCAAGAGGCAAAACTTCAACAAAAGCAAGAGTGAGCCTACATTATATGTGAAGACAAAAGGTACGTCTATTCTCATCGTTGCCTTGTATGTTGAAGATCTTATCTTTACGGGTAATGATGCTCATATGATTGAGCAATTCAAGAGAGAAATGATGATGAAATATGAGATGAGTGACATGGGTTTGCTCAAGTACTTCCTTGGTATTGAAGTTCACCAAAGTGAAGATGGAGTGTTCATTTCTCAAAGCAAGTATGCCGAAAAAGGTGTTGAAGAAATTTGGTATGCTTGGTTGCAACCCCACATCAACACCACTTGTAGTGAATGAGAAACTCAAGAAGGATGATGGAGGAAGAAAGGTTGATGAGACTTACTATAGAGGTCTTATTGGAAACTTGTTGTACCTTACACATACAAGACCCGACATCATGTTTGTTCAAGTATGCTTTCTAGGTTCATGAGTTCACCTAGTCATTTACATCTTGGCGCGGCAAAGAGGTTGTTAAGGTACATACAAGGAACAATGAATCTTGGAATCATGTATTCAAGAAATTTGGATGTCAAATTAGTTGGCTATTGTGATAGCGACTTGGGAGGGTGTATTGATGACATGAAGAGTACATCGGGTTATGCTTTTTCTCTTGGTTCGGGTATATTCACATGGGCATCGAAGAAGCAAGAAACCGTAGCTCAATCCACCCAGGAAGCGGAGTACATTTCGCATCAATAGCTACATCTCATGTTGTATGGCTAAGAAGAATCATGGAAGACATTCAAGAGAAGCAAGAAGAAAGCACCGTAATCTTTTGTGACAACAAATCGGCGATTCTTATGTCCAAAAATTGGTTGAGCATTGTAGAGCAAGGCACATCAAACTCAAGTACCATTTCATTCGAGAAGCGGTTGAAGATGGTGAGATAGAACTCAAGTATTGCAAGACTAAGACCAATTAGCGGACATATTCACCAAGGCACTTCCCAAAGGAAAATTTCAACATTTCCGTGAACTACTAGGAGTAGAAGAACATCACATTAAGGAGGAGATTGTTGAGTAATGTAATGTAATGTTTGTAGTGTAATAGAGTGTCAACTCCACATTTAGTTAGTGTGTGTAGGTGTGTGGCACACATGCTTCTCTAGTCATATATTGACTAATTAAGAAAGAGAATGTAATATGTTTTTTGAGAAAATGAAATAGAAGAGATAGAGTGGAAATACTTCCCCATCTCCATTTCAACCAAAATCAATCAAATATATTCAATCAAATCACAACACATTCAAACATTCTTCCTCTTTCTCTGTATCGCTAATTCCTCTCTTTCTCCTCATCTGTACATTATGGTTTAATGTGATGATTGTTGCATTTTTATAAGAAATTCATATTTATATTTATATTTCATTCATCATTTTGCATCATCTGCACCTGCTTTGGCTGAGCACTATTTCATTTTGGCTAATAATTTGACAGTATCTGTTAGGAGTATTCTCAATCCTTCTTGCGCATCATTCCTTGGTTGTTTATATTTCCGGTTGTTTGCTCTGAATGATTATTTTTTTTTCGTTTTAAGTTAAAAATTGATTACTGTTTTCCCTATTGATTGGCTTGTTTTATTCTGAATGATTACATTCTTCCAATTTAATTTAGAGATTGAGTACTGTTTTTATTCGTGTTTTTTTGGCAAAGGTATTTTAAAATACTGAAACAGAGAGGATTCCATTAGTCTAAGAAGATAAAAACACAATTCATAGAAAATACTGAATCACATTAAACTAAACAACTAGAAATTCAAAGCAACTTAATCTTCATCCTTCCCTGGTCTTTCGCCTACTTGTGCTTGGTTTATTTATCTGTTGCAGTCCTAGACGAATCTTTTCCTTCTTTTTCTTCATTGTTCATCATCGGATTCTTCCACTTCTATCAAGCCCCCGTCCCTTTCTTGCTGATATATTGCAGACTTTTCATGCACATAAGCATAGTCCATACCCGGTGGATACTCTGTTAGAAAATAGTTGGAAGTCACCGGAACTCCGGTGGCCAATCTAACCTGCAAATCCTTGATTGCTTGCTTCCCCAATCTTTCTTTCTCTTCCTTGCTTAAGTTGCATAGATCTAGTCGTTGTGCTTGTGCAGGGTACATAAATGCTTCTTGGTTACATATGTTACACCTAAAATATTGCATACGGTGAAGCTGGCCTTCCTGACAGCGTATCCCTTAGTAGATGATATTGGAACACCTAATGGAATCCTATAGTGGTTACAAGCCATTGATCCTAAAATCTCTCTGTTTCTCTATGCTTTCCGTTATCTTTGGTTTTTATCAATACCGAAATGAGGTTTTTATAGTTAGTACGAACCTTTGGTTTTCTCGCTGCATTTGATCTCTTTTCAATTCCTGTACGTTTCGTGTTTTATTGATTCAGACGTCTCTTCTTCTTGTGCAATTCATCTAGTAAGTTTTTTGCTGAGTTGTGGCAATATGCATTTATAAGGTTCAAATTCAGACTAGTTAGACTCCTCTTGTCCCCTAAGCTCCTCGATTCAGGCTACCCTATTAGTAGCATGAATTTTCTTTGACTTGATTATTTCGTTTAGTCTTCCCATTAAAGTTGAGAGTAGTATCAATCCTTTGGCTAACCCTATTCTATGTCATATCCCTTCTAAAATTTAAATACATTTAGCTCTTCCTAATTTCGACGTGCAGCTCTTGTCTTGATTTTATTTTTGCCTTTTTCAAGGAATTTAATGCGTAACTTTCTGCTGCTGAATGATTTAGTTTGATCAATCGTCATGGAAATCCTAAGAGTTATACTTTCCTAGACAGAAGGACAAGGTTTCAGTCAAGGTATGTTGACGGACAGAGTCAAATGGGTAGAAGAGAATCGGGTGGAAATCACGTTCTAGCCCCTTAAACGGTTAACCTAATCAAACCAGACAAGGGTTAGGTGAATAAGCCATACCCATTATTCTGAATCCATACCCAACTTCCCTGTGAATACATTTTCTACCTTTTCCCCTCCGGTTTCCTCATTTTCTTCTTCTTTTTGGTAAAAACCTAGCAGAGACTATTGAGTTTGATGGATGGGTGAAGTAATTCTATGATGAAGTAGATGTGTTCTTTGCGGTTTATCTATTTCAACACCAACATTCTATACGTGGTTTTTGTAGGATTTAATTTGATTTTTAACTTCTCAGGAATCGAGCGATAACGAAGTTTAATTCAAAGGTATCTACTTTGGTTTATAACTATGGTATTATTGGAAATCGTCTTTGTATCTAACCACGAGAAGATTCAATTAAGAACACAGGTTATGAATTAACTCTTTATTGGATTCTAATGTTTCTGATATGGGAATTAATGGTAAGTTTGTTTTATCTTCTTTTAGTTTTTCAATTTTTCCTTATAGATTTATGCTAAATTTGAAGAATTCTTGATAAGTTTTTTATGTTTTAGACGATTTGGTAGATAACATTTTTTCGGTAGATAAAATTGTTCAAAAATTAGTCAATTGAAGCAATAGACCTGAATTTATCCCTGAATTAATGATTAATTAAAATGTGCACATCAATATTGAGTATGCTTTAGGCGTTTAGGATTGTCCAATAAATTTGTCATGGTTCCGATAGATTGATCTTTTTGGTATCTACATTTCACCTTCAAAGGGATTATGGTTTCTAATCGAAAATTTATCTCTTTGGATTAATTTTTCATATGAAGATCACAATTGTTTGTCGTGATTAACATGCATAACCATGAAATTGCACTTTAAGTGTTTGTTGAATCACATGCATAATTAGTTTTTTACTTGGATTTTTTTGGGTTTGGTCTTTGATATGAATTGCACTTCATGTGTGTGTTTGAATTCCTTCAAAGAAAACTAATGTTTTTACCCGTTTGTCCATGGTGTTGCATAAGAGTAGTAAATTGCATAGAGCTCTATGTCGTACCACTTTGGTATTCATATTATATTTACTATGATATGTATCATGTTTAAGTGTTAGAGAATTAGATGAGTTCGTAAACCATCTTGAAATTAGAAATGGCCTCAAAGCCGAGAGGGAAAGAAATCTTGGGTGTTAATAGAATCGGAAAATTTGTACTCCTAAAAAATAGACAATTAAGGAAGGATAACAGACTTATATGATTGATTCCGTTTTCTCGTTTCTTGAGATTTTTTCTTTTTCTTAGGTACGGTTTTAGGGTCACTTTTTCTAATTTGTTTTTGTTTGCTTAATGTAGGCTTCAGTAAAATTAATGTAGGTCAAAGTGACGGCGATGGCGAGAAGATGATAGGTGCAATCACTAAAGTCTAATAGCAAGACATCCATCGAGAGTACGTCCTACATTCATTTTCGCTTTATAGACGATGGTAATCATTGACTTATGGTAAATTTTTCGTACTTCGTTATTGTTTCCTTAATGTCGTCTTTTGTAGAATTAAATACTAATTTTCCACTTGCAGACCGGACACTTTCATGGGTTCCAACCCTGAACTTCATATCTCAGGCGTGTTATCTATGCCTCATACACATGCTTCAAAGGTTTCAACTCGAGATTCTTACTATTGGTTTGATCTCATTAATCATTTTGTAAAACATATAAAGTTGAGGAAGGATTTGATTATGGTCGGTTGAAGTACGGTACCTTCATTGGTTCTTTTATATATTTTTTCTTAAAATCATCATGTCCCTCTCATCTTGGATCCTCTTTGTTCCAAAGAGGAGTTGTTCTTAGCATTCTATGTGATTCAAGGATCAATTTGGGGAACTCCACAAACAAGGATTTTTACGACTCTTATGAAGTATTTTTTGTGATGAGGTTAGCATTGTATTTATTTTTAGGATCGGAAAAGACATATTTGGGTGAATTACATATATTGCCTCAAGGGTTTCAGGGACAATTCATCACCGCATCTTATATCTTTCCATCGACAAATATGTCAAAGTAAGATTCCAACTTCGCTATCTTATTGCATCAAATCTTATATATTCTCGGTCATCGTTGATTTGTATCAATAGATTGATAACAAAAATCTGGATCTTTACGTTATTATATCAGTCTTAGTATTTGTATGCCAGCCAATTGCTAACTCATTGCCAAACCAATCTCAGGAGCACCACATTTTAAGCAAGAGCGAAAGATCAAATATTTGTGGGCACGATGAACTCGCAAAAAGCTCTATGTTGTTGTACATAATGAATGCCATTCAATACGAGTAGTCGCACTGGGTCATTTTCTTTCAACATTAGAGTCTCTGAGAAGCTTCCAATAGTGTAGTAAAACCTGATATCACTGGATATCATTGGACTTTACTTCCCAAAGAGAGTGGTGTTCTCATGGAAGCTTTAGAACCTAACGACTAACACAATTTAATTTATAAAATATAAATCATCGTGCCAATTTATTTTATACTACCGTGTTAGTACGATAACCAATTTGTTTTATATGATCATTGTAAGTATGATACCCAATTTATTTTGTATGATCATCTCGAAATATTTTATCTATTTATTTATCGTGTTATTTGTTGTTTGGATAGTAGTTATAGTTTAAAACTTGGTTGGATGGGATTCTACTAAGAAGCCATCTCTCGGTCTTCGACTATATTTTTGGAGGCCATGAACATTACAATGGCTAATGATCTGAACTTTGAGTTTTTATTTATAGATAGGATCATACTCAACTTTAAAGTTTTCATTTATAGATGAGATCGGTATGGTACTCTGGGTATAGTAGAGAAGCTTATGTTAGAGACTAATAGATCTCTTCATAATTAATTACCCATATACAACTGGGTCCTCGTAAAGAACCAACTTCAAAACCCATATTTGAAGGCTAACTATGGTTGGACTATTAACTATGATTAAGGTAAAGAAGACAGAAAAAATGAAACTTAATAAATACAGTGGATGAATCGGTTTGTCCGTCAATATAGGTTGACCGAAAACTAATCAGTCTATAAATTGATTGAAATGTAGAGATTTCAGTGAGGATTGCTCATTTAGTTTTTATTTTTGTTGTCGAAATTTGATTGGTCGAGGTTTATTTGAATTAGATTTTTTTCACTAGTTTAAGGTTAGTTTATGGAGGTTTTTTTGATGTTGGAATAAAGTAGACATCTTATTTATACATGGTTTGCAGAACTCTCAATGCTCTTATTCTCCCTTCGTCTCTTGTGTGGTTTGCTTTTGTGAGTCTTTCTTCCTTCAGATCCTGTTTAATATGGGCAAGTATTTCGAACACTAAGCATGAGCATAAATTAGGTGAACACTAAGCATGAGCATAAATTAGGTGAACCTATTGGATTAATTGCTAGTAGAATAGAAATTCTGAGTCGAGTAGAAAAGGGTAGCTTCGAATGTGAACCAAAAGTGTTAGTTTGGGTAAATATTGAAAAACCTCTTGTGATGAAACTTCTAGTGAAAGTGGATCCGTTTCCAGTTAGAAAGTTATCTTTCACCTATCATAACCTTCCCTCAAAATTTTGTTCCCACTGTTTCTGTTTTGGTCATAAGAACACTCATTGCGCCATTCTCCAACACCGGCCTTTAGAAGATATTTACGACATTTCAATGCCTTCCCCTCGACATACGGATGATATCTTTTGGTTAGACAATACTGCTATACATATTTGGAACCCTCAAGATAATACTGACGCACATGGAAACATGGAACCTGTAGAAAATTTCTTGAACATACCTGGCAATGGAGAGACTCTTTCTGAACTTTTCGGAGAAGTGCACCCTTTAGGTGAGTTACAAAACACAATGCCGGTCCATGTGGATTGTAACTATGAGGTTTTGGGACCGGTAATCTATGATGAAGACATGCCGGAAGATTCTAACTCCATTCTAGGTAAGAGAACTTACCCCTTTAACTTACCTGAAAACTTCATCCCAATTCATGGTGATGAAGCTGAATCGGTGGACTCGGGCAACTCGGAGACTCGTCGGGTTTTAGCTTCTATGGCTCAGACCGTTGAGGATTCTACTTTCGGTTTTGGAACAGAACCTACTCCCCCTATTCCTATCATTTCTAGATCTGAACCAAAACCGGAACAAGGGTTAGTTAATAGGAGGATTTCTTTATCTTCCCCTCTTTTGAAGATGCTCATGAACATCTTACATCACCAATTTCTTCTGTGTCCTTTGCATCCTCAACTTTTTCATATCATGATAATGAAGCTCTCTTAAGTCAGCAAACACCGCATACATGTACTGCATTTCCTGCATCTCTGCAAAAGTCGGCTTTCAAGCTTTCAGTACCAGAATTTCCATCCTCTTCCTCCCCTGAAGGGCTTCGAATTTTGGTAACTGATTCAGACAATCAGCTTAATATTAATCAGTATGGCTCAAATCTTAAAGAACAGAATCAAGCAACATATGGGTTTTCACTAATTCCCTTTTTCCTTAATTCTCCATCTGAGCAAAAGGGCGAAATCCAGGTAACCCTTTATCCCTAAATTTCTGAATTAATTCTAATATTTGATTCAATATCTGCTTAAGTCTCTTTGAAATTTATTAGATATCCCTATAATCCCTTTAGTTTTCTTTTAGTTTATGATTTTAATTTCATCATGAAAATTATTGCATGGAACACTCAAGGCCGTGGAAACCCTTTTACTCAAAACCACCTTAATAAATTGATAAATGGAGATAAACCTGAAATTCTATTCCTTTCTGAAACTAAATCTAAGAAACACCTAGTTAAATCACTACTTAAAGACCACCCCAATGCCCACATAGTTGACCCTATAGATCACCGGATGTTTTAGCACTAGCTTGGGCGGATGGCTTCTATTTTGAAATAGTTCATTAGAAGGTAAATATGATTAATATCCTAGTTCGGACCAAACCTAAGTCAAAAAAATGGCTTCTCACTTGCTTTTATGGCAGTCCCTATCCCCATAATCGAAAAGAGATATGGAATTTCTTAGCTGATATCTCTAAGCAAGTTGATAACAATTCAACACCATGGATGCTTTTAGGAAACCTTAATATATATGATTTTTAGTCAAGAGGACAAAATGGGAGGCTTACCTTTTAATAATTCTGATAGTGTTTTTTTTCCATAATGTTTTATCCAATGCTGGCCTTCTACATTATGGGTTTAGGGGATATGCTTATACATGGAATAACCATAGAGAAAATGATGCTAATATCCAAGAAAGACTTGATAGAGCTGTAGCTAATGTAGAATGGAGCTCTAACTTCATTAATGCTGAACTCACTCATCTTGTGGCAGCACGATCTGATCACTGCCCTATTTCACTAAACTTAGACACTGCTAGCATCAAATCTTCTTACACTTAAGTTTTATGACACTTGGCAAAAATAAATCTCATGTGTTCAAACCATAAAAGACTCTTGGGATTATATCATTAGAGAAAATCCAACTCGGTCTTTGATTCTAAACCTTCAATCTTTACAACCCAATTTAAATTTCTGGAAGAAGAATATTTTTGGCATCCCTTCTAAACAAATTAAACAAACATTGTCTCAAATTAGTAATCTGAATAACTCTACCTTTATATTCAAGAAGGAAGAAAAACTTAGAGCTAAACTATCTTTACTAGAAAATCTCTATGCTACTCAAGAAGCCATAGCAAAGCAACAATCTAGAGATGACATGTAATACCCCGATATTCGGCAGTGGTTGGTCGAATGGAATATAAGTAATGATTTGTCATTTCCTAACACCGAGGCATGATGGGTACACTTGGCTGAGTTGTGGAAAAAAACTTCTTAGTTAAGCGTGCTTCGGTACGGAGTAGTCACGGGATGGGTGACCTCTCGGGGAAGGCTCGCTGGCTTCAGATAACCGCATGATAGTAGCCGTTGAAAATCCCACACTCTTTGGATAGCCAAGTAGTGGGTAAGTGGGAACAATATCGGTGTTAGTTGGGATACAACCGGGGACGGTTCACTTGTGCTCGGGTGAGTGAGAATGCTGGCCGTTGAAATGGATACGGTCTCACAAGAGGCGGGAACGTCTACGTTATACCGAGGCCTTTCATCACAATTGGCTCCAGAGTTGGCAGAAAACTCTACAGTTAAGCTTGCTCAAGCGGGAGTAATCCAGGGATGGTTGACCATCCAGGAAGTTTCTATTTGGATTACCGCGAACGATGCCGTTGAAAACCCCACACCTGCGGATAACCGTAGTGGAAAAGTGGGGACAATATCGATGGAGGTACGGGTCATTACAAATGGTATCGAGAGCCGACGACGGGTCACCAAGTCGAGGGTGGGAAGGTACGCCGGAGGGGGTTGGTCCAGTGCTTCTCATGAGGGCGAGGGAACGTCGGAGATCCGGGATATGAAATATTCCCCGAGTCGAGGGACGACTCCAATTTGGTGGTGGTATTGTAATACCCCGATATTCGGCAGTGGTTATATCGGTGTTAGTTGGGATACAACTGGGGACGATTCACTTGTGCTCGGGTGAGTGAGTATGCTAGGCCGTTGAGCTAGATACTGGTATCACAAGAGGCAAGGAACGTCTACATTATACCGAGGCCTTTCATCACAATTGGCTCCAGAGTTGGCAGAAAACTCTGCAGTTAAGCGTGCTCGGGCGGGAGTAATCCAGGGATGGGTGACCATCCGTAAAGTTTCTGTTGGATTACCGATGCCCGTTGAAAACCCCACACTGCCGGATAACCGTAGTGGACAAGTGGGGACAATATCGGTGGAGGTACGGGTCATTACAAATGGTATCAGAGCCGACGACGGGTCAGCTCCCGAGGGTGGGAAGGTACATGACCGGTTTGTCAACCGTGCAAATATAATTTCACTTTCTCACTCAACTAGATATAAATATAGTATGCGATAAGAAAGAGTTCGTATCCAAAGAGAGGCTTTTGTTGTTATAAAAATTCAGTTTCTAAAGTAACCACAGAGGGATTTTTGTTTTATCTGAGCAATAAAAGTAATTGAAAGCAAAGTAAATAATTCGAATTATCAATAAGGAGAAGATATTGGTCACGGGATAGTATCATTCACAAACATGTATTTTCATCAACGATTAGAATTGGTATTTTAATCTCTCATTTACTAAAAGTCCTAGGATACCTTGATGCAAGTATATCCCGCTAATTCCACCCCGATTTCATCACAACCACATTAAAAGATGCATATGTGAATTCTTCCTAGAAAGCAACCTAAAGTGTAAAAGCACAATTAGATTTAACTCCCTAAAAGCAATAATTTCTATGGAATAA
Organism: Papaver armeniacum; assembly: GCA_023531295.1. NCBI lineage: Eukaryota > Viridiplantae > Streptophyta > Magnoliopsida > Ranunculales > Papaveraceae > Papaver > Papaver armeniacum. The sequence goes on along the minus strand of JAJJWW010008975.1, from coordinate 469,824 downwards.
GACTAATCAAGGCAATCAAATGTATAAAAGCACTAATTCAATTTAACCAAGGTTATGATTCATATGTGATTATAAAGATGTATCACTACAAGTAATAGCCACACTATGCTACTTAGAATCAGGGATAAACAACTATTTCGTATTGAAAACCCTAATATAGCTCTAGAGATGAACGCAAATCGGATTGATTCCGGACTCAACCTAACAAGTATTCAAATCATATAACAATATTAATAATGAATCACAAACAATAAATTATTGAGACAAAACTAATTCATTGAATCAAATAACATGTTGGAAATCAACTTTTATCCCATAACCAATAATATGTGTTTAGCTACTCATAGCTACGGAGTTCATCATAAAAATATTAATTGAAAAGAAGAAGATGAACAAAAGCAAACCCTAGAAGCGTAAACAAAACCGGCTCTCCAAAGTTCCAAGAATAATATGTGTTCAAAGTTGTAGAAGACTTTCCTTTAAATAGCTCTCTTGTTTCCAAAATTAGGTCTAGTCTTCAAAGTCCATTAGATGAAAATCCACCAAGCCCATAAGTGAGAGAAACCCATGTAGAAAATATGCCCCAAGAACCGTCAGGAAAGTCATTATGGCGGGAAATCGGGCTAATCCGCACCGGAAACCGGTTCGGGGACCGCAAAATCCACCTCCCACCGTCAACGGGCCACTCGTCCGAGTCAACTCGGGTCAAGTTCTTGAGTCAAACCGGTAAGAAAGGTACCGAGTCGTGGTCTAGTCGACGAGTCGGTCTGAGATTAAGGTGAGTCGATCACCGACTACCGATCGAGCCGATTTAGCCTTGGCTCGAGCCATTGCATAGGCCATATCATGTTTGCACCAAGATGGTGCATCACTCGATCACTTCCCGGCAAGATGGCTGCATTCTCGCACACCGCAACCTCACTTCGACCTTCATCTTCTTGTTTATCCGAGCAACACAACCTCGCATCATCTCTCAATGCCACTCCGAGACTCAAATTTAACATCTTCTTCATGGCAACAAACAACACTGTCTCATGACCATCTTGAGCCACCACCATTGCAAACTCATTCATTCTGCAGTTTATACATACATCTATAATTCTCAAAGTCTTCCATGCACCGCTCCAACTTCAACATAGCAAATAGCACCTCCTCGTGCCAACAATTCAACCCCATAGCAAGAAGACCTCATGGCTCATGTGCACTAAAGGCATTCATGCACAAACTCAACAGCATTACACCTGCATCTCAGTGCAAATCCCATTTCTCGTAACCTGCAATGTTATCATCCTAACATTCATCTAAACAAACCCGTTGCATTTCATCCATTCCCAGCTGTAGCTAGAACCAGCATCCACTACATTAGCTTCACCATTTCAACCCATCTCAGGTCTTGCAATTCATCACCAACATCTCCCTGGCAAGCAACAGTATCTTCATTGAGCCACACACCATGTATGCAATGTCAGATGCCAACAACCAACAACTCAGAACCCATTATAACCATATCCCTGCAATCTCAGACCTGCAATTTCATTCTACACACACCATTTAAGTTGTTCATCATCTCCTCAAGCCAACAGACCCCTACAGAATCACCATTAACCCATCTCAATGAACCAGTTATGGCACCTGCATCTCACACAGCCATTGCTTGCTTCCATCTGGAGCCAACCAACACCTCCATTTCCTTGCCTTATATCACCACCAGTAAGAGCACCACCAACTCCATCTGAGCCTTGAAGCTCAAACCCAACAGCAGCAACCACTTGCACCTGAGACCTGCAATCTCCTAGTCTGCCAGAGCCTTCCATTTTAGCTCAGGATCACCTGTCTCAGTCAAATCCACAACTCAGACCACCAAACCCATGTTTCTTAAATCCAGCAGCATCTTCTTCATCTCAAAACCCATAATTCATTGAACTCATCCACTATCGAACCCTAGACTCCACCTACAAACCACCAGATGCAACTTCCTTCAATTTCTGTTCAAACCCATCTCAGTCACAACTACACCAATCTCTTGTTGATTCAACCATTCAACCCCCCTTCAACTTCATCTCATCTTCCTTGGTCTGAATCCAACACCAACACAGGCAACCAATTCAATTTTAAACCCATTGTTCCTTGTTTGTCTTCAAACTAGAATCTCCATCTGAGACTCAGAACCCTAACCAGCTTCATTCATCACTTCAATCCAGAAATCAATTGCAAACCCGTCTCTGGCTGTATTCATGGTATCAAAAGCCAGATGAAACCCTTACCAGATTCACTCATACATCAGCAGAAACCATATCTTCTTCCCTTGTTCGTCTGTTAATCACCCATTAAGCACAGCTTCTTGAATTCCTTCTCTAATTTGCAGATTCTTCCATTTTCAGATCCCTAATTTCACATCTCATCTCCCCTTCAATCAATGGCACAATTCGTCACAACAACAATTAGCTAAAACCATTTCTTCAATCTCGTTTCCTCCCTGATTCTCAGAATCACATCAACGTCTTCATTCAATTTCAGACACATTAAATGTGTGTAGCCTCCTCCTCTCACTTTCATGGGAAGAAAATAATGAAAAGATAAATTCTTCTTTAGACTTTAGGGTTGTGTAGGAAAAAACCAGTGGATATGGCCACCTTGGTGAAACGGATAAGGGTTACCCAGAAATGACCCTGTAAACCTTAAATAGGAAAAGGGCCTCCTTCTTGCATGGCTTGTCGGTTTTGCGGAACCGATCGCCTATTCACTTCTTAGCTCAACCGTAACTAGCTTCGCTGCCGTGAATTGGTCTTTCGCTCTTTTTCGCTTTAAATGGGTGATTTCTTCCTTTTGTTCTCGGTGACTCCATTGCACCTATAAAACTCAAAAGCAAACATAAGATACATAATTCACACGAAAAAATAGCAAAGAAAGCATAAACTCTGGATAGTAAATACGATGTATTCTACACCTATCAAATTCCCCCACACTTAGACTTTGCTAGTCCTCGAGCAAATCAAACAAAACAAAACTTATTCTAAAGAATACATACAACTCCGTGTCGTCGAGGCTACGGTCACTTTTAGCATAAATAACAAGCCTTTAAACCACTAGGTGGCCCTAGTGGACGAGTCTTAGTCTCATGAGGGTTTACTAGAGATATACCCACAAAACCTATTTTTCCAACTTACTAGTTCTCCGAAATGATAGTATCCAACGCGCTAAGAAGACATAGAGATTTTGCACACTAGTCATAAGAAGTTAGACATAAATGAACACAATCTCATCCTTAAAAAGTTGAGAGAAAATAACCATCCCTTCTCGAAAGAATTTCGGGTTCGGAGTGATCGAAAGTCTCACTCGCCTCACAAGAAAGGGTTTTATGAAGTTGCTCTCAATAATAAACAGCTCTTTATGAGTCACACATGTGTCCAGGTAGGAGTGAAGAGAGAATTCTGAGACACGTTGAATGGTAGGAAGGCAAAACCCTCCGAATGTTTTGAAAACCCACATCTTTTATCATTTTTGAAAACCCATTTTTCTGACGATCTCTACGAAAGGAAATCAACCACTTAACGAAGGTGGGAATGTGCTTACTTACCTCGTTATTCGCTCAAGGTGCAGCCTAGCACCACTCTCACAGCATCCATATAAACGTCTTCGCTCTTCAATCGGTGTCTTCATCTTCGTCTTCGGTCTTCAACTCTTGACGATAACTCTTGAACTTCATAGAATCTTGACAATATAACTCTTTTCCTCAAATTCCTTGTTGCTTGAAACTTCATTATAGATATTCCTCCTTTCCATTGGCTTTATTGAAAGAACAAAATTAAAAACGAACTATACAGACTCAAAATTTGATACAATGGATTTTTCTTGTCTCTCTTTTTTTTTTTTTTTTTTTTCATTTTTTTTTCCTATTTTTTTTTTCATATGAGACAAGAAAAATAAAACAAATACAAAATTAAAAACAAGACAAAATAATAAAAACTAGTAACAAACCTAAAAATTTTCTCTTGTTTTTTTTTTTCCATTCATTTTTTTTTCTTTTTTTTTTTCAATTTTTTTTTCCTCAATTTTTTTTTTCATATGAGACAAGAAATAAACACAAACTGAAAATAAAATTGCAAGTACAAAGGCCATGGTGTGAGTACTTTACCGCTTGATTCTTCACAACTTATATGTCTTGATATCATAAACTCCTCGAAATCTCATCTTGATAATCTTCGCTCTTGTACATAAAATCTTCAACTTGTAAAAATTCTGCTCCTTGTCTTGTTGCTTTACTAAATAAAAATCTGCTCATTTCTGCATCAAGTTGCTTGTAAACCTTGAACGTCTTCAACTTTCCTTCAAATTTGTGATGCTCCTCTTGTTGATGATGATGGTGTTTCTATGGACCTGTTGGTGTAGAGAGAGATAAGGTGGATGGTGCTAACTGCGAACAAGATTCCAAGTGTTATGTAAGTTAGCAATTCGATGTCACCATCATGGTTGATAAAAATAGCACTCAAGAGATCAAAATAGTGCTTCTATGGTGGGAGGTTGGGCAGCTCACCATTCTCGCCCGGAGTTTACGTCTGGTGACACACACTCTAAAAGCACAAATTTAGACAGTACAAAAGAATTGAAGGTCGGTGCCTCACATGATGTAACATGGGTAGTCTCCACTATATGGGATCACTACTCTAATACCGAATTCGACTGCACCTTATTTGCCACTGGCATGGTTAAATCCAACTTTAACTCTCATACAATTAAGAAACCCGATCATGTTCTCTGTCATCTCTAAGTTCAGTCACTATTATGAGAATCTCGATGTAATCTTAGCGACATGTATACTATGTGACTCTAAACTAACTACAAGTTGGAGTTTTCTTATTCACTATTTTACACAAAAGTTGAAAACTTTGAAAAATTTACAAAGCAAATGCTTAACCACTCCCCCACACTTAAACTTTACATTGTCCTCAATGTAAATTGGATCGTCCAAAGTAAGTCAAGGTGGGAAATTCTAAAAAAAAAAAAAATCAGAAAAAACAAGACAAGAAAAAACTAAAAACAAGACAAGAAATAAATACAAGACAAGAAATACTCATCCGATGGGTTGCCTCCCAATTAGCGCTTGGTTTAAAGTCGTGGGACCGACTATCTCCTTGCTTTCTATGACTCCTCCGGAGGGAGTACATCCACAAAGTTAACTCCTTCCACCACTTCTAAGTGAAATTCTCATAATATGGTTTAAACCGTGCCCATTAACTTTAAGTTCTTTCCCCGTAGCTATGCTACGAATTTCCACTGCACCATGAGAAAACACATTAGTAACAATAAAAGGTCCGATCCATCGTGACCTTAATTTACCCGGAAATAATTGCAAGCGAGAATTAAACAAAAGCACTTTCATCCCGATAGGTGTCTTGTATGCGGTTCTATAAGCCCACAAAGCATCATTAAGTCGCATGCTCCAATCTTTCCTTGTTGGGTTCACCGTCTTCTCTAGAATGGATTTCACCTCCCTGCTAGAAACCTCGGCTTGTCCATTTGTTTGGGGATGATAAGGTGTTGCAATCTTGTCGACACATTGTACTTCTTCAACAAGCCTTGTAAAATCCTGTTTTTGAAGTGAGAACCCCATCGCTAATTATGGCTCTTGAATTCCAAACCTTGCAAAAATATTAGCTTGCACAAAATCAAACCACTTTAGAATCATTAGTTGGGGTGGCCTTAGCTTCCACCCATTTCGAGACATAATCAACATCAAGTAAGATATAAAGATTCCCATGGGAGTTGACAAAAGGACCCATAAAATCAATACCCCATACATCAAAAACTTCAATAAATTGAATAAAAGTTTGTGGCATTTGATTTCGAGCACCTAGATTGCCTGTTCTTTGGAACCTATCACAAGTTGTACAAAATATATGTGCATCCTTAAACAAGGTTGGCCAATAAAAACCGCTTTCAAGTACCTTGTGAGCGGTTCTCTTACTCCCAAAGTGTCCTCCGTGAGCATAAGAGTGACAAAAAGATAAGATAGAATTAAATTCAGATTCCTGGAACGCACCTTCGTATTACTTGGTCACTACCATGTTTCCATAAGTATGGATCATCCCATATGTATTGGTTCCCCAATTTCTTAAGTTTGTCCCTCTCAGCACGAGACAAGTTCTTTGGGATTTGTTTAGATACCAAGTAATTGACAATATCGGCATACCATGGTTCTCCAAAGGTAATTGAGAATAGTTGCTCATCCGGGAAACTCTCACGCAATGGGATAGCTTCCTTGTCCACAACAAGAAGACGGCTCAAATGATCCGCAGCAGGTGTTCTCAATTCCTTTCTTGTCCTTGATTTCAATATCAAACTCTTGCAAGAGTAATATCCATCGTATGAGCCTCGGTTTCGCCTCTTTCTTTGTAAGCAAGTATCTAAGTGCTGCATGATCAGAAAAGACAACAACTTTTGTACCAATTAGATAAGAGCGAAACTTCTCTAAAGCAAAAACAATGGCTAACAACTCTTTTTCAGTGGTTGTGTAGTTTTGTTGGGCCTCATTTAACGTTCTAGAAGCATAATAAATAGCATGAGGAATCTTCCCCACACGTTGCCCAAGCACCGCACCAACCACATAATCACTAGCATCACACATGAGCTCAAAAGGCTTGCTCCAATCCGGTGGTTTAATGATAGGGGTTGATATCAAAAGTTCTTTCAAACGATTGAATGCCGCCATACACTTTTCATCAAAGTTAAAAACCACATCTTTTTGCAATAAGTTACAAAGTGGTGATGCTATCTTGGAAAAGTCCTTGATGAATCTACGATAAAAACCCATGACCAAAAAAAGAACGTATCTCCCTCACCGTAGTGGAGGAGGTTAGAAGCACGAATAAGGTCTATCTTAGATTTATCAACTTCCAAGCCTTTAGAAGATATTATATGGCCTAAAACTATGCCATGAGTTACCATGAAATGGCACTTCTCCCAATTCAAAGACAAGATTTGTTTCAACACATCGTTCAAGGATTAGAGACAAATTGTTCAAGCAAAGGTCAAATGAATCACCAAAGACACTAAAATCATCCATGAACACTTCGATTATGTTTTCAACATACTCTGACAAGATACTTACCATATGACCGGTTGTCGTAAGCGTCAAAAATATAATTACACTTTCTTACTACTTAAAATATAAATATAGCAAGGGCAAGAAAGGATCGATCCCACAGAGAGGTCTAGGTTGTCAAATTGTTATGGTCTCCTATATAAAACACCGAGGATTTTCAAATTTTTATAAACTAAATAAATAAAAGCAAAACAAATAAAAGTAAACACGCAAATCAAGGATGTGAAAATATTGGATAAAGGTTTCATCTTCAATTGTAAACAAGTTTATGAATATATGAATAGAATTCGTATTTAATCTCGCTATCATCAAAAGCCTAGAGAATCAAGAGAGCAAGATAATCTATTAATTTCCTAATTCATCACACACACATTAGAGCTGCGTATGTGAATTCTACCTAAAGAATAACCTAACGCCTTGCGCTAATCAAGTTCAATTCCTAGGCGCATTAAGTTTCGTAAATAGGCTAATCAATGCAATTGAAATACATTGCACAAACAATTGAACAAAGGTCAATTTCTATATGAATACAAGGATGTATCACTACAACCTAGAATCATATCATGCTACTCGTATTCAAGGTTATCGCCGATGAAAACCCTAAAATAGCTATAGATATGGATGTGAGTTCAATCAATTCTAGACTTAACTAAACAAACATTCAATCATATTGCAATCCATCAATCATGCAATTATTGTAACCAGTAGAAATCAAACGATAATATTGAGAGAAAACTAATTCATAAAAATCATAACTTGGTTGCAAAATCCAACTACATCTTCAACCAATAATAAAAACTTAGTTACTCATGGCGTAGGAGTTCATAAAGAAGAAGAGAGAAAACCTATCATGTTTCTAAACCTCCAACCAAAAGTATGAGTTCTCCCTAATGGAGATATATCTAGGTTTAGAGAAAAGTTCTATTTTTATGACTCTCCCAAAGGATACCCAAAGTAGGTCAAGTCTTCTCAAAACCCGTCTCAAATTCGTCCACCAAAGCCCATGTGTGAAAATAAGTCTCTCGGAATTTGGGTCCAAAACCGGTCGACGGATTGCGACGCCATCACCGGATCCAGTCACCGTGTCGCTTAATCCGTCGCGGAAAATATCTCGTGCCACCTTTGTCATCGTGTACTATCACCGGGCAATTCTACACTTCCAAAGAGGCCCGCTTTGCTTCTCTCGCAGTCCACATTCACAAAAACCATTTTAGCCAATTCCTTGTTTCTCTTGAAACGCACCCAAAAGCGTGGTCCGTAGCTCATATGTCCTGGCCATCAATTCTTGCATCCGACTCATACCCCCTCGCGATTCACTGAAACATTGCGATCGACACTTTAACCTCTCAAATCCGGGGTTGACGAACTATGCTCACCCGGCTCACCAACTCGCTCCATTTTTCGCACTATCATACCGCTAAGACCACGCCATATCGGCTCCCATTGTGGCCTAACCATTACCTTGTAGCTTTCCCGATCTCGAGACCACCACGGCCATTCCATGACCCTAATTTCTTCTCAATCACCAGCCAAGCTCTCGCTTATACCACCAATACCAATTCATTAATGGCTCTCTTTATCGCCAAAGCAAAGATAAACATCACCACTTCATTCCGACTTGGTTTTGTAGAATCTCTGCTTTGCGAAGAATATAACTTCCTTTGGACAAAGAACCACCAACAAGACATCAACTCATCCATCACCACTAGCTTCCGCAATTGTAATCAATCTCCCGCTTGTCTGTTCATTCCGACACATTCGCATGCCCACAATCATCCATATGTGCAACTCCAAAGATGAAGATCCATTCCCATTGCAGCAGCTTCCTACCACCTCGGTTCAATCGCTGTCACCGCCATTCATCCACTACATCAAGTCTTCCCTCCCGTGTGCTGCAGCTGAGAAGATGCACATCAACACTACCCGTCTGTTTCCGTTTTGCCCGTTCGTTGTCAGCATGAACAAAGAAGACAACCAATCACCACCATCGCTTTACTCATGCGCCATTCTTGTCGCAACTTCCATCCAACAATCCAAAGACCCGGTCTCGCCATTCATCTCGGCTCCAAACGAGGCTCTTCATCTCGACTTGCAGCTCATCGTTAATCACCCGAGCCTAACTCATTCCTATTTCTCTCGTAGCAGCGCCGCATTCTCACTCACGCCTGCATCTCCATCTCACAAGAAGACAGCTCATTCCGCTAAACTCCATCGTCACAGATTTCATCTCGCCAACTCAAGTTCACTCTCAATCCCACCAGCAGCCTGCCATAACCTCCAAATAACAGCCTTCACCACCGCTTCACCCATTCTTGCTTAAACTGTTCTCTTCATTCTTTGCGTACTTCTTTAAACAAGCATATAACATCAGCTCGAGGTACAATTTACAAGCATCTTGTACTTTCACTGCCAATAACAAAGATTGGAGATCAATATCACCACTTCACCGATCAATCCCATTAGCTTCACAACCAACGTCACAATGCCATTGTAACATGCCTCGCCACCAAAGAAGCAACCTCTTAGCACCACACCACTTCTCCAGCTTCCTATCACCATTCATCCATCGAAACTTGGCTCAATTGTCGCGGCTCAAATCATTCTCGTTGATTGCTTTCACAATGTGCTAACCGTGGTTCGACCTTCAAACAAACACTTTATGTGCCATGAACTCGACAATTCAAAGTCACCATTCTCACTCTCGTCCGAGCTCTCATTCAACCTCGTAAAATCGAATTGAAGACAAACCCACTTTCTCAACTTCTCAATTTCTCAAATACCCAAGATCCTCTCCATTTACTCGATTCAATGGCAGCAACACTGTTTTCTCATCTAGCCTCTATCTCAAGTTCATTGTCTGTTAACTTGAATTCCGTGACAAAACCCATCTTTCCTTGCTGATTTCCTCGTATTTAAATCTCTCGCTTTAGACTCTCCGTTCATTATCTCTTTTAAGAAACGAACTGTGGCAGTGCAAATTGTAAGGAAACAACAAGAACTCGATATGAACTATACTTGACCAATTCTGTTGAGTTTTAGTAAAGGAGAGGTGGGTTGCCCTTAACGAAATGTCTCTGTCGCTTTTAGTGATCTTGTCGCCTAATTACCCCTTATCCTTAGCTAGGCTCTCAATAGCACTTCTCTTTTAACCAAAAATCTGGATACCCCTTAATATGTGGCTGGGCTTCCATTAGTATTAGCGGATTAAATGACCGGTTTACCATTCCGAGTTCTTCTTTTGCCCATAACTTCTTCATACGAGCTCCGAATGACTCCGTTCTTTCGCCATTGTCTTCATCTTCTCGTCCTCTACACAATGAAAAGTAGAAATCTTGTATTTGAACGAGTTCCACTGGGTCTTTGGCCCTTCTTCACTTGTGACTTCACTTTTGTAGCCATTTCCACTTCTTTTGCTCCAAATGACTCCATTGCACCTAATAAACTCAAAAGTAAACATAAGATACATAATTTACAAGAAAACTCGCAAAGAAAGCATAAATACTAGATATTAAATACTATGTATTCTACACCTATCAAATTCCCCACACTTAGACTTTGCTAGTCCTCGAGCAAATCAAACAAAACAATAAAATACAACAACTCCGTGTCGTCGAGGCTACGGTCACTTTTAGCATAAATAACAAGCCTTTAAACCCTAGGTGTCCCTAGTGAACGAGTTATAGTCTCGTGAAGGTTTACTAGAGGTCTACCTACAAAACCTATATTTCAAACTCCGTCTATTCGTGACAAATCAATGAACGAATCCAAAATGACTACAGAGGAGGTACCTTGCAAATTCAATTCATATATTAGTAAATAAACTCTAATTAGATAGTCGAACAAGCCACAATACTCGAAACTAACAAACCACAATCACAATGAAAAGATTAAGAAGATGGATATAGATGTAGATGTTGGCGGATGTTCACAAGTGTTCGATGTTTCCCATATCCGTCAAGGTCACCGCTAAGATGAACCTAATCCTATTGGATTGAGCTACTTGTCTTTGAATGCTACATCAAATCAATTGGCATATACAAGGGGAACCAAGAGTGACTTTATTCAACACAATAATAATTTCTTCTCTTTTTTTATATGATTGGATCAAACTGGATCCAATTTCTCTTTTTTTTTAGACGGCATGATTAGATCTTTTGGATCCAAGCGCATGCTTCTTGTCGGCAAGTACATGATAGTTGCCTTGATCCCGCATTCCACGCTTGTTTAGGCGACGGAGACAGGGGACTACGTTTCACACATACTCGCTATTCCCAAGTGTCTTTTTATTCCATTTGGTCTAATTGGTCGGTCTCTTTTTTTCTTTTCATATATTTTTTCATTTTTTTTCTTTTTTCTTGTTCAATTTTTTTTTTTCAGTAACTCAATCACTCTATTTCATCCTAACAAGAATAACACGTCGATGTTTAGTGACCCACCAAAGCACTTAGAGAACAATAGATAAATATGGAAAAATAAATAAAAATAGAATGTGATATGGTGATATTCCGAGATATGGTAACAACTATCATGTTAATTTGTGATTTCTGAGCTATATTCTTCCCTTTTAGTTAATTGGTTCCTCAACTCCTGCATTCAAAATGGTTCCATCCACTAATGGTTCCATCCACTAATGGTGTCATCCTAAAGGCACAAGTTCAAACTATACAAACATATAAATGCTCCCCCACACTTAAACTGCACATTGTCCTCAATGTGTAAAACCGAAAGTTCTGAATTCTGACGTAACAACAGATAAAACGCAAAAACTGTGCAAATTGGTAAGGAATTTGGAAAAACTCCATTTCACAAAAAGTTGTTCACCTACGTGTTTTCTACACAGTGTCAAAATTTCACAGTGTTTTGATAAACGGTCTGACAGTTATGGTCTCTGTACTGAACTACGCGCAGTCTGAAATTTTCTGACGAAAAGGTATTCGTCATAATTCTCTTCTAAGATAGATTACGGACTCAATGAAATAAAACATGGGGATGCAAATATGATATGAAAACAGTAAAAAATAAATAAACGAAACAAAAATAAAATGCAAAAGGATAAAAGATACAAAACCGGTGGGTTGCCTCCCACTTAGCGCTTTGTTTTAAAGTCGACGGCCCGACTTAGCTTCTTGTAAGATTCATTCCCCATACACCAATAATCGGAAAAGTTGGGGATCCTTCCATAGAACCTGTTTTTCAAACACTAGCTTCACAAAAATATTAGTACAATAAAGCAAAAGTGAAGCTATTGACTGATAAAAGCTTCCCCCACACTTATTCTTGTCCACACTTGAAAGTGTATAAAGAATATAGGAGTCGGGTACTTCCACGGTTTCTTGTTCCATAACCTGCATAGTATGAGAATCAAGTTTCTCTAATGGCGGAAAACGAGAAACAAAGTCATTCAACAATATTTTTGAAGCACATAAATTTAAACCAATAAGAGGTAAAGGAGAAGAAACAATAGGCAAAGGGTTAGATAAACCTTGCACAATCTCTTGTATCACTAATCCTCTTCATCCTTGAAAACTCAAGTGAATTATTCACCTCTTGTATATCATGGTCCTCTATCAAACCTTGCAACCATTCTTCGTCCGTTTCTGCCTTAACCAAAGTATCGACATAAACATCATCATTACAATCATTTGCAAGCTCAATTGGGTCTTCCACAATATTGGTCAAACCGGTCTCATTCTCAACATATTCCTCCTTGTTGTAAGGCATATACTCTTTTGCGAATGCAATATTGTCCATAAGAAATTTCTTTAGAACACTCCTTGCATCATCCTCAAGCTCTACCTTTTGAATAGGTTCTTGATCATTATTAAGATCAATGCTTGAGTAAGCTACACTAGTGTCATCATATTCCTTTTCAACTTCACCTTGATCGCAAAAAGATTCCATTGTAAACTCCTCGGGGATTTCACCATGAGTTGGTTCAAACGATGTATTTTCATAATAATCATCATCACTATCATAGTCATCATAACATTGGTCCTCGCTGAATTTAGTGTTGCTAATCTCGAACTCATCCTTTTGAATAGGTGAATGATCATTATTACGATCAAGAGTTGAGTTAACTACGCAAATATCAACAAAAGTCCCCGAAGGTTCGCCTTTTTCAACATAATTATTCATTTCCTCCTTGTACTCTTCAATGCCTTGTCTTAAAGTGGAAACACCTTTTTGAAGCTCTTGGAGTGTTACATCCAAATTCTGAATATAGCGTTCCATTTGTTTGTAAAGCTCATTCGACAAAGAAAAAGTAGAATTACTTACTTCGCATTGTTAGGCCAATTATATTCCCTTTGAATGGGTGAATGATCATAACTACGATCGTAAATTGGGCCAAACATACTATGAGCACATTCGGTCGATGAAAATGGTTCCACGCTTTGGTTGTCCGCAAATTGACTCCATGCTGGCCATAAATTGTTGCATTTCATCTACCAAACTAGAGGAAAAATTATAAGGAAAACAACTATTCTCCCCTCCTTGTGGTTGCTCACTTACATAACCACCATAAGAAGGTTGATATGTATGAGAATAACTCATAGGGTACGTGGAGTATTGATCATAGCCAAAGGATTGGTTTTGATTATACTCCCCATAAGGGTGATAGTGTTCATGTTGTTGAGGTTGAAATCCGTATTGATTGCTCCAATAAGCTCCATCCATAGCAATTGGTACCTGAAACGAGATTCTCAAAACTCGGTTAAGAACCAAAGAATAAGAAAAACAAAAATAAGACTAAAAACAACAACAAAACAAAAATAAGAAACCAAACAAGTGAGAACCGTTGCCTCCCCGGCAACGGCGCCAAAATTTGACCGGTTGTCGTAAGCGTCAAAAATATAATTACACTTTCTTACTACTTAAAATATAAATATAGCAAGGGAAAGAAAGGATCGATCCCACAGAGAGGTCTAGGTTGTCAAATTGTTATGGTCTCCTATATAAAACACCGAGGATTTTCAAATTTTTATAAACGGAAATAAATAAAAGCAAAACAAATAAAAGTAAACACGCAAATCAAGGATGTGAAAATATTGGATAAAGGTTTCATCTTCAATTGTAAACAAGTTTATGAATATATGAATAGAATTCGTATTTAATCTCGCTATCATCAAAAGCCTAGAGAATCAAGAGAGCAAGATAATCTATTAATTTCCTAATTCATCACACACACATTAGGGCTGCGTATGTGAATTCTACCTAAAGAATAACCTAACGCCTTGCGCTAATTAAGTTCAATTCCTAGGAGCATTAAGTTTCGTAAATAGGCTAATCAATGCAATTGAAATACATTGCATAAACAATTCGAACAAAGGTCAATTTCTACATATGAATACAAGGATGTATCACTACAACCTAGAATCATATCATGCTACTCGTATTCAAGGTTATCGCTCGATGAAAACCCTAAAATAGCTATAGATATGGATGTGAGTTCAATCAATTCTAGACTTAACTAAACAAACATTCAATCATATTGCAATCCATCAATCATGCAATTATTGTAACCCGTAGAAATCACACGATAATATTGAGAGAAAACTAATTCATAAAAATCATAACTTGGTTGCAAAATCCAACTACATCTTCAACCAATAATAAAAACTTAGTTACTCATGGCGTAGGAGTTCATAGCAAGAAGAAAGAGAAAACCTATCATGTTTCTAAACCCTCCAACCAAAAGTATGAGTTCTCCCTAATGGAGATATATCTAGGTTTAGAGAAAAAGTTCTATTATTATGACTCTCCCAAAAGGATACCCAAAGTAGGTCAAGTCTTCTCCAAACCCGTCTCAAATTCGTCCACCAAGCCCATGTGTGAAAATAAGTCTCTGGAATTTATGGGTCCAAAACTGGTCGACGGATTGCTGACGTCATCACCGGAATCCGGTCACCGGTCGCCGGAATCCGTCGCCGGGAAAATATCTCAGGCCACCTTTGTCATCAGGTACTATCACCAGGCAATTCTACACTTCCAGTAGCTCCGCTTTGCTTCTCCTCGCAGCCCACACATTCACAAAAACCATTTTAGCCAATTCCTTGTTTCTTGCGAAAACGTACCCAAAAGCGTGGTCCGTAGCTCATATGTCCGGCCATCAATTCTTGCATCCGACTCATACCCCCCTCGCGATTCACTGAAACATTGCGATCGACACTTTAACCTCTGAAATCCGGCTACCGGAACTATGCTCACCGGCTCACCAACTCTGCTCCATTTTCGCATTATCATACCGCCAAGACCACGGCCATACTGGCTCCCATTGCTGGCCTAACCATTACCTTGTAGCTTTCCTGATCTGAGACCACCACAGTTCATTCCATGACCCTAATTTCATCTCAATCACCAGCTCAAGCTCAGTTATACCAGCCAATACCAATTCATTAACAGCTCCTTTTATCGCCAAAGCAAAGATAAACATCACCACGACTTCATTCCGACTTGGTTTTGCAGAATATCCGCTGCATACTTGCAATATAACTTCCTTTGACAAAGAACCACCGTCAAGACATCAACTCAGCCATCACCACTAGCTTCCCCGCAATTGCAATCAATCTCCCGCTTGTCTGCATTCATTCCGGACACATTCGACAAACCCACAATCATCCATATGTGCAACTCCGATGCAAAGATCCATTCCCATTGCAGTAAAGCCTACCAGCCTCGGCCCAATCGCTTGTCACCGCCATTCATCCACTACATCAAGTCTTCCCTCCCGTGTGCATTGCAGTTGAGAAGATGCACATCAACACTACTCTGTCCTTGTTTACACGCTGTTTCGTTCTTTGAATGAATAAGAGCAAACTAATCACCACCATCGCTTTACTGCGCCATTCTTGCCGCAACTTCCATCCAACAATCCAAAGACCCCTGGTCCCGCCATTCATCTCTCGGCTCCAGCCGAGGCTCTTTCATCTCGACTTGCAATTCATTCACAATCACCCGAGCCTAACTCATTCCCTAGCTCTCGTCAGAGTAGCCGATTCTCACTCACAACCGATCTCCATCTCACAGCAAAGACAAAATTCCTCGCCCAAACTCCATCGTCACGATTTCATCTCGCAACTCAAGTTCTCGCTCAATCCTACCAAGAAATGCCATAACCTCCAACAGCTTCACCGGCACTTCACCCATTCTTGCTTAAACTGCTCCTTCATTCTTTGCGCTTCTTTAAACAAGCATATAACATCACTCTCCAATGCAATTTACAAGCATCTTGTACTCACCGCTAAATAACAAAGACCAGATATCAATATCACCACTTCATCGATCAATCCCATTAGCTTCACAACCAACGTCACAGCCATTGTAACATGCCTCGCCACCAAAGAAGTAACCTCTTAGC
This sequence comes from Papaver armeniacum, assembly GCA_023531295.1. Taxonomy (NCBI): domain Eukaryota; kingdom Viridiplantae; phylum Streptophyta; class Magnoliopsida; order Ranunculales; family Papaveraceae; genus Papaver; species Papaver armeniacum. Next base: position 453,367 of record JAJJWW010008975.1, on the reverse strand, counting down.
ACCACAATTCACTTCTCCGATTCCTATCAGCTCATTCATCCATCGAAACTTCAAAATTTCAATCACTGCGGCTCAAATCATTCTCGTTGATTGCTCGGCCAACAAATGCCTAATCTGTGGTTCGACCTTCAAACAAACACTTTATGTGCCATGAATCGACACAATTCAAAGTCAGCCATTCTCACTCTGGCCGAGCTCTCATTCAACCCGCAAAATCAATTGAAGACAAACCCACTTTCCCTGAACTTCGTAATTTCTCAAATACCCGATCCTCTCCATTTACTCAGATTCAATGGCGGAACATCGTTTTCTCATCTAGCCTCGATCTCAAGTTCATTGTCGTTAACTTGAATTCCAGAAAAAACCCATCTTTCCTCGCAATTTCCTCGTACTTAAATCGCTTTAGACTCTCCGTTCATTATCTGTTTCGGCAAGAAACGAACTCAGTGCAAATGTAAGGAAACAACAAGAACTCGATATGAACTATACTTGACCAATTCCCGTTGAGTTTTAGTAAAGGAGAGGTGGGGTTGCCCTTAACGAAATGTCTGTCGCTTTTAGTGATCTTGTCAGCTAATTACCCCTTATCCTTAGCTAGGCTCTCAATAGCACTTCTCTTTTAACCAAAATCTGGATACCCCTTAATATGTGGCTGGGCTTCCATTAGTATTAGCGGATTAAATGACCGGTTTACCATTCCGAGTTCTTCTTTTGCCCATAACTTCTTCATACGAGCTCCGAATGACTCGTTCTTTCGCCATTGTCTTCATCTTCTCGTCCTCTACACAATGAAAAGTAGAAATCTTGTATTTGAACAAGTTCCACTGGGTCTTTGGCCCTTCTTCACTTGTGACTTCACTTTTGTAGCCATTTCCACTTCTTTTTTGCTCCAAATGACTCCATTGCACCTAATAAACTCAAAAGTAAACATAAGATACATAATTTACAAGAAAACTCGCAAAGAAAGCATAAATACTAGATATTAAATACGGTGTATTCTACACCTATCACCATACACCTTTGAAAGGTTGCTGGAGCATTGCATAAGCCAAAAGGCATCCTTCTATAAGCAAAGTACCGAAAGGACAAGTGAAAGTAGTTTTCTCTTGGTCCTCCTGCTATCACAATCGATTATAACCTCGAATAGCCATCAAGGAAGCAATAATAAGAGTGTCCAGCTAAACGTTCAAGCATTTGATCAATAAAAGGCAATGTAAAATGATCTTTTCTAGTGGTGGCATTCAATTTTCTATAATCAATACAAACCCTCCAACCGGTTTGCACACGAGTTGGGACAAGCTCGTTCTTATCATTCTCCACCACTATCACACCCGATTTCTTTGGTACTACTTGTACCGGCCGACCCACTTACTATCTGACATAGGGTAGATAACACCCACTTCCAAAAGCTTGAGTATCTCCTTTTTCACAACTTACATCATGGGAGGGTTCAAACGACATTGCGCTTCCATTGTAGGCTTTGCATCATCCTCCAAACGAATCTTGTGCATACAAACCAAGCAGTGGCTTATACCCTTGATATCGGCAATTATCCATCCTATGGCCGTCTTGTACTTCCTTAGTACCCTTAGAAGTTTTTGCTCCTGTAAATCACTAAGCTCGTTAGACACAATCACAGGTAACTCTTCATTATCACCCAAGTACAAGTACTTTAAGTGGTCGGGAAGAGGTTTCAATTCTAAAATTGGAGATTTAACAATTGAAGGTACAAGCTTTTCATCACTGCATGGTAAAGAAATAAAAGAGATATTATGAGTTTCCGGGCATCCTTGTAGTGAATTAAGATCACCAAGGGCTTCCTTGACTTCATCACCACACTCTACACCATTATCCATGGATGTAGTTAACACGGTTTCCAAAGCTTCTTCACCATTCAATTCAAACACTTGTTGTGCCAATGTATCCATAACATCAATGGAGAAACAAGAGTGGACATCACTAGGATATCTCATCGTCTCGAAAATGTTGAAACGTATTGTTTCTCCATCAAACTCCATAGTCAGCATTCCCTTGTCCACGTCAATAATGGTTTTCGCCGTTTTCATGAAGGGACGCCCAAGTAGCAATGGAAGAGATGAGTCCGGTGAACCTTCATTCATCTCTAACACGCAAAAGTCCGTTGGAAATACAAGTTGATTAACCTGCACAAGAACATCCTCAACAATACCCATTGGGTAGACATTAGAGCGATCGGCTAATTGCAATATAATTTCAAATTTTTTTAAGAGGACCAAGATCAAGTGAATTATACATTGATGCAAGCATAACATTGACTAGATGCACCTAAATCCAACATAGCTTTGTTAAATGTAGTGTTACCAATTGTGACTCAGAATGTCAAAACTACCGGGATCCTTGCACTTAAGTGGGAGTTTGTGTTGTAAGATTTCCGAAGCATTCTCCCCCACACCAAGCACTTCATTACCTTTGAGCCTTTGCTTATTGGTACACAAGTCCTTCAACACCTTTGCATACTTTGGAACTTGCTTAATAGCATCAATGAGTGGTATGTTCACATGGATCTTCTTTAGAACGTCTAAAATCTCCTTTTCTAGTTCCGCCTTCTTAGAACTTGCAAATCTGCGAGGAAAAGGTAAAGGAGGAACATAAGTAGAAACCGGAGTTTTAGAGTTAGGAATAGGTACCTCAGAAGTTTGGGAGAATCCTCATTATTCTCCTCCAAAACAGTTCCGGCTGGGTGTTTCCACCTTGCCCGAATCGCAACTTCTGTTGCACAAGTTGTGTACCACTTCTCAACGTAATAGCATTGACACCCTCTTTTGGGTTAATAGGTTGAGAAGGAGTTTCCACTTTTGTGCCTTCAATTAGTTCAACTCAATAGCCATGGAGCCCATTTGTGTTTGCAACTCCTTAATAGCACTCTTAGTTTCTTGTTGACTTTCTTTAAACATGGTGGAAATTCCTTGCATCATTGTTTGAAGCTTTGAATCGATATCAGAACCTTGATTTTGCATTGATTGTCAGGTTATGGTTGCTGACATTGTTGTTGTTCGTTGAAATCCACTCGGACGGTTGAAAGTAGGTTGTTGATTGCACCTTGCTTGTTGGCATAACTAAAATTGGGGTGATCTCTCCATCCCGGATTGTACGTTGGAGTAGGATCATACCGCCTTGGTTGATTTGGAAAGATCGCATTAGCTTGCTCGTCTTCATAAGCTTGAGAGGAACTTGGTATCACCGCAGATGCAACTTGTTGCAACATTCCTGTCATGTTACCCATTTGTTGACGAAGTTCCTCGACCTCGCTCACTTCATTCACTCTTCTTAGAAGCACATCCGAACCACGACTCAGGAATTGTTGTGAGTTCGCTGCCATGTTTTCAATCAACTCTTTAGCTTGTGCCACCGTCTTGTTCACTAGTTCACCACCACCTGCGGCGTCAATAAGATTCCTATCACTTGATTGGAGTCCTTCATAGAAGTATTGAATGATCATAGCGTCACTGAATTGGTGGTGAGGACAGCTTGCCACCAATCTCTTGTATCGTTCCCAACATTCGTATCTCCCACATTTTGCTTCATTCCACAAATCTCCTTGCGAATTTGAGTAGCCTTTGATGCAGGAAAATATCTCTCTAAAAGAGTTTCTTCAACCCATTCCATGTCGTGACACTTCCTAAGGTAAATAGTACAACCAATCCTTAGCACTATCCATCAAAGAGAAACAAAAACTTTCAAAGATTGCACCATCCGGGCTGGAAGCATGGCCATGACAATGGGTGTGGAAGTCCATAAGATGCTTGTTTGGGTCTTCATTCACCATGCCATGGAACTTTGGTAATTCTCTAAGCAACCCCGGCTTGATCTCAAAAGTAGAGTTTGTTTGAATACACCCCTGTTATGTATCAAGCCTATGAGAAGCCAAGTCCTTGAGTGTATGATTTGCATCACCCATTGTTTCTTCTACTACAACTTGTGGTTCGTCTACGATTGGAATCTCTTGTTCTCCTTCTATTTGTAACTCTTCTTCCACTTTTAACTCTTGATCTTCTGTTATGTCTTGACTTGGTTGGAGTATTGTGCCTCTTCGAGTAGCTATCCCGCACCTTGGATAATTCCAATCTTTAGAAGCCAGGGTTAGGTACCTGAAAAAAATTCTCGCAAACAAGTGATAAACAAGACAAAAAACAAAAAGCAAAGATAAAAGCAGAAATTGTAAAAAGAAACTAAAACTTAATAACAACCCGTATGCCTCCCTGCAGAGGTGCCAAAATTTGACCTATTGTCACCGGCAAAATATAATTTCACTTTCTCACTCAACTAGATATAAATATAGTATGCGATAAGAAAGAGTTCGTATCCATAGAGAGGCTTTTGTTGTTATAAAAATTCAGTTTCTAAAGTAACCACGAAGGGATTTTTGTTTTATCTAAGCAATAAAAGTAATTGAAAGCAAAGTAAATAATTCGAATTATCAATAAGGAGAAGATATTGGTCACGGGATAGTATCATTCACAAACATGTATTTTTATCAACGATTAGAATTGGTATTTTAATCTCTCATTTACTAAAAGTCCTAGGATACCTTGATCGCAAGTATATCCCGCTAATTCCCTGATTTCATCAAAACCACATTAAAAGATGCATATGTGAATTCTTCCTAGAAAGCAACCTAAAGTGTAAAAGCACAATTAGATTTAACTCCCTAAAAGCAATAATTTCTATGGAATAAGACTAATCAAGGCAATCAAATGTATAAAAGCACTAATTCAATTTAACCAAGGTTATGATTCATATGTGATTATAAAGATGTATCACTACAAGTAATAGCCACACTATGCTACTTAGAATCAGGGATAAACAACTATTTCGTATTGAAAACCCTAATATAGCTCTAGAGATGAACGCAAATCGGATTGATTCCGGACTCAACCTAACAAGTATTCAAATCATATAACAATATTAATAATGAATCACAAACAATAAATTATTGAGACAAAACTAATTCATTGAATCAAATAACATGTTGGAAATCAACTTTTATCCCATAACCAATAATATGTGTTTAGCTACTCATAGCTACGGAGTTCATCATAAAAATATTAATTGAAAAGAAGAAGATGAACAAAAGCAAACCCTAGAAGCGTAAAACAAACCTAATCTCCAAAGTTCCAAGAATAATATGTGTTCAAAGTTGTAGAAGACTTTCCTTTAAATAGCTCTCTTGTTTCCAAAATTAGGTCTAGTCTTCAAAGTCCATTAGATGAAAATCCACCAAGCCCATAAGTGAGAGAAACCCATGTAGAAAATATGCCCCAAGAACCGTCGCCGGAAAGCTGGTATTATGGCCGGAAATCGGCCTAATCCGCAGATCGGAAATCGGGTTCACTGGACCGCAAAGTCCACCCGGCCACCGGCCAACGGCCACTTGGCCGAAATCAACTCGGGTCAAGTTATTTAGTCAAACCTAAAGGTACCGAGTCGTGGTCTAGCCGACGAGTCAGTCTGGAGTTAAGGTGAGTCAGTCACTGATTCTGCTGACTGAGCTGATTTTGCTTTGGCTCAGGCCATTGCATAGGCCATATCTCACTTGCACCAAGATGGCTGTGCATTCTGCACACTGCAACCCTCGGCTCAGCTTCATCTTCTTGTTTGTCTGAGCAACACAACCTGTATCATCTCTCAATGCCACCTGAGACTCAGCCTGTAACATCTTCTTCATGGCAACAACAACACTATCTCATGACCATCTTGAGCCACCACCATTGCAAACTCATTCACTCTGCAGGTTTATACATACATCTATAATGCTCAAAGTCTTCCATGCACTGCTCCAACTTCAACATAGCAAATAGCACCTCCTCAGGCCAACAATTCAACCCCATAGCAGCAGCCTCATGGCTCATGTGCACTACCAGTGCATTCATGCACAAACTCAACAGCTACACCTGCATCTCAGTGCAAATCCCATTTCTTGTAACCTGCAATGTTATCATCCTAACATTCATCTAAACAAACCCGTTGCATTTCATCCATTCCCAGCTGTAGCTAGAACCAGCATCCACTACATTAGCTTCACCATTTCAACCCATCTCAGGTCTTGCAATTCATCACCAACATCTCCCTGGAAAGCAACAGTATCTTCACTGAGCCACACACCATGTATGCAATGTCAGCTGCCAACAACCAACAACTCAGAACCCATTATAACCATATCCCTGCAATCTCAGACCTGCAATTTCATTCTACACACACCATTTAAGTTGTTCATCATCTCCTCAAGCCAACAGACCCCTACAGAATCACCATTAACCCATCTCAATGAACCAGTTATGGAACCTGCATCTCACACAGCCATTGCTTGCTTCCATCTGGAGCCAACCAACACCTCTATTTCCTTTCCTTATATCACCACCAGTAAGAGCACCACCAACTCCATCTGAACCTTGAAGCTCAAACCCAACAGCAGCAACCACTTGCACCTGAGACCTGGAATCTCCTAGCCTGCCAGAGCCTTCCATTTCAGCTCAGGATCACCTGTCTCAGTCAAATCCACAACTCAGACCACCAGACCCATGTTTTTTAAATCCAGCAGCATCTTCTTCATCTCAAAACCCATAATTCATTGAACTCATCCACTATCGAACCCTAGATTCCACCTACAAACTACCAGATGCAACTTCCTTCAATTTCTGTTCAAACCCATCTCAGTCACAGCTACACCAATCTCTTGTTGATTCAACCATTCAACCCACCTTCAACTTCATCTTATCTTCCTTGGTCTTAATCCAACACCAACACAGGCAACCAATTCAATTTTAAACCCATTGTTCCTTGTTTGTCTTCGAACTAGAATCTCCATCTGAGACTCAGAACCCTAACCAGCTTCATTCATCACTTCAATCCAGAAATCAATTGCAAACCCGTCTCTGGCTGTATTCATGGTATCAAAATCCAGATGAAACCCTTACCAGATTCACTCATACATCAGCAGAAACCATATCTTCTTCCCTTGTTCGTCTGTTAATCACCCATTAAGCACAAACCGCTTTAATTCCTTCTCTAATTTGCGCATTCTTCCATTTTCGGATCCCTAATTTCACATCTCATCTCCCTTCAATCAATGGCTCAATTCCGCCACAACAAAAATTAGCTAAAACCATTTCTTCAATCTCGCTTTCCTCCCGATTCTCGTAATCACATCAACGCCTTCATTCAATTTCGGACACATTAAATGTGTGTAGCCTCCTCCTCTCACTTTCATGGGAAGAAAATAATGAAAAGATAAATTCTTCTCTAGACTTTAGGGTTGTGTAGGAAAAAACCAGTGGATATGGCCACCTTGGTGAAACGGATAAGGGTTACCCAGAAATGACCCTAGGCACCCAGAAATAGGAAAATGGCCTCCCAGTTCTTGCATGGCTTGTCGGTTTCATGGAACCACTGGACTATTCACTTCTTTGCTCAATCAGAATTAGCTTCGCTCGCCTGTGAATTAGTCTTTTCGCTCTTTTCGCTTTAAATGGGTGATTTCTTCTCCTTTTGTTCTCGGTGACTCCATTGCACCTATAAAACTCAAAAGCAAACATAAGATACATAATTCACACGAAAAATAGCAAAGAAAGCATAAACTCTAGATAGTAAATACGGTGTATTCTACACCTATTAGTACACTTGACGGGGTTGGTCAAGGTGCTTCTCATGAGGGGCAGGGAAAGTCGGAGATCTGGGATAGGAAAATTCCGGAGTCGAGGACGACTCCAATTTAAGGTGGTGGTATTGTAATACCACGATATTCTACAGTGGTTGGCCGAATGGAATATAAGTAATGATTTGTCCTTTCCTAACACCGAGGCCTGATGGGTACACTTGGCTGAGTTGTGGGAAAAAACTTCTCAGTTAAGCATGCTCGGCCGGGAGTAGTCACAGGATGGATGACCTCTCGGGAAGCTGATGTTGGATAACCGCAGTAGTGCCGTTGAAAATCCCACACTGCTGGATAACCGCAGTGGGTAAGTGGGAACAATATCGGTGTTAGTTGGGATACAACTGAGGACGGTTCACTTGTGCTCTGGTGAGTGAGTATGCTAGGCCGTTGAGCTAGATACTGGTCTCACCAGAGGCAAGGAACGTCTACATTATACCGAGGCCTTTTAAAGACAATTGGCTCCAGTAGTTTGCGTAAAACTCCCAGCTAAGCGTGATCGGCCTGGGAGTAATCCAGACGATGGGGTGACCATCCAGAAGTTTCGTTGGATTACCGCAGCGATGCTCGTTAAAACCCCACATTGCCTGGGATAACCGTAAATGGACAAGTGGGGACAGTATCAGTGGAGGGACGGGTCATTACATAACATGGTCAACCTAGGAGAAAAAAATATTAAATACTTCCATACTAAGACTATGAAGAGAAGAAAATGAAATAACATTGAATGTCTTAGAAGGAGTGATAATGAAATTACTTTCAAAAGAGATGAAATGCAAAAATCACATGATTTTTTCCTAAATCTCTTCTCTACTCCCTCTCCTCTCCATCTCCTAATCCTAACTTATTCAAAAACATTCATCCCTCGTGTTTCTTTGAGGATAATCTTTTATTAAACTCTATTCCTTCCGCTGATGAAATTTGGTCAGTTATTAAAAAGCTGAAACCTAACAAATCCCCTGGGCCTGATGGATTTCCAGCTAGTTTCTTTAAACTTAAGAGAAACAGTGAGAGAACAAGTAAAGTCTTCTATTCAGCATTTATTTTTGAATCAGGAGTGATGCATCCTGAATTCAACAAAACCTTTCTATTCCTCATCCGTAAGAGTCGGCATCCTATAAATCCTAGTGGATTTAGACCTATTGGTCTTTGTAACACAATCTACAAGATTATAGCTAAAATTTTAACCAATAGGATTAAACCCCTTCTTAATTCTATCATATCCCCATTCCAAGCAGCTTTCCTTTCTAAAAGGCAAATCTCTGACAATATCATAATTGCCCAAGAGATAATTCACTCTTTCAAGAAAAAGAAAGTGAAACATGCTGGAATGGGAATCAAGATTGATATGTCAAAGGATTTTGATAGAGTGGATTGGGATTTTTTAGTCACAGCCATGAAAGCTTTTGGATTTAACAACAAATTTTGTAGTCTTATTTACCAATGTATTTCAACTACATCCATTGTAGTCTTACTCAATGGCAGTCCTGGAGAATATTTCAAGCCTTCTAGGGATCTTAGACAAGGAGATCCTCTCTCTCCTTATTTGTTCAATATATGCATGGAAATTTTTTCTAGATTGCTTCTAGCTAGTAAAGAAGAAAAACTTATAAATGGTGTTAAAATAACCCCCAAGAATAGCCCCATATCACATCTATTTTTTTTTTTTGCAGACGACTATCTTCTTTTCATTAGAGCTGACTTTAGAGAATGTCATAATCTTTTATCTTTACTAGATTCCTTTGGTAAAGCTTCTGGGCAGTTAATAAATTTTAAAAAATCTGGGATTTTTTTCAGTAAAAAAGTTCAACCTAAACACCAGAGAATGATTAGCAAAATCCTGAAAATCAAGAAAATTAATCCTCAAGATTCTTACTTAGGAACCCCACTATTTATAAGTAAAGAAAAAATCAAACTGTTTGAGAGTTTGGTTGAGAAAATGGAACACAAAATCCAAGGTTGGATGGGCAAGATTCTACCCCAAACTAATAAGTTAATTATTAACAATTCTTCTTTGGCAAGTATGGCCAGCTATCAAATGAGTTGCTTCATCTTACCAAAGAAAATCACTAATAAAATAGATTCCCTTCAGAGGGATTTTTGGTGGGGCAAGGAAACATATTACAAGGGTTATTATCCTAAATCCTATTCTTGTCTCTATAAACCAAAAAACAAAGGAAGACTAGGTTTTAGAAACGCTCATATTTTCAACTTAGCTATGATAACTAAGTTAGCTTGGAGAATGCTAACAGTACCTAATGCTTTATGGGTAACCCAATTAAAACCTAGATACTTCAGAAACATATCTATTTTCAAATTAAAGCTAAAATCCCAACAACTAGCTCTTGGATTTGGAAATGTATTAGTAAAGGCATACATCTTATTGAACAAAACTTCATTTGGGAAATTGGAGATGAAATTAATACTAATATCTTGACTGATAGATGGATAATGAATTTAGAATCTAATCTAAGTAGCTTTAGAACATCTAGTAACTCACACTTAACACTTGTGAAGGACCTGATTGACCCTTTCACTAAGAAGTGGAACTCAACCTTAATCTTTGAAGTGTTTCCTGATTATATTGCTAGGAAAATTATTAGTATTAGAATAGCCAAAGATAAACCTGATACTCTTAGATGGCTGCTTACAAAATCTGGGGTTTTTACAGTGAAATCCATGTACAATAAGCTCACTAAAAGAACTGTGAATCATTACAACTTAGGACAGTCGGATGCCTTTTGGAAAAGCTTATGGGAACTTAAAGTTTCCCAAAGAATTAAAATCTTTATTTGGAAATGTCTGAAGGGTGCTCTCTCAACAAATCCGAAACTATCTTCATTCATGGAAGATATTCATCCTAACTGCTCTTTTGGTTGCAATGCGGCAGAATCTGTAGAACATTTGTTTATATCTTGTCCTTATGCTAAATCTATATGGAATGCAGAACCATCCCCTATGGTCCTCAACATACACAGTTCTACATCTTTTTTAGATATTTGCAAGGCTTGGATAGGAAAAAAAGATCCTAATATACCTGTAGAAATCATTTTGACAAAAGGATGGTTTATTTGGAAAGAAAGATGTAATAGAGTCTTTGAACAAAAAAAAAAAAACAAAAACTAGTGCCCAATTAGGCTTAGAAATACAAAGATACCTAGACTACTGGTACAAGGATGATATCCCAACAAGACCCTCAACGCTAAATAAAACTAAGAGACATGGCTAGATACCGCCTAGGAAAGATCAACTTAAACTCAACATAGATGCAGCTTGGATCTCTTGAATTTGCCTGCAGGTTTTTCTTTAATTTTTAGTAATGATGCAGGGGAATTCAAGATTGGCAGAGCAGACTATTCACCGCTTCTACCTCTCGAAGAAGCTTTAAGCCTTAGATTACTTCAAGGGAGCGAAATGGGTGGGCTGAGGAAGGACTATCAAACTTTTCAGTAGAAGGAGACTGCAAAAATCTCTTTGATTACCTGAATGGAAGAGAATCTCAATTGGAATGGCACAATCAGTCTATTTTGGATGAAGTTAAAAATATTTTCAATTCTTGTCGAAATTTTTTGGGTTTTCAATTAGCCCCAAGAACAGCAAACAATGCGGCAGGTATTTTGGCAAAGGAAGCAAAATCCTTTAGCAACGTTCTTAACTGGGAGAATGTCCCCCCTTCTTGTATTAAATTTTCTTTAGAAGTAGATAATCAAATGTTAGAGTGGTTTCCAATAACTCAACATTCGATGGCTTTACTCTCGGAAATGTAAGGGTTACTCACTCCCTAAGTTAGTTCTTTTGGAATGCACTTAAAAAAAAAAAAAAAAAGTTACGGTTGGTGCAATGGAGGTGGCAGCCAAAATACATCTCTAGCTAGAAATTCATTTTGCATCTCAGAAATCCGGCTCCTGAACTATAAGCCAATGAAGGAAATTACCTTTTCTAAAAGTTCAATGTTTTTATAGTTTCAATAATTTCATCGCCCAAAAAAACAAAAATAGGTGTAATAATGTTTGTAAGCACTAGGAATTGTCATTTCAAGAGACAAAGTTAGGGCAACGCACAAAAATATCATGGATAGGATGTCCACCACTTTCGGCCTCTCCAATCTATTTATCCATCTGTCCAAGACATTTGGAAGAGGAATCAGTCTCAGACACATACGTGTCCACGATACATTTATTACTTGTACAACGATTTCACGTTGGTCCCACACACTTATCTCAAGGTGGTCCCCTTAAAACTGTGTGTTTTCCCCAGGTAGATACAGTGTCTTGTTGCTCGACACGTGGTAGTTCAGACTTTGTCCGAAATCTGGTAGGTGCATGCCACCCTGTTACAAATAATACACTTTTTTATTTCTCTTTTTTACGTGACGAAATTCGTAAAACTTTGATCGGATCAAGAATTTTTTTTCTTTTCAAACATTTGAATTTTGATGTGATCAATATGTCGTGTCACGAGTACGAACCATGACTAAATAATTATAATAATATCACCTGCACCGTATCATACGTAATAATAATTCAACTGGCATAGATTTGGTGGGAATTTGGAAACTTGAATTACATTATGCTTTTGAAAAATGAATACCAGGAGAAGAAGTTGAAAGTATTTTACTTCCGAAATGTTTTTTTTTTCTTTTTCTTTCTAGAAATTATTTTTAAATTTAATGCCAAAACTGATTTCTTATTTTTAAAATTTTTCGACTTCTATTTTTAAAAGTCGAAAAGTTACTTCCCAAACCGGTTCTAAGCTACTTACATATTCAAAAGAGGTTTACACATTTTTTGTTTGAATCTAACTATAGATAGTGTCCCGAATCAAATGTGGCAGATATTATATTATTCTTCGGTTCTAATTCCACTTAGAGTCATGCATTATTTTTATCTACTATAATTTTTAATATAGAAAATAATTCATTAAATTATGAAATATGAATAACATTGTTCATTTCGTAACAGATTTTTTGCTCAATCCAATTTGGAATTTGGGTTGAGTTAATCCACCATTCATTTCCGAGTAGTAATAAAATACTTAGCTAAAGAATATGCCATGTTATTGGCATTTCTGTTTTGTTTTCATAGGTACATACCCAATTATTAAAACTATTTTTTTAAGACTTCTAAAATGTCTGGAATTACATTGTTCGTTGTTCATTTAATCGCTGTTGTATTTTCATGTATCTGAACATGATTCATGATGCACATATATAACTTGATTTCAATTTTTTATAATCTATTATTTTTCGTATGTAAGATATAATGACCCAATTTTCAATTTTTACTTTCTAAGATGTAAGATGTATTTTCTCTTTTCAACCAAGAACCTGTAACAATGTGACTCACTTTTTAACAGCTTGGGCCAAAGATAATTCAGATTCTTGTTTTTGGTCTAGACCTTCAATCTGGCTTACACCAACTGTTGAGGCAAACCTCTAACCGTTTCATGCGGTTGATTATTAAAAAAAAATCACTTTGGACGAGTCAGTTTAGTCACGGAAAAACCAGCAACCCTTCCGCCGGTCGATGTAGGGCACCACAACATATTAAAACCCAACTGAGTCCTATATCTAAAAAAAGCCAAGGTTCAAATTCAGACAACCAATTCATTTCCTCGATCTTGTTTCATAGACTTGGTTCGTACATGAGCTGGAACAGTGCACCTTAGCTAACTTTAGAAGATTGATGACAACAATAGGCCAACAACACAAATATAATTAAAGTCGTTTAGGTGAAAATAACAAAAAACAATAAAAAAACAAATAATACGTGCTTAAATAACAACCGTTGAATTTAATAGATATTCGTGTCAATCATCTAAACAAAAACAAAGCAACAAGAATGCGTGTGTCATCTATTTTTCTGCATCCCTCACACGTGTCACCTCTCTGTTGTTTCTTCTTTTTCCTTTTAATCCCAATCTTCACTCATCAAATCCTCTCCTCCTTTTTTCTCTCTCCAAAATTCTTTTCTTGGACAGTCTATTGTCTTAATCTCCCATTATAGTTTTCTCTGATTGTTTTGATGGATCTGTTAGAGGTTGAAGATCTGGTTAAGAAAAATCAACAAGAAGGAGATAAAGGATTAGGAAGTGTACTCCCGGGATCTAAAGAAGAAGAAGAAGAATGTGATGATTCTGTTTCGATATCAACAGCGACAACAATAGAATCATTATCATCATTATCATCATCAAATTATTTTAGTACTGATCGAGAAATTAGTAGGAGTAGTAGTAATAGTACAACAACGAGTAGTAGCAGTAGTATTTCTAGTGAGATTCTTCTTCCTTTAGCTGATATAATGGTTCCTGCTGTTTCTTTACCTTCGTCTTCATCATCAAATCTTAACCTAATTTCTTCTTCTTCTCCTTCAACAACACCTAACACCTCTTCCTCACTAAATTGGAAATTCGAATAATTCGAATAATAATGGTGGAGATGACGGAGGATTAACAGTAAGAGGCTGTGTTGGTAAGAAAAATAAATATGTTACTTGGGGATTTTCTTCGATTATTGGGAGAAGAAAAGAAATGGAAGATGCTCTTTGTATAATACCTGGTTTTATCAGTAATCATACGTGTCGTGATATCGGTGGTTGTACAGCTCCGTCGTCAAGAGTTTCTTCTGAAATCCAACCCGTTCATTTCTTCGGTGTTTACGACGGTCATGGTGGATCTCAGGTACGTTTTTTTAACTCCAGAAACGGAATTTTTTTGAAATTAAATGTTTAACGGTAGTTGATAAGTTCAGAAAATGAATGTCTCGTGTCATAGTCAGCAACAGTTGACTCGGGTAATCCTTGTGATACGTGGTTGTATGATCCATAACAAGTTTCTTGTGTTTCCACCGTCCGATTGTCCGGATGGTCTTGGTTTTGACTTGTATATAATGAGTACTTTGCCACGTTTAGATTTGTGAGTGAGCACAGAGATGTTGATACCAAGAAACCAAGTATACCTAGCTTATAGTGGGTCCCTCTTATCTACACGTTACGATAAGCGCTTTTGGTGGGACCATGTTTTAGTTGAGATGGTAGGAGACACGTTGCGAACATTGACTGGTGTGGTTCTTGTTGGGGACATGTAATAATTTTTGCTTTTAAGTGTTTCTTTTGTTTTTTAAACATGTGTACCTAAGATGATATGTGGGACCCATTCATCAAAGTACAGGATTAATGGATTATGATTGCTGCTGACTTGAGTATCTAATGCTACAGTTGTAGCCAAAATGCACCAAGTCTTGGTATGTGTCCATTCATGATTCAGCCTAGATGTCCCATTCTCTTGGTATGTGTGGCACCATTGATTTGAGTTAGGGCGATTGAAAATCGAGAATTCTATGTATGAGATTCTCTGTATTCAGTGAACTTGACTGTTTGTAAAGTGTCTCTCTGTATGTTCTTTCGAATGCTCTGGTGCTTTTGCTTGAGTTTCGTAATCTATATTCAGAAAGTGTTTTTGGTTTTTGACAAAATAGAACCGTGTTTTGTGTCTGCTATCAGTTTATAGATGCTGTTCTAACTTTGATGTTTGATTTAAGAGTGTATCTCTTGTAATTTAGAATTTTCCTTAAACCCCACCAGGGAAGGAGCTAGTAAATTGTAGGATATGTTCCCCAGGTCGAATTTTGTAACTATTGATGAATCACCTATAGACCCTCTTTGGGCCATCATGAATTGCCGTAATCACTGTGTTCTATTAGTATAGAGATACCGTGGTAGCAAAACTAATCGCTGTTCGCTGTTTGTAATAGTTATCTGCCACAGAGCCCATCTTTGATACAAGCTGAGTTTTGCATTCCTCAGTTTGGACTTTGGTATGTCACACTAGTTATCGGAGCACTGAATAGTAAGAGACATGTACCCCTCACTTGCCATCACATGTTTACAGTAGTCTGTATACTTGGAAATTTTGAAATGAGAAGGTAATGTTTCTGGTATTACCATGGATTTTTTCACACAAAAAAGGTATACAACCACAGGAAAAGGAAAAATGATAGCGAAACTCCTAGGAATTGCTTATCAGTCGGGAAGTCATTTGTTTTTTGTTGAAATTTCTGGTTATGAATACAGAATTCTGTACATGTGTTTTTATTTGAGTTTTATCTCAGAGGAAGTTGCTGTATAATGAATTGTTTTGTAGGAAGATTAAGATGTCGGACAGATAGAAGTGGCTTCACAGTAACTTTAAATCTGTTGTTGGTTTGTCAATGTTTATCTATTTGTTTAGCTTAACTACCAAATTTACAATTTATGTGGCAATCATCTATGGAATGAGATTTTAAACATGCGGGGTGTGAGGATCCGCTAGCTTCACATTCCGCGTGTTTGAGATCTTAGTCCTTAAATGGTCATCACATAAGCTGTGATTGAATATCCAGTTGACAGTTATGTGTAGACAAATAGGAATTTTTATATGTAATACTCACTAAGTTTACGATAAACTGAAACCTCAGCTTAGTATAACTCGCAACCTTTGGCACCAACAAGGATCATATGTTTGCTGTCTTGGTGAATGGGTTATTCCTTAGAAATTGGAACTGATCGAGTAAGTTGAGGATAGTCCCACATTGACAATCAGAGCCTACTACATATACTTGGATCATTGTCCATGTGAGACTATTCTCAACATACTGGTTTAGGTCTACAAGAGTTGTAATAATCTATGTTATTTTGTTGTGAAGCGCCAGATATTTTAAGGTAGCTAGCCGTTCTAGGTGTTTTAAAGTAGTGTTTTGATGGTGTTCAGTTTTTATAAACAAGAGTGTAATTGGTATTTAGTGGTCTCATTAAGAAACTCAACTTTACCACTAAGTAAATTTATAAAGTGTCCTTTATTGTACTTTAAGAGTAATTAGGCAATAATGCAGATTAACTAAGCACGAAGTCCCAACAGATATATTACTTTCTTGAAGTATATATAGCGTGAACGCCTATGAATGGCACAGTCCAGTTATACTGCTTTCATAGCATAGTTGCTTAACCGGACTTCATTGAATGTCTTATATACCTTTTTCAATTTTTAATATACCTGCTTAGGAAGTTTGCTTTCAGAATTGAAATGTAGTTGCATAATTAGATCTACACATTGTGAACAGTTTGTCATTGTAAATTGATAGCGGTTGTTTAACCATTTGATAACCAGAGCCATCCTTCTATAAATGATCAGTATGAGTCAGACCTATCAACGGTATTAACTTCTGAGGTATTATTTCTTCTACAAGAAGTTGGATCACTTCTTTATAGTGCTTATTAGTCGCTGGATCACTTCGTTTTGACATACAATTTTTGATATGGTGTTTATGTAATATTGCTGTACAGACACTCCCCGGACCTAACTATAGAACTGCATGCCATTGTGCCCAACTTAGTCACCTAGCCGTGAGCTTGTTGAAGTGTGAATTTATCCCACACGTTCTCAGTGTTATGTGGGAATAATGTAGTTGCTCATTATCTTCACATATGTGCAATGAATCTGTTTCTCGTGTGGACTATGCTTGTAAACTGTGCTTGAGTCGAACCATACATCCCCATTAAAAGATTCTACCATAATGCATGCTCAAGCTTATTTGTCCTACCTCTGTTTGATTTTTTTTCCCCGGCATTTAACTCCGACAATAGTCTTCCAATACTTCCAACTAGAATTGACCAGTGAGAGAGGAACTAAAACTTATTAATACCGGAATTCTTTTTATGGTTGTCTATCTAATGACAATTGTATTGTTCATAAATATGGTGTTGCAAATGTATAGGCGAAAGTGGTCACATTATCTTACTTGTGTTATGTAGGTAGCTAAATTTTTGCGCTGAGCGGATCCATGATACTACCGCAGAGGAGTGGGAGAGGGGAGGAATGGATGAAGATACAGATGTAAATGGATGGCATACAAGGTGGGAAACAGCATTCAGTAGGGGATTCGAGCGGGCTGACAACGAGGTTGCTGAGGAGTCAGTAGCTCCAGAAATTGTCGGTTCAACCGCTGTGGTTGTTGCCTTATCAGGTTGTCAGATTATTACTTCCAATTGTGGCGACTCAAGGGCAGTGCTTTGTCGAGGGACTCAAACGATCCCTTTATCGATTGATCACAAGGTTGATTTTCTCTCTCCAGGTTTATTGATATATTAGTTCTCAGCATACCTATAGTTAATGCCACTTGACCAACATGATCATATAGAAGCATTAAAAAAGACATGTAGGCTGAGTTGATCAATTCTACGCCAAAGCATCTGAACTTAACATGGTTACTCAAATTACATGAAAATGATCACTGTGGGTGGCAATAATGGTGGAACCCTTAACGGATCTCAGCATTTTTTTTTCCCTTCGTTCATTTGTTTTTGAGTATGCATTTTGTTGGGTAATCTTTTGGTCCTTTGATGATCTTCATCGTCAGGATATGATCCTGAAAAATTAGCCTTCACTATCTCCATGCAACCCCCAGTTTCCATATTATATCTGTTTTGGACCTTTCAGGATTCCGACTACAGACTTTTTTTTTTTTTTTTTTTTTTTTTTTTTTTTTTTTTTTTTTTTTGAAGAGTGACTACAGACTTATGCCTTGGCTCATTTTATAATTTTTTCGGAATTAATAGTTATCTGTTTTCCACTTCCTTACTATTGATTGTTACTCCAGTGGTTTCTACTTTAGGAATCCTTTGACACTCATGCAATTTGGATTATTTGAAGAAGACATGTAATTCCTTAGGCAGCGGATTTGTAGCAAAATTTTAGAGTTTTATCTCTTTACTGGAGTATCTACCAGTTGATTATCTCAAAATATCACCAGTTATAGAAGTGCACTTGAGCATGTGGAATTTCAAATCTAGCAGTTAACAGAATGCTTCTTTAGTACCTATACACAGAAGATACGAGAACTATTATGTCTGGAGGGTAGTAAGTGTTTTGAAATAGAAAGATACAACTACAACAACCAAGCCTTCAGTCCTGAAACCCATGTCGAAGTTACCTTGAAATAGAAAGATAGTATGTATGTGTATAAATAGAGAGAGAGTCTTCGGAAACTTTCCCATGCTTACATTCATTGAAAGTGCTTTGGTAAATATTTTTCAGGACATCTTTTGTGGTTGTTGTTTTTACAGCCTGATAGAGAAGACGAGCTTGCGAGGATTGAAGGAGCAGGTGGGAGAGTCATAAGTTGGAATGGTGCTAGGGTATTTGGTGTTCTTGCGATGTCTAGATCCATTGGTACTTTCACTATCTAGTTTTCATTTGCTTATCCATCTTCGAACATCGATCCCTTTTAGTTCTGTTCATAAGAGCTTCTCTGTTTTTAGTACTTCCGTCAGTTTTTTCCGTCTTCCAAATTCTAACAAAACTGCAAGTGTCAATTGCATCCATTTAGTTATTTTCCACCATATTTCAGGTCGCGTTAAGCTGTTAAATAGTCATTCAATTAGGTTATGGCCTGTCTAAAGTACTCATTCCTGTCGTATCTTCAGTTTCCACATTAGGTCCATCAAATTCCACCAGGTCAACCTATCTGGTTGCATTGTTAATTGTTGTTATAATGGTTCTGATAGGCAAATACAGGCATGGACGGATTTAATCCGACCGGATGTATGTGTCACGTAGTAGGAAAAAGAATGCCACGTTCTGTAGAAAAATACAATATTTAAGGTTCAGGACATTCCTCTTTTGTTAAGGCAATGTTGTTGTCTTGCTTCAGGGGAAATGACCCAATAGGGCCAATACATTAAATACAGTGTTTTCTTAGAAAACCCATGAATTGTTTTGCGCCTGAAGTTACTTTCACGGCGAGAAGCATACCGATTGATTGTTTAATAACTATTAACATGCCCATGCATGGTAGTTTCAAGCCACTTCTTCATGCCTTGATCACCTGAACAAGTCCAATGACACTCTTTTGACTCCCAATCGTCACATTTATTTATTCACGTATATGTAAAGTTTGACTCGACAGACATATTGCAAACCAAATAACAGCTAATTGTTACAAGGAAAACTCATGAATGCCCTTGTCCTGATATTATTTCAACACTAAAGATGAGTTTCATCAGCTCAATGAGATTTGCTCCTGATATTATTTCAACACTAAAGATGAGTTTCGACAGCTCTTTTTTTTTCTTCTGTCTTTCTTTCTTTTGATATTAGACTTTCATCAGCTAAATGATAATGATTGCAGACTAAATCTTCTGTGTGGTTCTTATATTTAATCTTTCAGGAGATAGGTATATGAGGCCATGGATTATTCCTGTGCCCGAAGTTACTTTCACGACACGAAGTGAAGAAGATGAGTGTTTAATTATTGCAAGTGATGGGCTCTGGGATGTGATATCTAATGATGAGGCAGGCGAGGTGGCTCGAAATCTGTTAAGACGGCGACGAAGGTCAACCATTTCAGATATAGCATCACATTCTGCAGCACAAGCGGTGGCTGACCATCTTATTGACTTGGCCTCCAGGAAGAACAGTTCAGATAACATCTCTGTTATAGTTGTTGACCTAAAATCTAAGAGACGCCGTCTACAAAGACACTCAGCAGGATAGTGGCCAACCTCTTATCTTATACTATAAATTTTTTAACCATATCTTTAAAAACCAGATTATGAAACTTGCAAAATGGTATATCGACTTTGCAAAATCATCCCAGGGTCTAGGATCATAATTCTTTCT
The DNA here is from genome assembly GCA_023531295.1 of Papaver armeniacum. Classification (NCBI taxonomy): domain Eukaryota; kingdom Viridiplantae; phylum Streptophyta; class Magnoliopsida; order Ranunculales; family Papaveraceae; genus Papaver; species Papaver armeniacum. The sequence continues at coordinate 433,029 of JAJJWW010008975.1, read as the reverse complement.
TTCTTTCTTTCTGTTTGTAAAACACTAGGAGGCAAAAACATTTCAAAGTAGTGAAGGTAGAAATAACTTATCTAAAGTTGTATATTGTGTTCATTTTTGGCCTGTTGCTTACTTTGGTATTTTGGGTTGTTTGTCTAGTCTGTACTTTCAGAGTTTTTGTTTTTTGGGAACATTGTATGGAGAGCCAGGGTCAGTTTTCTGATTTTTGAGCTTGTATTAGCCAGATCAGAGTGTAAATATACATATATCTTACTTCAAGTTTGACAATGTGTAATGGAGTGAGAATCACTTCCTTTTATAATCCACCTTGCTACTAGTATCTGTTTTCGTAGTACTCGGTTACGTACTGTTCTTCGATGCTCATTGTTTCTGTAGGTAATAACTCATGCACCATGATTCCAGAATTTAGCTTTTGCACCCAATTCATTATCTAAAGTCTAAACTAGTTTCCATTAGACCACAAATTTTGTGAGTGTAGGAGGAAATGGCGTAGTGTCTGTCATAGCTCTCTGCCTGGCGCACTCTAGGAAATTTGGGAATGGTATCCTAGTCAGATCATCAGGATAAGCGAGATAAAGAATTTTCAGTGGAAAGATAGAGAAAGGAGTTGATGAAAGCTGTCAAATACTACAGCAATGGGATGCTTTGATGCAATAATGTCTACAGACTACAAAATACGATGGGCAGATGTGTGGTTTTAATGGTGACTGGTGATGAATAAAGAATTGATGCCACAATTGTGAGAGATAGCAACCTTAAAATTAAAGCAAACTTTTGGATGATCCCTGTAGTCCCCCCTAGTTTGTGAATCATCAACAGACGCTTCAATCCTGCCAAGTGCAAGAAAGGAAAAAAAGTTTTTTGATATAGTAATAATTGTAGAGAATAATCTATCAACAGGTGTATACATCAAGGAGTCTGGCTAGCTTGCTGCCAGATGTAACATCTTTATTTCCATCTGTACCTTTTGTTAATAATTGATGCGCATGGTTGTTCTTCTTGGAACCATTCAGCATTACAGTGAATCTCTTGAAAAATCTAGTCATTAAATCATTTGCATGTGATGATATGAAGAAGTACAAAAATAAAATAAAATGTAAACACTTGCGTAGAAAAACATTACGTAGAAAAACGTTCCGAACTCATTCAGAATATAATTTATGTCGTAGTGTGACCTAGAAAACTGCAAGAAATTCATTAACAAAATGAGTACCCTAAATAGTTCAGGTGTTGTATCATGTCCATGCATTGTCCAGAGGGGGAATACTTACACACCACGACAACGGGAGAAAGAGTGAAAGAATATGGGTATAATAATAATGAGCTGAGTGACACTGAATACATAAAATCATACATATTCTGATCCCTCTCCACCCACCCTCTTCACAGCTTTTGTTACTTCTTTTAACAAAGGAGCGGATGTGACCACTCGGGCATTAATTTGATCCATGATGAGAGTAACCAAAACCATCGTAACTTCTTTATCTGTCTTTGTTCTATACTCTCTGTTGTCTACTCTTATGGGTGGAAATGGAATAAAGGGAGAATGAATCTCTCTACTCAGCAGACCTTTATTTCTCTTTTTCATATCTCTGTTGTCCAAGAGAAAGAAAGACATGACAAGAACCAACATAATTGGCCAACTATTCTCACTTAAAATCATCGGATACTTTCAATTTTACTTGGATTTGATGGAGTGGGTTTGTGCTGTTCTTTTTTTATATATTCTCCACTCAATGCACTCCCATCAAACAAAATTACAGAAATTTACTACACTATGTATAACAGAAAAAGAACTCCCACAATGAACCCTAAATTCTGAACCGTATAATTTAAAGAACAAAACAAGTAAAAGGGTTTCACCTTTGTTGTTCTTTTATTTTATTTGAAGCATACCTTTATGGCTTTATTTTTGTATTCACGAGCCAACTACATACGGAACAATACGATATTTTGTTTATAGTAAAAGTGAAATTCTGATTGTGAAAAATATCTTTACGCTAAAAAGTAACTAGCATCGAACCCATATTTGGTTAACTAAACAAATGCCATGGATGTCATATCTCATACATCTTTTTCAATAGTATAATTGGCATAATAATTGTTAATCATTGCATAATATATTCGATACCAGCCGGAAGAGACAGGGAGCCCGGTAGTGGTCGATTGTCAATTCATGTCCGGTATAGCTTGATTTCAAGGACAAGACTAAACACTATGCCGAGGAATAAAATATACTGTATGGCCGATACTTTATCCACCTAGTTGCATTGAGCTAACACTTCCAGAAAATTAGTTTCTTTTGTATCAGAACGAAAAGCAAACAAATGATTGCCTGCTACGGCATGAAAATGCTTAATATGCAGGAGGGAGGGCGGTCCATATAATAGGGTGAGACGGGAACTGGATGGTATTGTACTTTACACAGAAAAAAGTAGTCGCCGAAGCATTTGGAAGTCTATTTTTACATCCATTACATAGGTCATCGTGCTCGATTATTATAGAAATCCTAGTGTTGATTATTTATGTTTTCGTAAAAGAACTAAAAAGCTCATGACATCCACCTACACCCTAAGAAGTTATTTTAAGGTTTAGGAACTGAGAAAAACTTCTCAAACTGAATAGCTAGCGCCTAGCAGGACATATATAGGTGCCGTGATATGCTTTATTTATCATTTATGATATTCGTTTTTGTTTTCTTGCGTCGTAATATGAAATAACATAATTTAACTGTCCATGAACATATCTCTCATTGTTGTTGTTATTGTTGGACTATTTAGTTAAATACTACTACGAAGATGTTACTTGATCAACCATACTCGCATTCACAGAATAGTCATGTGTCGCGATCACTTCGGCCTTTTACTATAACTCTGCTATATATATATGCTTTCTTGGATGGCTGTACGTACATAAAATTACATTAGAGGAGATTTACTGCGACACAAAGTCCACTGTAGTGATCATGCAACGGATGTGTGCCGAATGCCGTTTAGCACGTGCCCATTGCAGTGGGAGGTGGGACTGTAAGAACGAACAAAAGAAAAGCAAACTTGATCTAAGTATTCTGTTGGTCACTCCTTGGGTCAGGGGACCATGGCAAAAGCAAAAAGACACCGTTTTTCTTTTCTTTTTGTGGATTCTCCTTACTCGTTTTGAGTGAATCTACAAAAAGAAGCTTAGCCTGAGAATACGCGTACACATGGACGTTATTCTTTGGTCAATTAATCCAATAACGATAATTTCTGGGTGAAAAAGACATATAAAATTTGATACCGTTTAAATGGACGAGAATGTAAAAATAGTCATGATGTAAACAGTTTCATCCTACCCATTTCCAAATATTGTTTCTTATTTTTAATTTACATCAGGATGCATCCAGTTTCACCCTTGCTATTTTTTAAGTTAAGCCAGGATGAATCCAGATTCATTCTTGCTATTTTTTTGGTGTCCATTTCACCCATACTAAATTTTACTCGTCCATTAGAACTATGTTTTAAAATTATTTGGACAAATGACCTATTTTCCGTTCTCCTTTTTTCTTTTCGGCAAAGAGAATTGAAAGAGGCTCAGGCTCCGAGATCGACGTTATTCCAACAACCAAAACAAAACCTGATCATGGTATATGGACTCATATCATGACTAGATACGTATTCCAGTAATGATTTACTTTCAAGAATGGCCGGAGTTGCAAGTCTAAAGGATATCACAAGAGCATTTACGTTCAATGCCAAACGTACGTACGGTCAGGCCCGGTCCTGACAAGTTGGTGGCTCTATGCAAGAAAAATAATTTGGCCCCCTATTTTACATAATTCAGATATTTTTTTTTTCTTTTCTTTTTGGGAAATTAACAGATAAGATTATTATTATTATTTAACTAGAAAAAAATTCACCGTAATCGCTCAAAATTTTCACAACGAAATCATGTGTACACGATGCACAGTCTATATTTGCAAACATAACGTATTCGATATGTATCTCCTGGTCTAGTAGATTCGGGAATGGTTTTGCTTAAATGAATAGTACCGAGCATAAAATTAAAATGACGAATGAAATGAACCTCTTTTGCTGCCGAAGAGATGTTTAGCGCCTATGAAATGATTACAACCTTACAAAACTTAGTATAAATTTAAAACTTACTAAGATATTATGACCTCAGATTCACATCTGATCAAACTCATTTGAAGCTGATTAGGCCGAAGATGGCAATCATAGTTTATTCTAAAATAGAAAAAGTGAAAGCATGTAAGAGCCTTTCCAAAACTAAGATTTTATGATAGATCAAATTCAAAACTGATTTTAAGATTACAAGCTAAATAAACTGAATAATTTTTGTATTAGTAAACATGATAAGAGAAATCAAAAGAAAAAGACAATGAAATCTTTGAATTGATAAAAGATTTAGTAAACCCTTTTTCTTTACTGTATTTTGTATAAAAAAAGAAATAAAACAAGAAATTCGGTTTTGTAATTAGACAAAGTCTAACTAAATTTAATTTGTGGCCCCTTGCAAAAAAATATTATGACCCTTCCAAAGTTTTCAGTTATAGAAAACTCCCCTTCATATTTTATCTTTCATGTTAATTACATGTATTATGTGGCCCCCAAAATTTTGTGGCCCAATGCAAGGCATTGCCTGCATGTGCCCAGGGCCGGCCCTGCGTACGGTGTTTCAAATTTATAGAACAAAAGGTTCAGGTGTAAAGTAACTTGTCGATATACTTAACTTATATGCGAAAATCACAACCACGTGGCAAAATATACATATTTCATTTACAGTACTATGATAAGCTAATCGGCACACTTGACACGGTGCAATTGTGCAACAGACGGCACATATAGAAAAAATCATTCTAGGCAAACTTCTAATGATACAATTTATTATTGTCGTTTGTTTTTTATTAACGGTGAGATTCCTGAGAAGACAGGTTCTGAGAAGCTTTATTGGGTGATGGTAAATGATAAAACATGAAGAATTCTAGCACATTTAAGTATGGAGCAATTTGATGAGGAGTTTAGAATATATCACCAAAGAACTAGAATCTCACTATGCATGTTGCTTACTTTAAATTATTAAAATGTGCAGAGAGTAGTAGTATGGACGACATACGTATGGATTACTACTCAACAGCCGATATGCCTAAACCAGCAGGCCAATTATAGGTTTAATTATACCTTCTGATGATCGATTGCAGATCAATAATCTCTTTTTTTTTTTTTTGATCGGTAAAGAATTGGTGTTAACGAGTGACCAGTTTCGAACTCATGTCACTGGTATCAATACTAGTCACCCAATGATTTTACAATCAGATTTACAATGACATGCATGCAAAATTTGGCCTCAGCGATGTTGAACTATCGACTATCATGCACAATGCACGAGTATGCAACTACCATAAAAAGAATTTCGACAACACTACGTAGTGTGTACATATTATTTGCATACATACAGAGCATATTTGTTGGAAGAATATCTGTACACACAACTAGAGAAAAAATTTAAAGACACTATAATTGAACTAGAATAAATTCTGCATGTACTGATTAGTGATAGCAATAGTATCCATCGTATCTTCCCTCTCACCATTCTCTATATATACTCTTCTTCGAGCTTGGTTTTTTCTCATCATTATTTCAATATCATATTAACTCTCTCAAGCATTCAGTCTGTGATAGCTTCTTATAGGAGTACATTTCAAGGTTTTATTAAGGTTTTCTCTTCGAACAAGTTCTCTATAGTTTGTTCAACTAAAAATGGGAAGCAGACAATTGCATAGCCAGATTTCTTGCATGAGAGAAAATCTCTTCAAGCAGGTTTGTGTTTTTCTTAAGCATAATTCTATCTGATTTAATATAGTATGATCATATGTCAATGAAAAAGCATGCATTATGGTTCTATAACTATAAAATGAATTAAGAATACTTCTAAGCTAGGAATGGTTGACGAACTACGAACTAATATATGCATGAAAGTATGCTTAATATATGAAAATGCATTCATGAATACATCATGTGTAATGATATTATAATCTACTTCTAAATTATAGGGATTCCTCGACGAGCAATTCATGCAGCTAGAGGAATTGCAAGATGACACAAATCCAAATTTTGTCGAAGAAGTTGTGACTTTGTTTTTCAAGGATTCGGCTAGATTGATTCTTAACATTGAACAAGCTCTGTAAGTCATCCGCAACTAATAAAATAAGTTGCTTCACTTTCCTTAGATTCTAATCTTAATTACTTTTTATATATAATACTAATATCTGATCCTTTTTCCGTTTCCACCATACAGAAATAACAACCCCCAAGATTTCAATAAGTTGGATAATTTCATGCACCAGTTCAAGGGTAGTAGTTCAAGGTATGCAAAAAATAATTATAATTACAAGTAGTTAACTTATTTAGCTAATCTATTTTACTACAATCCTGTGATGAACATAATTCGATAAGCGAATGAATAAACATGAATTGGTATATTGCAGCATTGGAGCTAAGAAAGTAAAGAATGAATGCACACAGTTCAAGGAATATTGCAGGATAGGAAATGGAGAAGGGTAATTTCTCGTGCTTATTTTCATCACTTTACCATTCAGCTAGCTGCAAATATTTCTTTAATTTCAATATTTCTTACAAAATTTCGAAACTAAGTTTTCTTTATGATACAGATGCATTAGGACATTTCAACAAGTGAAGAAAGAACATGCAGCATTAAGGAAAAAGCTTGAGAGTTATTTCCAGTTGGTTAGACAAGCCGGCCCCATGCAGTCGGCAAGTCGCCCCAGATAAGAAACTCACGACGAGGATTTGGAAGAAGAAAGAAATCGCAACTTGGCGCTGCGCGAAGCATATCAATGTAATAAGGCATTTTTTTTTTCTTAAAGAAGAATGCCGATTAACGAAAGGGTCTATCATTCGTTTCCTATGCTTTTTAGGCGCTTAAGTAAAAGTTTATGTAACATATTATGTCGATTATATATTATGCAAATTTTTGGTAAGAGCAAGCATGGCTAAGACAAAACTCCTTACCCGTTGAAGGGAAAAATTCAGTTTACCTATTTCGTTCTTTGGATCCAGAGATCGAAATAGAGAAACTTACCATGAAGGACACTTAATATATATGTGTCTTAGAAAGATACTCATCAGTCATTAATTATCCTTCTAAAAGTGCATGGATAAACCAATATTCGGATTTTGAATAGTGCAAATTGTCATTGTGTTCATTACCCCCTAGCCTTCTTCCACTATTAAGGTGAATCATGAAAATGGTTTTCCCTGTAAATTCTCTTCTTCTATTGACGTGGGAAGAAGTTCAGGCTTCCGTTCCCGGATATAGTACTGCATGCATGCTCTAATCCACTACAATCTTTCTTTGTTTATTTTGTTTTTTTAAAGTTAATGTTGTCGTTCCCCTTTCCATTTGATGAATACCCAGTTTTGTTTTTTTCCTTTACTTAAAAGAGTAAAGTGATGAATGTTAAATTCTGTTTAACTTTCAAGAGACGCAGCTTTAACCGAAAACATACGGGGAAACCCATTTCCTGTGCTAGAATTGATCGTGACAAATTAATCGTCCAATAGTTATATCTCCTATTGCCTATTGGCCTGTTTCGTGTGTGGATGCTTCAATCTCTAAAGGTTCAACGTTTCCATTTCAGTAATACGGTTTTTTATATATATTTTTTTTTTATTTTTTTTTGACGGTCTATAAAAAATGATAGCTATAAGCTTACCGCAATATGTTAGGTCTTCAACATGCAAGCAGCCAAGTTCCGCGAAATCATGCTCGTGCTCACAGATACTGAAACCCGAACTTAAATTCAATCTTTAAAGTCACTGAACCAGCAGCTAGCATAGACATAATATTATACTCAACATTAAGAAATTCAAACTAGCCTTGATGTAGCATTTTTGATTAAGTTTGACTTCATAGAGATGCTGCCTCATCCCCATTAATATATACTACTAGTACACAGCACTATAATCAAATCCCAATCTCCTAGCTAATTAAAATTTAAATCCCATGGCTGCTTCATCCCTGTTCTTTACTGAACATCGTCTTTTACTTTTCTTCTTCTTGTCTCTAACACTCTCTAACACTCAACCTTCTGCATCATCTCGACCGCACGCGCTCTTGCTTCCCGTTTACAAAGATTCAGCAACTCTCCAATATGTGACCCAAATTAACCAAAGAACCCCTCAAGTACCTGTAAAGATTGTTGTTAATTAGGTGGTGAATTCACCTGGGTTGATTGCAATCAAAGCTATATATGATGTAGGACATCTACCTATTTTCACCGTGTCAACTATTATAGTTGATCCCTTCGTCCGTTTCAACAATGGTTGTTGATCCCTAGCGTCTGTTTTAGTTTACTTGCTTTGCAAGTCCTTTAATTTCCTAGTTTAGGTAGAATTCTCTTTTATTTTCTTTTAGTCGGTTCTTGTAACCTATATAAAGGCTAATCCTTCTTGTTTAGAATACAATCTTATTATCAATCAATTATCAATATTATTATCAATTTATTTATTAATTACAACCCTAGAATCTTGATCCTTGTATCAGATTTATCTTCACAACCTTAGCAACTAGTTTGCTATCTCCTTATATGTGCTACACTAGTTGGTATCAGATACAGAGTTTTTAGATTTTTATCTAAAGACAGATCCTTAGCTTCCGCAACTCAAACCCTATACAAAAAAAAAAAAACATAAACAACCACCCTAGTTTTCGTATTTCCGATTTTGATCATGAAAGCAGTATCTATGGAAGATCTTCTACGGCTTAGACTAGAATTATCAACAAGTATTCAAAAATATAACGAGAAAATAATGAAGCTTCGTTGTTTGGTTTATCCTCGCGTAGAAGATGAAAGGAAACTAAATAGGCTTTATTGTGTCAGAGAAGATGAAAAGCAAAGATTGGAGAAGTTGAAGATTATCTGATTACTATCGCTCAACGTGAAAGGGCTGAAACTAAACGAGAATATAAACGTAAATTTGCCAAAACTTTCAGTAAGATTTCACATTATGATAAAGAAGTTTCGTCTTCTACTCAAGAAGTTTTGTTATCATCTGTGGGTGTTAAAGATGTTTCGACTACACTGCTCGTGAAGAAGAGAACATGGTTTTTATAGAAGAAAATCAGGTAGACAAAAATTCGCTTGTTTATCAAGATATTAATGATAAACCAATTACAAGAGCACAATTAGAAGATTTTGTGGAATGTTTTAGACAGTTTAAAGAAGTTCCGTTTGAACCTGTTCTTATTATAAAGGTTATTGTTGGAGAAACTATAAGATAGTCCCACATTGCTAACTCCTTAGCCTAGATCTTAATATATAAGGTGGTGAGCCACTCCACTCATTGCCAATTGGTTTTGAGTTGGAAGCCCACACACTTCTAACATGGTATCAGAGCTAGGCCCGTATGAGAGTGAAATGAGAAGTATGCCCAAAGGGCTACCCGTTCACCCGTACAGAGGTCCACATTGTACGGGGTCCACATTGTAGTGGCTTAATCTCCTCCGCCCTATACGTGGAGGGGGAGCATGTTTGAGAAACTATAAGATAGTCCCACATTGCTAACTCCTTAGCCTAGATCTTAATATATAAGGTGGTGAGCCACTCCACTCATTTCCAATTGGTTTTGAGTTGGAAGCCCACACACTTCTAATACCAATTGGTTTTGAGTTGGAAGCCCACACACTTCTAACAGTTACTTCTGAAAGGAGCGAAGAAGACCAAGAGGATCCTTTTCTTACTGAAGAAAATCTGCTCAAGGTTTCGCACGATTCACAGGAGTTTCATGATTCATCATCAACTCAACAGGTTTTATCTTCAACCATGAAATCAATTAGCGAAGAAGACCAAGAGGATCCTTTTCTTACTGAAGAAAATCTGCTCAAGGTTTCGCATGATTCACAGGAGTTTGATGATTCATCGTCAACTCAACAGGTTTTATCTTCAACCATGACATCAATTGATAAGGAAGAAAATCAAGTCAGCGTGGTCCTTCATGAATCACATGATTTGCCTGAAATTAATGGTAAGTCTTCGGATCTTAGTTTAATAACTTCTGATGTTGATATACATGTTCATTCTTTTGTTGATAATAATCAAGTTTTTGATCAAATGGATACACGAATGGTATTGCATGCAAACCCTAACAAGGTTCAATGATGGAATTAACCCAAAGGGAATTCTTTTGTTTAAATCTGCTAAGTCCTGGCCATGTGAGTGAACAACTATCTCTCGAAATATATTTATATGGAAGATTACATCGGTAAAACAAGCTTTAGTTAGTAAAGTTTTATCGGTTTGAAAACCTCATGTGCATGGTACAATATGGTGATAAGATTTGCATTGAAGAGACGTTTGTAGAATGGTCTACACCAAAAGGTATAGGATGGAGTTTTCCTAAAGTCTTTTCTACCACAGTGACGACATCACATTATGATGTTCAAAGAAGTACACTTAGCATTGGATCTAATGTTCGTGATACTAATGGATTAGAAGTGATCATATCTGCAAGATCATTACAAGGAGACAAACATCTTTTCAACGATCTTGAATGATAATAGTTCAAGATGATCCGATCTGGCCTTTTAAGACAATTCAAGTTGTTTTCGAGTCTTGGCATGACAATCGCAACATCTTTTCTTTGAAATTTCGTAGAGAGTTTCTTTGGCTAATTTCGAAAGGCTGCTAGCGATTAGAGTCTGAATTTGAGTGTGTATAGAGATGCAATTATAATGGATCCATGGTGTTAACACAACATTAGGTACGTGTGTAACATAACACACGTTACCCTGTTAATCAAGTAAGTTCTAGACTTTTGTATATTAGGAAGCTAGACTTGTTTAGGAAATTATGTAACTTAAAGTTCAAGGCAATTCTTGTATAAAAGTCTGTATCTTAGTTCAATGTAATTCACACAAAATTAATCAATAAAACACGTCTCCTATTCTAGTCTGTTCAAGTTTGTTTCGTTCTCTAGTTTAACCCAAAACCTATCAGTTTTGACTTGGTCTCAGCTAGGTTTAGAGCCCCAAAACAATGTCTACCGAATCCTCTACAACCTCTACAGTTATCTCATCTTCTGTACCCTCTCAATCTTCGGCTATGGCTTCCGTTCAGTTTTCTCAACCTCACCACATCATCACAGTTAAGCTTGACGAAACCAACTACTCCCTCTGGCGAGCTCAGTTTCTACCCTATCTTCAAGGTTATGATTTGAGACGGCCATATCACCTTGGTACAACACCACCCTTCGCCTACACTTGCGGATAAATCTCCCAATCCTACCTTTGCTTCATGGATCAAACAAGATAAAATCCTGATTAGTTGGATGTTCTCTTCTCTTACTCCTAATGTTTTTCGTCATGTTCACCGTCTTACAACATCCAAAGAAATCTGGACCTCTCTTGAATCTCTATATGCTTCAAAATCTGATGCACAAATTCATTATCTGCACTGTGAATTACGTATGCTTAAGAAAGGATCTCGAACTATGCGAGCATATATTGATCGTGCTCGTGATTTGGTCGATAGTCTTGTTGCTGCCAACACCACAGTTACAGATAAAGAATTCCGCCACTGTCTCCTAGCTGGTTTGGATAGTTCCTATGATGCTATTGTCACGTCATTAACCACCACAATGAGCTCACTGACTGTGGAAGATTTTCTAACTTTTCTACTGACCTTCGAGCTGCGTATCGACCAACAGACAAAGATGATGACCTCTCAGCCAGTTGCGAATCTAGCTGCACAATCTCGACAGCCCTCATCACGGTTCTCTTCATCAGCTGCATCTTCCTCTTCCCAGTTTTCTTCGTCATGGTTCTCTGGTAACAACAAAAACCAACCCCAACGTGGGCCTGTTCGCTTTGAGACTCACCATGGGCCTGCTCGCTTTGAGACTCAACATGGACCTCCTGTTTTTTGAACCATCTGTTGTAACTTGTCAACTTTGCGGTCGTAAAAATCATGAAGCCCAGAATTGTTGGAATATATACGATAGAAGCTTCCGTCCTCCCAAGCGTCAACCACCATCATCTACACCGCGAGCTTATGCTACTTATGGGCCTGGCTTACTACCGTCACCCTCATGGACACTGACAGTGGTGCTACTGATCACATCACTAATGATCTTTCTCGTATTCAATTTCCCACCGAGTATGCGGGTCCCGATGAAATACGAGATGGGTAATGGTTCTTCTATACCAATTTCTAATATTGGTTCCTCTATTTTAGAACTCCCAATCGTAAGTTGCGGCTTCGCAATGTTCTCTTTGCACCCAAAATCTCTCATAATCTCTTATCTGTTTCTCGTCTCACTCATTAATAATAATGTCTTATTTGAATTTCATCCAAATTTTTGTCTTGTGAAGGATCGATGTCGGGAAGGTTCTTCTTCACGGCCGTAGGAAGGGTGGTCTCTATCAACTTGATGCCTCATCTCAAAATCCTCAAGCTTGCATAGGAGAACGTGCTAGTTTACAATTCTGGCATGCTAGAATGGGTCATCCAATGATGCGCACAGTTCGCAAAGTTATTTCTTAGTTTTCTCTTCCAGTTTCAAACCAAACTATTAGTTTTTGTCTTCTTGTCATGAGCATAGGAGTCATAAATTACCGTTTAAATCCAGTACAACTATTTATTTGAATCCATTAGATTTAATTATCTCAGACGTATGGGGACCCTCTCATATTTTATCTAATGAAGGATACAAATATTATGTCATATTTATTGATGCGTATAGTCGTTTTACTTGGATGTTTCCCATGTCTCAAAAATCTGAAGTTTTTGCTATATTCTTTTTGTTCCAAAAACATGTTGAAAATCTTTTTAACCGAAAGATAAAAAAATTTCAATCTGACAATGCTGCTGAGTATCGCAAACTTACTCCACATCTCCGGAACCTTGGAATTTTTCATCGTTTTTCATGCCCACATACTTCTGAGAAAAAGGGTTTGGTCGAACGTCGTCATCGACATATTCGTGAAACTGGTCTTACTATCCTAAATATGGCTTACGTGCCATCCTCATATTGGTATGATTCGTTTTTACACCGTGCTTGTTATTTGATGAATCGTGTCCCTTTGACTTCGTTAATAATTTCTCTCCATATGAAGCTCTTTTTGGTCTTCCACCTGATTACACTTCTCTTCGTGTCTTTGGATGTCTATGTTATCCTCACTTGCGTCCATATAGGTCTCATAAAATGGATCCTCTTTCTACTCCTTGTGTTTTTATTGGCTATAGTCCATCTCACAAAGGTCATAAGTGTCTTCATGTTCCCACGGGTCGAGTATACGTCAGTCGTCATGTTGTTTTTGATGAGACTACCTTTCCATTTGCGTCTGCATCATCACCTTTACCGGCATCGACTGCTTCACAGGTAACTTCATACTCTCCCTTATCGGTTTCTTCACATATGGTTTCTTCTACTCGTTATTTTGTCTACCCGATGCTGTCAGAACGTACAACTTCTATTCAACGGCCTACACTTCGCCAGTCTTCACAGCAACCTACAGGACTTGTCTTTGCTAATGATGGGTCGACAACACCTGCTTTCGTTAATCATCAACTACGGCCGACAACGCCTACACTGTGATTCCCAGTGCCTTACGCTAACGATCCTCTACACCCGACAACACCAACACGCAACAATCTTCTACGGTAGACATCACCGGCTTTTTGCTACGGCCGACAACACCAACAATCTCCTACAGTCGACATCACCAGCTTTTGCTAATGATCAGTTTCAGTCTTCAACATCTGTCACTTCATCTACTTCGGTCTCAGTACCAGAAATCACAACAGCATCAACTTTTGCTATTGCTCCCACATCTACTACACACCCAATGGTCAGAAGGGCTAAAGATGGCATTTTTAAACCAAATTCAAAATATGCTCTCGTATGTGATTCAACTCTTGAACCTACGCGTATTTCTCGGGCTCATAAAAATCCACAATGGCGTATATATTCGATGATGAGATCAATGCATTGATTCGAAATGTTATGTGGTCATTAGTTCCGTATGATTCTTCTATGAATGTTATTGGTTGTAAACGGGTATTTCGAATCAAACGTAATCCTGATGGTACAATTGCACGTCGAAAGTCTCGCTTGGTTGCTAAAGGTTACAATCAACAAGAAGGAATTGATTACTATGAGACGTTTAGTCCGGTTGTTAAACCATGTACTATATGTATTATTCTTACAATGGCTTTATCTTCCAATTGGCCTATTCATCAACTTGATGTGCAGAATGCTTTCTTACATGGAGAATTTCAAGAAGAGGTGTACATGAAACAACCTCCAGGTTATGTAGATTCTCGTTTTCCTACACATGTTTGCAAGTTACATCGTTCTCTTTACGGACTTAAACAGGCTCCTCGTGCATGGTACCACAGACTTAGTACCTTTTTGTTACAAATTGGGTTTGTTACTTCAAAGTGTGACTCGTCATTTTTTATTTACAATGGAACGCATGGTGTTATTTATTTATTGGTCTATGTGGATGACATTATTGTCACTGGCTCGAGTACTAAAGGTATTGCCTCTATTCTCACTCATTTACAACAATATTTTGCAATTAAAGATCTTGGTCAATTGTCTTATTTTCTTGGCATCGAGGCAATTCGTACTTCTTCGGGTTTATTTCTTTCTCAACAACGTTATGCTCAAGATCTTCTTGTTCGAGCAAAAATGGATGGAGTCAAACCAATTACCACTCCACTGAGCACTTCTGGTGATATTTCTTCGGATCGTAGCACTTTATTAAATGATGCTACTGAATATCGTAGTATTGTTGGAGCATTGCAATACTTAACATTTACTCGTCCAGATCTTGCATTTGCTGTCAATAAAGTTTGTCAGTTTATGCATGCTCCTACCGAGTTTCACTAGGGTTTAGTTAAGCGTATTCTTCGCTATCTCAAGAGTACAAGTACCTTAGGTATATTTCTTCAGCCATCTTCTTCTCTACGGTTATCATTCGGTGCGTTATAATCGACTACGATTGGTTGGTTCTCTTGATGATCGTCGTTCTACTAGTGGTTATTGTGTTTACTTGGGTGGTAATATTATCTCTTGGAGTGCTTGTAAGCAGAAAATAGTGTCTCGTTCTAGTACTGAAGCTGAATATCGAGGTCTTGCCATTGCTACTGCTGAAATTATGTGGATCCAATCACTTCTTTCAGAACTTCGTGTATCTACTCAATCTCCCCCTGTTCTATGGTGTGACAATATTGGTGCTACTTATCTCACTGTCAATCCTATATTTCATGCGAGGACAAAGCATATTGAGATTGACTATCACTTTGTTCGTGATCAAGTTGCTTCTAAACTTCTTGATGTTCGGTTTATATCGTCTAAGGATCAAATTGCGGATATCTTTACAAAACCGCTATCCAAAGATCGTTTTTCGCTTTTAAGTATCAAGCTAACGGTTCAAGAGAACCTGTTACGCTTGCGGGTAGGTGTTAACACAACATTAGGTACGTGTGTAACATAACACACGTTACCCTGTTAATCAAGTAAGTTCTAGACTTTTGTATATTAGGAAGCTAGACTTGTTTAGGAAATTATGTAACTTAAAGTTCAAGGCAATTCTTGTATAAAAGTCTGTATCGTAGTTCAATGTAATACTAGGACTTTCAATGGATAAAAATCCTTCGGATATTGGCAATACCGATAAGGTTAAGGTTAAGGGTTATCGGATATCCTGTATCCGATAATATCCGTCGAATTCAAAATTCCATATCGATAAGGTTAAGGATAAGCTATCGGATATCGGATATTATTCCGATAATTTCCGTTATCTACTCATGATACAAAAAACTTCCAATAATTTCCGATAATTTCCGTTAATATTCAATAATTTCCTATAATTTCCGTTAATATTCGATTATTTCCGATATTTACTTAGGAGAGACGTAATCAAATGAGTAAAGAGTAAACCTAAAGGGTATTAGGTATCGAAAATTTCCGAAAATTTTATGATATAGTTATACACTAACGGTATCGGATATTAACCTAATGGAAACTCCCTTTACCGGTACCATTATGTTAATAAACGGATATCCGTTACGTTAAGGTTATCGGATATCGGATAACCGTTATGTCGGATATTAACCTAACGGAATCCGGATATTCGGAAACGGCTACCGGATATCGAATATCCATTGACAGCCCTATGTAATACACACAAAATTAATCAATAAAACACGTCTCCTATTCTAGTCTGTTCAAGTTTGTGTCGTTCTCTAGTTTAACCCAAAACCTATCAGTTTTGACTCATGGTGCCAAGCTGAAGGTCGTACCGAGTTCAAGAAAGTTGATATTTTGCTTCCACAAAAGTTAGTAGTGTTTAATACTGTTCCCTACTACAACAGCGCGTGGCTAAATGTCACCATAGACGGTGACTTCCATTGTGCTGCTGATGCACTTAACTTGGTTTGTTTAACAAGTGATATCGACAAGTTTTGCATCAGTAAAACTTTGAGGTCATGTTCCGATGGAGATCAAAGAAACGTACTAGTTTGTGCACACACTAAATTACAGGAGCTATCGGACGAGATTATCACACAGCTTAACTTTGCAATGAAACAAGTGATATATGGGAGTTAATGATGACTACTCAATTCTTGTTAATTTGAAACGTCTGTATAAATTCCATTTGTGGAATAATGAAGGTCACCAGCTTGGGGAAAATTTTGAGAAATTGGATTATAAGAATGTTACTGCCGAGAATCAACTACAGAAAGAACAAAGAATGGATGGAAGAGAATTCATATTGCATAGTTCGTTTCATAAATGGGACTCCGATTTAAAGCTGGTCGATGTCATGGAAACTGATGCTGTATTCATATATGCTGCTCATAATCTTTATAGAACAACATATGTTACTCACTAGAAACGTGATAACAAAAAGTTTCGAGTTCCGTGTATCGATATCATAAATTCTACCGCACATATGATGGATGCTAACGCCCACCGAAATCTTACGCTTGAAGTGGAGAATCCCTGTATTGATCAAGGGAGTGTGAATTTTCGAACTAGTGGTAGCATGAAGAAATATTTCCCTATATTTTTCAAGTTCTTCGAATTCTTTTCGTCAATCCTTGTGCACGCAGCGAAATTTCTACTCTTCTTCGTGATTAGAATATGGTACCTGGTGGTGAACATGCATTCAGTACTCTCTTCTACACTTTGGGCAGGCAATAACAAAGATATTTGTAGTGTTTTTCTTGCTTGGATTGAGAAGTTTGATGAGCTCGAGACTTGGAACAACATACATTCTTGTTTTCAGCAAGCTACATGGGAGCTGGAGGGGGATTTCCTTTTATCGTGTTCAATAAGGGTGAAGAGTTAGCTATTAATACTTCCCACTTGAAACCCTCTGGCAAGTATCAAACCATATTTCATGAAGGTCGAAAGCTTAAGTCTGCTAGTAGCTGTGGAGTTTCAGTTTGTCCAATATATAGGGGAGCGTTAATAATCATTCCAGGGTGCCAGCATGAATACCGTGCAAAGCTCAAGAAATTTGACATCTTGCTGTTACAGAAGTTGGTGATTTTTAATATTTTTCACCACTACAAACTTGACATTCACCATGTACTAAAAGCATTCAGAGATTACTTCAATATTAAAGTAAGGCATGAAGATGATTTTTCTGACCGGAGTAGTATTGGTCCGCTGGACATGGACCATCGAGCAAAGAATTTTGAGAACATTTCTAGAGACCGTGTTTCCAATAAAGATTACACAGTCATAAGTGGAAGTACGACCAAAGATGCGGTGGATGTTGAAATTAAATTCGTAAATCTCGCACCAAACAAAGACGAGGTACTGAATTTCAAAGGAGGAATTCTGGAAAGATCAAAGCTACTCGTCCATCTTAGCGAAATGCGCGTATGCAAGAAGCATGGATGAACGAACTGAGCGTTGATCGTTATTGGTCAATTAATTTAACTTCACAACGTGACTGCAATAGTTTTCACAACTATATAGGAAGTACCATTTCAAGCCAGTGTCTCAGGTATTACGAGAAACCTCCTCATCAACTTACACCATTTACTATTCATTGGACAAACCAAGCAGTGACGTTTTGGTGTTGTCCGAGGGATTTTTGGGTAATCCAACTCTTGATAATTTTGGTAACTACTACGAAAGGGGAAAGGTAGTGTTTAGCTCTAATATGGATTCTTTGAACTACACAATTTTGGAACGGGAGCTAGTATGCAAGAAGTTAACATCGACAAGGTTGCATCCATTGGATCCATTACAACTGAGATGACAAAATTGATTTGTCACCATACGATGTTGAACCACCAAAAACTACAGCGGCTCAAGATTTTCTTAACATTCTTACAGTTGCAGTAGAAGTGGTCGTCGTTAAAAGAACACAAGAAAGTTTATTGTTAGAGCACCGCTCAAATGGAACTCGCATGCGTTGCTATCTCAAGCATGTTTGTCAATGTTAGTGATCAAGACTATAAGTCTTGATTTCTAGCCTATTTATATATGTTTCGGACTAGGACATAGATTGTGTAGTTGAGCTTAGACTTCACGGCGTTCATCATTTGAAGACGAAGAACTACTAAGGGGAGCTTGTGGAACTTCATCAACAAAAGGTATGTGGAGACTGGAACTCATGTATCACTTGGAAAGTCTATTTCTACTATATTTCCTATATTGAGACATAAGTCATGTTACGATATAGTTTTCTATATACACATTTGAGATTTGAACGAGTTTATCTCGCTTACATATTTCTCGAAATATGTATTGGAAAGCTTTCGCTTCGACCAAGTTCATCTTATATCATGTGAAAATTACCGAGTAACATCTTACATGGTTTGTACAATCATTTGGTGTAGTCTTGGAATGTTTCGTTTGGATGTTTGGGCAAGTATGCGTACACTGACGGAAGTCTCACGTCCGTGAATTTCTGCTGGAGTTTGGAATGTAAATTGGTATGCGCAACCGTTCTCGTACTGGCGTAACCATACTCGGTCCGGCATACTTAAGTATGCGTACCCGTTTGCATACTTGAGTTGGTTACTTTCTAAAATCGGTTATGTACATGAACTTAAACATATATAAATTAAGGAATGCAATCTTTGCAAACCGTGGCTATAATGTTCATGAATTTATTCGAGTGAATCAAACCGATTTTGCTTCAATTGTGTTCTTATATACTTCTATAAGAATATAGCAATTGAACGGCTCTTTAACTAGTTTCATTTGAGTCATTTGAACTAGTTATGGTTAAGATGAATAAGGTTGATATGAGAGTAATCATATGGCTAACTTCGGTTAACTATTTGTGAGCCAACATGATGTTCACGTTTGGGCATGGTTCCATAAACCTAAATGAGGGTACATTTCATTTGTGTGTAACAAGCTAAGTTCGATTTAACGGTTGAAAGATATTAGCTTGGTTAAATCAGGTTTTTCATCTAACGGTGAATATTGAATGCTTTGTTACCAAGGTTACTTGGATCGCAAACCCTGATTTGAAAACTATATAAAGGAGAACTCTAGCAACTAGGAAACCTAATCCCCACACCTCTGGTAGGCCTCAAATGTGTATGAATTTTTATGACCTACTTGTAATACCGCAAGTGCACGGCGTCTATCGGAGACGCGGCAAGTACGGGTCGATCCCACAAGGACTTGTGGTGCTCTTGTTTGATCTAAAGGCTTGCTCTACTGGTTTCTAGTGAGGTACAAGGTAACAACGGATGTTTTGCTTTGTTGCCGATACTGGGCCGATATGTTGGTTGTAACAATGAAACGAACACGGTGACAATATGGGAAGTACCGGGTGGTGAATCCACCACTTGACTCTATGCTAAGGTAATTCACTTAATGTTGTGTTCTTATACATTCATAAGGTAGATTCTAAAGAATAATGGATCACTAATCGCATTAATTCCCCCCCTAGTATAGAGTGTCTTCTTACAGTACACTCTATCACAGGTTCCTTAGTCAATTACTAAGCATTATTCACATCTCATTAAGCATATGTATTCTTCCCTGGAAGTCTCACATGGAAAATTTGTTAACTACTTTATCTAATTCTCCCCTAGTATTGGCTGTCTTCTTACAGTACGACCAATCACGTGAGAAGTTGATCTACTAGCTAACTTATCATCCTATCAATTAAGCTCAAGTAAGAACAACGGACAAATATGAATAACTCAACATGTTGTCTAGGGTTTCAACAACACCCTAGCAATTGAACTCGAACATAATTCAAATAACAAATTAAACCTAAATGATACACCACTAGTCCAGGCATAAGTAAAAACACCCTCTCACTCTTCTATTTATACATGCAAGCAAAATTATCTCCAACCCTAATTCTTCCCAAAAATCGAAATAAAATAGAAATAAAATCAAAACTCTTCTCACCCATACTGCCGAATTCGCTCCCCTCTTCGTCTAATCGCCTCGAGACGCCATGCATGGTTGTTGTGACCTAACCCTAGTTCTTATCTTCTCTAAGTTAGCTTCTAGGGTTGCGAAGCTAAGAGAGAGAAAATAAGAGCTAAAGAGGTGGTGCGGCTGTTTTGCGGGGATGGTGTTCTTTGTGTCGGGAGGGTTGTTGGTGAGGTGGTGATGGCGAAGGTGGTCTGTGGTGTCGGAAGAGCGAGAGCTCTCGCTCGATGGAGATGGGAGAGGAGAAGAAAGAGAAAATGGAGAAGAAGATAGGTTTGCTCGAGTGGGTATAGGGTTAGGCGGTTCGTTGTGAGGCAGGGATAGCAAAAGATGATGGGACTGGCCTAGCGAGCGTAGGATGGAGCGATAAGATCTGAACGGCTCGGCGTGATTTGGAGTGATCTGGGTGTTGCACGGGAGCGGCGATCTATGATGCACGTGGAGGCGGCGACCATTGGATGTGGAAGATAGAGATCTCAACGGCTTGGAGTGTACGGGCTCGGATCCGGGTCGCGGGTCGGGTCTAGCTCAAACCCATGTCTTGTAAATGAGTTACTACTTGTTGAGTTGCAACCGCAGCAGCGCGCGGGTTTTGGCTTTACGCCCCATAGATGCTCGACTCAATTCTTCTCTCCTTGGCTCCTCGGTTCTCCGAGCTTTATTTATTACCTAAAAACACAAAATTAATTAATACAAATATTTATTCTTGAAAACAAAGAAAACACGAGAATGGGATAATATCTCGATTTCTAAACGCAAAAGATGAGTAAAATGCCAATAAAAGGTGTATAAATATGCACTATTTAGCACTCATCAAATACCCCCAAACCTGAATTTTACTTGTCCTCAAGTGAAACAAAAATAAGAAATCCTAACTATACCCCTGTCAGCAGGTCTCTCGAATGCATTTAGCGTATGCACTAAGCCTTTAAACCCCTAGGTGTCCCTAGTGGACGAGTTGTAGTCTCGTGAGGGTTTACCAGAGGTGTACCCACAAAACCTTCTCCAACTTCGAGTGTAAAAGAGTCTCAAGCCTCCAAGAAGCTATGAGGACATAGAGTTTCGCATGCTAGTAACGAAGTTAGAACTACCAAAGAACGCATTCTCATCCTTAAGTCTTTGCGAGAAGTAACCATACCATATGAAAGAATTCGGATTCGATTGTGATCATAAGTCTCAACTTCTGCCTCACCATTAGGTTTTTATGATAATTGCACTCAAAAAGATCGCTTTTTAGTCTCTCATGTGTGCAGGCAGGAATAAAGAGAGAAATCCTGCACACGTTGTAGGTAAGAAGGATAACCTTCCGAAATAAAATCGGAGACTCCAAAGAAGTGTGGACAAAAAGAATCTTTTCTCTCGATGATCTCTAAGAAAGGAAATCAACCATTAGCAAGGGTGGGAGTACTCACTCACTTCTCACCCGATCGGCAATTAATATCACTCTCTCATAGGAACCATAGAAACGTCTTCAATCTTCGGTCTTCGGTCTTCAAATGTTGATGACGAACTTCTAAACTTCACAAAACTTGACACATTTTAATTTTTCTACTCAAATTCCTTGTTGTTTGGATTTTTCTTTTTTAAATTGTTCTTTACCATGGTGGTAGCAAAAATAAACTACAATATTTTTTTTGATTTTTGATTTTTGATTTTTTTTTTTTTTTTTTTTTTTTTTTTTTTTACAATAAGTGAAAATAAAAATACAAATAATGAAACAACTAACTCCATGGACAAAGGACTTTATCACTCAATTTTTCCACAACTTGTATTGTCTTGATTTTATAAATTTTATTAATTCTCATCCTATTTTCTTTTCTTTGTTGCACATAAACCTTGGACTATCTCAACTTTTCTTTCAATATTCGATTACTCAACCGGTTCTTTGACGATGATGTGTTTCTATGGGTCTTGCTTTGATTGAGAGAGAGAGTGATGCTAACTGCAAATCGATATTTAGAAGGAGTTTTCATCTTTAGACGTCACCCTCATGATTGACAAAAACTAGCACTCAAGAGATCAAAAGTAGTGCTTGAAAATGGTGCGAAGTTGGGTAGCTCACCATTCCTACCCGGAATTTACGTAAGGTGACACACACTCTAACAGCTTTTCTAGAAAGTTGCAAAAAAATTGAAGGTTGGTGCCTCACTTGATGTAAAATGGGTAGTCTCCACTATGGGTGATCACAATTCTACTACCGAATATCTAAACAAAGACCTAATTCGCCCTCCTGTATGGTTAAATCCAACTTTAACGCTCTAATCAACTAAGAAACCCGATTGTGTTCTCCGGTACTTCCAATTTCTGTTATTTCGGTCAGATTCTCTATGTAAACATAGCTAGAAGCATGCTAGTGACTCTAAAATCTCTAAAAGTTGGAGGTTCTTACAAAAAGAGTTTTGATTTTTTTTTTTTTTTTTTTTTTTTTTTTTTTTTGAAAATAAAAGGTTAAAAAAAACTAATGAAAATAAAAGGTTATAAAAAACTAAAAACTCTATATGCAAAAATATGCAAATGCACCCCCAAACCTAAATCAAACATTGTCCTCAATGTGTCAACAGATAGGAAAAATTAAACAGTCACATACCATGAGAAATATGTTGATAAGAGAAAAGGGAAGAGATTACCGGTATGTCGGCGGGAGCAAGGTTGAGCTTAAATAGTCAAGGCTAGAATCCAACATTCTCAGCGGAGATCATATCGGATTAGCACAAAATATGCACAAGAAGACTCAACCGATTCAAGAAAAGAAAATTTTTAACAAGTCCTACTGGATATATACAATGAAAATTCACCATACACTAACAATCTAAAGAGTTGAGGATCAACCCAATAGAAAATATGTACAACCATCAACAATCTTACACAAATATAACATGAGAGTGCAAGTAAGACCTTTGTAGATGCGAAGGAGTTTCCCCCAAACCTAAACTTGTGAACGCAGTGTGTTTGTGAGAACAAAATCTTGCAATTTTAAAGGTACATCATGCAAAAGGTCTAACTCAAAATGAGTTTTGCTAATTACAGCAAACATACAAATTCCAACTGTGGCTCCTTAAGAGTGTTATACTTTGATGCAAAATAGTCCAAGAGGACTTGGGAAGCACAAAGTTCTAGGCCTAAGTTAGGCATTTTTAGAAAAGTTGGTTTTGCAATTTTGTTACAAACTACACCTAGGTTTGGTGGAGGAGTTTCAATTTGTGACTTAGGAGAGAAAGTAGGTACATCTAAGTTGTTTTCATGCATAAGATCATTTGCACCATCACACACTTTCCTAAAGTCAAAAGAGGGTAAATCATGTTCATTTTCACAGGACAATTGCACAGGTTCCACATCATCATCACATATATGAATATTAGAAGGAGCATCATTCATAGGGTTCACAAAAGAGACACTTAATGTCTCTCGAACCTAAAGATTCTACTACATTTTCAAAATACACATGCTCTTCATATTCATCATCATCATCATCATAGCAATGCATTTCCTTATTAAAAATCATAGTATTTCTAGTCCCATCATTTGAAACAGGTTCATATGCAATATCAATTGCACGAGTAAGACTAGGCATACTATTTTCATTATGGGTGATAAACATTTCATTTTGAAAGTCCTCCCTTTCCTCATTTAGTGCATCACAGATTTGACTCAATTTGAGTTCTAAGCTCGCAGCCCTTTGGTCAAGGTTTTGAATCAATTCTAGAATTTCATTATGTGGTTCAATGAAAGGAGAGTTTTCAAAAGTAGGAAATTCATAATCAATGCTATATGGTTTATCATGCAATACACTCCTAGCATTATTTTGTTCGATGAGTCTAAGATTTTCCTCCACAGATTGAGAAGTACAAAATTGTTCATCTCCCCACTGTGGTGAATGATGTATGTGATCATAATGATTAGGGTATGTGAGATCGGGGCCACGAGAAGGCTCATAAAAATTCCTAAAATAACTATGGTATGTGGGAGTTCATCCTGTGAAAGGTGCCCGTAAGCAAGCTCTCCAAGGGATTTGTTGGTATCCCCAGATTGCGAGACAAAATCCCGACATGATTTAGTACTCAAATCGAACTCAAAGCCCAGGTGAAGTGGACTAAGTTTGGTTTTGGTGGGATTTGTTTGGTTTCAATGGGTTCATTTTTGTTTTTGTAAGCTTTGGTTTATATGGGAATAGATTTGGTTTATTGGGATTAGATTTGGTTTATTGGGATTAGTTGGGTTATGTGCAACCCAGCTATGATAGCAAAACCCAACTGTTTGGGTTCTAGCCTAGATGATTTGGCCCAGATTGGCTGCTCAGCCCAGATGTGTAGCTTATGTGGGCTGAAGGAGGGTGCAAAGCTCAGCTTTGGGGTCAGTTAGCCCAGCTA
Organism: Papaver armeniacum; assembly: GCA_023531295.1. Classification (NCBI taxonomy): domain Eukaryota; kingdom Viridiplantae; phylum Streptophyta; class Magnoliopsida; order Ranunculales; family Papaveraceae; genus Papaver; species Papaver armeniacum. Next base: position 408,209 of record JAJJWW010008975.1, on the reverse strand, counting down.
TGATTGTGGGCTCCGGTTGTGCAGAGTGCAAGCCCAGATTGATGGCCCAGTATGTGGGCTGAGTTTTGGTTATCTTTTTGTGGGCTCTAGCTGTTTGCAGCCCAGGTGAAAAGGCTCAGTATGTGGGCTGAGTTTGTGTGCGCAGCCCGGCGAAAAGGGTATAGCCCAGTAGACTATGGGCTCGGCAGGTTCAGTTTATGTTGAGCCCAAGGGTTGGGTTTCAGCTCATATGCACAGTTTAGGTTTTTGTGGGCTCTAGTTTATGTTCAGTTAGCCCAACAGCTGGCAACTCCGGTTGGCAGAAGGCTTGCACAGAGCCCAGGTTTAAGCTCAGGGTAATTCACACCACAGCACACAAATTCACACACAATGACATAGATCAGGGTGCTTAGTGAAATCAACACAGGGAGTCAGCTGAACAGGGCAGGGTTTATGTGCTCAATACACACAGAGCACACAGCACAGCTTAGTGCTTGCAGCCTAATGCTTGCACAACACAGGATCAAGTGCAGCCCTGGTCAGGCCAAGCACAGAAAAATAACAACTCACAACAGAAATGACCCAATTTCTTAAACAGCACAAGAAAACATTCACAGCACAGGATAGACAATGGCTCAAAGGTGTTAGCTTCCACAGGTGGTACCTCAAACTTGTAGCTGCAGGGGCTAGCAAGGGAGCAGGGTAGCTAATGCAACAGGTGAGTATGGCAGCAAGGTTGGTAATTTCTCATGTGATCATGGCTCAGCAGATCCAACAAGTCACATGATATTCAAGGTCTCACTAAAAAAAAAATGCCGATGCAACAAGCTCACAGATGTATGCTCAGATATGGTTCATAGAAGCACAGATGCAAAATGATAGAGTGTGCACAACCTTAACAGAACACAGCTCAACAAGCTCAATTGATGGCAGGTGAAAGCTCATACAAGGTTCAAAACAAGGTTACGGTTGAGCATAAATGGCACAGAGCATACCTAGGAAGTTTAGTGGCATACAGGGGACTAACCTCAAGTCCTGCGCCTTCCCTTGGGTTGGCTCAGCTACTTAGCAGCACAGCAAGCACATCAAGCACCTGTTAACTCAGGAGAGAAGTCTCAGTTCTCAAAAAGGGTGCAGGTTTTAGGCAAAAGGAATATGCAACTGAGAATAACTTGGACTGACAGGGGACAAGAATTACAAGTGAAACTAAGATACAGGGATGCTTAGTTTCCTTGTAACTACTGACAAAGCTCCAACTGAGTGGTAACAGCTCAAGGTGCAAGTGCAGGAAAACAGCTATGTTATACTATGACAGGGAAGTAATGGAACTAAGATGCAAGTAAAAGAAAACAGCTAAGTTATCATGCTTATAACAGCTAAATGAAAGAAAACAGCTAAGTTATCATGATGGTGCAAATACAGGGTGTAAAATAAAATGCAATAACAGAAAGCTATAAAAGATGCAAGTGCGTATATACAATGGTGAGAATTCAGTGAAGTACTAGCCCAAAAATCAGCAAGGCACGCGCCAAGTCCCCGGCAGCGGCGCCAAAAACTTGGTAGGCCTCGAATGTGTATGAATTTTTATGACCTACTTGTAATACCGCAAGTGCACGGCGTCTATCGGAGACGCGGCAAGTACGGGTCGATCCCACAAGGACTTGTGGTGCTCTTATTTGATCTAAAGGCTTGCTCTCTTTGGTTTCTAGTGAGGTACAAGGTAACAACAGATGTTTTGCTTTGTTGCCGATACTGGCTGATATGTTGGTTGTAACAATGAAACGAACACAAGTGACAATATGGGAAGTACCAGGTGGTGAATCCACCACTTGACTCTATGCTAAGGTAATTCACTTAATGTTGTGTTCTTATACATTCATAAGGTAGATTCTAAAGAATAATGGATCACTAATCGCATTAATTCCCCTAGTATAGAGTGTCTTCTTAAAGACACTCTATCACAAAGTTCCTTAGTCAATTACTAAGCATTATTCACATCTCATTAAGCATATGTATTCTTCCCGGAAGTCTCACATGGAAAATTTGTTAACTACTTTATCTAATTCTCCCTAGTATTGGTCAGTCTTCTTACAAGACAAGCCAATCACAGGAGAAGTTGATCTACTAGCTAACTTATCATCCTATCAATTAAGCTCAGTAAGAACAACAGCACAAATATGAATAACTCAACATGTTGTCTAGGGTTTCAACAACACCCTAGCAATTGAACTCAGAACATAATTCAAATAACAAATTAAACCTAAATGATACACTGGCTAGTCCAGGCATAAGTAAAAACACCCTCTCCCTCTTCTATTTATACATGCAAGCAAAATTATCTCCAACCCTAATTCTTCCCAAAAATCGAAATAAAATAGAAATAAAATCAAAACTCTTCTCACCCATACTCTGAATTCGCTCCCTCTTCTGTCTAATCGCCTCAGAGACGCCATGCATGGTTGTTGTGACCTAACCCTAGTTCTTATCTTCTCTAAGTTAGCTTCTAGGGTTGCAGAAGCTAAGAGAGAGAAAATAAGAGCTAAAGAGGTGGTGCGGCTGTTTTGCGGGGATGGTGTTGCTTGTGTCAGGAGGGTTGTTGGTGAGGTGGTGATGGCGAAGGTGGCTGTGGTGTCGGAAGAGCAGAGCTCTGCTCTGATGGAGATGGGAGAGGAGAAGAAAGAGAAAATGGAGAAGAAGATAGGTTTGCTCGAGTGGGTATAGGGTTAGGCGGTTCGTTGTGAGGCAGGGATAGCAAAAGATGATGGGACTGGCCTAGCGAGCGTAGGATGGAGCTGATAAGATCTGAACGGCTCAGCGTGATTTGGAGTGATCTGGTGTTGCACGGGAGCAGCGATCTATGATGCACGTGGAGGCAGCGACCATTGGATGTGGAAGATAGAGATCTCAACGGCTTGGAGTGTACGGGCTCGGATCCGGGTCGCGAGTCGGGTCTAGCTCAAACCCATGTCTTGTAAATGAGTTGCTACTTGTTGAGTTGCAACTGTTGCGCGCGCGGGTTTTGGCTTTCTGCCCCATAGATGCTCGACTCAATTCTTCGCTCCTTGGCTCCTCGCTCCGAGCTTTATTTATTACCTAAAAACACAAAATTAATTAATACAAATATTTATTCTTGAAAACAAAGAAAACACGAGAATGGGATAATATCCGATTTCTAAACGCAAAAGATGAGTAAAATGCCAATAAAAAGGTGTATAAATATGCACTATTTAGCACTCATCAAATACCCCAAACCTGAATTTTACTTGTCCTCAAGTGAAACGAGAAAATAAGAAATCCTAACTATACCCCGTCGCATGTCTCTCGAATGCATTTAGCGTATGCACTAAGCCTTTAAACCCCTAGGTGTCCCTAGTGGACGAGTTGTAGTCTCGTGAGGGTTTACCAGAGGTGTACCCACAAAACCTTCTCCAACTTCAGTGTAAAAGAGTCTCAAGCCTCCAAGAAGCTATGAGGACATAGAGTTTCTGCATGCTAGTAACGAAGTTAGAACTACCAAAGAACGCATTCTCATCCTTAAGTCTTTGAGCGAGAAGTAACCATACCATATGAAAGAATTCGGATTCGATTGTGATCATAAGTCTCAACTTCTGCCTCACCATTAGGTTTTTATGATAATTGCACTCAAAAAGATCGCTTTTAGTCTCTCATGTGTGCAGAGCAGGAATAAAGAGAGAAATCCCCCACACGTTGTAGGTAAGAAGGATAACCTTCCGAAATAAAATCGGAGACTCCACGAAGTGTGGACAAAAGAATCTTTTTCTGATGATCTCTAAGAAAGGAAATCAACCATTAGCAAGGGTGGGAGTACTCACTCACTTCTCACCCGATCGGCAATTAATATCACTCTCTCATAGGAACCATAGAAACGTCTTCAATCTTCGGTCTTCGGTCTTCAAATGTTGATGACGAACTTCTAAACTTCACAAAACTTGACGCATTTTAATTTTTCTACTCAAATTCCTTGTTGTTTGGATTTTTCTTTTTAAATTGTTCTTTACCATGGTGGTAGCAAAAATAAACTACAATATTTTTTTGATTTTTGATTTTTGATTTTTTTTTTTTTTTTTTTTTTTTTTTTTTTTTTTTTAAATTAAAATAAGTGAAAATAAAAATACAAATAATGAAACAACTAACTCCATGGACAAAGGACTTTATCACTCAATTTTTCCACAACTTGTATTGTCTTGATTTTATAAATTTTATTAATTCTCATCCTATTTTCTTTTCTTTGTTGCACATAAACCTTGGACTATCTCAACTTTTCTTTCAATATTCGATTCTCGCTCCCTAATTCTTTGACGATGATGTGTTTCTATGGGTCTTGCTGATTGAGAGAGAGAGTGATGCTAACTTGCAAATCGATATTTAGAAGGAGTTTTCATCTTTAGACGTCACCCTCATGATTGACAAAAACTAGCACTCAAGAGATCAAAAGTAGTCTTTGAAAATGGTGCGAAGTTGGGTAGCTCACCATTCCTACCCGGAATTTACGTAAGGTGACACACACTCTAACAAGCTTTTCTAGAAAGTTGCAAAAAAATTGAAGGTTGGTGCCTCACTTGATGTAAAATGGGTAGTCTCCACTATGGGTGATCACAATTCTACTACCGAATATCTAAACAACACCTAATTAAGCCCTCGGTATGGTTAAATCCAACTTTAACGCTCTAATCAACTAAGAAACCCGATTGTGTTCTCCGGTACTTCCAATTTCTGTTATTTCGGTCGATTCTCTATGTAAACATAGCTAGAAGCATGCTAGTGACTCTAAAATCTCTAAAAGTTGGAGGTTCTTACAAAAAGAGTTTTGATTTTTTTTTTTTTTTTTTTTTTTTTTTTTTTTTTTAAAAATAAAAGGTTAAAAAAACTAATGAAAATAAAAGGTTATAAAAAACTAAAAACTCTATATGCAAAAATATGCAAATGCACCCCCAAACCTAAATCAAACATTGTCCTCAATGTGTCAACAGATAGGAAAATTAAACAAGTCACATACCATGAGAACTATGTTGATAAGAGAAAAGGGAAGAGATTACGGTATGTCGGCGGGAGCAAGGTTGAGCTTAAATAGTCAAGGCTAGAATCCAACATTCTCGGCGGAGATCATATCGGATTAGCACAAAATATGCACAAGAAGACTCAACCGATTCAAGAAAAGAAAATTTTTAACAAGTCCTACTGGATATATACAATGAAAATTCACCATACACTAACAATCTAAAGAGTTGAGGATCAACCCAATAGAAAATATGTACAACCATCAACAATCTTACACAAATATAACATGAGAGTGCAAGTAAGACTGTAGATGCGAAGGAGTTTCCCCCAAACCTAAACTTGTGAACAGGTGTGTTTGTGAGAACAAAATCTTGCAATTTTAAAGGTACATCATGCAAAAGGTCTAACTCAAAATGAGTTTTGCTAATTACAGGCAAACATACAAATTCCAACTGTGGCTCCTTAAGAGTGTTATACTTTGATGCAAAATAGTCCAAGAGGACTTGGGAAGCACAAAGTTCTAGGCCTAAGTTAGGCATTTTTAGAAAAGTTGGTTTTGCAATTTTGTTACAAACTACACCTAGGTTTGGTGGAGGAGTTTCAATTTGTGACTTAGGAGAGAAAGTAGGTACATCTAAGTTGTTTTCATGCATAAGATCATTTGCACCATCACACACTTTCCTAAAGTCAAAAGAGGGTAAATCATGTTCATTTTCACAGGACAATTGCACAGGTTCCACATCATCATCACATATATGAATATTAGAAGGAGCATCATTCATAGGGTTCACAGAAGAGACACTTAATGTCTCTGAACCTAAAGATTCTACTACATTTTCAAAATACACATGCTCTTCATATTCATCATCATCATCATCATAGCAATGCATTTCCTTATTAAAAATCATAGTATTTCTAGTCCCATCATTTGAAACAGGTTCATATGCAATATCAATTGCACGAGTAAGACTAGGCATACTATTTTCATTATGGGTGATAAACATTTCATTTTGAAAGTCCTCCCTTTCCTCATTTAGTGCATCACAGATTTGACTCAATTTGAGTTCTAAGCTCGCAGCCCTTTGGTCAAGGTTTTGAATCAATTCTAGAATTTCATTATGTGGTTCAATGAAAGGAGAGTTTTCAAAAGTAGGAAATTCATAATCAATGCTATATGGTTTATCATGCAATACACTCCTAGCATTATTTTGTTCGATGAGTCTAAGATTTTCCTCCACAGATTGAGAAGTACAAAATTGTTCATCTCCCCACTGTGGTGAATGATGTATGTGATCATAATGATTAGGGTATGTGAGATCAGGGCCCTGAGAAGGCTCATAAAAATCCCTAAAATAACTATGGTATGTGGGGAGTTCATCCTGTGAAAGGTGCCCGTAAGCAAGCTCTCTAAGGGATTTGTTGGTATCCCCAGTTGCAGACCAAAATCCTGACATGATTTAGTACTCAAATCGAACTCAAAGCCCAGCTGAAGTGGACTAAGTTTGGTTTTGGTGGGATTTGTTTGGTTTCAATGGGTTCATTTTTGTTTTTGTAAGCTTTGGTTTATATGGGAATAGATTTGGTTTATTGGGATTAGATTTGGTTTATTGGGATTAGTTGGGTTATGTGCAACCCAGCTATGATAGCAAAACCCAACTGTTTGGGTTCTAGCCTAGATGATTTGGCCCAGATTGGCTGCTCAGCCCAGATGTGTAGCTTATGTGGGCTGAAGGAGGGTGCAAAGCTCAGCTTTGGGGTCGATTAGCCGCTATGATTGTGGGCTCAGGTTATGCAGAGTGCAAGCCCAGATTGATGGCCCAGTATGTGGGCTGAGTTTTGGTTATCTTTTTGTGGGCTCTAGCTGTTTGCAGCCCAGGTGAAAAGGCTCAGTATGTGGTCTGAGTTTGTGTGCGCAGCCCGGCGAAAAGGGTATAGCCCAGCAGACTATGGGCTCGGCAGGTTCAGTTTATGTTGAGCCCAAGGGTTGGGTTTCAGCTCATATGCACAGTTTAGGTTTTTGTGGGCTCTAGTTTATGTTCAGTTAGCCCAACAGCTGGCAACTCCGGTTGGCAGAAGGCTTGCACAGAGCCCAGGTTTAAGCTCAGGGTAATTCACACCACAACACACAAATTCACACACAATGACATAGATCAGGGTGCTTAGTGAAATCAACACAGGGAGTCAGCTGAACAGGGCAGGGTTTATGTGCTCAATACACACAGAGCACACAACACAGCTTAGTGCTTGCAGCCTAATGCTTGCACAGCACAGGATCAAGTGCAGCCCTGGTCAGGCCAAGCACAGAAAAATAACAACTCACAACAGAAATGACCCAATTTCTTAAACAGCACAAGAAAACATTCACAGCACAGGATAGACAATGGCTCAAAGGTGTTAGCTTCCACAGGTGGTACCTCAAACTTGTAGCTGCAGGGGCTAGCAAGGGAGCAGGGTAGCTAATGCAACAGGTGAGTATGGCAGCAAGGTTGGTAATTTCTCATGTGATCATGGCTCAGCAGATCCAACAAGTCACATGATATTCAAGGTCTCACTAAAAAAAAAAATGCCGATGCAACAAGCTCACAGATGTATGCTCAGATATGGTTCATAGAAGCACAGATGCAAAATGATAGAGTGTGCACAACCTTAACATAACACAGCTCAACAAGCTCAATTGATGGCAGGTGAAAGCTCATACAAGGTTCAAAACAAGGTTACGGTTGAGAATAAATGGCACAGAGCATACCTAGGAAGTTTAGTGGCATACGGGGACTAACCTCAAGTCCCGCGCCTTCCCTTGGGTTGGCTCGGCTACTTAGCAAGACAAACAAGCACATCAAGCACTGTTAACTCCGGGAGAGAAGTCTCGAGTTCTCAAAAAGGGTGCGAGGTTTAGGCAAAAGGAATATGCAACGAGAATAACTTGGGTGACAGGGGACAAGAATTACAAGTGAAACTAAGATACAGGGATGCTTAGTTTCCTTGTAACTACTGACAAAGCTCCAACTGAGTGGTAACAGCTCAAGGTGCAAGTGCAGGAAAACAGCTATGTTATACTATGACAGGGAAGTAATGGAACTAAGATGCAAGTAAAAGAAAATGTGCTAAGTTATCATGCTTATAACAGCTAAATGAAAGAAAACAAATAAGTTATCATGATGGTGCAAATACAGGGTGTAAAATAAAATGCAATAACAGAAAGCTATAAAAGATGCAAGTGCGTATATACAATGGTGAGAATTCAGTGAAGTACTAGCCCAAAAATCAGCAAGGCACGCGCCAAGTCCCCGGCAGCGGCGCCAAAAACTTGGTAGGCCTCGAATGTGTATGAATTTTTATGACCTACTTGTAATACCGCAAGTGCACGGCGTCTATCGGAGACGCGGCAAGTACGGGTCGATCCCACAAGGACTTGTGGTGCTCTTGTTTGATCTAAAGGCTTGCTCTACTGGTTTCTAGTGAGGTACAAGGTAACAACAGATGTTTTGCTTTGTTGCCGATACGGCTGATATGTTGGTTGTAACAATGAAACGAACACAGTGACAATATGGGAAGTACCAGGGTGGTGAATCCACCACTTGACTCTATGCTAAGGTAATTCACTTAATGTTGTGTTCTTATACATTCATAAGGTAGATTCTAAAGAATAATGGATCACTAATCGCATTAATTCCCCCTAGTATAGAGTGTCTTCTTACAGTACACTCTATCACAGGTTCCTTAGTCAATTACTAAGCATTATTCACATCTCATTAAGCATATGTATTCTTCCCTGGAAGTCTCACATGGAAAATTTGTTAACTACTTTATCTAATTCTCCCCTAGTATTGGCTGTCTTCTTACAGTACAGCCAATCACAGGAGAAGTTGATCTACTAGCTAACTTATCATCCTATCAATTAAGCTCAGCAAGAACAACAAAGACAAATATGAATAACTCAACATGTTGTCTAGGGTTTCAACAACACCCTAGCAATTGAACTCAGAACATAATTCAAATAACAAATTAAACCTAAATGATACACTGGCTAGTCCAGGCATAAGTAAAAACACCCTCTCCCTCTTCTATTTATACATGCAAGCAAAATTATCTCCAACCCTAATTCTTCCCAAAAATCGAAATAAAATAGAAATTAAATCAAAACTCTTCTCACCCATACTCTGAATTCGCTCCCTCTTCTGTCTAATCGCCTCAGAGACGCCATGCATGGTTGTTGTGACCTAACCCTAGTTCTTATCTTCTCTAAGTTAGCTTCTAGGGTTGCGAAGCTAAGAGAGAGAAAATAAGAGCTAAAGAGGTGGTGCGGTACATTTGCGGGGATGGTGTTGTTGTGTCGGGAGGGTTGTTGGTGAGGTGGTGATGGCGAAGGTGGGTGTGGTGTCGGAAGAGCGAGCTCCGCTCCCCGATGGAGATGGGAGAGGAGAAGAAAGAGAAAATGGAGAAGAAGATAGGTTTGCTCGAGTGGGTATAGGGTTAGGCGGTTCGTTGTGAGGCAGGGATAGCAAAAGATGATGGGACTGGCCTAGCGAGCGTAGGATGGAGCTGATAAGATCTGAACGGCTCAGCGTGATTTGGAGTGATCTGGTGTTGCACGGGAGCAGCGATCTATGATGCACGTGGAGGCAGCGACCATTGGATGTGGAAGATAGAGATCTCAACGGCTTGGAGTGTACGGGCTCGGATCCGGGTCGCGGGTCGGGTCTAGCTCAAACCCATGTCTTGTAAATAAGTTGCTACTTGTTGAGTTGCAACTGTTGCGCCACGGGTTTTGGCTTTTCGCCCATAGATGATCGACTCCAATTCTTCGCTCCTTGGCTCCTCGGTTTCTCGAGCTTTATTTATTACCTAAAAACACAAAATTAATTAATACAAATATTTATTCTTTAAAACAAAGAAAACACAGAATCTGGGATAATATCTGATTTCTAAACGCAAAAGATGAGTAAAATGCCAATAAAAAGGTGTATAAATATGCACTATTTAGCACTCATCAACCTCCTGTGTGTTACTAGTTGCATAAACTAGAGTCGATTCTCCTTTAACCTTAGGTTTCTTCGAGATCCTGTAGATTAACGACTTCATTGGGATTGTGAAGCCAGACCAAACTATTTTCTTTGTAGTTGCGTGTTCTGATCTTGCCCGATTCTATCGTTTGAGTACTATCTTCTCTAAGATTTGCTCAAGATTTAATCTCCGATAGTCAAGATAAAAAGTAATCATAAATACCTTCGTCTCATCGTTTGTGATTCCACAATATCTAGTTTCGCCATCATACGATTTAGATTATTGTGAGGTGATTGATAATACTAGACTGTTCTTCGGGAATATAAGACCGGTTTATCAATTGGTTCCTGTTCACCTTGATTTATCAAAAGACGGAACAAAAACTCTTGGGTATTTCTGTGGGAGACAGATTTATTCAATCCATAGACTTTTCTGTGTGAGACATATTTGTTTATAAAGTCTTCGACTTTGGGTAGTAACAACTCTTGGTTGTAGGTGAGATCAGCTAAAGGAATCAAGTGTGTAGTATCCTGTTAGGATCACAGACGCAAGGAATGCAACTGTACCTTGAATCAGTGTGAGATTGATTAGGGTTCAACTACAGTCCAGTACAAAGTTCATTGGTAGTAGGCTAGTGTCTGTAGCGGATTAATACAGTGTGGTGTTCAAACTGGACTAGGTCCTGGGGTTTTTCTGCATTTGCGGTTTTCCTCATTAACAAAATTCGGGTGTCTGTGTTATATCTTTTCCGCATTATATTTTGTTATATAATTGAAATATCACGGTTGTGCGTTAATATCAATCAATTAGATAATTCAACCTTTGGTTGTTGATTTAAATTGATTGTCACTTGAACACTGGTCTTTGGTACCGTTCAAGTTATTTCACATAATAATCAGGCTCACGGATTTCTATCTATTTTATTTGCTGATTACATTGTGAAACAGAGATATAAACTCTTTGATATACTTTTCTCTAGATTGAGTCTGACTGTCTAGTTGATTCTCTAGAAAGTATATTGGAATAAGTCCTCTTAGATTGCCAAACGAATTTTTGGGTGTGGTTGTTATACCTCCGAATTTTCAATTGGTATCAGAGCAGGCAAACACGTTAAAGACCCTATAAGTCTGTGTTTGTACCGATCTGATATGGAAAGAAGTGCTATCTCTACAAACGTACCACCAGTCTTAGATGGCTCAAATTACTTGTGGTGGCAAATTTTTATGCGTGCCTTTCTTCAAGAGCGTGATTTTCAATCATGGGTTTATGTAGTTAATGGCTATGATGCTCCCATTGTGGCAATAGGAAATGCGACCGTTCCAAAGGATATTGGTGCATATGACGCTGCTGAGATACTTGCTGCAAAGCAAAATTCCGACAGTTTGAATGCCATCATACATGCCATTACCCCAGATCTTCAGCACCATGTGACTACGTGCACTCGGTCTAAAGATGCTTGTGATATATTAGAAACCGTATTCTAAGGAAATACTAATGAGAAGGAAGCTAGGCTTTAAAACCTAAATTCCGATTGGGAAAACATTCATATGGCAGATGAAGTTTCATCACAAAGTGTCTGAAATTGTTAATGCATCCTTTGCATTAGGTAAGACTATTCATATGGCAGATGAAGTTTCATCACTCGGTCTAAAGATGCTTGTGAAAAGGACATTGTGATGAAAATTCTCAGATCGCTACCATCCAGATACGATTCTAAGAAGCATGCCATCGTTGAGGGAAATAACCTTGATGATCTCTCCATAAATATATTGGTTGGAAAGCTAAATATCTTTGATCATGAGCATACATCCAAAACCGGAAAGGATGTTTCCATTAAAGCACAAAAGAACACTAAATTACTTGACAAACCTAAAAGTGTCTGCGTCTGTGAGGATGATTTTTCTGAGGCTGATTCATCAGATGAAGATCTTGACAAGTCAGTCTCTTTGATCACAAGACAGTTTAGAGATCTTCTATTGAAGAGAAGTAAATGGTTCTCCAGAGACAAACCCAGATCATCAGTTAAACCTCAAAATCGCATTCCTCCTAAAAACAGGGATCCTGACGAGGATGATGACGAGGATATGCCACAGTGCTTTAAGTGTAAAGGTTTTGGTCATTTTGCAAATGAGTGTCCGAACCGTAGAAAATACACTGGGAAAAAAGGTCTTGCTGCAACTCTTGATGAAATGTCTGATCACTATGATTCCAATGAAGACAAAAAATCAAGTGTTGCACTTCTTTGTGAAGATATTGATTTTGATAATTGTAGCAATACATACATAAATATTGATATTCTTTCAGAAGAAGACTCAACCAATATGGAAAAAAAAAAATTGACCCATATGTTGGAAACTTTTTGTCTGATTTTTCAGGTTCCACTCTGTGTCTAGCAGCTTGCACATCTCAGGCGTCTGAATCATCTTATTCGTTTACATGCTCTTATTGTTCACTCAAAGGTCATAAACTTTCAAAGTGTTTCAAGTACAAACACAAGATGAGATATGTCAATAAACTTCAAAGAAGAGAAAATCGACTAGCAAACAAGCTCAAACTTGTTCAAAAAACCTCTGAGGGTTCTATGAATTCATTTCAAAAAAGGTTATGGTGGACAGATTGTTGTTCACCGCATCACAACTTGATTGTGTTGTTTTGGTACATCTTGTCTCATGTGCCTGATCAAAAGAGACAAGAGTGTGCACACCTAAGGCTTTAAACAAAATAGGGTTAAAATAGGGTTATTCTCGACAATTCTACTCTCTTTAGGGTTGTGAATTGTGCGTGCGTGAACCTGTGTGGTTAAAGGTTCTTTAACCCTACATTCCTTTTCCTTCTCTAAAACTCTTTGTATCTTAAGACTGCTTGTTGAGTTTAAATTGTGATTTCCTCTCACAAAACCATATACGTATGGATACTCCAAGCATCATGTCTTCTGATGGAAAAGATGTTAATATGATTGTTAAGCCATCAATCATGAAGGAAAAGAGAAATCTCCGTTACCTCCAACTTTGAAAAGAAAAAGAAGGAATGTGAGGAAGCCAAGAGATGTTCCTTCAAATTCTCAGAAGTTTTCTGGTGTTCTTGAAGAGTTGAAGGAAACTAGGAAGGAGATTTAGCAAATAAAGGCTATTGTAATGAGAACTCTTGAAATTCAGAAGGCCCTGGTTCGACATTATCAGCATAGAATGTTTATTGGAATTGACTCATTTCTCCACGAACCCTATGTACCTATGGCTGTTGACGACAAGGAGTTCGGGGAAGATAAAGAATTCTTCAGTGGTCCCAATGTCTAGGAAACTTCGTATGATAATTTATTTCTTGTTTTTTAGAAGGATTACTAGGGTTTGGAATAGCCATTATTGTGAGTACACATAGTTATTTCCAACGTTTTCATCTTCAATGTTTTTAGATTTATTTATTTAAATTCTAAGTTATTTGGAAGATGATTTTTGCAATCTTAATCTTTATGATTTTATATATTACAAATTGTTATGGAATATGTTGTTTACGTCCGTGAACCTTGATTGTCCCATATTTGTTCAAAAGTTATCTTTATTATATATATGTCGATATGAATGTATTAATAAAAGATATAATGAACTTTTGACAAACAAAAGTTAAAGCCTTTTATGTCATTATGCAAATTTTGATGGAGGAAATGATGCACTTTTGTTTACAAGGATTAAGTCTATTATATGTCATTGTGCAAATAGTGATGAAAAATAGAATGAATCCTTGTTTATTTCGCGGTATTGGTCAAAATCCGATCCACATTTTTTTGTGCATATACTGTGTTGCTCCATCTCTTATGTTGAGCATGGCCAATTGAATTGATCATTTTTGTGGTTGATTCAATTGAGATTCTTAGTTTCAAATCCATGTTTTCATGTGATTTGGTTATATCCAAATAAATCCTTCTTTTCTTGTAAAAACAAGGTCGCCTTTGTTGTTCTTTCGGGAATGCCATTTTATGGGGGAAAGTTCTTTTTGAACTTGCGAGGCTCATGGAGTAGGAAACACTTAGAAGCTGAGAACAAAACTGCAATAAAAAGGCGACAAATCAGCATCTTATTTGGACATTAATTGAAGTTATTACTGTAGGCCCTTACTTGTAAGGTCTTTAGAGTGACTCACTCTTGCATTTAGCAATATGCGGGATACCCTCATATCGGAGATGCTATGTAACTTTAATTTTATCTTCTACACACTACTTCCTTGATTTTGCCTTCAGAAACGACAAAGAAACAAAATGTTGAGAAAAGGCATACATGAACTAGATATGATGCTGATATATCAAAAGAAACATGAAAATATTCTAATGCCAGACTCGCATCGATATAAATTTTCTAGTTCTTACCTAGCACAAACTCTGATTATGTTATTCGGGCAATGGTCTCAAAAATACATGTAGAATATTTGCATATCTTTTGTACGCTAGACTAGCTGTTAGCTCCATGAGCCTCTAATCCTATCCTAAAATATTTCATAATATGTACATGAAAACATGGATTTGAAATCGCAATATTCCAAACAAGTTTAGAATTGGTTCATCTGACTTTCAAGAACTATGTGATTGATCAAACCAACATTCAATCACAATCATGGGTTTACGGTTCTACCAAAACAAGTTTCGGTTCTACCTTCATGTGAGTATTGTGCATAGTCACACTAGCTTCCCAAAAGTTCGGTTGACTAGGTACTAGGATCGGTTCCCCACATATATATGGTATCTAACTTATATGTGTTGCACATGTCCATAGGATCGGTTCCCATTTCTGCTATAAACCTTGCTGCACCCCATACAAGGATCAGTTCCCTTTGATGTACTGCACCCCTTACTAGGATATGTTCCCTTTCCCTTACAAGGATCGGTTCCCTTTCCCTTACAAGGTCAGACATAAAAAATCCGATCATACCACAGGTGATTATGATCGAATTTTTATATAGTGGTAAGTAAGGTTGTCGTTCACTCGGACTTGTTGAAATTGATTTTAGGATTTAATAAAGAAAAATAATAAAAATAGAGAAAATATACAATTTATGTCACAAGACGAAGAGAGTTACTAGGACTCGGGATTCCACCAATTCTCACATTCATGCGGTTCATCTATTAATTCCGGACAATTAAGGCTCATAAAGTAACAAACATCGACTCTAATTCTTTGCCAAGGTAGATTTTATAAAGAATTATATGTAATTCACAAGCATGACGCATCTAAAGCACCTAAGACTAAGCATGCGACATCTAACGAATGCACAAATAATCAAGAAAAATCATGAATCACTTATAATAGTGCAAATAGTCATAAAGGAGTTAAATAGAATTACCACATGGGTGCAAAAAAGCTTCCTCCGTCGTCCCAGTGATGGGTTCTAGCTCATCATGGTGTAAACACGCTCAAAAATCATTATTAATGCTAAAAAATGGTTTACAAATGATGAACAAGGAAGAAAAGATGAAAAGCCTGATTTGTAACAGTTTAATTGTTACAAACGGATCACAGAAACGATACATGTAAAGTGTTGCTGTTGCTGTACTACGACCCTCAGATGTCTGATTTTTAAGTCTGTCTGCTAAACTACGACCCTCAGATGTGTCGTTGTCACTGTAGAGAAAACGATGGTCCCCTGTGCGTTGATGTTCTTCGGCAGCAGCAGAAATGGTGGTTTCCTACAACTTGATTTTCTCGACCTTCTGAAGTTCTGCAACTCTCTCAATCTCTCCCCAAACTCTCCCAAACTCTCCGTCCCCCTTGTACGCATCCCCTACTCCTCTTTTATACCCAACAGGACAAAGGAATCACACGCAATAACTCCAAATAACCTGTCATCACTCGGCAGTAAAGAAAATATATTTTCTTCCCTTTTTGTTTCCTATACGTATCTGCAGCAGTAAAATCGTGCTTACTCACTCCAAACACAACACTAATCCGTAAAGACTTCTCCCAACACAAGCCACCCCTTTGAGAAACACGGAAGGAGTAAAACAATCCCGTGAAACTCTCATGCCTCTGATTTCTCCTCGCGAGTTATCTAGCCAATTTTAGTCGAGCCAAAGACCCAAACTAAGCCTGTTAGGCCCAATCAAGTCGTCACAGAGAGTTTCAGCGATTGAATCTCTCCAGAAACACCCAAAAATTCCAACTCCAAATATGCCATAGCCTGTGAGTTTATTCCCGCCAAAACTGGATTTTTGAAATGGTAGGGATGGTGTCCCCCTATCCTGTTCAGGGGTGCGAATAGCAGGTGGCTCCTTGGGGGTGCCCTTATCCAAAATGAGGGTGCCTTTATCACTTTTCTCCTGGGGGTCCAAATAACACTTTTTGAGCAACTTTTTCCACACAAGTGTATTTCTCCAAAAACACCTACACACACATAAAAATCCAAAATTAGTACAAAAATCGAGACTAACAATAGAGACAATGAGGACAATTCAGACACAAAAATGTGTCTATCAAATACCCCCAAACTTATTATTTGCTAGTCCCGAGCAAATCTAATAAAATGACTACACTTAGCACGTGCAGCAAGCCGTTAAACCGTTAGGTGGCCCTAGTGGCGGAGTGTTGTCTCCGGAGGGGTTTACCGAGGTGTACCCACAAAACCTTTACTCCAGCATCCTAGCTATCTACGCAGAACCTTGGAAGGCACTAAAGAATCTCCTTGGTTGGCATACTTATTGACTACAGAGGAAGTACCCGATACGAAATTCCAATTGTTGTACACGAGTTTGCACTCAAGCATACTAAAATTCATATAAAGTGACATAGCTCTACTCAGATAGTTTCTGGACATCATAAACCGGAGTCAACCAATCATATGGATAGATTAAGAAGATGGATGTAGAGAAAAACATGGATGATGTTGACTAAGGTGAACCTATCCTAATGGACTGAGATACCGGTCTGACTAATATCAACCCAACTGGCATATACAAGGGGACCAGTGGTCGATAATCCTAACTCTAGGTCAACACAACTGGCATATACAAGGGCTCCAGTGGTCGACTTTATTGAATTTATTCCGGTTGGTCTGATGGTCTGGTCTCAAATTTTTTTTTTTTTCTCAGTCACTCTATTTCACCCTAGCAATGGTAAAAAGAAAAAGAAAAAGAAGTGATCAGGATTCTTTCGATGTTTCCATCACGAGGATATGGCGAAACTACCATGTTTTCTTTTCTAACACCTGAGCTCTGTGATTTTATGAATAGACTCTTCTAGACGTTTCCATCTAATCAGATTGGTTCCTCAACTCCTACAACCAAAATGTTTCCATCCACTTAGATTGGTTAGTGCCGACCTTAATAAACATAAATTTCTAGGCTCTGGAGTTTTATTTATTGCAACTAAAAAGTTTCTCCCATACCCCCAAACTTAAATCTAACATTGTCCTCAATGTTCTAAAGATGAAATTAAAAACATGAACAAGGAGAGACTGTTACCATTTTAAGCAAAAGAGATAAGGAAAGATATTACCGTGTTGCATGAGCAAGGGATACCTCCCAAGGATTGCTAAGTTTAAAGTCTTCAACCAGACATCAAATACCTCAAAAAGGATCTTCACGTTTCAAAGTCATACACCAATAGCCGAAATAGTTGTGGGTCCATAAGACCAAATAGAGCTAACACCAATATCAGACAACTGCACTGGTTCAGAAAAATGAATAGAAGGAGCATATTCTCATCTACGGTATCTGTCAAGACAACTGGGTTTATCTGGGGAGCGTCATTGAACTTCATATGTGTGTCTCGATTAATAGGTTCATCCGAAAAATGGGTCTCTAATGCCTGGGTTACCTCCTGGACAGTATCAGGAGGATCGGGTTGCTGAGTCTGTATAGACTCGAATAATATCTCAGACGCACATGGCTCGAGTCCCAAGTTAGGGACTTCAATTAGGGATACAAGACGATCACTAGAGTCATCATTACCCCCAAACTTAGGGTGAACAATATCCTCAGATGGACCAAAATCTATGGGATGGATTCCAGGGTCCATAAAGTCAGCATAATAACTAGCTTCTTTGGGAGACTGGTCATCTAAACGAACAACATCATCATATAAGGGATTATCAAAGAAAATCTCTAATATAGGCTCATCAACTAAGGTGTTCGTCATGGTTACCTCCTCCGAATCACTGAAAGGTTCATCAAATAATGGATTATCAAACATAGTGCAGGCTAAAGGATCAGGAACTAGAGTGCTAATCATGTTCACCACTTCTAAATCATCTATCTCAGAAGACTTAATGACATTAAATACATTTAGCTCAGTAGTCATATTACCAAAATATATGTTCATAAGTCCGGTTCTACAATTGATGACAGCATTAGATGTGGCTAAGAATGGGCGACCTAAAATCACCGGGATTTAAGCACTTGGGTCCTGAGCAGGCTGGGTATCTAGTACAACAAAATCCACTGGGTATATGAACCTATCAACCTCAATAAGAACATCTTCTATGACACCACGAGGCACTTTGACAGACCTATCATCTAATTGAATTGTCATCTTGGTCGGTTTCAACTTACCAAGCCCTAACTGGGTGTACACATGATACGGAAGTAAGTTAACACTAGCTCCTAAGTCAAGCAATGCCTTATCGACCATGTGATTACCGATTGCACAAGATATGGTGGGGCATCCAGGGTCTTTATACTTAGGGGGTGTTTGGTTCAGAAGAATTGAACTTACTTGTCCAGCTAAAAAGGCTTTCTTATGGACATTAAGCTTACGCTTTCGTGTACAAAGATCTTTAAGGAACTTGGCATAAGCAGGTATTTGCCTAATTGCTTCTAATAACGGAATGTTGATGTTCACCTGCTTAAATGTTTCCATTATCTCGTTGAAAATCGACTCCTTCTTTGTTGGGGTTAACAACTGAGGATATGGGGCTCTAGGCACAAAGGTAGTCCTATCAGGAATTTCTTGGGACTCCTTAGGAATTGTTTCAGTTTCCTCAGCTACGGGTTCCTCTTGTGGAGTAGAAGGTGGAACTACAGTATGTCCACTAGGCATGGCTACCTTATTGTCTACTGTTTTACCGCTCCTAAGGGTTGTTATAGAATTCACATGATTGTACGATTTCTCTCCTTTGGGATTAGGATCAGTATGACTAGGGAACCTTCCTTCTTCTCTCTCACTTATAAACTTAGCTATTTGGCCGACTTGAAGTTCTAATTTAGCAAGAGACTGGTAATTATTCTTAAAATTCTGCTTGGTTTCCTCTTGAAAATTAACCTGGCTCTTTATTAACATTTCCTGGCTTTGTGATAGCATATCTTGGCTCTTTTTTAATATACCAAAAGATTCCTCTAAGCTAGTCATTTTATTCTCATAAGGGTTCTGGAACTGGGCTTGACCTGAAGAATTCTTATTATAACCAAAACCTGGGGGAGGATGAGAATTACTAGACTGACCTTGATTCTGGCCCTTAGACCAAGAGAAATTAGGATGGTTTCTCCAACCAAGGTTGTAGGTCTCTGAGTATGGGTCAAACCTCTGACGGTTCTCAAACCTAGCATTGTTATAGACAGCATGAGCTTGCTCTTCACTAACCTGACCTTCCCAAAATGAGTTATCGGGCTCTATTCCACAACTATGAGAGGCTCTATAAGGTTCGACAAGGGACCTATTTTTAGACTGACCCATTTCCAAATCTTCTAACCTTCTAGACAAAGCAGCAAACTTAGCATCTGACGCAAAACTCGTATCTACCATATTAGTGCTACTTCTATTAACCAAGAGTCTTTTAGGGGGTCAACACAAGACTCCCACTGTTGGGATTTCTCAAAGAACAACTCCTAAGAAGGTAAAGGCATCCTCAGCACTTTTACTAGTGAACTCACCAAAGACACATAGACTCGACCATGGCTTTGGTCGAATAGTCTAAACCATCATAAATAATCCCTACAAGTTTCATCTTATCAAATCCATGGTGAGGACACTGAGATAGGAGATCATTGAATCTCTCTAAATACCTATAAAGAGACTCTCCCTCTTGTTGCACACTAGCACTAATTTTCTGCCTAAGTGTGCAGTTTTATGCTTAGGGTAGAATTTCATATAGAAAGCATCAATAAGTTCCTGCCATGTTTCAATGGATTCGAGATGGTAGGTTGTTTAGCCAGTGTCTTGGCTTTATCTTTGAAGGAAAAGGGGAACATCTTAAGTTTCAAAACTTCATCGAGTAAGGTCTTTTATTCTAACTGTCCCACAAATTTCCTCAAAGTCCCTAATATGAAAATAAGGGTTCTCATCATCTTTTCCTAAGAATATAGGGATCATATGAAGAATACTAGCTTTTATCTCGAAGTTAGCCGTATTGGCTGGCAATTTAATGCATGAAGCTCGGTTGGTCCCAGTTGGGAACATGTAATCTTTCAAAGTTACCATCGTTGGCACAACTGAAGTACTAGGGGTACTTTCCTCACTAAGAGACAGATTCTCAAAACTGAAGTTTTCAAAAACGGGGCTCTCAAAAGAAGAGTCTTCGAGTTCCCCGCCTTCACAAGAAGAACTACTAGGTTTGTCACTAATCAAATGACCTAGAGTGTTTCTTTTCCAAGCCCGTTCTCTAATGACCTCGGGCATACACTATAAAAACAAAACAAAAGAAAAGAAAAATCCTAAAAGGAAGGGAAGTTCTATGCAAACACAAACAAGGTGACTCCACCACAAAGAAACCTAATGATATATAGCAAACAAAAAGTATGATGGCTCCACTTAGATTGTTTCTAGACCAGCTTCTAATCCTTCAAAAGGGAATTCGTTACAATCTGAGCAAACCCCTCTGGATCAATCCGAGTTAAAGTAAGTTGAATCAAGGCGAGGGAAGCTCTGTGGAGCTTTGATACCCAAGGCCTCACCGCTATTACAAGGCGGCGCAGTCACGCATTCAACTTCACGAAACCATCATGAACTTCGAAGTATGCTAAAAGAGTAACCAATATTTTTCGAGCGACTTTCCTACTAAGCTCGTTACCCTATCGGTCTCGTTCTATTCCAAATTTTAAAGCTTAGGTTCGCGTTAAGTATCGTTTTCCTAAGGCGGTCAAGAAGAGAACGGTGATGAAATCCGAACCCTTATCTTGTATGGCCAGGCCTTGCCCTTTACTAGGAAATTAAAGCAGCCATATTCAGTTCCTCGACATATATGCAAACCAAGGAATACAGTAACCCGCTGACAGGGGATTCGCGAGTGTTTCGACAAACTTACCTCCGTACCAGACGGGGGATGAACCGTTGTAGTCGACTCGGGCCACGACTCCTATGTCATGTACGAACCCGAGGGGCCGAGACGATATCGTAATCGTCGTCCTTCTCTCGCACACGTTTATATTTAATACTACCCTTCCGTAGGGTTTAAAAATAAAAGAATGTCCAAATGTCCAAGTCCAAAGTCCAAAAATAAAGTACAAAAGAAAAGGAAAGTCTTAAAAAAAATATATATCTTTTTTTTTTATAAAATATAAAAAATCTTCTTCTTTCGCTCCTTTCGATTTGTCTTTAACTCCAAATCTTTAAGTATCCACCAAAATCTTTGGCAAATTTTTCTTTCGCTCCAAATCCCAAAATCTGAAAGGAAAAGACAAAAACCCAAAACGTAAAGAAGAACAAATAAATAAAAACCTAAAAGAAAATCTAAAAACTCTAGCCTAAAGACAAGTCCGCGTCGGCGGCGCCAAAAATTGATCGAATTTTTATATAGTGGTAAGTAAGGTTGTCGTTCACTCGGACTTGTTGAAATTGATTTTAGGATTTAATAAAGAAAAATAATAAAAATAGAGAAAATATACAATTTATGTCACAAAACGAAGAGAGTTACTAGGACTCGGGATTCCACCAATTCTCACATTCATGCGGTTCATCTATTAATTCCGGACAATTAAGGCTCATAAAGTAACAAACATCGACTCTAATTCTTTGCCAAGGTAGATTTTATAAAGAATTATATGTAATTCACAAGCATGACGCATCTAAAGTACCTAAGACTAAGCATGCGACATATCACGAATTCACAAGTAATCAATAAAAATCATGAATCACTTATAATAGTGCAAATAGTCATAAAGGAATTAAATAGAATTACCACATGAGTGAAAAACAGCTTCCTCTGCCGTCCCAGTGATGGGTTCTAGCTCATCACGGTGTAAACACGCTCAAAAATCATTATTAATGCTCAAAAATGGTTTACAAATGATGAACAAGGGAGAAAAGATGAAAAGCCTGATTTGTAACAGTTTTAATTGTTACAAACGGACTGTTACAGAGAACGATACATGTAAAGTGTTGTTGTTGCTGTACTACGACCCTCAGATGTCTGATTTTTAAGTCTGTCTGCTAAACTACGACCCTCAGATGTGTCGTTGTCACTGTAGAGAAAACGACGGTCCCCTGTGCGTTGATGGTCTTCGTGTTCTTCAGCAGCAGCAGAAATGGTGGTTTCCTACCACTTGATTTTCTCGACCTTCTGAAGCTCTGCAACTCTCCTAATCTCTCCCCAAACTATCCCAAACTCTCCGTCCCCCTTGTACGCATCCCCTACTCCTCTTTTATACCCAACAGGACAAAGGAATCACACGCAATAACTCCAAATAACCTGTCATCACTCGGCAGTAAAGAAAATATATTTTCTTCCCTTTTTGTTTCCTGTACGTATATGCAGCATTAAAA
Organism: Papaver armeniacum; assembly: GCA_023531295.1. Taxonomy (NCBI): domain Eukaryota; kingdom Viridiplantae; phylum Streptophyta; class Magnoliopsida; order Ranunculales; family Papaveraceae; genus Papaver; species Papaver armeniacum. Next base: position 385,533 of record JAJJWW010008975.1, on the reverse strand, counting down.
TCGTGCTTACTCACTCCAAACACAACACGGAATCCGTAAAGACTTCTCCCAACACAAGCCAGCCACTAAGAAACACGGGAAGGAGTAAAACAATCCCGTGAAACTCTCATGCCTCTGATTTCTCCTCGCGAGTTATCTAGCCAATTTTAGTCGAGCCAAAGACCCAAACTAAGCCTGTTAGGCCCAATCAAGTCGTCACAGAGAGTTTCAGCGATTGAATCTTTCCAGAAACACCCAAAAAATCCAACTCCAAATCTGCCATAGCCTGTGAGTTTATTCCTTAAAACCTGGATTTTTGAAATGGTAGGGATGGCGTCCCCCTATCCCGTTCAGGGTGCGAATAGCAGGTGGCTCCTTGGGGGTGCCCTTATCCAAAATGAGGGTGCCTTTATCACTTTTCTCCTGGGGGTCCAAATAACACTTTTTGAGCAACTTTTTCCACACAAGTGTATTTCTTCAAAAACACCTACACACATAAAAACACCAAAATTAGTACAAAAATCGAGACTAACAATAGAGACAATGAGGACAATTCAGACACAAAAATGTGTCTATCAGATTACTTAAGATCGGTTTTACTAATAAAAGTTATACCAATACATAAGTCAGGCCTTTGTGAACAGTTCTACCAAGAACACAACAATTTGTGAGCGGTTATACTCTATCACACATATTGGTTGTTCATAAGATATGCAATGAATAACAAAACCAATAACACCTGGACATTTCCTTTTCGGTTCACAAACAAGTTTATGAACTTACTTCCTTAAAACACATGTAAACATTGTTCCCTAGGATGAAATCCTCACCTCATACCCATACATAATCACAATAACATTCAAATGATTATGGCGATGTCTTATATACAAAGTTTAATGGTTAAGCAATAAACTTCGTATTGTATTCCTTAATACTATGTCTATCTAGAGTTCAAATATGCTTCACAGTTATGTTTTCAATATGCACGAATTGAAAGATACGTTAGGGAATGAAACAGTTCAAGTCAAATATCACTAACCTCAAGTGGAAAGATGATTGTTGGCGTTGTAGATACCTGCTTCTTCACATCTTCAAGTCTTCGCAATACTTGTAATGTCTCATATCCTAATACTTTCAAACTAACCTATACGAAGTTTAACTCTAGTACATAATTAAGCGACTCTTAACATGAGTTTTGATTCACTAAAATATGACAACCAAACTTGACATACCAACGCTTGGTGGGTTCAACCGATCCATGCTCTAACAATGTCCCCTTTGTCAATTTTAGTGACAAAACTCTTACATCATATGGAGGCGAGCTTCAACAATTTCAGAGGGCTTTTCAGAAAGAGATTCTGGGTGCAGAGATAACTACCCGTCGTGAGGGTGATTTCACGTGACCCATGTCTTGACTTCGGATGAGACACTTGCCGACGGATTTAATAATATGAGAATGACAACTCTGAACAGTCTTGCTTATGATAATCTTGTAAACCTGGGAAACTTGATGACAACCCGTGAGAATATTTGCTTTCAATGTGAGGTGGTTGCGAGAGTGGCTCAATTCTGTCGGGGTATGTCGGGGTGAGTTGATTTCAGGTCCTCATTTTTTAGAGAGTTTATTAATCTAGAAGGGCGCAAGGTATACGAAGAGATGGAACATGCTAAGCAGGCGGCTTGAGATGCAAAGGCCAAAGTGAAGCAGCCGAACATGAAGCAAGATATTTTCTTTAAAGGCCTCTGTTCTTCAGTGTTGATATTTTCCCTATTTGGATATTTTCTGTATGCGTGTCGTAAAGGAAGGGGACCCTCAAGAGTTCTTAATTTGTGCAAACCCCTAGATGGCTATGTTGCGTATGCGAGTAGATGAAAACCCCGAGTAAAATCGTAATAGAAAGTACTTCCTTGCGCGATATTACTCTGGAGGATCTAGAAACTTCATTTGGCATATGATTTTAGTGGTTGACCCCAATTTTCGAACAGAAAAGACCTTCCTTTCATCTACTAGAGAAAATTAGGATCTGAAGATTATTTTTTTTCAGTGATAAGTCCATGTCAAGTTGAACTCAAAAATATAGGGTTTCCATTATTTTGATCGTATCTCTTAGATTGTATTTCGGAATGTCGGTCCCTTTTAACATGCGCTAGCAAGGAAGTATACATACATTTATCTTCGGGTGCATCGTCAAATTCTCTACCCATTTTTCGCAGTTTGTCTAGTTATCTGGATGAAGTATGAGGCAATTTTAGTAAATGAGAAGCTGCAGGCTCATTTTTACCCAACACAAACCCTTGTTTATCTCATGCATGAATCTTGAGCAGAGGAAGGATTTGAACGCGTATTTTCCATTGGTATACTCCTGATACATGTTTCCATATGTGAAAACACTAGACGGGTTTGGAAAAAATTTATCTTGCATGATCATGATATAAACCATAGATTTATCTTGATGGGTGCATGAGTCCTTCTCTGGATGTGGAAAAATATGATTTTTAATCTTCTAATCTTCGACTCGTGGAAATATTCTGGCATCTCTGCTTCGGGATTGATTTCAAGTCCCCAGGAGATTAGGTCGCATGGGTTGAAGAGTTTTGTCATAAGAGAAGACTATGTGCTTGAGGCTTGCCATGGGAGCTGAGGTTGGGGAAGGATATCTGATTCTCGTTCATACACCTCTAGTGAGAAGTCTCTAACTTGAAGCATTTTGAATTTTACCATTTTTTTACGCACCGAAATCTCTGTGTCAATGGTGTAAGAGTCTGTCATCTAGGAGTTGGATGTTTGGGCCACCTCATGTTAGTCACACAGATGTATGATGCACGGTTCTTCATCAGTCCCCAATTTGTTGCATGAATAGAGATTCCCATTTACTAGAGATGTTTGATCATCATGGTAAGACCTATGTATTTCTCGAGATTAAGTCTTCAGGGATGAGACAAAGTCGTTGTTTTGTCCCTGTTAGGTATATTGACAGAAACTCATGTAAACTTCCTTTGTAAATTATCTGTTAAGATTTATTCTTCTGGGAGATGGTCAACCGAACTTGGGAGTAGCAGACACCTTATGAAACTGGGGAAGATGTATCTTATTCTTCAATCATCACGTCTGACATTGACACATGAGGCTGCTTGTTGAGTCGATTTTTGGTAGGAGAGGCTTTGACTGAGGGAACTTATAGTATGCATATGGATGAGTGGCGTATGGCCTGGAGAAACGGTCTCGGATCCTTGTTTACTTCAGTGGTAGTAGCTGGTTGTGGATGTATGCCGAGTAGTGGATTTTATCAGAATTGTCGGCCTCACGAATATCGTTACGAATTTCTTTTTCCTTGATAGATTCGGCTGCAAATATATTCTACTTTTCCGTCTTGGGTGAACTAAGGTTCAGTCATCAAATGAAACTTGATAGTCGGTGCAGCTGGTTGGAGGCTCATCGAGACTTGGTCATATAATTGCTATGGCTAGTTCATCTTCTTTATGACGGGACGGGTATTGAAGTAGCATATCGGTTAGAAACTTTGTGTCTTCGAATAAGGATGAGCTTTGGATGATCGTTGTATTGAGAGTTACTCTCGAATTATACTTTGCCGCATTTTTTTCATGACCCTCTGAAGCATGAAGAGCGACAAGCTGTATCTTGGATGGATATGACGGTTTATGACCGTAGGTGGCTGATTAGGTCATGATTTTTGGAGCCTTTCCAAGTGTTTCCTAACTTTATCTTGTAAACGATGAAAATACGAATCCAATGGAAAAAGAACGAGGTCAATAAGATACAAAATGAAAGAGTTATAAGTAAAATCGTAAAGTGAAGTAAACTTCCCGAGTCCCCTGTGATCAGGTTGGGGACCATTGACCTAAACGAATTTTGGAGCAAATATTCATCAGAATATCCAAGTTTAGAACTTCATACGGTCCTTCAAAGTGATAAGGTCGACTGGATTGTTGCTCTCCTTTGCTCTGTCGCGTTCATAACGAGCTTCATATTCTCCGGTGAGGTCGATTGTCGACAGACTGGATCTCGTCTGTGTTATTCTCACCAGGTTTAGTACTCCTTCTTTAGGAAACATGTACTCGATCTAGATTTGTTGGATCATCCCTACTGGTCATTCTAGAGGTATTTTCAGATAAGTCAGGATGTCGATATGAGTTTTTGCAAGATCCTGTTGTTGAGTCTCCGGGAGTTCTCATATCTTTAGCCAACGTTTTTTGGGTTAGTAGTAGGTTTTGTAGAAGTAGGTTAATGGGATGTTTTATTATACAGGAAGATATCCAGGTGATCCAGACGCACTAATCTATTAACTAAGGTCAAACTTGTGTCTGGATTGGTGGAATCGGCTTCCTACCTAATGGTGACCATGACTGAGATCTATAACTGAGTGAACAACTTTCCATTGTGGTCGCCAAAATATAGTGGGATTCTAGGATTTCTGAAAATGAGTTACGGGAGGTTGAGCACGAACAGTATTCGCCTAAACCACGCATAGTGGCTATTCAAAGGATGCTTGAGTCACAGGGATGGACGCTTAGGGTCGGTCTTAGGGAGGGAAGCAGATGAAAATAGAGATCAGAGAATTCTAGGGTTTGAAGAAGAATTGCTCTGGGAGTTTATGAGAAAGTTGTGTTAGCTTGGAGTAATAGAGGACCTATTTATAGCTGAATTCTCTAATCTCAAGTCGGTAAAGATAGGGATTACTTGTCGTGCCGTGCGGAGCATTTATCACATCTCTTCAAGAATAGATAAAGATAAATTAGGTTAAATTCTAATTATTATTCCACCGCCTTTACTCTCTTCTGCGGTGAGAAATAGACCGGGTATTTCTCACATATGTCGTAGACCGCCAGACCAAAACCTTAATTGTTATACCCCCATTTGTGTGAAGCTGAGTCATCCGTTGTGATGATGTATTGAGAGAGAGAAATATTCTCTTTAGCCGAGTTATCCAAGATAAAGACATATTCTCTTATTTTTGAGAATGACTAGAATGAGTCACGTGAAAAGGCATGAAATGCCTCAGAAATCGTGTGTGGAGTGTTAGAGAAACTGAGGTTGAGCTCCCACTTTCCATGGTCACATATGTCATGTGGTGACCGTATTATTTTTTATGGGTCCCTTTGTTGAGCATGCGGAGCTCAAGAGAAGTTATCCATGTTTTTGGATAGATGTGTACAGTTCAGACCCAATTTACTAGACATGAGGGTGTTTGAGACGCTAAGAAAGAGGCATGAGGCCTAGATGAGGCTTGTGCCTAAGTCATATGTTTGCATAAGACTTTTCAGACGAGATGGCTCAGCTCAGATGAGGCCATCTGAGATTTAGATGACGCTTCCGGAGCTTTCTGATATTTGGCTGACGCTTCCGGAGCTGTCTGAGATTTGGCCGACGGGTTTGAGGCCGTCTGATATTTAGCTGACGGGTTTGAGACTTGGCTGACGGGTTTGAGACCGTCTAATATTTAGCTAACGGGTTTGAGACCATATGATATTTGGCCAACGGGGTGGAGTCTGTTCAAGACTTCGACAACACAATGGAATCTCTCCGAAGTCAGCTGGGACATGTTTGGGAGAGAAAAGAAGGCGTGCATGCCTAATAATGTGTTTGCGAGACTTCGCCTCAATTGTCTTTGACCAGCGTATCTTGCATAGATGTGCTAGGAATAAATTGTGTCCGTATTATGAGGCCGACATGACCAGTGTATCTCGGAAGGATGTTTTAGGAATCTGTCGAAAGGGCTCAGAGGCAGAATAACCAGCGTATCTCGCGGGGATGTCCTAGGAATTATTCGGAAACCTAAGTAAGTCGAGTCAGAGCCTAGAGTAGATATGACCAGTGTATACTAGGAATCAGTCCTGGTTTAAAATAGGATGAGTCGTGCTTACAGGAGACATGTATGTCTCCATTCTAGGTCATAAGTCCTGGTTTACGCATCTACAGAGCCTACATGACCAGCAATATCTCGTCGAGGATGTATACTAGGAATCATGGCATCACAATCAGCTGTGTATGTCGGAATTGTGGTTGTTCTGGTTCATAAGTCCGCCAGAGACGTTTTATGCTCTACATAACCTATGTGACCGGCAGTATCTCGTCGAAGATGTGCGCTAGGAATCACGACATCATAACTAGCAGTGTATCGGGGGGACGTATACTAGAAATCGTGGCTATGTGTGCCTTGAGGACCAAGGGCTTAGTCTCTCCCGTGAGAGTTGAGTTTTGTCTTATGATCTTCACATGACATTTTTTCCCCTTATCCAAATTTCACCATCTACAACTTAAAATCTCAATTTTAAGGCCAAGTCGACTATTAAGATTTGCTTGACATTTCCATTTTGGCTGAGTTTTTGGGGTAATTCAAGCAATTTGAATTGCAAAGGCTTATAACATGCGCTGATTTGGTTTGAATGCGATCCAACATATATATTTCTTGTTCTTTCAAATAAGCTTTTAGTGGTGTTTCAGAGTTTACTTAGAAAATTGCCTAGCTTTTGTAATTCTTGTTCTTTCAAATAAACTTTTATTTGCATTTTAGAGTTCACTAGGAAAATTGTCTAGCTTTTCCAAGGATAATTGAGTTTCAATGTACTCCCATATTTTTAAAGAAGGAAAAGCCTAGATTTTAGAGACGTTCTATCCTCTTATAAGTTTTATTAAAAGATTTTATTTCCTTCTTCTTGTGAAACTAGAAAATAGAGAGGAAGAGACACGAAATAGTGGGAGAAGAGGGGAAAAATTCTATTAATGTGTGTAGAATACAAATTTGAAGCCTCTATTTATATAGATAGAAGACTTCGCACCCAACATAGGTAAACCCTAATCTTAGACATGGAGGGCATCTTATTAATTAAAATAATTACTAAGAGAATATATCCAAGGTTGATAACCGAATTCATATAGAACAAAATAATTTTCGCCACTAGATCCATTGGATCGGTGCCCTTGCAGAATTTGGTAACCATGTAGAGGCCATGGTGAATTTAGTGGAAGGATAAATGTTCTGTGAGGCTTTATTTTATTTTTTTTGATCGATTAAAGAGAATAAATTAAAAAGTAGACAAGTCGTGTATAGGCAGATACAATTAGAGATGAGCAAAAACTTAAAGAAACAATAATAAAACAAAGCTCGAACTAAAGGGACCTTGATGAAGAAGGTGAGAAATGTTCTGTGAGTTAATTAAGAAACCTATTATAGAGGCTCCAAATTTTGGTTTTTGAGGGCTCACAAAATGACAAAAAAAATAGGTCATGAAATAGTAAATCCAAAACCCCTTATCCCAATAATTAATTAATGTTAATGATTAGGTTAACTAATTTAAGTAAGATTAGTGATAAGATTAGACTAATCTTTTGATTTATAGTTTAAATTTGAAATCAAAATCACGCGATTTTTTTTTTTATTTTTGAAAACTGAAATTACGATTAGGTTTTCCAACCGTATACAAAACGGTAACTTACGGTTGGTAAACCCAACCGTATACAAAAGTTAGTTAAGCACTTACGGTTGGGAGTTCATATTTTCCCAACTGTATACAAAACCAGCGAAACTTACGGTTGGGTTTTAACGTATACAAAAGTTATTAAAGATTTTACGGTTGGGAGTTATATTTTCCCAACCGTAGAAAATTTATACGGTGAGAAAATCAATATTTTCCCATCGTAAATCAATCATACGGTTGGGAAATCAATATTTCCCAACCATATCCAGTTCTGAAACTAATTTTTCAATCTCTGATTTGATCAAATCTAACATATTCATCGGATCAAAAGCATTAAAAAGGACTGGGTTTTCGATTCTTACCTAATTAAAATTATTACTAGCTGAGAATCGATGATTAATCGTTGTTGAAGTAAAAAAAAAAAAACAAATCGATGATAACAAAATAGGTCTCCCGACATCGATATTTAGAATAGTTGAATCCATAGGAGCCCTCAAAACCAAATCCTTGGAGCCACTGTAATATGTTTCTTAAAGGACAAACAAGAAAAAGGGCTTCACTTTTACTTTTGTGTTCATTGCTAACTACTTGTGGAACAATAAGATATTTTGTTTATAGTAAAAGTAAAATTCTGGGGCTGTTTGGTAACCATTATTTTAATGGATTATCAGCTTATAATCCATTATGCAGATTATAATGAATTTTATATGCGTTTGGAAACCATTATAATAATTGCTTATTTTAATCGTAATTGAAAAAATCCATTATTTTCATAAACAGAAAAAAGTTGTTTTGAAAATTTATTATAATCAATTATTTTTTCTAAGGAACTTAAATTGAATTTTTTCTTCTTATTTTCTCTAAACTATCAAGAGAGAGACAAGAAAACAACATAAGACTAAAAAAATATCCTAGATCATTGTTCTTTCCTCTCATTTTTGAGATCATCATTCTAAGATAATCAATTATCTGAAAAAAGTGTTTGGAAAAATTTATTTTTAAAATGATTATATCAAAAACATTTATCAATTTATGATAATCTATAATCATAAATAGATAATCATAAATTTTACCAAACAAAGCCTCTATGTGCAAAATATCTTTACGCTAAAAAGTAACTAGCATCGAACCCATATTTGGTTAGCTAAACAAATGCTATGGATGTCTTATCTCATACATCTTTTCAATAGTAACTGGCATAATAATTGTTAATTATTGCAAAAAGATATTCGATATACCAACCGGAAGAGACAGGGAGAGAGAAACCAAGTAATTTACCCGATGATGTCAATTCGCATGTCAATTCATGTCCGGTATAGCATGATTTTAAGGATAAGAACAACTGAACAAGGCAGCAAGCACTCTACACTGTAGGGAATGAGCAAGTACATGGTGTAAAAACTACAGGAATAATGTGATTATTGGCACAAAGATGTCTAATGTGCAGGGGCGAGAGACGGCCGGCCGACCGTTGGAGAAGATTTATTGCGAGTTTGCGCCTCATAAATCTACTGTAGTGCTGATGCAACGGAGGTGTGCTGAATGCCGTTTTGCACGTTCCCATTGCAGTGGGAGGTGGGACTGTAAGAACAAAAGAAAAGCAAAGTGGATCAAGTATTCTGTTGGTCACACTCCTTGGGTCGGGTCAGGGGACCATGGCTAAAGCAAAAAGACTCCGTTTTTTTTTTTGGATTCTCCTTGCTCATTTTGAGTGATGAATCTACAGAAAGATGCTTAGCTTGAGAATACACATACATGGACGTTATTCTTCTCTTTTGTATTTTTCTCGGCAGAGATAGAAATTGATTGAAAGAGCCTCACATCGACGTTATTCCAAAAACCAAAACAATACCGATCATGGTATATAGACCCATATGACGACCAGATACGTATTTCAAGAATGGCCGGAGTTTCAGCTGATGATATATACCTGATCGGCTGACTCCACCCTGCTGTTCGATCCTAATTCCAAATCATGGGTTGGTCCGTATCAATCCACCGCCAACCCGCCATAATTTGAGTAGTTTCTACTTTCTAGTTATGATTCAAATGAGTCCCTTTTACAAGAGCTTTTACGTTCAATGGCAAACATACAGTGTTGTAAATTTATAGTACAAAAGGTACAGGCATAAAGTATGAATTGTCGACACACTTAAATTGTATATGGCACAACACACACAGTATGCTAAAATCACAGCAATACACAATATCGCATAACATGGCCACAATATACAAATTTCATTTACTACGCCAAATAAATCGGCACATTTGACACAGTGCAACGGACGGCACATATAGGCATCACATGAGTTCGTACGTACTGCAGACAAGTTTGATTAATCAATTTATATTAGAACAAATCATTCTAGGCAAACTTCTAATAATACAATTTATTATTGCCGTTTGTTTTTATTAGGGGTGAGATTCGTGAGAAGACAGATTCCCAGAAGCTTTATTGGGTGATGGTAAATGATAAAACAGGAAGAACTCTAACTCATTTAAGTATGGAGCAATTTGATTGATGAATATATATAAAGTATTGTCTAAAAAGTTTAGAAAATATCAGAGAACTAGAATCTCACTATGCATCCTGCAGGCTTTTTTACTTTAAATTATTAGAAAGTGTCGAGTACTATGTGGATGGAATACTATACTCAACAGCCAATATGCCCAAACCTGCAGCAGGCCATACATATGTTTAATTATGCTTTCTGATGACCGATTGTCGATTGGTAATGTTTTGAGTTCTATCCATCGTTCCATTCATCATGAGTTATTTTCTATCTCTGCATGTATATATATGCTCGCAAAATTTGTCTAGTCGCACAGTATTGAACTGTCGATTATTATGTGTAATGCACGAATACTTAACTACAATATTTTTGACAACGCTAGTAGTGTGTTGTGTGTACATATTGTGTACACATATATAGAGCATATTTATTGGAAGAATATCTGTATACACACAACTAGAGCAATACATTAAAGACATTATAATTGAACTAGAATAAAGTGTGCATGTACTGATCACTGATAGCAATAGTATCGTATGTTCCCTACCACCATTCTCTATATATACTCTTCTTTGAGTTTGGGTTTTTCTCATCATCATTTCAATATCATATTAACTCTCTAAAGCATTCAGTCTTTGATATAGCTACAACTAGCTACTAGAAGTACATTTCTAGGATATATTGAGGCTGCAGTCTCTTTGACAAGTTCTCTATAGTTTGTTTATCCCAAAAAATGGGAAGCAGACAATTGCATAGCCAGATTTCTTGCATGAGAGAAAATCTCTTCAAGCAGGTTTGTGTTTTTCTTAAGAAATTCTATCTAGTTCAATATAGTATGAATGTCGTTGAGAAAGCATGCATTATGATTCTATAACTATATATAAAATGATTTAAGAATACTTCTAGTGATCAATAAGCTAGGAATGGTTGATGAAGTATGAACTAATATATGCATGAATGTACGCTTAATATATGAAAATGGATTGTGTAATGATATTAGAATCTACTTTTAAATTACAGGGATTCCTCGACGAGCAATTCATGCAGCTAGAGGAATTGCAAGATGACGCAAATCCTAATTTTGTTGAAGAAGTTGTGACTTTGTTTTTCAGGGATTCAGCTAGATTGATTCTTAATATTGAACAAGCTCTGTAAGTCATTCTTAACTTGCAAAATAAGTTGCTTCATTTTCTTTAGATTCTAATATCCGATCCTTTTTTTCCCCATGACAGAAATAACAACCCCCAAGATTTCAATAAGTTGGATAATTTCATGCACCAGTTCAAGGGTAGCAGTTCAAGGTATGCAAACAATAATTATAATTACAAGTAGTTAACTTATTTAGCTAATCTATTTTACTACAATCCTGTGATGAACATAATTCGATAAGCGAATGAATAAACATGAATTGGTATATTGCAGCATTGGAGCTACAAAAGTAAAGAATGAATGCACACAGTTCAAGGAATATTGCAGGATAGGAAATGGAGAAGGGTAATTTCTCGTGCTTATTTTCATCACTTTACCATTCAGCTAGTTGCAAAATTTCGAGACTAAGTTTTCTTTATGATACAGATGCATTAGGACATTTCAACAAGTGAAGAAAGAACATGCAGCATTAAGGAAAAAGCTTGAGAATTATTTCCAGTTGGTTAGACAAGCCGGCCCCATGCAGTCGGCAAGTCGCCCCAGATAAGAGAAACTCACGACAAGGATTTGCAGAAGAAAGAAGTTGCAACTTGGGCGCTGCACGAAAGCATATCAATGCAATAAGCCATGCTTTCTTTTTTAAGAAAAATGTCACTAAGTAAAGGTTTATGTAACACATTAGGGCCTGTTTTCAGTAGCTCATCGATTATATATTATGAAAAAATTTGGTAAGAACAAGCATTTTGGATTTTGGTTACGACAAACTCCTTGCCCATCAAAGTACATGTTGTTGTCTCCCTTTCCAATTGATAAAAACCCTTTTTGTTCCTTTAACTAAAAGAGTAAAGTGATGAGTGATGAATTCTGTTCCGGGAGATGCAGTTTTACCCACAAACATATAGGGAAGCCCATTTGGCATTTGCTATCCAGGAACTGATTCTGACAAATTTATCGTACATGACAAATAGTTGACCTTCAGGATAGTTATATCTCCTATTAGCCTGTTTTGGTGCGCGCATGCTTGGATGCTTTTCGTGGATCCTTCATCCCATTATAAATATTGAACCAGTTTCTAAGGATTCAAGTATTCAACATTTCCATTCTAGTACACATGGTTTTTTTTATATTGTTTTTTTTTTTTTTTTTTTTTTTTTTGACGGTTTATAATAAAATGATAAATATTGATAGCCGTAAAAGCTTAGCGCAATATGTTAGGTCGTAAACATGCAAGCACATGCTAAGTTCCCCGAAATCATGCTTGTGCTCACAGAATTTGAAACCCAAATTTTCCCTTTTATAATGGTTTCCGCAAGTGGGTGTTTTTTTGATTTTTCAGACCAATAACTCATGCCTCAAAGTCATTGAAATAGCTACCTAGATACAATATTATACTCAGCCTACACTTAAAAAAAGTTCCAACTAGCCTTTTTGGTGAAGTTAGACCTCACAGAGATATACACTGCCTCATTACTATTAATACTACTAGTAGTACAACCCTAAAATCATATCAAAATCTTCTAATCATATCATATCCTATGGCTGCTTCATCTATAACGCAATCCCCTTTTTTCTTTTTTGAACATCGTCGTTTACTTTTTTTCTTCTTATTTCTATCACTCTCTAATGCTCAACCTTCTTCATCATCTCGACCACATGCACTCGTGCTTCCTATTTACAAAGATCCAGCAACTCTCCAATATGTGATCCAAATTAACCAAAGAACACCTCAACTAGCTGTAAAGCTTGTTGTTGATTTAGGTGGTAAATTCACCTGGGTTCATTGCAATCAAAGCTATATATCATCAACATACCGACCAGTTCTTTGTGACTCGCCCCAATGCTCACTAGCCGGCAAATGCAGCAAATGTGTAGTGTGTGCCGACACTACACCTCGTGAGTCATGGTGTCATAACCAAGCGTGCAGTGTCTACACAACTAACCCCATAACTGGATCAACCAGTAATGGGGAGCTTTCTTCGGATGTTGTGACTGTACAATCGACCAATGGGTCAATCACGATCTCAGATGTTACGGTTCATCAATTCGCATTCGGCTGCGAAACAACTACTAATGTCTTAGAAGGCCTTGCTCTGGGTGCGGAAGGTATGGTTGGGCTTGGACGTTCAGGACTTTCCTTGGCTTCACAGTTTTCAGCTGCATTTCGATTCCCTCGGAAATTTGCACTGTGTTTATCATCCGGCCGTGGTGTGATATTCTTTGGAGATGGACCTTACATGATGCAACCAGGATTCGACTATGGACCTTTCATTGGGGAATTTGTTACAGGAATCGACATCTCGACACCTCTCACTTACACAACGCTTTTCACTAACCCGATAAGCACGACTGGCTATTCTGCTGCAGGTGAATTTTCCACAGATTATTTTATAGCTGTAAAAGGGATCGAGGTAGACGGCGAAAGAGTCGTGATAAATGAAGCATTACTATCCATTAACAAGAAAAATGGGATTGGAGGAACAAAAATCAGCACTCTAGTTCCTTACACTACCATGGAGACATCTATATTCAAGGCCTTTACTAGTCTATATATTAAAAAGGCTAAAGAAGTGAATATGGCCACGGTTCCCCCAGTGGCGCCTTTTAATGTCTGTTTTAATTCATCGACGTTGATAAAAATTAATCCGAGAATAGGAGTTCTTGTGCCGAGAATCGATCTGGTCTTGCCGAACAATACAAGGTTTGGGTTCCTTGGACCGAGAAATACTGTGGTACGTATTAATGATGAAGTTACGTGTCTGGGATTTGTTGATGGAGGTTTAAATCCGAGGACTTCGATTGTTATTGGTGGGCTTCAGTTGGAAGAAAATCTTCTAGAGTTCGATATTCCCAGATCAAAATTAGGATTTAGTTCAACACTTTTGTTTAGGCCAACTAGTTGTTCCTACTTCAAATCTCAATTTTAAGGCCGATTCAACTGTTAAGATTTGTTTGACATTTCCATCTTGGCTGAGTTTTTGGGGAAATTCAAGCAATTCTAATTGCAGATTTGGTTTGAATACGATCCGACATATGTAACTCTTGTTCTTTCAAATAAGCTTTTAGTGGTGTTTCGGTGTTCACTTGGAGAATTGCCTGGCTTTTGTAATTCTCGTTCTATCAAATAAACTTTTAGTTGAGTTTCAGAGTTCACTACGAGAATTGCCTAGTTTTCCGAAGACAATTCGGTTTCGATACTCTCACATTTTTAAGGAAGGCAAAGCCTATCTTTTAGAGACGTTTTATACGCTTATAGATTTTGTTAAAAGCTTTTATTTCCTACCTTCTCTTTTCGGAGTAAAATGTTTTGGTGTTCTTTTCTTTGATATTCATCCCTCTCCGGGTCTGCTTATCGAAGAAAAAGGATCGAAGGAAAAGAATTTACATTTTTGGGCGACCAATGAATGCGGCGAGGTCTTTTATATGGCCATTTTTTTGTAAAATCTAAGTGATCAATTACCACAAAAAGATTGGAAATGGTTAGGGTAGAAAAAACCAAAAATGTCCCTCCTTTTAATCAATTACTATAACTCACGTGTATCCTATCTTTTCAGGGGTATAATTGGAAAACAAACTTTAATATAACATATCTAAAAATCCGTGCCTTGGAATTTTACAAATTTTATCTCGTTAGAAAGGTTATAAAAAACTCTACGCAACAAGTACAAACAACAGTATCAAATTTGGAGTTTTTATGAAAAATTCGGAGATATATATCATTTTAGGCACAATTTTAGAAAATTAAATTTATATCCATTATGGAAACCATCACAAAGGATACATAATACTTTATGTAGCAAAATATTGGTTTATGCATCAACTAATTTTCCATTGCAACTAATAAAACGATGTACTCCATCCGTTTCAAGAAAAATAATACTATCATTTTAGGCACAATTCTCAAAAATTGAATGCATAGCCATTATGCAAACCACTACAAAGGATGCATAACACATCATGCAACCATATTTTGGTTTATGGATCGCCTAATTTTCCGTTTTAGAAAAAATAATACTTTCACATCCCGTTTCAGAAAAATGATACTATCACATCCCATTTCGGGAAAAGTGTTACTTTCGCTCTGTTTCGGGAAAAGTGATACTTTCGTTCTGTTTCGGGAAAAGTGATACTTTTTTCTGTTTCGGAAAAAATGATACTATCACTTTTTCTGAAATGGGGCGAAAGTATCACTTTTTCAAAACAGGGAGAAAGTATCACTTTTTCCGAAACGGGACGAAAGAATCACTTTTTCCGAAACGGGGAGAAAGTATCACTTTTTCCGAAACGGGGTGAAAGTATCACTTTTTTTGAAACGGGGCGAAAATGTCACTTTTTCTGAAACCAGGTGAAAGTATTACGTTTTCTGAAACGGGACGAAAGTAGTCGTTGACAAACTCCATCTTCATATTCTTCTTCGGTCGGCCCTTCCACCGTGGCAACGGTCGTACTAGTTATAACTACTAGTAAGAACACATGTGTTATGCAAATATGCTTGCATTTTGTAATCTTTAAACAACACAAATTTTAAATTTTTTTATTTTTCCGAGTAATGAAAAATTAATATTATAATTGTACTCGTTATGTAGATTTTCTAAAAAGCATTCCAAATATAAGCTTTATAAGACCCTATTTATGTTTTGAAAGATATGAATTTTTTTAGTTATTTTTTTTTTTAAGACAATGACATGTTTACAAATATAGAGTTAACTAATGCTCTTACCTTCAAAACTATATGTAAAGTACGATATTACGCTCAAATTTAAGCATTTACGATAAGCATAATCGTGTTCATTTAAACACTTAAGATTTGAATCATGATGTTCATACATAAGGTGTTTTAGTGATCAAAGATGTCTTAGATGTGTCCACGAGAGTTGTAACAATGCTAAACATATTTGTGAAAATAGTTCATGAGAGTCTGCTAATTCGTACTAGGTAGGTATGCAAAAGGGTGCGTGTACCTATGAGCTAGTTCATGAATTCAGATGGCCAAGATATGCGTACCCTAAGGTTATTAACGGATTCAGGCCCCAGTACGCGTACCTACCTATGTCACGGAACCTCGGATGACCATGGTACGCATATTGGGTATGCGTACATTCCTGAGTCCAGATTTCAGTAGTTCTGAAAACTCTCTTTTTTATGTTTGAAATATTCCCAATTTTCATGGATAAAATATCATTGCGTGGGCAATTTTCAAATGATCCACAAGCGTAGTTCTTGAACAATAATTTTTTTCGAACTTAGATTGTTAAGGACCTATGAACATCCATTGCTTGAATCATATTTCGAGATTTTTAACAAGACAAGCTTGACTCGAAACTTCTTCTTTGCAATATCTACTAGAAGTCATACGACTTAGTCTCATATAGATAAAATGGTAGTACTTATGCATAAATAGAATGGTTCACTTTTACATACCTCTTTGTTGATGAAGTTCTGTAAATTTCTTCATTTGATCTTAAGTCTTCAATCTTCGAGGGTTATTCAGTGATACCCGATACTCAACTACCAAACTCTAACCCCTAGTCCAAGACTTGACTTAAGTAGACTAGAAATAAAGATATAGTTTTGTGCATCTAACGTTGACAACAATCTTGAGATGGTAACACTTGCGAGTTCGACCGAGCAGTGCTCTAACAGTTAGGATGAGAGAGAAACTCATGGATCCATCCAAATCCTTGTGTTCTCACCATTACCAGTCTGCCATATATTATTTTTTTGCCAGCAACTCCCTTATTGACAAAATGATAGATAAAAGGTTTGGTAACTGTTTCACCATTAACATACTTATCCACAAAGTTTTACTCCATAAAAAAAAACCTCCTGTTAATGATATCTAAGCTAATTTGGTTACAAGAGCCTTGTTTAGATTTACCGAAGATCAAATCCCTAGAACTCCCTACTTCTATAAGTATTGAACTAGTACCAATTGGTGGGATGAATCTTTCTTGAGTTTGTTTAATAAGGTAATTTCCAAGGAACTTTTTATTAACATTCATGAATTTCTGACACCAAAATCTTCACTAATGATAATCTATCTTTCCATGCAGTTAAAACTGTTAAATACTCCCGTTGACCAAATTATATTTCTTTTTTCTGATTTTATTTTAAAAATAAAATTAGTTTGACGAGTTTACCTCTAACAAAAACCGTCTTCTTCCTCGCTCTTTTGCTGTGTATAGTCAACTAAGTGATACAACAATAATTTGAGTATTGCAAACAGGCGTGAGAAGGGGTATGGTATTCATATATTTTTGTTTTTAGGTCTTCTTTTACAGCTCCATTCCTCCCTAGAATTTCGAATCAAATGGAGACCCAAGTCTTCTAGTATAGTACAAACTCATAGACACCTCTTATTCCAACGACAGTAGTGTTTTCCGGCTCAAAAGCTCTCTAACTTCCAATAGTCCGATATTATTTCCGTGTTTATCTCAATCCTCTAAATTAAGCTCATAACTAGATGGTGGCAGAGACTTGTTTCGTGGAATAACATGAACTGCTGAAAGGTAAGGTGATCATTCACGCCTTTATACAAACACTTTGTGGGTCAAATGTTTGGTGATTCGGTTTTGTACTTGTGGCTCGATTATTTGCCTCATATTCGAGTTCCCTGTATTGAATTTCAAATGTAAAACAAACCCATAGCCCCAATGTTATCAGGACCCATAAACTTTCATCAATTCCAATAATTTATTATGGCTTCAGTATGCTCCATTGGTCTGAAATCAATGACAACAGCTCAATTTGAGTGACCGTTCTCTTGCTATAAAAAATACGTTCATATACTTCAATATCGAACCGAACTTAATTCCAACCACCCAGCTTTGATTTCATCTCATTCACAACGACCAATTTTGTGTCGTTCTTGTCAAGTGGTACTCATATCATAAGAACCCATCACAACCTTCTAACCCACTGTCTCTTCTTCCTTACCTAATCGAACCAATAACATATCTCTCCAACCCATTTGATCACCACCAGAACTCATGGCTCGATGGAGTCAACACACCCTCTCTTCACTGCAGAAAGGAGGAAGGAAGAACAGAATGACTTGGTCTCATTCATATTATCATAGGAAAGACGTTAGAGATCTTTAAATGACTAGCTTTGTTGATATCAAATCTTATTTTGGAACCGTCGGATTAAAGGTCATTTTTGGGTTTAAAAAAGAATAAATTTATTATTAAAAATAATTAACAAATAATTAACAATAATTATTTTTTTATGAAGTCAATGGTTTGACTTAACAGTCCTTAACAAGTCAAGGTACCAACTGATAATATTTTAAATATTGGGTACTAAAGCTAGGTGTTGGACATTTGTTGGGTACCAACCGTTAAATAACCCATATTTTATTTAAGACACTTATATGAGTGGAAGCACTAAAGACATGTATATATATGTGTCTCGAACCCAAAAATCAATATGTCTCAAATCGGGCAATATGGTGTAGTGGATGTCAACAACATTTTTCTTGAAGGTTTACTGTAAATCTAACGAAAGAATTGGTGAGATTGAACATCAAATAATTTGAAGAATTCATCCTCAAAAACGATTGCACAGATATGGTCTATCATTATCCTTGTAAATCAATCGAAAGTTCCAATCGATCGATTTCATATTTAAACTTTCTAAAATCCAATTTTATTGTTTCAATTGATCGATTGGTGGTTCTGGTTGGAATGATAAAATTGGAGATGTAGATTGTGGTGGTTTTGATGGTTTATGGTGATCGTGGTGGTGGTGGAGCTTTTAGTGTGATTATGGTGCTTTAGAGATGGTGGTGGTGGTGATATCTTCCGGAAAGCAAGAGTATAAAATAATGGTGGTGGAGGCGATTTCCTAGGTATGGTATTTCCATTGAAACCTCTCTTTGCTCTCTCTCTCTCTCATTATTTTTCTATAGTAACTCATAGTTTTGTTGTAATGTTAACTATCTTTTCATTTTTCCAATTATTTATAGTTCCTAATTGGAAACGTAGACAATCGAATTGAAATGGATTTTACTTGTTTCAAATGGAAGACTTTATGTCTTGAACTCAAATGTTAATTGTTTATAACTTAATTGCTCAAAACTAAATAAATGTTCGTAGTGTTATTGCATTGATGACCGCCTTGTTTTAACATTGTTTTGAAATGTGAAATGCTAAAGAAAATGATATGGTGATGTTTTCATTATAACTGGAAAATTCCTTTACATAATCCCTACTACAGTGAATTGTAATCCATTGCTAACCACTTCCACCAATAAACCTACTACTATCCCTATGTGAATATATAAACCATCAATTGTTTATAGTTTTGTTGTTTTTTATGTATGCTTGTTACCGATATCATCTATACTGAATTGTGTCTATGGAGTTTATTTATAAACACTAATGCTAGGCTAACTCTTAATTGGTGTATTTTTGCAGGGTATATTAGTGTTGTAGCTTTAGTTCGATTTTCGGACACTAATGCTCGATAAGTTGAATCATGGATTGGATTGCTACTACAGTTTGTTTGTGGTGGTGGTTACTAATTGTGTTTGGAGGTGTTTTAGTGGCAGAGATGATGTTGCTGGCGGTGTTTGGCTAGGGTTTTAATGTGAGTATCTCAAGTTTAATAAACTCTACCCTCATCATATTTCGATTCACAGAAAGAAAATGTATAGTTATTTGTTTAGATTTTTTATATATTGAACTATTGATACGATTTTTGTATCACCATAATTTCTAATATCTAGTGAGGCTAGAACGCATTGCGATGCGATTTTTATGTCTTTTAGAAATGAGTTACGATCAAGGATACAAGTGATATTAGTTAGTTCATCGGATGCTGCTGTTTATGGGTAAAAATTGTTTCTGCCGATTTCGGTAAATTCGGTAGATGAGTGAGAAACTGGTTCAAACCCTAAACAAACGTGCTGCACGTGAGCACTTTATAGATTCGAGAGATCAATCTGTACAAGTCCGGCCTAAACCAAGAAATGGCCGTTCCAGACTTGCTTCGGTCACAAAGTGGAGGAGAAGGGTTGATTTGGGGAGGGAAGCAAAGAAAGGTGTTGAGACCAGAATAATTCTGGAGAGTAGTATCTCGACTTGTATCAGAAAGTGGAAGCTTCGTAAGCTTGAAAGAGATGAAAGCTTTTTGGAGAGCTTGCAAAGTTGCCTTTTCTGAGAGTGTAGTATTTTTTCTCCTGACCGAGACTTGTTGTCTGGTGGAAATAGGTAAGACCTATTTATACAAGTCGAGATTGAAACGTACCCTGTCCTCATGAAGGAAGAGAGTAAAGGGTGAAATAATGGGAGGAGGTGGTAACCGCATGGTGTTAATGGGTGAAAACGTTTTTACCATTATTTCCTCATTTATTTGACCGCTTTATTCCTTTTCACGCTTTCTTAATGTGAGCGTAGTGTACGCTGCAAGTCGTGACCGCCAAACCAAAACCCCGAAAGCATCCCCCAGTTGTGTTGATATCTCGAGTGTTGGTTGCACCTTGAGTGCAAGTGGCAATGCCGAAGCTGCTAGTGGCGTGCGTGGCATGTGCCAATGGCATGTGCGGAATGCCTTGGTGGTAGGTTGCATGGTTTGCGAGTTAGGCTACCAAATAAGTGCATTTAAGGGGCACGGCTAGGTGATGAAGGCTACCAATGAGCGTGTAGGCATGTGCCAATAACATGCGTGGCCGTTAGGGCCGTGGCCTTGGTAGGAAAAGCTACCAAATGAGCATGTTGGCATGTGCCAATGGCATGCGTGGCCGTTAGGGCCGTGGCCTTGGTAGGAAAAAGCTACCAAATGAGCATGTTGGCATGTGCCAATGGCATGTGTGGCCATTAGGGCCGTGGCTTTGGTAGGAAAAGCTACCAATGAGCATGTTGGCATGTGCCAACGGCATGCGTGGCCGTTAGGGCCGTGGCTTTGGTAGGAAAAGCTACCAGCGAGCATGTTGGCATGTGCCAATGGCATGCGTGTCACTGGCCGTGGCCTTGGTAGGAAAAGCTACCAGCGAGCATGTTGGCATGTGCCAATGGCATGCGTGGCCGTTAGGGCCGTGGCCTTGGTAGGGAAAGCTACCAGCGAGCATGTTGGCATGTGCCAATGGCATGCGTGGCCGTTAGAGCCGTGGCCTTGGTAAGAAAAGCTACCAAACGAGCATGTTGGCATGTGCCAATGGCATGCGTGGCTGTTAGGGCGTGGCCTTGGTAGGAAAAGCTACCAGGCGAGCATGTTGGCATGTGCCAATGGCATGCGTGGCCGTTAGGGTCGTGGCCTTGGTAGGAAAAGCTACCAAATGAGCATGTTGGCATGTGCCAATGGCATGCGTGGCCGACTTGGCCTAGGTTGCATGGTTTGTAAGCCTAGGCGCTATATTTGGCATGTGCCAATGGCATAGTATTTGGCATGTGCCAATGTCATAGCGGCTTGGAAATATGGCTTGTGGTACGTGTTGGGATGTGCCAATGGCACGTACGGCCATGTTGACCTAGTTGCACGTTTTGCAAGCCTAGGGCGCTATATTTGGCATGTGCCAATGGCATAGCGGCTTAGTTTGGCATGGTTGCCAATGAGTGCGATATGTAGTTTGGTTTTGGCGTCCATTGCCATGGTGCGCGGTGTGCGGCTTGGTTTTGGCATTGTTGCCATGGTGCGCGGTGTGCGGCTTGGTTTGGTATTGTTGCCGTGGTGCGCGAGTGTGCGGCTTGGTTTGGCATTGTTGCCATGGTGCGCAGATGAGGCTTGGTTTGGCATTATTGCCATGGTGCGCAAAGGTGCGGCTTGGTTTGGCATTGTTGCCATGGTGCGCAGTGTGCGGATTAGTTTGGCATTGTTGCCATGGTGCGCAGTGTGCGGCTTGGTTTGGCATTGTTGCCATGGTGCGCAGTGTGCGGCTAGGTTTTGGAATTAGGGTTCGTGTCGAAAACCCTAACTGGTATTTTGAAAAAATACCCCTATTAATTATTTACACCCGAGTTAAATGCTCTTAGTTAATGTGTTGCGGGTAACACTAGGTCATGGGGTTTTACGATTTTACCCCTTGTTTAAAAACCACCATCAACATTAAGTCCCACGCTTAGCTCTAAACAGGGGCTTTGTTGCGGGGTAAGCATAAGATGGTGACAAACTATCAACAACAAACCGTAAAGAGAATCGAGGAGGCTTGTCTGACCTTTTATAAATAGGATTTGGAATCCTTGCCTCTGGTAGTTTTGGACAAATCGGGAGGCTAGCACAATTGGAGGGGGCCGGTGCGGCTTGGGCGACGTTGGGAAGTTGGTGTGAGTTGGGAACCGAGTGTGCTAGGCGGTGGGACCGGCGCAAGGTGTGGAAGTCAGTGCGTGCTTGCAAGCGTGACTTGGGCGGCCATTGGGAAGTCGGCGGCAATTGGTGGGGCCGTGCAACTTGGGCGACGTTGGGAAGTTGGCGTGAGTTGGGAAGGCGATTGTGCTAGGCGGGTGGGACCGGGCGCAAGGTGTGGAAGGATGCGTGCTTGCAGGCGTGACTTGTGCGGCCATTGGGAGGTAGGCGTAATTGGTGGGGCCGGTGCAGCTTGGGCGACGTTGGGAAGTTGGCGTGAGTTGGGAAGGCGGTTGTCTAGGGCCGGTGGGACCGGCGCAAGGTGTGGAAGCTGTGCGTGCTTGTCTGGCGTGACCGATGTAAACAAGGAGGGAGTTTCTTCGATAGCAAAGTTTCCTTATCTTGCTTTCCTTCACGTGCGGCTTCAATTATGGCATTATTCATGCTAAAATCTGGAAGCGTTATGTCCCTCATTGCTTCCTTTCCCTTTTTAAGATTCCGTATTTATACCCAAAAATAATTGCATCGTCTCCTCGTTTGAGAAAATGGGTCTTCTTGTTGGATTTCTCTCTTTGTCATGTCACGCAGATTCGAATCATCTTCTAACCAGTCAGGTTCTCCGGATGAAGGCGCGAGGTCTGACTCTTGCATGAGCATCCCAACAAAGGTTATTCGGGTTAAGAAAATCATACCGGTATGTTTTCTTCTTCTTTGGCGGATGACGTACACTTTAACGCTTGTTGTATAAATGGAAAATTTCCCTTTTGTGCAGAGATATCCCGTTGGAGCATGCGTTCAAGTTATCGACGAGGATGACCTAGTCGTTCCCCTTCCTTCGAATCCGTCCTTGTTGATTGCTTTGCACTTGGAGGACGCTGATTTAGGGCTCTATCTTACGAAATGGGATGCGGCGAGAAGTCCCCGGTTTGATATGATGGAATGGATGAATACGTGAATGTAACCTTCGGCGTGCTTTTGGAGTTTTCGGTGCACATGTACGGATTCATGTTGAGAAATTCCCGCGGCTCGTAAAACCTCGATAGTGATGATGTTGAAATCAGTAATAACCTGGTTGAGGGGAGTGAAAGCATCTTACGCTGGTAGTCCCCATGCATGACCTACTTTCATTATATCGCCTTGAATCCCCCCTCCACGGGATTTGATATAACCCTATCGTACTCTTCTGGATGTGACACTAGGATGCTCAGAAATTACATGATGACATATTCCCGATAGTGCGGGCTCGGGATCCTCCGCGGCCTCGTAAAGTGTTGAAGGCGTCTTCTCTAGACGAGAGAGGTGATGATGTTCTTGCGCTGCACCCTTGAAGAGTAGAGGACCTTGTTGTGGGTACGGATTTTTGGTGGACTGTTCTTCGTAGCTTTGACAGTGAAGGGATCCCGTGTATATCTTCCGTTCTCAAGTATGGTTTACGTGTTTCCATCTTTGTAGTAATTGCTGCTGCGGTGAAGCTCTGGCTTGTATCAACGAATGAGGGGAAACAGTTCTTGGTAGGAGAAACTATATTGTCGTGGTAACAAAGTAGGTTGGCTGATATTCTATGAGCTTCCGTGGACGTAAAAGGATTGGCTGGATGCGTAAGCGAGCAAACTCCCATGATCACGAGTTTTGGCGAGATGGATTAAAAGGTGTCCATGAATACGAAGATTGGCTGGTCAGTGACTATGTTCCTTGATATGGGGAGTGTGGCGGCACGACCCTTTGCGAGGAAGGAGTGGCATTGAAGCGAACGTTGAAGCGAAGCCGCTCGCCGAGAACGTTGATGCGTAGCTACTCGGAGAGAACGTTAATGCGGAGCTACTTCTGGAGGGAACGTTGAAATGACATCTTGCAATTCTCGAGCCTTGACGGCTACCATTTTGAAGTCGGAGGTCGCGTCACATTCTGTCAAACTCGACATCCCTCAAGAGAAAAGAGGTTAGGAGTCCCCGGTTACATCATCGATCGTGCTTTCTAGGAGAGGTTGGGGGGTTGGGAACGGCTTCCCACTGGATGGAAACGCCGCTTTCCGATGCAATGCGGTTGAGAGATGCAAATATGTCTTGATGCTATGCCTTGGAGAAATATAGAATCTCACATAACTGTTTCATCATAGACTGTACGACTTTGTGGGCGAAGTTCCAATTATGAGGGTCCCGACAGAAGAAGGGTCTCCGTGAACTCAGGAGAGTTATTGATTTCCATTGCTTTCGATTTTGGAGAAGTCCTTCCTGATCTTTACATGTGACGAAATTGGATTGCTTATCCCCTTCTACTAGGCGTTCAAGAGTAACGTGAGCCTCTTCATCTATAACGCGCGTCCTGCTGAAGTATCTTTCATCTTTTCATCAAATCAACAGTGCTAAAAGGAGGTCGGCTTCTTCCGGATCTTCCAGTATCTTTCCCTGATGGTGGAGTAGCGTCTCTGGTGACGATTGGAGCTTTCATGCTTGAAGAACCGTTGGGGTGTCGGAAGTGGCTCTGGTTCTGGTGATCGTAAGTGTATCGTGCAGAGATGACATGGTTTTGATCACAAAGTGCTGGAGCCATGGCGCTGTTTCGAAGGGCGAGGATGGTGCTGGAAGGGCGCAAGATGTTAGCGTTGGAAGGATGCAAACTGTTAGAAAAAAGTGTGGTACTGCGGCTGGCATGCGTGTGCGGCATGTGTGCCTGGTAAGCGCGTCTGGCAAGCGCTGGCGTGCGCGTCTGGCAAGCGCGTCAGGTAAGCGCATCCTGGAAACGCGTCTGGTAGGCGCTGGATCGTCTTGGAATGGGCGCTGACTTGGTGTGGACGCTGGCTTGGATTTCGGTATGGTGTGGACCATTGGCTTGGCACGATCTTTGGCTTGGCGTGGCTTGGACTTGTTCTGGGGCCGAGTTGCATCTTCCATACGTAGCTCAAACAGAAATCCTTTCCTTATTCAAATTCAAAAGTTTTATGCTTATGAAATGGGTTGGCTCCCCTTTTACCTCGTATCTTTATTATCACGTCATGGTGTTAGCGGTAGCGCGGTAGTGACAAAGTGGGCAAGCATATCCCAGCTATGTACTCCAAATGTTTCTCTTTCAATTTGTTTTATTGTTTTCTTGTCTTTGGTGTAAACTGTAGCCATAGGTATGCCTTTCATAAACTTGTGGAAATACTTCATCATAAATAATTCTTCAAATGTCACCAAAGTAACGTCTCGCTAATAGTGACAGTAATTGTTATTGTGCAAAGTAGGTATGTACGGGTAGGTGAATTTTTTTTTTTTGAAAGGCAAACAAAGCGCCTGGTTTATGGTTTTTTGTCTTCCTGGATTTCTTGGGTTGATAGATAAATGTTAGCTTTTGAGGATATTGGATTATTTATGGGATGAATGGTTTTGATAATATAACTCTGATTATGTTTTGGGAAAGGAATATTGCTTTTATGAAAGTGTGTGCTAGCAATAAGCACAAGACGCAATAGTATGGCGGTTTTATTAAGAACCTAAAAACATATCGTATATCTTTCCCAATCTAAATTTACTCACTTGCAAACACGCCTCTCTCCAAGTAAAGGCGGCTTTGCCGGTAGCAAGGCGGCTTTCTTTGGTAGCATCGCCGATTAGTCCCCAATCGCTGGTAGCGTCTTCAGCGAGTCCCCAGTTTTCTGGTGTAGTTTTAACAACTGATAACCAGGTTGTCTGGTAGTTGAGTCGGACTGAGTCGCAAGTCCCCAATCGCTGGTAGCATCTTCAACGAGTCCCCATTTTTCTCGTGTAGTTTTTGCAACTGGTAACCGGGTCGTCTGGTAGTTGAGTCGGATCGAGTGGTAGCATCTTCGGCAAGTCCCCTACCATCTTGACATCTGGGTCGAAGAACGAGATCGACAGTCTGACATTGTAGCCGATAGATCAATCCTCCCACTGTGGTCGCCAATTGTTTATGGGTAAAAATCGTTTCCGACGATTTCGTAAATCGGTAGATGAGTGAGAAACTGGTTCAAACCCTAAACAAACGTGCTTTGCGTGAGCACTTTATAGATTCGAGAGATCAATCTGCACAAGTCCGGCCTAAACCAAGAAATGGCCGTTCCGGACTTGCTTCGGTCACAAAGTGGAGGAGAAGGGTTGATTTGGGGAGGGAAGCAAAGAAAGGTGTTGAGACCAATACTTCGGAGAGTAGTATCTCGACTTGTATCAGAAAGTGGAAGCTTCGTAAGCTTGCAAGAGATGAAAGCTTTTTGGAGAGCTTGCAAAGTTGCCTTTTCTGAGAGTGTAGTATTTTTCTCCTGACCGAGACTTGTTGTCTGGTGGAAATAGGTAAGACCTATTTATACAAGTCGAGATTGAAACGTACCCTGGCCTCATGAAGGAAGAGAGTAAAGGGTGAAATAATGGGAGGAGGTGGTAACCGCATGGTGTTAATAGGTGAAAACGTTTTTACCATTATTTCCTCATTTATTTGACCGCTTTATTCCTTTTCACGCTTTCTTAATGTGAGCGTAGTGTACGCTGCAAGCTGTGACCGCCAAACCAAAACCCCGGAAAGCATCCCCCTGTTTGTGTTGATATCTCGAGTGTTGGTTGCACCTTGAGTGCAAGTGGCAATGCTAGAGCTGCTAGTGGCGTGCGTGGCATGTGCCAATGGCATGTGCGGAATGCCTTGGTGGTAGGTTGCATGGTTTGCGAGTTAGGCTACCAGCGTGCATTTAAGGGGCACGGCTAGGTGATGAAGGCTACCAGCGAGCGTGTTGGCATGTGCCAATAACATGCGTGGCCGTTAAGGCCGTGGCCTTGGTATAAAAGCTACCAAATGAGCATGTTGGCATGTGCCAATGGCATGCGTGGCCGTTAGGGCCGTGGCCTTGGTAGGAAAAGCTACCAATGAGCATGTTGGCATGTGCCAATGGAGTGCGTGGCCATTAGGGCCGTGGCTTTGGTAGGAAAAGCTACCAGCGAGCATGTTGGTATGTGCTAATGGCATGCGTGGCCATTAGGGCCGTGGCTTTGGTAGGAAAAGCTACCAGCGAGCATGTTGGCATGTGCCAATGGCATGCGTGGCCGCTGGGGCCGTGGCCTTGGTAGGAAAAGCTACCAATGAGCATGTTGGCATGTGCCAATGGCATGCGTGGCCGTTAGGGCCGTGGCCTTGGTAGGAAAGCTACCAATGAGCATGTTGGCATGTGCTAATGGCATGCGTGGCCGTTAGGGCCGTGGCCTTGGTAGGAAAAGCTACCAACGAGCATGTTGGCATGTGCCAATGGCATGCGTGGCCGTTAGGGCCGTGGCCTTGGTAGGAAAAGCTACCAGCGAGCATGTTGGCATGTGCCAATGGCATGCGTGGCCGTTAGGGCCGTGGCCTTGGTAGGAAAAGCTACCAGCGAGCATGTTGGCATGTGCCAATGGCATGCGTGGCCTACTTGGCCTAGGTTGCATGGTTTGTAAGCCTAGGGCGCTATATCTGGCATGTGCCAATGGCATAGTATTTGGCATGTGCCAATGGCATAGCGGCTTGGAAATATGGCTTGTGGTACGTGTTGGGATGTGACAATGGCACGTACGGCCATGTTGACCTAGTTGCACGTTTTGCAAGCCTAGGGCGCTATATTTGGCATGTGCCAATGGCATAACGGCTTAGTTTGGCATGGTTGCCAATGAGTGCGATATGTAGTTTGGTTTTGGCGTCGCTGCCATGGTGCGCAGTGTGCGGCTTGGTTTTGGCGTTGTTTCCATGGTGCGGAGTGTGCGGCTTGGTTTGGCATTGTTGCCGTGGTGCGCAGTGTGCGGCTTGGTTTGGCATTGTTGCCATGGTGCGCAGTGTGCGGCTTGGTTTGGCATTGTTGCCATGGTGCGATGGCGGCTTGGTTTGGCATTGCGGTGATGAGTGCGGCATATTTATACACCTTTTATTGCATTTTACTCATCTTTGCTCAATGGTGCTTTGTTTTCGAGAATAAATTTGCGTCCTAGAATCTTGGTTTTGGCATTATTGCCATGGTGAAACTCATCTAAAAGACATGGGCTTGAGCTAGACCCACCCGACCCGGTGCATGGTTTGCTCCATCCATAGGAAGCTAGGATTGAGAAACCTAATGACAAGAGGAAAGCTCGATTCAGATTTCATGGGTTTGCCTTCACTTTTTTTAAAAATACCTTGCATGTATAAATAGGAGGAGTAGAGAGTGAAATCTATTTAGCCAGAGTTGTCACTTTTTTAATTGTGCTTTATTTCTTGCAATGTTTTAATTTCAATTTCGAAATGTGTTGAAACCCCCGCTCATATGCTAAGATTGTTCATTGTTCTTGTAAGCTTCATGGTTTGATTGATAAGCTAGTTGAGTATATGACACTGTCTTATGTCCATACTAGTGGGTTAACATGGTGTTCTTCCCTGGAATGAACAGTACTTGTAAGGTGAGTGGTGCCTTGTGCTAATCATTTTGTTGTAGCCTTTAGTCTTCATTCAGCCCTAAGCACCAGCTTATTCTTTCGATTGAGCTTAAGCTGCAAACCTTGTTGAGCCATCTGTGCATGTTTTAAAAGCTAACTTTTTATTTTGGGTATAACATTGCATTGAGCTTCACTTGTGGGGCTTGCCTGACCCCTTGCATGCTTTAACTCAGATCCATCTCTCCCTTGAGCCTGTGGAAACCACCTTGCTAGCCCAGCTCGGTTTAAGTGTTGGGTCATAACTTGCAAGCCAAGTTAAGTGGGCATGACCCATTGACCAGTGCACCTTGCACATTCTCTGTATAGCCTTGTGCTTGTGCTGCCAAATCTACACACCCTGTGAGACCTTGTGTGAGGCATCTGCACCCTGCTGAGCCCATTTGGTGAATTTGTAATTATTTTGTTATAGCCTGGGCTGTAAACCAAACAAACTACTGGGCACTGTTGAACTTTAGCCTAAAAAATCGTAAACACTAACCCATCAGCCCACACCGGGTCATAACCTGGCTTAAACCAAACCGAGCTCACGTTTCACCGGGCTCTGCATATTGAAGCTCAACTCCTAGGTGCACACAAACTGAAACCCTTGTTTAAAAACCATAAAACCTGAGTTGCCAAATCAATGGGATAACTGTAGTCACTAAAATGTAACCCACCTTTGTTGCCGAGCCCAACTCAACCTAACCTCTTCACGCAACCCAAGCTCAATTGTGCTCCTTTTGGCTCCATCTGGGGATGGGAAACAAACCATTAGAGAGCTTGCTTACCACGCTTCACCATATGTAGACCATAATGATTTTAGGGGTACATGTTGAGCCTTCGGGGCCACGACCTTGAGTACTCATTTCATGAGCACATGTATCAAGCCACACTACGGATTTGAACAATTTTATACTCCTCAACTCCCTAGTTTGCAATCAATAATGGAAACACTCATGGAGCAAAATGCTTGAATCAATGCAACACATGACCATCCATATAGCAACATGCATGATCATCCTTCTGTGGTGAACCAAGTGCACAACCATTTAATGATTATTCATATGAAACATTACCCACTATTGAAGACTCTCCTCCATTGAACAATGTCACATGTTCTTAAAGATTTTCGGATTCATTTAGAAAAGAAGAATGGAAGGCAGTTCATGATTGGTTTTGCATTAACCTCTCCTGGAGGGCACAAATGGTGTAGTTTGTCACAAAATTGCAAACCAACTTTTTTTCTCAAAATGCCTAAACTTAGGCCTAGAGCTTTGTGCTTCCCAAGTCCTCTTGGACTATTTTTTGCAATGGTGCCAGCTTCAAAAAAAAAAAAAAAAAAATCAAAAAATTCAAAAAAAAAACTCTTTTTGTAAAACCTCCAACTTTTGTAGAGATTTTACTAGCATGCTTATGTTTACATAGAGAATCAATTTGATTTGGTTTCTTAGTTGATTAGAGCGTTAAAGTTGGATTTAACCATACCCGGCAGATATTCTGAAAGGTGAGCACCAACCTTCATTTTTTTGCAACTTTCTAAAAAGTCTGTTAGAGTGTGTGTCACCGTGCGTAAATTCCGGGTAGGAATGGTGAGCTACCCAACTTCGCACCATTTTCAAGCACTACTTTGATCTTTGAGTGCTAGTTTTTGTCAATCATGAGGGGTGACTTGGTTTGGCATTATTGCCATGGTGCGACCGAAAGAATGAAGACGTTTCTATGGTTCTTATGAGAGAGTGATATTAATCGCCGATGTGCTTTTCCTTTTCTTAGGTTTTTTTATCCACACTGGCATTGTTGCCATGGTGTGGAGAAGGTTTTGTGGGTACACCTCTTGTAAACCCTCACGAGACTACAACTCGTCCACAGTAGGGGTTTAAAGGCTTAGTGCATACGCTAAATGGAGACTCATGTTAGGCTTTATACACCTTTTTTGGCATTTTAGGTTTTGGAATTAGGGTCCTACGGTCTCACTATACATCATCTCTTGTGTCACACCAAAACCGCCAACCAACTCTGGGAGCCGTGCGAAAACCTAATCCACCACCAACAACTCCTCTAACTCCTCATCACCTAGTATTTTGAAAAATACCCCTATTAATTATTTACACTTGTGTAAGCTTCGAGTTAAATGCTCTTAGTTAATGTGTTGCGGGTAAACACTAGGTCATGGGGTTTTACGATTCACTTGTTTAAAACCACCATCAACAGCATACTTTCTTTTTCAATTGATTTCGTTGGTTAGCATGCTCCTACAAGTCCAAAAGTAGTTTACATGTTGGTTAGTGTTTTCTACCGGCATCTTCTAATGACATGTATATTTTGCTACCCTGTGAACGTGAGTATTTTTTTATTTTAATTTACTCTTATTTGATTTTTGGCGTGTATATTTTTATTTTTCTAAATTGATATTGAGTTGTGAGATTCATTTGTACAATTAGATTGACGTCATTTATGAATTAAATAAAAGTTGCTTTTGTATGTATTATTTGTGAGAGGATTATTTTAATTTACTCTTATTTGATTTTTGGCGTGTATATTTTTATTTATTTTTCTAAATTGATATTGACTTGTAAGCTTCATTTGTACAATTAGATCCACATCATTTATGAATTAAATAAAATTTGCTTTTGTATGTATTATTTGTGAGAGGCTCTTGAATGAGTACTGTTAAGTCTGGTTGTCGTCAGTTGTTCATGAAACTTGCGTCATTTATGAATAAGGACAAACATCATAGTCATATGTTATTTGAGAAAATTAAGCATTAGATAACTATATTAGTAGGTTCTCATTTTTCATTAACATTTGAGCTTGGATAGTAGGTACGATTTTTTTTTTCTTTACATTTCTGAATTTTATGCTATTCAGTTTCATTTCCAGTGTTTCATTTGGATCTAAATTTTGATTTTTTGGTTTTTTACTGAATTATTGTTTCAATGAAACTAAGATTGTGAGTGGCACTATCTTTAAGTTTTTCTGCTGATCATTTTGTGGATGGATGATGAATATTAGATTGGGCGTAGCTCTTTCTTTAAGGGTCATAGTTGCAGCAATACTATACAAGGAGGTGTGCAATACATAATTGCTAGTGGTTGAGTTGTATAGACATATAGTGGTGGTGGCAGTAGTGGAGTGGGAACTTGGGTTGTTGATACTAGACGAACTTGTGGTGTAATGGTAGCACAACTGACTCCATGTCAGAATATGCGTGTTCGATTCACGTCAGATTCAAAGAAATTGGCCTTCAGCTGTGGTGTTTTCCTTTTTGGTTTCTAGGTTAGGATGTTTTGTTTTTTGGTTTGCAGTAAAATTGTGCTTTTCTGTATCCCAGATTATGGTGTCAACTTTGGTTGTTGACTCCATTTACTGGGATCAACTTGCTTTGTTGATCCAAAATAACTACAATATTTTTCGGTATTGCGTCAACTTTGGTTGTTGATTCCATTCACTGGGATCAACTTTGGTTGTTGACACATATTTTTTATTTATTTTTATTTTCTAATTGTTATTGTTAGGATCAACTTCGATTGTTGACACCATATTTGTTGGGATCAACTTTGGTTGTTGGCACTAAACATGATTTGAACATTTTCTGTATTTTTAATTTTGGGATCAACTTTGGTTGTTGATACCATATTTTTTGGATCAACTTTGGTTGCCGATACCATACATAATCTGAACATTTTCTGAATTTTTAATTCTGGAATCAACTTCGGTTGTTGACACCATATTTTTGTTTTTGGGATCAACTTTCGTTGTGGACACCAAATTTTGGTGGTTGTGGCGGTGGTGGTTGTGGCGGTGGCGACGGTGGTGGTGGCAGTGGTGGTGGTGGAATAGTGGTGGCGGTTTTGGTTGACTAGCGTGGGTGGTGGTGGTAGTGGTGGTGGACTGGTGTGGTATACCGGTGGTGGTGGTGGTGGACTGGTGGTGACAGTTGATAGGTGGTGGTTATTGTATTTTGAAATAAAGAAAAATATTCTATGAGTGAGGGTACTAAGGTAATCTAATTTTAAATGGATAAGGTAATTAAATGATATGGGTATATTTATTGTTGTACAAGGGTATATTTGTTGGATGTCAAAATTAGGGGAATTTAATTAATGTACCCTATTGTATTTCAGTTCTTCAAAAAAATGCGATTTATGAAAAATATTGATGTTGTTATTTGAACATGGGAGTCCAAAACAAAAACAAAAACATGTCATATCCAACAATCATAATAAGAACCCGTAGTTTCCATAACAACAATTGGTTTTGTGTCATGCCCATATACTGGCTTGCCAAGCATAAGGATATCTATACCACACCCAATGCATGTAACCAAGGCTACCCAATATTTTTGGAAATCCCCTCTTCGTATTTTCTTCGAGTAGTCGTCCAACATCATCTTGCGTTGGTTTTCGTAAAATGTGGACCAAAATGGTCGACTATAGTTTCACAAAACAAATTAAGATTCTCGTATGTAGCTGATTTATCCATACGAATGTACTCACAGATATCCGCTAGACATCCAGAACATCGAATCCTTAGGGCACAATTAACTTTTGTTCATAATTATGTCCTTGTGTGTTTGTGCATCAAATTAGTACTTAAATTCAGGGTTTACCTTCCAAATCTCTTCAATATCCTAATGACCAGGTAGCGCGGCATTTACGGAAGCTATGTTAGAATCACCATCAGAGTACACACATATGTCTAGAAAAGAATCACACATCATCTCTGTTGGTTTCCTTCTGCTTGAAATAATCTCCATGTCCATCTTGTTGTCAATAGTTTTCTTGGTTCGCAAGCTCGGTTTATTTCCCTGTATATAATTGTAGCATGGTGTTGGTGATTGTTCTCCCATCCTCTGAATCTTCATCAATTTGATCATGTTGCATATACGTTTCTTGTTGTTGGTTAAAGTTTCACATGTATGCATCCATTTCCTTATTCCTACCTTAAAAAATGATTTGAAATATCAAAACCAAGTAAAATATTGGAGAAATTTGATGAATTTTTGCGAATATAGAAAATAGAAAATACACAGTAGTTGTGTATGTTAGTTATAGGATGAGAGGAAATTTGTATAGGTATTTGGCCGATACATCGTTAACCAATAACTATATTATGCATCCGTTTGCGACCACCCTTGCCTGAGCGGCTTAACCTTGGCCGCTCAACTAATCTTTGATCGATCAGTTTTTATCCTGAGCCGATGAGTCATTCCCAACTGTCCGGGAATGGAATTTTTAATCCACGGGGACCACCAAATGAAAAATTAAGCTTGTCCCATCAAACTTGCTCTCATAAGTTGATAATGTTGCAGATTGTATCCAGTGTCATACTAAATATTTGTATAACTATGTATGACATGTCCCAATAGTTAAGCGCAATAGTTACACATTACTGAGATTGTAGCCTGGAAGATGGAGCTGCACATGCCGACATTATAGCGCCAACATGGCTGAGACAAGAAGGCTACTTAGCAAATACAATACGACGCGATAGTATTGCATATCCTTATTCAGAGTTAACCCAACTCAAGAGAAGAGTAAATGATGAAATGCAAAGTCATGGCATGACTTTGGCATCGTTCCAAGCACCGGCCAAGACTTGGATGATGCATATGCAACAATGGCGTGGCCAAATGCGCCATTGGTGATAACTGCTCGCCAAAAGAGATGCAAGTGATGCATATGAAGCATGCAGTTGAATTAAGCATGCATTTCACTCACTCTTGGCATCCAAATGAGCTAAGTGCGTAGCGGAATGAATGAAGCGCAACCATTATCGGATACTTGGCAAAAGTGCAAGTTAGATGAAGCATAATCATTATCGAGCATTTGGCGTAAGCCAAGAGTGAGCGAAACGCAATCATTATCGAACATTGGCAGGGCCAAAGTTTGGTGATGCATAATGATTGTCAGAATTGAGTTCAAGCTATCAGTTGCGAGTGTGTATGCATCACACGCATTCCAGAGGTAGAGAGGAAGTTAGAGACGGTTATAAAAGAGCTTTGCAACCAAGTTTGGCATGACTTAACCGTGTGAGACAGGTGTGGCGCCATTGTGCAAGCCAGTACCAAATCTAGCAGTTAAAAAGTAGAACTGGCGGTTAGGGAACTTCCCATGGACAGATGGCTATTCATGGGGATTGCAAGTGAGTTGCATACGGATTGGCCCTAGTTCTTGGCATTATAAATAGCCAGAGAACCCTTGTAAACGAGTTATTCAATAGTTCGAGTGTTGAGGAAACACATTTGCAGTAGAGAGTGATTGTTGCGTTCGGCTTAGAGAATAAGCTTTTAAGTCCATTGGTTGGACGAGTTTTGTATCTTCCCCTTAAGCTAATAAAAGTGAGTTTGTTGGCTTATGCGTTTGGCTTTGGTTTACTGTTGATTCGATAATACTCCTCCAATTCTGTGAAGCATAAACATGGCAGGATCCTCTTTGTAGTATGGGCTAAATTCTTTGGTAGAGAAAATCTAAGTAAGTCTTCCGTTGCATACTCAAGGTAGAGTTGGTTGTTTGCATTGGTGCAAACTTATAAGGCTGAAATACGAGTGGGTGATAAGAGATCACTGAACCACTGTATTGCCGGGTTATACCTTCACGAAAAATTGCTTGGAGCATTTGGAAGTGTGACAATTCGGGTATCAGAGCACAAATTGTTTTGTTTTAGCTTTGTGTTGAAATATTTTCTCTGTTTTGCTCGAGTTTAGTTGCTGAAATTGCAAGAGATAATGGATGGTAAGAAGAGTACGCTGGATGCCTTAACTGATAGGGTAGCAGACTTGGAAGACAAGATTGGCGATGAGGTGCGCCATCCTAACAATGCCAATTATAATGCAACCGTGTTGGCTCGCATTCAGGCTCTTGATGCGTATGTTTCTGATATGCTGGAGTCAAAACAAGAAGCAACTAAGAAGCACACTGATTTGGAAGGCCAAATCAATGCTGTTAAGACCATGTTCACAGGTGCCTTGAAAGAACTATCTGATGAGTTAAGTGTATTGAGGCGAATGGTGGGTGTAATTGGTGCGGATCAAGCTACTGCAGGTGGTAGTGGCAGTGACTTTACGAAGATTAAAGTCCGGAACCTAAGGCGTTTTCTGGCGCAAGAGATGCGAAGGCATTGGAGAATTTCATGTGGGATATGGACCAATACTTCAAGGCCGCCAGAACCCCGGAAGAACAAAAGGTTACTCTCGTTAGCATGTACCTGGAGGGTGATGCGAAGTTATGGTGGAGAACTAGAACTGCTGATGACCTTATTGTTGGTCGTCTAACCATCGTGACATGGGATGTCATGAAAGAAGAATTGAAGAGTCAATTCTTTCCAAGCAATGCGGCTTGGTTAGCCAGAGAGAACTTGCATAAGCTGAGGCATACCGGTACACCACGGGAATACGTGAAATAGTTTTCGTCTCTGATGCTAGATATTCGCAACATGTCTGAGGAAGATAGTTGTTTAATTTTACATCTGGTTTGCAAGAATGGGCTCAGGCCGAAGTGAAAAGGCATGGTGCCAAAGACCTACCTTCGGCTATTGCAATCATGGACAACCTTGCTGATTTTAGGTCAGTCAATACCTCAACTGATGCTAATAGGAAGGGCAAGGATAAGAAGAACCAGAAGTGTAAGGACAAGGAGAATAAGAAAAGTTATGAGGCCAAGGAGAAAAGTTATCAAAGAAATGATAGTTTGGCTGCGAAGAACAGGGACGGTGGTTGTTTCTTATGCAAGGGTCCTCACCTTGTATGTGATTTTCCAAAGAAATAAAAATTTTCCGCAATCGTCACTAAGTGTAGTGGTGACAAAGAAGAAGCTAATCAAGTGGAGCATGTTAGTCCTATTCAACTATGCAACATAGTAGCACAAAGGGCATCAGTACAGCATGGGCTGAGTGGCGCTGGCCTGGTTTATGTGAAGGTTGGAATACACAATCATCGTCTCTGGGGTATGGCAGATACATGTGCGTCACACACTGTTATGATCTTGTCAATGGAAGAGTACTTGGGTTTGGAAGTATATCAGGCTGATCACTACATGAAGAAAATGAATGATGTAGCCAAACCAATCAAGGGGATGGCTATGGCAAAAGTTGAAGTTGGAGAGTGGCGTGGCCAGATTACTGTAATGGTGATGCATCTCAATGACTTTGAGATGATCCTTGGTAACAAATTTTTCAAAGAAGCAGAGGCAACAGTTGATTCCTCACCTTGGCGGGATTTTCATACAGAGTCCAAGTGCACCTTGTTTCGTGAAAGGTGTAAGGAACATCAGTCCATATGATATGAGGCGAGACAAAGGCAGGGCAAGTGAGTTTGCGCCTGTAAAGTCTTTTGAAGAAAGCTTGTCTGAGATTCATGAGGAATTTGGATATCCTATGGATCTTAGCATCCCTTGTCCATCGTGATTGATAGAAGTATGAAGTAGGGGCCTCGCATTGCTGTTTGCGAGTACCTGAACCTGCAAGGTTGCTGAAGTATGGAGGTTTTAGCACATATTTGTTTGTTGTCTTCTGTTTGAAGTTTTAGTTGGGTGTTGCCGATCTTATGGTCTTAAAAGATGGCACACTTGTGTTGGTGTATTTGCTTTGGTAATGTATTTTCTTTTAGTAAGGCCGAGTGTTGGCCAATAGTGTAAATGGGAAGGAGTCCCTATGTTTCTTATGTAAGGCTAGTGTAATGAATGAAGGAGGTGTTTAAGCAAAAACCTTGTCTCTTTTTGCTTAATGTAAAGCTAGTTCATTGGGGAAGCACTACAAGTATACTTAGCCAAAGTATGCAACAAGAAACGCTGAAAGTGGCATAGGCGAGTTTGTTGTTGGGAGTGTTATGTAGAAGTGCAACAGTATTTGGCAGCGATAGCATGGAGTAGCACAACAAGAATAAAGATATAAGTCCATCAAGCATATGAGTTAAGGGTAACTCATAGTTAGGAAGAGCATGATGATGTTCTTCCGCTACATTAAAGCGTAGCAGTTTGAAAGAACAAGTGAGGCCTTGTTAGTTTCAAAGGTGCGTGAAGAGGAGCCATGTCCAGTGAGACGGTGTGATGTCATGGGTATCCTAAGTCGTGGCTTATGTCATGCATTTCAATCGAGTTTGCACAAGAGTAGTGCAAAATTATTGAAGAACACTTAGTTACATTAAGGCCTGTTGGATTGCAAGAGTGCAATCTCAGTCGGAATTAAAGGCACTAAGCTAAGTTATGCATATCAGAACGATATGTTAGCTGTTTGGCGTGTACACTTAGGAATGGAATGTCTGGAGCAAAGATTTGTGAAGATGATGCAATCAGAGATGGAAAACTAGCTTAAGGTTTAGCTAAGAGAGTACTGCTGAATTTCAGAGGAGAATTCTGAAAGTGCATAGCAACAGATCGCAATAGCATTTGGGTGTTGAAATGTGAATGAAGTAGAGATTGAAGCATAGTCGACGATGCGACAATGACGCTGGAATTCATAGGCTCAATGGCAAGGCAAAAAAACTAAGTGGCGGCACAAAGTACTAGGCAGAGAAGTTTTGGCAAGGTTGAAGGCCAAACGAAGTTGCTGATTTCTGAGAATGGCTCAGATGCGTATGATAGGTGTAGAATACACCGTATTTACTATTTAGTAG
The DNA here is from genome assembly GCA_023531295.1 of Papaver armeniacum. Taxonomy (NCBI): domain Eukaryota; kingdom Viridiplantae; phylum Streptophyta; class Magnoliopsida; order Ranunculales; family Papaveraceae; genus Papaver; species Papaver armeniacum. The sequence continues at coordinate 347,173 of JAJJWW010008975.1, read as the reverse complement.
TTACGCTTTCTTTGCTATTTTTCTTGTAAATCATGTACTTTACGCGTGTTTTTGAGTTATTAGGTACTCTGGAGTCGCACGGAGGAAAAGAAGAAGAAATTATCCAATTTGAGCAAAAAGGGCGAAATTGTCATCTCACAGGCAAATGATATATGGAGCTGACCCAAGGTTAAGGGACAACCCTCTTTTGGAGGAGTGCTAAAAATGCACTGGACCCGAGGTTAAGGGGGTTGCCATCTGAGTGGCCCTTATCTAAGCCGGTGGGGTGTCTGAATCCATCACCCAAATGATTACCTTGTTGTCGTCTCTTCCCAAAATTCATTAGCACCTGAATGTAAGAAAAAAAAAAAGAGATAAGAAAGAGGCTGTTGTGCAGCCATGGAATCGAGTTCACAGAGCGAGAGACGGCCCGAATGGAGGTACTTTTACCATGAATCGAGAGAGGAAAGAGCAGCTCATGTGGAAATAGAGAGGAATCGATGTGAGAATTTGAGATGGAGATGAAGTTTAAGAAGAACAAGGATCTGTTGCTCAGATTCGGATCGAGAATAGCTGCTGGTGTTGTTGATTGGAGAAGAAATGAAATCAGGGTCTATCTCGACACGGCAATTGAAGAATAGAGTTGGGGTTTTACTTTGGTTTGATTTTGAGATAGTTCTTTGTGAAGAGATGGGTCAACACCTGTGAAATGAATCAGAGATGGAAGAGGAAGAGAAGGGTTTGTGATGATCTTGTGAGGAGGCAATGGAGAAATTCATGGTGAGATGGGTTCCCTGTCAAAGAGCTGTTGATGAATTAGAGATGATAGAAAGTGTTTTGCTGGTGATTGTCATGGGTTAGTGGTGCTTGTGGAAGGATTGGGAAGTGGTTTTGCTGGCAGTGAGTTGAGAGCAAGTCACTTCAATGGCAGCTGAGTTAGCGGTGGTCTTGGCCGGGATTGTAAATAGTCTTTGGTCTTTATTGAGCGGTTTGTGGACCAGGTGATCTTTGAATGCAGCTGTGACTAAGACTACATGGCTTGAGGCAATGAGAAATTGCAGGTGACCTTGGTGACAAGGAAATGGTTAGTGGTGCTTGTGGAAGTTGATTTGGTTTTAACAGGGTGTTGAGATGCAGATGGCAAGGTTTTGGTGAATCTGTGGGCGGTTGTAGGCTACGGAGTTTATGGAGCATTGTCGGGGGAAGAAGCTACAGAGTATAGATGGGACCAAAGTGAGCTAATCTCCATCTGAAATTACAAGCAAATAGGAGCTGAAATTGTGACAATGAATCAGTGAAGCACAATGGATTGTGGTGTCTGCAATGCAAGAATGGAAGAACCGATGTTGGTGCTCTTCTTGGTGTGTGTACTGCGGGATTTTTTATGGGCTGAATAAGGAATTGCAGCTGTGGTGGTACTCGGGTGGAGCTACAATGTTTTCTAAGTTGCATTGCGGATTGAAGTGCACCGGATGTTGATGGCAAAGGTTCCGGTGGAGTCTTTGGTAAAGAATGGATGCTTATAATGACCGAGCTAATGTTGCGGGTTTGCTTGTGGCAGCTGTAATGATGTTTTGAGATGAGAAGCTAGCATCATGGCTGGTGGTATTGGCTGGTGCAGCTGAGCTAGAGCAGGTACTAGTGATGATAGATGGAGATGGCTCAGTTGAGGACCAATTCAGGGCTCTGGTGGCTTGGTAAGCTGGCAAGATGGAGTGTAGGCTTGATGGAGGTTTGAGCTGCTGCTGCAATTAGTTGCAGCTGGGTTGGCCTGTGGCAATGAGTGCAACTCAGATATTGAATTGTTGGTTCATGGAAGGTGGAAGAGATGGTGTTGTGTTGTGGTTAGTTTTGGTGGTTTATTTGTGAACTGGAGTTACAGGGAATGGCAGTGAGAAAGAGAAGCAAATGTTAGTGCAAGGGAGATTGAGCTGGTGGTAGCCTGAGGTGATATTGCAGGTTGTCAAGGGAATTGTGAATTGAATAAGTCTGTTGCTATGGAACTCAAATGGTTGTGGTTGGCTGTGTGTTGGACCTGACCTGTTGCTGCAAAGTGATTTGGATTTCAAAATAACAAAAACAAGGAAGATATGGTTTGATTAAAGCTGCAGTTTTGAAGGCATAGCCATAATGGCTGGATAGGCAGCTATGATGCACAAGGATGGTGCATCACAGTGTTTGGCTTGTGCAATGGCCTGGCCTGGCCAAGTTAACTCAGACCTGACTGGTTCTGTCTGGCACTACCTGACTCAGGTCTGACTCTGAGTTGAGTCATCTGATTTGACTCAGTGATCTAGACCGAGCTGACCCGTTGACCCGACCGTTTTGACCCGGATGACCGGTGGCAAAGGCGGACTTTGCCGTCAATTCGAACCGATTTCCGGCGACCTTTCCGGCCACAATACCAGATTTCCGGCGACCACTTTTGGGGCATATTTTCTACATGGGTTTCTCCTTCTCGTGGGCTTGGTGGATTTTCATCTAATGGACTTTGAAGACTTGACCTAATTTTGGAAGGAGAGAAAAGCTATAAAAGAAGAATTCTACAACTTTTGAAAGATATCTTATTCTTGGAACTTTGGAAAGCCGTTTTTGGTTACGAAACTAGGGTTTGCTTTTGTTCATCTTCTTCTTTAATTCAACTTATATTTTTGTGATGAACTCCATAGCTATGAGTAGCTAAATTCTCTATTATTGGTTAAGGATGTAGTCCGATTTCTAAAACTTGTGTTTGCTTTATGTATTAGTTTTCTCTCTTGATTATCGTTCAATTCTCTACTGTTTTTATGATCACATGATTGAAGTATTGTGATAGGATTATGATGTTTGATTAGTTAAGTGGCCAATTAATTGAACTTGCATCTTAGTCCATAGCTATTTTAGGGTTTTTCATCAAGCGATAACCTTGAATACAAGTAGCATGATATGTTTACGGTTTGTAGTGATACACTCTCGTAATCATATGTAGAGTTTGACCATTGTCCGAATTTTTATGTGCAACGCATGACAATTACATTGATTAGCCTATTTCTGAAACTTAATGCTCCTAGGAATTGAACTTGATTAGCGCAAGGCGTTAGGTTATTCTTTAGGTAGATTTCACATACGCATCCCTAATGTGTGTGTTGAATAACTTAGGAAATTAATAGATTATCTTGCTCTCTTGATTCTCTAGGCTTTTTGATAACACAAGAGATTAAATCGTAATTCTAATCGTATATGCAAGTACATGTCTAAGATTGAAGATGAATTCTTTGACCAATATCTCTCTCCATTGATTACTTTCTACAATTTACTTTGCTTTTAATTTGTTTTTATTGCTTAAATAGAAATAAGAAATCCCCCCAATTGGTTACTTTAAGAAATTGATTACGAAATAACTACAATTGCCTCTCTGTGGATACGAACTCTTTCTTATCATATACTTTAGGAAAGTGAAATTATTTTTGACGCATACGACAGCGATCAAATTTTGGCGCCGTTGCCGGGGAAGCATACGGCTTGTTATTGAGTTTTTAGTTTCTTTTTACAATTTCTGCTTTTATCTTTGCTTTTTGTTTGTCATCTTGTTTCTCACTTGTTTGCTAGAATTGTTTTCAGGTATCAATCTCTGGCTTCTAAGGATTGGAATTATCCAAGGTGCGGGATAGCTACTCGACGAGGCACAATACTCCAACCAAGTCAAGACACAACGGACGAGCACGAGTTGGAAGTAGGAGAAGAGATTTTCCAACAACAAGAAGAAGGAAAAGAGGTTCCATTCGTAGACGAACCACAAGAAGAAGAAGAAGCTATGGGTGATGCAAATCGTTCACTCAAGGAGTTGGCTTCTCATAGGCTTGATACACAACAGGGGTGTATTCAAACGAACTCTACTTTTGAGATAAAGCCAGGTTGCTTAGAGAATTACCAAAATTCCATGGCATGGTGAATGAAGATCCAAACAAACATCTTTTGGACTTCCACACCATTGTCACTACTATGCTTCCGGAAATGTTGAGGCGGATGGTGCAATGTTGAAGGTTTTCCGTTTCTCTTTAATGGATAGTGCTAAGGATTGGTTGTACTATTTACCTCCCGGAAGTGTCACAACATGGAATGGGTTAAAGAAACTCTTTTTAGAGAGATATTTTCCTGCATCAAAGGCTACTCAAATTCGCAAGGAGATTTGTGGGATGAAGCAAAACGTGGGAGAATCCTTATATGAATGTTGGGAACGATACAAGAGATTGGTTGGAAGCTGTCCTCACCACCAATTCAGTGACGCTATGATTATCCAATATTTCTATGAAGGACTCCAATCAAGTGATAGGAATCTCCTCGACGCTACGGGTGGTGGTGCACTAGTGAACAAGACGGTGGCACAAGCTAGAGAGTTGATTGAAAACATGGCAGCGAACTCACAACAATTCTTGAGTCGTGGTTCGGATGTGATTCTAAGAAGGGTGAGTGAGGTGAGCGAGGTTGAGGAACTTCGTCAACAAATGGGTAACATGAACGCAATGCTTCAACAAGTTGCAGCCACGGTGATACCAAGTTCCACTCAAGCTTATGAAGACGAGCAAGCTAATGCGATCTTTCCAAATCAACAAAGACGGTATGATCCCTACTCCAACACTTACAATCCGGGATGGAGAGATCACCCCAATTTTAGCTATGCCAATAAGCAAGGAGCGATTCAACAATCTAGTTTCAACAACCCGAGTGGATTTCAACCTCAACAACAACAATTCCAACCGAGACAACAATTTCAACAACAACAACAACCTCAAAATATGGGGTCCAATATGGAAGAGTTGATGAAATCTTTTATGCAACGAACGGAGAGTTCGGTTAAGGAGTTGCAACTCAAGTTGGTTCTATGGCTATGGAGTTGAATCAATTGAAGGCACAAAATGGTGGGAAACTCCCTTCTCAACCTATCAACCCAAAGGAGGGTGTCAATGCAATTACGTTGAGAAGTGGTACACAACTTGTGCAACCCGAAGTCACTGATTCGGGCGCGGTGGAAACACCTAAGGAACCTGTTTTGGAGGAGAAAACCGAGGATTCTCCCCAAACTTCTGAGGTACCTATTTCTAACTCTAAAACTCCGGTTTCTACTTATGTTCCTCCTTTAACTTTCCCTCGCAGATTTGCAAATTCCAAGAAGGCGGAACTAGAAAAGGAGATTTTAGACATTCTTAAGAAGATCCATGTGAACATACCACTCATAGATGCAATCAAGCAAGTTCCAAAGTATGCAAAGGTGTTGAATGACTTGTGTACCAATAAACAAAGGCTCAAAGGTAATGAAGTGCTTAGTGTGGGGGAGAATGCTTCGGCAATCTTACAACATAAACTCCCACTTAAGTGCAAGGATCCCTAATAGTTTTGACATTCCCGTCACAATTGGTAACACAAAATTTAACAAAGCTATGTTGGAATTAGGTGCATCCGTTAATGTTATGCCGGCGTCTATGTATAATTCACTTGACCTTGGTCCTCTTATAAAGTCTGGAATTGTGTTGCAATTAGCCGATCGTTCTAATGTCTACCCAATGGGTATTGTTGAGGATGTTCTTGTGCAGGTTAATCAACTTGTATTTCCAGCGGACTTTTGCGTGTTAGAGATGGATGAAGGTTCACCGGATTCATCTCTTCCATTGCTACTTGGGCGTCCCTTCATGAAAACGGCGAAAACCATTATTGATGTTGACAAGGGAACGCTAACTATGGAGTTTGATGGAGAAATAATACGTTTCAACATTTTCGAGATGATGAGATATCCTAGTGATGTCCACTCTTGTTTCTCCATTGATGTGATGGACACATTGGCGCAACAAATGTTTGAGTTGAATGGTGTTGATTCTTTGGAAACCGTGCTCACTAAACCTATTGACAATGGTTATGCGTATAGTGATGAGATGAAGGAAACCATTGGTTCTCTTGACTCATTACCGGAAAAATCAGCAATTAAGAATGTTTCATATGCTTCTTTACCATGTAATAATGAAAAACTTGTGCCATCTATTGTTAAATCTCCAAGTTTAGAATTGAAACCTCTTCCAAGTCACTTAAAGTACTTTTACTTGGGTGACAATGAAGATTTACCCGTGATTGTTTCTAACGAGCTTAATGAATTACAGGAGCAAAAACTTCTAAGGGTGCTAAGGAAGTACAAGATGGCCATAGGATGGACAATCGCCGATATCAAGGGTATAAGCCCTGCCGTTTGTATGCATAAGATCCGTGTAGAGGATGATTCAAAGCCTACAAGGGAAGCGCAACGTCGTTTGAATCCTCCCATGATGGAAGTTGTGAAAAAGGAGATACTCAAGCTTTTGGACGTGGGTGTTATCTACCCCATATCCGATAGCAAGTGGGTAAGCCCGGTACAAGTAGTACCAAAGAAATCAGGTGTGACGGTGGCGGAGAATGATAAGAATGAACTTGTCCCAACTCGTGTGCAAACCGGTTGGAGGGTTTGTATTGATTATAGAAAATTGAATGCCACCACTAGAAAAGATCACTTTCCTTTACCTTTTATTGATAAAATGCTTGAACGTTTAGCCGGACACTCTTACTATTGCTTTCTTGATTGCTATTCAGGTTATAATCAGATTGTGATAAGCACCGGAGGACCAAGAGAAAACCACTTTCACTTGTCCTTTCGGTACTTTTGCTTATAGAAGGATGCTTTTGGCTTATGCAATGCTCCGGCTACTTTTCAAAGGTGTATGGTAAGTATTTTTTCGGAATATGTTGAAAACATAATCGAAGTGTTCATGGATGACTTTAGTGTCTTTGGTGATTCATTTGACCTTTGCTTGAATAATTTGTCTCTAATCCTTGAACGATGTGTTGAAACAAATCTTGTGCTAAATTGGGAGAAGTGCCATTTCATGGTAACTCATGGCATAGTTTTAGGCCATATAATATCTTCTAAAGGCTTGGAAGTTGATAAATCTAAGATAGACCTTATTCGTGCTCTAACCCATCCTACTACGGTGAGGGAGATACGCTCTTTTCTTGGTCATGCAGGTTTTTATCGTAGATTCATCAAGGACTTTTCCAAGATAGCATCACCACTTTGTAACCTATTGCAAAAAGATGTGGTTTTTAACTTTGATGAGAAGTGTGTGGCGGCATTCAATCGTTTGAAAGAACTCTTGATTTCAGCCCCTATCATTAAACCACCGGATTGGAGTAAGCCTTTTGAGCTCATGTGTGATGCAAGTGACTATGCGGTTGGTGCGGTGCTTGGGCAACATGTGTGGGGAAGATACCTCATGCCATTTATTATGCTTCTAGAACGTTAAATGAGGCCCAACAAAACTACAAAACCACTGAAAAGAGTTATTAGCCATTGTTTTTGCTTTAGAAAAATTTCGCTCTTATCTAATTGGTACAAAAGTTGTTGTCTTTTCCGATCATGCAAAGCACTTAGATACTTGCTTACAAAGAAAGAGGCGAAACCGAGGCTCATACGATGGATATTACTCTTGCAAGAGTTTGATATTGAAATCAAAGACAAGAAAGGAATTGAGAACACCGTTGCGGATCATTGAGCCGACTTGCTGTGGACAAGGAGACTATTCAGTTGCGTGAGAGTTTCCTGACGAGCAACTATTCTCAATTGCCTTTGGAGAACCATGGTACGCTGATATTGTTAATTACTTAGTGTCTAAACAAATCCCAAAGAACTTGTCTCGTCTTTGAGATGGACAAACTTAAGAAGTTAGGAAACCAATACATATGGGATGATCCATACTTATGGAAACATTGTAGTGACCAAGTAATACGTAGGTGTGTTCCCAAAATTGAATTTAATTCTATCTTGTCTTTTTGCCACTCATATGCTTGTGGAGGACACTTTGGGAGTAAGAGAACCGCTCTCAAGGTATTAGAATGTGGTTTCTTTTGGCCAACTTTGTTTAAGGATGCACATGCATTTTGTATCACATGTGATAGGTGCCAAAGAACCGGCAATCTAGGTGCTCGAAATCAAATGCCGCAAACTATTATTCAATTTGTGGAGGTTTTTGATGTATGGGGAATTGATTTTATGGGCCCTTTTGTCAATTCTAATGGGAATTATTATATCTTGCTTGCTGTGGATTATGTCTCGAAATGGGTGGAAGCTAAAGCCACCCCAACTAATGATTCTAAAGTTGTTTCAGATTTTGTGCAAGCTAATATATTTGCAAGGTTTGGAATTCCAAGGGCGATAATTAGCGATGGAGGTTCACACTTCAAAAACAGGTTCTTGCAAAGCTTGTTAAAGAAGTACAATGTGTCTCATAGGATTGCAACTCCCTACCATCCGCAAACAAATGGACAAGCCGAAGTTTCCAACCGAGAGGTGAAATCCATTCTTGAAAAGACGGTGAATCCAACAAGGAAAGATTGGAACATGCGACTCAACGATGCTTCGTGGGCGTATAGAACCGCATATAAAACACCTATTGGGATGTCTCCTTTTAGGCTTGTTTATGGTAAACCTTGTCACTTACCCGTGGAAATTGAGCATAAGGCGTTTTGGGCTATTAAGCAATGCAACATGGAGTTGGATGGTGCTGGAAAGCAAAGGAAGTTACAACTTCAAGAGTTAGAGGAGATTCGTAATGATGCATTTGAAAGCTCACGGATTTACAAGGAAAAGACGAAGGCTTTTCATGATAATATGATTTCTAAGAAACAATTTTGCATTGGGCAGAAAGTGCTTTTGTTTAATTCTCGCTTGCAATTATTTCCTGTAAATTAAGGTCACGTTGGATTGGACCTTTTATTGTGACTAATGTGTTTTCTCATGGTGCAGTGGAAATTCGTAGTTTAGCTACAGATAATGAACTTAAAGTGAATGGGCACCGGTTGAAACCATATTATGAGAACTTCTCTTCGGATGTCGTGGAAGGTGTTAATCTTGTGGAAGTACTCCCTCTGGAGGAGTCATAGAAAGCAAGGAGATAGTCGGGCTGACGACTTTAAACCAAGCGCTAATTGGGAGGCAACCCAAAGGATGAGTATTTCTTGTCTTGTATTTATTTCTTTTCTTTCTTTTTTAGTTTTTCTTGTTTTGTTTTTACTTTGTTTTTTGCTGATTTTTTTTTTATTAGGATTTCCCACCTTGACTTACTTTGGACGATTCAATTACATTGAGGACAATGTAAAGTTTAAGTGTGGGGGAGTGGTTTGTGTTGTAAATTTTTTCAATTTTTCAACTTTTGTGTAATTAGTGAATAAGAAAACTCCAACTTGTAGTTAGTTTAGAGTCACATAGTATACATGTCGCTAAGATTACATCGAAATTCTCATAATAGTGACTGAACTTAGAGATGACAGAGAACATGATCGGGTTTCTTAATTGTATGAGAGTTAAAGTTGGATTTAACCATGCCAGTGGCAAATAAGGTGCAGACGAATTCGGTATTAGAACAGTGATCCCCTATAGTGGAGACTACCCATGTTATATAATGTGAGGCACCGACCTTCAATTCTTTGTACCTGTCTAAATTTGTGCTTTTAGAGTGTGTGTCACCGTACGTAAATTCCGGGCAGAATGGTGAGCTGTCCAATTTCCCACCATAGAAGCACTATTTTGATCTCTTGAGTGCTATTTTTATCAACCATGTTGGTGACATCGAATTGCTAACTTACATACCACTTGTAATCTTGTTCGCAGTTAGCACCATCCACCTTATCTCTCTCTACACCAACAGGTCCATAGAAACACCATCATCATCAACAAGAGGAGCATCACAAATTTGAAGGAAAGTTGAAGACGTTCATGGTTTACAAGCAATGGTACAGAATTGAGCAGATTTCAGATTTGAGTAAAGCAACAAAACAAGGGGCAGAATTTTTATAAGTTGAAGACTATTGTACAAGAGTGAAAATTATCAAAGATGAGAGTTCGAGAAGTTTATGATATCAAGACATAAAAGTTGTGAAGAATCAAGCGGTAAAGTACTTACACCATGGCCTTTGTATTTTATTTTGTATTTATTTTTCTCTTGTCTCAAAAAAAAAAAAATTGAAAAAAAAAAAAAAAAAAAAAAAAGAAAAAAAAAAAAAAAATAAAAAAGAAAAAAATTAAAAAAAAAAAAATTGGGTTTGTATAGTTTGTTTTTAGTTTTGTATTCTTTCAATAAAGCTTATGGAAAGAAGGAATATCTATAATGAAGTTTCAAGCGACAAGGAATTTGAGGAAAAGAGTTATATTGTCAAGATTCTACGAAGTTCGAGAGTTATCATCAAGAGTTGAAGACCGAAGACGAAGATGAAGACACCGATAGAAGACCGAAGACGTTTCTATGGATGCTGTGAGAGTGGTGCTAGCTGCACGCCGAACGGATACACAGTAAGTAAGCATATTCCCACATTCGTTAAATGGTTGATTTCCTTTGGAAGAGATCGTCAGAAAAATGGGTTTTCAAAAATATATAAAAGATGTGGGTTTTCAAAATATTTCGGAGGGTTTTACCTTCCTACCATTCAACGTGTCGCAGATTCTCTCTTCATTCCAACCTGGACACATGTGTGACCCATAAAAGTTGTTTATTATTGAGAGCACTATCATAAAACCCTTTCTTGTGAGGCGAGTCGAGACTTTTGATCACTCCGAACCCGAATTTTAGTCGAGAAGGGATGGTTATTTCTCTCTCAACTTTTAAGAATGAGATTGTGTTCATTTATGTGTCTAACTTCTTATGACTAGTGTGCGTAATCTCTATGTCTTCTTAGCGCATTGGATACTATCATTACGGAGAACTAGTAAGTTGGAAAAATAGGTTTTGTGGGTATATCTCTAGTAAACCCTCACGAGACTATAACTCGTCCACTAGGGACACCTAGAGGTTTAAAGGCTTGTTATTTATGCTAAAAGTGACCGTAGCCTCGACGACACGGAGTTGTTGTATTTTATTGTTTTGTTTGATTTGCTCGAGGACTAGCAAAGTCTAAGTGTGGGGGAATCTGATAGGTGTAGAATACACCGTATTTACTATTTAGTAGTTACGCTTTCTTTGCTATTTTTCTTGTAAATCATGTACTTTACGCGTGTTTTTGAGTTATTAGGTACTCTGGAGTCGCACGGAGGAAAAGAAGAAGAAATTATCCAATTTGAGCAAAAAGGGCGAAATTGTCATCTCACAGGCAAATGATATATGGAGCTGACCCAAGGTTAAGGGACAACCCTCTTTTGGAGGAGTGCTAAAAATAGACCAGCTGAGGTTAAGGGGGTTGCCATCTGAGTGGCCCTTATCTAAGCCAGTGGGGTGTCTGAATCCATCACCCAAATGATTACCTTGTTGTCGTCTCTTCCGAAAATTCATTAGCACCTAATGTAAGAAAAAAAGAGAGATAAGAAAGAGGTCACATGAGTGCAGCCATGGAATCGAGTTCACAGAGCAGAGACGGCCAGAATTGAAGGTACTTTTACCATGAATCGAGAGAGGAAAGAGCAGTTCAGGTGGAAATAGAGAGGAATCGATGTGAGAATTTGAGATGGAGATGAAGTTTAAGAAGAAAAAGGATCTTGTTGCTCGTTCGGATCGAGAATAGCTGCTGGTGTTGTTGATTGGAGAAGAAATGAAATCAGGGTCTGTCTCGACACGGCAATTGAAGAATAGAGTTGGGGTTTTACTGGGTTTGATTTTGAGATAGTTGCTGTGAAGAGATGGGTCAACACCTGTGAAATGAATCAGAGATGGAAGAGGAAGAGAAGGGTTTGTGATGATCTTGTGAGGAGGTAATGGAGAAATTCATGGTGAGATGGGTTCCCTGTCAAAGAGCTGTTGATGAATTAGAGATGATAGAAAGTGTTTTGCTGGTGATTGTCATGGGTTAGTGGTGCTTGTGGAAGGATTGGGAAGTGGTTTTGCTGGCAGTGAGTTGAGAGCAAGTCACTTCAATGGCAGCTGAGTTAGCAGGTGGTGCTGGCCTGGGATTGTAAATAGTGCTGGTGTTGTTGAGCAGTTGTGGACCTGGTGATGCTGAATGCAGCTGTGACTAAGACTACATGGCTTGAGGCAATGAGAAATTGCAGGTGACCTTGAGCTGACAAGGAAATGGTTAGTGGTGCTTGTGGAAGTTGATTTGGTTTTAACAGGGTGTTGAGATGCAGATGGCAAGGTTTTGGTGAATCTGTGGCAGTTGTAGCTGCAGGTTTATGGAGCATTGTCAGGGGAAGAAGCTACAGAGTATAGATGGGACCAGTGAGCTAATCTCCAGCTGAAATTACAAGCAAATAGGAGCTGAAATTGTGACAATGAATCTGTGAAGCACAATGGATTGTGGTGCTGCAATGCAAGAAAGGAAGAACTGATGTTGGTGCTCTTACTGGTGTGTGTACTCTGGGATTTTTATGGGCTGAATAAGGAATTGCAGCTGTGGTGGTACTCAGGTGGAGCTACAATGTTTCTAAGTTGCAATGCAGGATTGAAGTGCACTGGATGTTGATGGCAAAGGTTCTGGTGGAGTGCTGGTAAAGAATGGATGCTTATAATGACTGAGCTAATGTTGCAGGTTTGCTTGTGGCAGCTGTAATGATGCTGAGATGAGAAGCTAGCATCATGGCTGGTGGTATTGGCTGGTGCAGCTGAGCTAGAGCAGGTACTAGTGATGATAGATGGAGATGGCTCAGTTGAGGACCAATTCAGGGCTCTGGTGGCTTGGTAAGCTGGCAAGATGGAGTGTAGGCTTGATGGAGGTTTGAGCTGCGGCTGCAATTAGTTGCAGCTGGGTTGGCCTGTGGCAATGAGTGCAACTCAGATATTGAATTGTTGGTTCATGGCAGGTGGAAGAGATGGTGTTGTGTTGTGGTTAGTTTTGGTGGTTTATTTGTGAACTGGAGTTACAGGGAATGGCAGTGAGAAAGAGAAGCAAATGTTAGTGCGGGGAGATTGAGTGGTGGTAGCTGAGGTGATATTGCAGGGTTGTCAAGGGAATTGTGAATTGAATAAGTCTTCTGCTATGGAACTCAAATGGTTGTGGTTGTTTACGTGTGTTGGACACGACTGTTCTTTAAGTGCAAAGTGATTTGGATTTCAAAATAACAAAAACAGGGAAGATATGGTTTGATTAAAGCTGCAGTTTTGAAGGCATAGCCATAATGGCTGGATAGGCAGCTATGATGCACAAGGATGGTGCATCACAGTGTTTGGCCTGGCCAAGTTAACTCGAACTTTGACCGGGTTACTGTCTGCACTACCTGACTTCAGTCGACTCGAGTTGAGTCATCTGATTTGACTCAGTGATCTAGACCGAGCTGACCCGTTGACCCGACCGTTTTGACCCGGTTGACCGGTGACCGGGCGGACTTTGCCGGTCACCTGAACCGATTTCCGGCGACCTTTCCGGCCACAATACCAGATTTCCGGCGACCACTTTTGGGGCATATTTTCTACATGGGTTTCTCCTTCTCGTGGACTTGGTGGATTTTCATCTAATGGACTTTGAAGACTTGACCTAATTTTGGAAGGAGAGAAAAGCTATAAAAGAAAAATTCTACAACTTTTGAAAGATATCTTATTCTTGGAACTTTGGAAAGCCGTTTTTGGTTACAAAACTAGGGTTTGCTTTTGTTCATCTTCTTCTTTAATTCAACTTATATTTTTGTGATGAACTCCATAGCTATGAGTAGCTAAAGTCTCTATTATTGGTTAAGGATGTAGTCCGATTTCTAAAACTTGTGTTTGCTTTATATATTAGTTTTCTCTCTTGATTATCGTTCAATTCTCTACTGTTTTTATGATCACATGATTGAAGTATTGTGATAGGATTATGATGTTTGATTAGTTAAGTGGCCAATTAATTGAACTTGCATCTTAGTCCATAGCTATTTTAGGGTTTTTCATCAAGCGATAACCTTGAATACAAGTAGCATGATATGTTTACGGTTTGTAGTGATACACTCTCGTAATCATATGTATAGTTTGACCATTGTCCGAATTGTTATGTGCAACGCATGACAATTACATTGATTAGCCTATGTCTGAAACTTAATGCTCCTAGGAATTGAACTTGATTAGCGCAAGGCGTTAGGTTATTCTTTAGGTAGATTTCACATACGCAGCCCTAATGTGTGTGTTGAATAACTTAGGAAATTAATAGATTATCTTGCTATCTTGATTCTCTAGGCTTTTGATAACACAAGAGATTAAATCGTAATTCTAATCGTATATGCAAGTACATGTCTAAGATTGAAGATGAATTCTTTGACCAATATCTCTCTCCATTGATTACTTTCTACAATTTACTTTGCTTTTAATTTGTTTTTATTGCTTAAATAGAAATAAGAAATCCCCCCAATTGGTTACTTTAAGAAATTGATTACGAAATAACTACAATTGCCTCTCTGTGGATACGAACTCTTTCTTATCATATACTTTAGGAAAGTGAAATTATTTTTGACGCATACGACAGCGATCAGCGTACAAGGCCAAGAAAAGTTCAGTAGAGGCTGAACTGATATTGCATTCAACGAGGACGTTGAATGGATTGGGTGGGGGAGGCCTATGACATGGCCCAGCAGTTAAACGCAACAGTTGCGCATTACTGAGATTGTAGCCTGGCAGATTGAGCTGCACATGCCGACAGTTTAGCGCCAACATGGCTGAGACAAGAAGGCTACTTAGAAAATGCAATAAGACGCGATAGTATTGCATATCCTTATTCAGAGTTAGCCCAGATCAAGAGAAGAGTAAATGATGAAATGCAAAGTCATGGCATGACTTTTGCATCGTTCCAAGCACTGGCCAAGACTTGGATGATGCATATGCAACAATGGCGTGGCCAAATGCGCCATTGGTGATAACTGCTCGCCAAAAGAGATGCAAGTGATGCATATAAAGCATGAAGTTGAATTAAGCAAGTCAAGACTCAGTTGGCATGATATTTGGATGTTGGCATCCAAATGAGCTAAGTGCGTAGCGGAATGAATGAAGCGCAACCATTGCCGGATACTTGGAAGAAGTGCAAGTTAGATGAAGCGTAATCATTATCGAGAATTTGGCGTAAGCCAAGAGTGAGTGAAGCGCAATCATTATCGAACATTGGCATGGCCAAAGTTCAGTGATGCATAATGATTGTCGGACTTGAGTTCAAGCTATCAGTTGCAAGTGTGTGTGCATCACACGCATGCCAGAGGGATATAGAAAGTTAGAGATGGTTATAAAGGAGCTTTGTAACCAAGTTTGGCATGACCTAACCGTTTGAGACAGGTGTGATGCCATTGTGCAAGCCAGCACCAAGGCTAACAGTTAAAAAGTAAAACTGGCGGTTAGGGAACTGCCCATGGACAGATGGTTGTTCATCGGGCGTGCAAGTGAGTTTCATATGGATTGGCCCTAGTTCTTGGCATTATAAATAGCCATAGAACCCTTGTAAACGAGTTTTTCAATAGTTCGAGTGTTGAGGAACCACATTTGCAGTAGAGAGTGATTGATGCGTTAGGCTTAGAGAATAAGCTTGTAAGTCCATTGGTTGGACGAATTTTGTATCTTCCCCTTAAGCTAATAAAAGTGAGTTTGTTGGCTTATGCGTTTGGATTTTGTTTACTGTTGATTCGATAATACTCCTCCAATTCTGTGAAGCATAAACATGGCAGTAACCTCTTTGTAGTATGGGCTACATTGTTTGGTAGAGAAACCTAAGTAAGTCTTCCGTTGCATACTCAAGGTAGAGGTCGCTGTTTGCATTGGTGCAAACTTATAAGGTCAAATACGAGTGGGTGATAAGAGATCACTAAACCACTGTATTGTCGGGTTATATTATCTCATTTTCTTGGTTGGGGACCTTGAATAATATATTAAGCTTGGTTCAAGGTAACAAATTTTCTCACCAAAGGCAAAATATGAAGCTTGAGTTCTGTTTAAGCATTATTCGTGACAATTAGGTATATTTTTTATTTATCTAAACTAATCAGATTTTTAACACCATTAAATCCCTTGTGATTTTTTCTATGTGGTGGGCATCCAATGTAATGTTTTTCAGTGATGGTCCCTTGCATAATTATGCAACTAGGGCTTGACTTGTCGAGTGCACCCTTGCTTATAACCTATTTATTATCTTCATTTCTTTATCGTTTTTGTTCAAATTTTGGTTCTCAAGGATGGTGAATCCACCACCTTGAAACCCTAACTCGTCAAACAATAATAGTTTATTATTTGCATCTGTTTTAAAAGCTAGAAAAAGCCATATTTGAGAAAATTTTGATCTATTAACTCTACCAGACTGAAGAAGAGATCAATCAGGTGAATACCCATCGACTGATATATATCCCTAATTCTTTTTATAAATAAATGGAAATTCAATCTTATTGGTATAAACTGGATTTTACTGAGCTAAAATTTAAATTTGAAGATGCATTCATGATAACTAGAAGTTTGGAGAAGAAAATGTCAATTGCATATAGTAGGAAAGCGTGTAGCGGGTAGCGGCTTAATTCTGGGAGTATTCAAACTGGACTAGGTCACGGAGTTTTTCTGCCACCACAGTTTTCCTCGTTAATAAAAATTTTGTGTGTTGTGTTAAAGTAAAAATATTAAGATGTTAATTGCACCTTGGAAATTTGTAATATGGTATATCTCGAATAGAGATTATATCAAAGGTGTGTCTTATATATGCTATACAAAAAACGTGGTATCATTATCTTTTGAGACACTAGATTTACTGAAGTTGATAGCTTGCCCTGAAGAT
Source organism: Papaver armeniacum (assembly GCA_023531295.1). Lineage (NCBI taxonomy): Eukaryota > Viridiplantae > Streptophyta > Magnoliopsida > Ranunculales > Papaveraceae > Papaver > Papaver armeniacum. The sequence goes on along the minus strand of JAJJWW010008975.1, from coordinate 330,514 downwards.
TTCAATAAAGAAAAGAAGATTATTCAAATTGTGCATGTCTGCTAACAAAATGAAGTCATCATCAAATAATGAATGTGAAAATGGAGATGCGGCTCTAGTAATTTTTATAGCTTGGATTTCGCTTTGTTGTTCAGCAGCAATCAAGGGTCTTGAAAAATTATCCATTACTATGATAAATTGGTAAGGAGATAGAGAATTTCCCAGCCGAAATCCTCTAGTAGGTTCTCCACCCTTTTCAAGTGTGATTTCTATGTTATGTATGGTCGTGCCTAAGGGCATATCAGTTTAAGTAGATTCTTCTGTTCGATCAATCGAAACCCCTTCCCAAAATGTATAAGCTTCTTCCAAAGCATACAACTTTCTGGATGTATATAATGATATCTAGACAGATGTATCTTATGATGAACTACCACATGAGTGGATATATAGGAATCCAAATCTGCCGAATCACTCATGTTAGGATTGAAAAAGCGGGGGTACAACAACCACACCCAATAATTCGTTCGGAAATCTGTATGGACTAACTCCAATATTATTCCGAGAGCACCAAATTATAAAGAGAGCTCAACCAAGAAAGATATCAAAGATTCATATCTCTTTTTCTCAAATCAATAAGAAAATCAAACAAATAGAAATCTATGAGCCTGATTGATGTGAGAAATACTTGGATGATACCAAAGACCAATATCCAAGTGTCAATGAATTTATATCCCATAAACAAAGGTCGGATTTACCAATTGATTGAACTACGCACAACCTGTGATATTTCAATTATATAAAAATATAATGCGAAAAAATAAATAACATAGACACCACAAATTTTGTTAACGAGGAAACCGCAAATACAAAAAAATCTCGGGACCTAGTCCATATTTGAACACCACACTGTATTAAGCATCTACAGACACTAGCCTACTACAGGTTAACTTCGGACAGGAATGTAGTTGAGCCCTAACCAAGTCTGTTAGAGCATAGCTCGGTTGAACCCACCAAGCGTTGGTATGTCAAGTTTGGTTGTCATATTTTAGTGAGCCAAAACTCATTTTAAGAGTCGCTTGATTATGTACTAGAGTCAACTTCGTATAGGTTAGCTTGAAAGTATTAGGATATGAGACATTACAAGTATTGCGAAGACTTGAAGAAGTGAAGAAGTAAGGAGCTACAACGACAACATCATCCTTCCACTTGAGGTTGGTGATATTTGACTTGAACTGTTTCATTCCCTAACGTATCTTTCAAGTCGTGCATATTGAAAACAAAACTTCGAAGCATGAATGATTATACTCTAGTTAGACATAGTATTAAGGAATACAATACGAGGTTTATTGCTTAACCATTAAACTTTGTATATAATACATAGACATAATCGTTTGAATGCTATTGTGATTATGTATGGGGTATAAGGTGAAGATTTCATCCTAGGAAACAATGTTTTACATTTGTTTTAAGGAAGTAAATTCATGAACTTGTTTTGTGAATCGAAAGATAAATCGCCAGGCATTATTGGTATTGTTATTCATTGCATATCTTTTGAACTACCAATATGTGTGATTAGTATAACCGCTCATGTCTTGTTTATGTTCTTGGTAAAACTATTCACAAAGGCCTGACTTTTGTATTGGTATGACTTTTATTAATGAAACCGATCTTAAGTAATCACCTGAGATGGTATGATCGATTTTGTGTTATTGGTATGACCGACTCTAGGTAAAGGGGAATCGATCCTAGTAAGAGGTGCAACCTATCACAAAGGGGAATCGATCCTTGCATGATGTGCAACAAGTTTTTAGAAGAAAGGGGAACCGATCCTATGGACATGTGCAACACGTTTTTAGGCAAAGGGTAACCGATCCTATGGACATGTGCAGCAAGTACAAGTTAAATACAATATATGTGGGGAACCGATCCTAGTATCTAGTAAACCGAATTTCGGTAACTAGCGCGACTTACAATGTAAGGATGAGTGTTCTTGATCAATATAATCATATAGTTCTTGAAAGTCAGATGAACCGAAACTTAACTTGTTTGGAAGTGTGGCAAATCGGTTTCAAGATTGTAAGTATGAAAGAGGACTTACAATGTAAGGATGTCGACATACTTTGAACATGTGCAGTAACGCTTATCTTTAATTGTTCAAAGTTATTCCTTAATAGCTAAAGGAACAAAATCCCGGATCGAATAAAATAAATTGAGAATCTTTTATTTAAGATTTTTAATTTTATTTTGTAAAATGAAAATTAGTAATGTGCATTTGCTAGTTGGAGATTTTCTAAGAGATTTTCGGTCATTATTTGGACAAAGCATTTCCAGGAATTATGGAAACCGAATCTGGAATATATTGCATATCTTGAGAATATTTTCGGTTTTGGAAATTCCTTGGTGTCCAAACTTCCTTGGTCTATAAATATGAAAGTTTGCATTTCGAGCAAACTAATCCTCGTACAACAAAAACTATCTCAGTTTTACTGCTACTGGTGAAGCCGCCTATTCAGAGAGGAGAGTAACCTAATTAGGCGAAATCTCTTATGGCTGCTCAATTTAAAGACTTCTTTGGGATTGAGAAGCTCTATTAGTACCGTTGGTGGGAAACTAGATAATTGTGGTTTATCTTTTGTTTTTCGATTGACTTGATTGACTAACGATGATTGAAATTTGATTGCACATAGTTTGTTTATGCTTGAGAATCTTCTCTTCTGATATAAGATTCACTCAAACTAGATCGAAGTTTTGACGGGGATCTTTAGACTGTTTTTAGATCTAAAGACGTCTTGTGATAATCCATTGTTAACATACTCCGTTATGTGTGTGATTGATCACAAGAGATTAAAGTTGATTGGGTGCAGGTGTTTATTGAAGATCTAAGAAAATTTGAAGACTTTGAAGATTTCTGATGTGGGTTCATAATCTTTGGTGTGCACAATACTTGTTTCGGTAAAAGAGGATCCAACTATAATCGGTTTATCCTTGTGGTAGATTAGATTGATTAGTTGTGTGAATCGACATCAATACAATTCTTTGTGTTTAAAAGTATTGATTGCAAAATCTTAACAATTACTTTGGTAGTTGATAATAAGATAGATTTAAGAACCTGACAAAGGAGTTTATTGAGATAAACAAAAGAGCCTTTTGTCGAAATCACATCACTTGGTTGAAAAGAATTGATACCAAACAGATTTGTTGTTCCTTTAATGTTTGGAATATGAACCAAAGGAATTGTTCCAAGTACGTGACTTATTCATAAGTTGGAGGCATGGGAATACAGACGGAACTAGGTGAACTATAGGTTTAGTTGCTTGGTCTCAACTATACGAAGTTGGTTTGATTTTGTATAGCGGCTTAATCTCGAGAGTATTCAATTAGACAAGGTCCTGGGGTTTTTCTGCATTTGCAGTTTCCTCGTTAACAAAATCTTGTTGTGTCATTTAATTTTATTTTCCGAAATTGTAATTGTTGTTATTATAATTTAAAGTTAATGAGGGAGGATCCATGGACACTCTTAGATGGACAAGGTCGGACAAGATTTGTGTCATTTTTTCCGGAAAACTCAAACGACAATGAATTTAGGTCTAATATTTTAATGATATGTTCCTACTATAAGACTTTATATTCCTACCAAATATGAATGCAATTCGAGACAGCAAACCTGACCATCTACCGATCTTAATTTCAACCGTTAATTTTGAACGACTGATATTCAAAGGGGTAGATGGTGGTTTTATACATCTCGAATTCTGCTCATTTTTTGTAGGAATGTAGAGTCTTATAAGAAGAATATACCATCAAAATATTAGACTTGAATTCATTATCGTTTGGGTTTTGCGGAGAAAATGGTGCAAATCTTGTCTGACCTTGTCCATCTAAGAGTGTGCGTGGATCCTCCCTCAAAGTTAATTACACTAACGTTAATTCCTATTTACTTGATAAGTAATCCTATTGTGTTTGGTTAAGTACGAACCTTTTATCAAGTAAACATACTTCGTTGTTATATTGTCTTGATCTCGTATCTATAGACGATCACACGAAGTGTGAACCGATTTGTTTTATTGTCTCGACTCAGTCTATAGACAATCACTTTCGGAGAAAGAACTTATAGGTGGAAAAGTTTTAGATTGAGGTATATTTGGGTACCCTCGTCTTTTCAAAGTTTCACACCGATTAAGGTACAATCGCGTTCCTTACGCCTCTAGAACCACGTCGGATTCTACGCACTTGATTCCCTTAGATAATCTCACCCACAACTAAGAGTTGCTACGACCCAAAGTCGAAGACTTATAAACAAATCTGTCACTCACAGATAAGTCTATTCTGATAGATAAATCTGTCTTCCACAGAAGTACCTATGAAGTTTTTTCCGTCTTATGATAAATCAAGGTGAACAGGAACCAATTGATAATCCGGTCTTATACTCCCGAAGAGCAACCTAGAAATATCAATCACCTCACATTAACTTAACTATATGGTAGTAGAAGAAGTTATTGTGGAATCACAAAGAATGAGACGAAGAGCTTTGTGATTACTTTTTATATCTTACCTATCGGAGATTAATCTAGAGAAAATATTAGAGAAGATAGTACTCAATACGATTGAACAATCAAGATCAGAATACGTAACTACAGAGAAAATAGTTGGATCAAATGAAGTCTTTAAGTCGTTAACCTATAATGGTTTTGGAAAAACCTAGGTTAAAGGAGAATCGACTCTAGTCGCAACTAGGACACAGGAAAGTGCCGGGATTAGGCTTTCCAGTTGCTAAAGTTCTCCCTTATATAGTTTTACAAATCAGGGCTTGCTTACAATCAAAGCTAAGATAGCTTAGTAATAACAAAGCATTCAATATTCATCGTTAGATGAAAACCTGATTTAAGATTCAACCTAAGTTTGCTTAAAACCAAAGAAATATCTCTCCACCGTTAGATGGTCTTAGCTTGTTACACACAAATGAAATATACCTTCATTTAGATATGGGTAACCGTACTTAAACATGTATATTGAGTTGGCTCAATAATAGTTAACCGAAGTTAGCCATATGAGCACTTTTGTCTTAACCATGCACATTCATCTAACACTTCTAGATCAAATATGATGATCAATCAATCATGAAAGATAATCAAATGAATCTAATTGTGTTTCAAATAGAGTTGTTCAATTGTTCACTATCTCATAGAAATATATATGAACCAATTGAAACAAAATCAGATTGATTCGTAATCGTACAGAGTACTTATATATAATAATCAATTCATGAACATTAAGCCACGGTTTGCAAAGATTGCATTCCTTAATTCATAAATGTATTTGTTCATGAGTATGAGAAACATACTAAACCGATTTTAGGAAATTTAACAACTAAGTCTGCAAACTGGTACGCAAACTATAGGTTCCGGACTTTGGTCTTGTCCAGCAGTTTGCAAACGTGTATGCAAAAATCAGTCCTGGACCTAACTCAGGTAGAACCGTTCACATACTAGGTATGCAAACTAGGTTCCCGGACTTTAACAGTTTAAACCGTTCGCATACTAGGTATGCAAACAAGTTCCCAGACCTAAATTATACCAAAACAGTTTGCATACTATGTACGCATACTATGTTGTATCCATACAAAGGTTTTTGTTCTAAACTCCCATTTCAATCATTGAAACATCCTTAGAAGACGAAAATAGCTGTCTCACACAAACTATTAGCTTCAAATAATTTTTAAGTGATCGAATGATCAATACGAAACTTTCCAAGTCGACATCAAATGCTTGTCTCACATAAATCATGTAAGATGTTTCAAGGCAATTTCCACATGATCATCTTTTGACTCATTATTTAGTTTCCAACAAATAAATTGTTTCCAACTAAACTCGTCAAGAATAATGATGAACGTAGTTAAAGCAAAAGCTTCCAACACATATTTTGAGAAATATATAAGCGAGTTAAACTCAGCTCGAAATATCAAATGTGTATAATATAAAAGTCTATATAGCTATACGACTTAGTCTCATTAGGAGATAGAATAGAATAGACTTCAGAGTGATAAATAATTTTTAGTCTCCACATACCTTTTGTTGATGAAGTTCCTCTATGATCTCCTCAATAAATCTTCGTCTTCAATTCAATGAACGCCGTGAAGTCTAAATCTCAACTACACATTCTATCCTAATCCGAGACATAGCTATAAGTAGACTAGAAATCAAGACTTATAGTTTTGATCAACTAAACTTGACAAACAAGCTTGAGATATGATACGGGACGTATTTTGACTAGTCACATAGATTCCAAGATTTGGCTAAATATTGGATATCTATTAGTTTCTTTCTTTATATTTATCTTGTTTTTATGTGAATAAATATTCTCTTAGGCTAGTTTAGTAACTTTAGTTTTTTAGGTTTTACATTTGCAGGCTATAAATAGCCATGTTTATTATCTTTGTAATTTAGCTTGCGAGCTCGTCTAATAAAACTATTGTTCGGTTAAAACCATGTTTACTTCTCTTTGAGAGATTTGATTATCTTGATCGTTTATCAATTACTTTGCTCCTGGATTGGGGTTGTTTATCTTCTTTTGGGTCCTATTACCGTAGTGGATTCTCCGCGTGTCGATTGTTTTCAAATCGTTTCCGCTTGTGCCATATCAAGATAGCAACGCTTGCGAGTTCGACCGAGCAGTGCTCTAACAAGGATCTTCTACATCCTAGAACGACGGAAAGATTGGCAGGGAGAGACATTGAGCATTACAGAAATTCTTGAATATTGATGCACGGTTTGACTAGAGAACACCATTCATCTAAAAGTCCCATTTGCTTCATAATATCCAGAAGAAAATCCCTCACCAACTTGTCAAAGACTTTTGACATATCAAGTTTTAACGCAAAATTCTTCCTTCTTTATTATTCACAGCGTGGTTCTTGTACAAGGTGTATATTGTACTCACACTTATTTGTCCGATAAAAATAGAAACTGCCTAAATTGGAGAATAATCTTTTCCACCTTCTTCTTTCTCTTTGCCATCATCTATTTTGAAATCAATCTATACATAGTGTTTTTTTTTTTTTTTTTGAAGTATAAAATTTATTAAGATTCTGACGAAATTACACGGGTACTTATAGTGTTTTTAAGTACACCTTATCATCATTGTCCCGTCAAAAAATCATGGTTGCTAATGGGTACCAGCCTAGTTAGTAAGTTCGCGAATGATTCTCGAATCATTCGCGAATTTTTCCGTATCATGAATTTTACCTTCTTATTCGCGTACGTTTGCAACTCCGAACCAAGACGCGTATTATATGGCATTCCCGGATTATTCACGAGTCGTTCACGAACTTTACGTATCCCGAATAACACGTCCGCTTAATTCGCCAGTAATTCTTTAGCTTTTACGTTTTTAAAGGCCCCACTTTTTGGGCTTTACTGCCTCCCGAGCATACACATCCCAATATTAGACATTGTTGTAACTTTTATGAAACAAAAGTGACTGAAGAGATTTGAAGGTGCATCTAAACCACTATACCACGTCCTCTTGGATGACTAATATTGTATATATTATTAATATCATCATATTAAGTTTATTTTTTTTTTAAATAACTCTCAAATACGCATAAAAATTAGTTTATGTCCTTATAAATAATAATTATTTATTATAATAGATACCGAATTTTCGAGCTTCAACTCACGTTTATAAATTGAATTATACACGTACGTATGCCGTTCCGAATTACTGACGAATCACGTCCCGTTGACCGTATTTGGGTTTTACAAAACCGTATAATACTCATACGTTTACCGTTCCGTACGTTTGCCGAATCCCAAATTGCTAAGACTAAGTCTTATGGGCTAGATTGGAGGTGCTAGATTAGCACTTAAGTGTTGCAATTCAAAAAAAAGCGTAGTGTGTTAACACTAGTTCTCTCTCCTAGCAAAGAGCTAGCATGTGAAGTAGATGCTAGATAGTTACGCCTGAATGGTTCGGCGCTTGAAAAATACCTTTTCGCGGGAATGGTTCATTTGAGGGTTTATTTTTGATCTCGATTTACCGAGATTTGAAGCGGCGAATGGTTCAATACTGGCGCGAATGGTTCAATATTGGTCGACGTGGATCATAATCTAGGCCATAGATTAGCACTCTTTATAAAGAGGGTACCAAAATTCACCTGAAACAAATATTTTTGAAATGATGTTGCCCCTGACCAATAAACGGTGCTCATTAGCTGCATTGAAAAAAGCTTGCTCAAACACCACAAAGCTTGCTCTCATTCTGATTGTGAATCGGGGGGAACACATTGGGTAAAAACCCGGGTATTTTCTGGTCTAGGGTTTTATTCTTCTTCTGCGAGAAAATATGATTTTAGCTGGTCATCAATCCTAGAAATTTGCAGAAACGACACGATTAATGTTTGTTTTTGACCAGTAGTGATTTGATTGTATCTTAAAGGAAATCGTTAACCCTTCTCCACCTAGAAGAAGAACGAACTACACACTTAAGTGAGGTATGTTGATTTTCATTTATTACTTTTTAAGGGTTTTCGTAATCATTGTTAGATTAAAATCATGTTGTTTTGTGTTCTGAGTTGTGGGTTTTCTTCATTTGGTTACTCCAAGTCTGATTAAATGTTAAAATTTCTAGTTATCATTAATGCATGATACCTGTTTGAGGAAACTCTTAACTCTTAAGAGAAAAGAAATTGTTCAAAATGTGTGGCATGGTGAATAAAGTTAGGGTTTTATTAGTTGCAGCATTGGATTATCTAGGTTCCCCATAATGTGGAAATTGGCAAAGAAAGTACTTCATGAAAATTGTTTTTTTTTTCTTTGTACTGAGAAATTTATGTGTAGTTAGGTAAGTGGTAATTGTGATGATCTGAGTTTTTTGGTTGAGGATACCTGTGGTATTGGTAACTCTGATAACCCAGAATTAGTAGTTGTAGAATCCAACAATACGAAAATGGTTACAGGATCAGATAACATAGTTGAAGTAGACACTAGCCCTGTTGTGTTGGTTGGGAGATTGAGTCTGAAATGGACTCTGATACACCCATAGCGGAAAAGAAATGACGAGGAAAGAATAGATGCACTCGTGGAGCTTAGTAGCATTTTGGGGGTCTCTAGTAAAACAATTTTAAACAATTTTCTAGAATGCTTGCTTGCTAAGTGACTGTTGAACTGTACTGGCGGATAACTAGTTTTAGATACTTTCAGTCTTTTTATTATCTTTGCCATCCCTGCAATGATTAAGCTTCATAGATGAACTTATATTAATGCTGTTCTTTCTTCTTATTTATCAGTAAGACAAAAGAAGACGTTGAATAGCAGATTTTGTACTGCATTTTCCATATTGAATTTTGTTAAATTTCGTGAAGATGAAAGAAGAAGAAGTTAAAAGGTGCCAGATTCAAGAATGGTACCCGAAATTCAAATCTGTTTCGATCAAAACCCAAATTCATGAGCTTCCAGAACTCTTTGTTGAGTACCTATTAGATGATTCTGGACCTTTCCTGCTTCCCGAGTCTATCACTGGTGAAGATGCATTGCCTCAAAGAATCCGCAATCCTGAAGAAGAAGACGACTTCCAAGTTCCAGAGGATTCTGAAGATGAATCTGAACAACCTTCACCACCACCGTGTTTCCCAGAACTCGAACTGGTTGTTAAACAATCAATTGAGACATTTGACGGGGCTGTTTTCCCTAAACTTAATTGGAGTGCTCCCAAGGACGCTGCTTGGATAAGTACGACAGGGAACTTGAAATGCACCTCCTTCAGTGAAATTGCACTCTTGTTAAAATCCTCTGAGACTTTAACGCATGATCTCTGCCATGCCTTTGATTCTTGTGATGATAAAACCTCTTCAAGGCCATCAACGTTCTACTTAGCTCTTCGAAAGTGGTACCCATCTTTCCATCCAGAGATGGAATTTCGTTGTTTCGTTAGCCATCGTCTCCTTGTTGGAATCTCTCAGCGAGAGGTCACCTCATTCTATCCTGTCCTTCTGGAGAAGAAAGAAGTTCTTGAGATCTCGATCCAGAAGTTTTTCATGGAGAATGTCCAAAAGGTATTTGAGTCGGAGAATTACACTTTCGATGTTTATGTGACCGAGGATGGGAGGATTAAGATTATTGATTTTAATCCTTGGGGAGCCTTTACACTGCCACTGTTATTCGATTGGGAAGAGTTGGAAACGGGTCTTGTTGAAAATGGCGATTCTGTTCAGTTTCGAATTATTGATACCCGATGTGGTGTTCGACCAGGTTTGAAGACTGCAGTTCCATATGATTACTTGGATACAAGCCCGGGTAGTGGCTGGGATCAGTTCTTGAGGAACGCTGATGAGGAACTGAGGATGCAGTCTAAATCTCCCGAAGCTGGTGCTTAAGGATTTCAGGTTTATTAACAAGGTTAGCTTACAATGATCTAACTTTTTTTCTGTTTTAAGTAGAAACTCATATGCTTCTTATGATCTACCTATTAATAATTCTAGATTTATTCTTGCAAAATGGAGGAATTATGACTCATATTATTGAGCTTGAATTTGATAAAATTCAAATTGTTCTCAGGGACAAACATGTTGGAATTTCAGCTCCTTAACCATCATGCTTTAGCACACACTAAACATCATATAAAGTTATCTTCATGCTGAAATCATACTTGAATCATGCTCTGCAACTCAATAAACAACACCATACTAGCAAGAACACTATGTATAGTTCATATGTAAACATATTGAACAATAAGGAAATAGAGAACAAACATAACACTCATAGCTTATCAACTTCTATTTCCTCGCATTATTCCATGATGGATGAAAACAGATTTTTCTTTTTATAAAACATATGAGGCTAGAAGTGAGTCCTTGTCATGCTAGCCACATGTCACTCCAACCTTTCCATCATGAGTTGGAGGACCCCTCATGGCTACAATGGACAGCACACATGACATGTCAAGCTAGTTGACATGTCATGCTAAGTCTCACCCTTATCTAGTATTAAGCTTAAGCTAGTCATTAAAGCATGATTAAATCATAGACTAACCTTAAACAAAACATAGATTAGCTTACTCTAAACGTGCATTAGATTAGACTAAACATGATTTGTTGCTTAAAAAAGCCTAACAAAACATACTTCTCACTCTTAACTTGAGCTTGTAAGTGGGTTTGAACGTTGTGCTAGTATTATTTTTACTTTCTTTGCTTCTCACAGTTGGATGCGTCATAGTAAAAACACCCAACTGGCCAACTCCTTTACCAGCGATTATTAGTGATGTGGGTTATACATAGAAAGTTGTTAAACTTGGGTTGTTGATTCTGTAGAAGTGATAGGACTGTTTTGTATTGCCAAACTTAAGATTTTCTTTACTCAACATCTCTATGTGCCCAATATCAACAACCTTGTTCGAGTTTTGTTGATTCTACTGTAAAGTATATTCGTAGAAAGCTTTTACACCAACCTAGGAAATGGACGGAGTTTAGGACACTGGAAGGTTATACTTTAAACATGTCATTATGCCTAGCAATGAACGTTTTAGTTCTGTTTTTTTTCTTTCCTGATTTCCAAGTGTTTCAGTAACCACTAACCTGTATGTTTGTTCTCAGCTTTTTTGATCAATTTCTCTATTGCTAGTAATCTTCTTTTACCGTTAATAGTACTTCCTGATCTTGGCATCTTAGAGCTGTTTGAACTTTAAAGTTCAATCTAAATGAACATAATGAAATTACAAAACAAATCACTTATTATTATATCCTGAAAAGAGAAGTATTAAGATAATGTGTTCTTTCTCGTTTGACTTTCAGATGTAGAAATCACTGTTTTATAAAGTTCACTTTCTGTGTGTTGACCTGGGTGAACGTATTTTAACATTTATCACTCTGTTGTGTTATTGCCTTCTTTCTCTTACTTCCGTTTCTGTGTATAAGTTTTCTCACAATTATAAAGCTTGCAATTATAATTCCCATTCTTTCTGCTGTTTTGGTCACTTGAAATTAGTTTTAACATGGTAGGGCTCAATCAGATATAATGATGGATGATTTTTGCATTCAATTAAATGATTTCGTACAAAGGAATTGATGATCCTCGAAGACTTGTAAGCAGTCTCTTACTGGTATTAAACATACTTGTTGATACTATAAGCAGTTATTAGGATTTTAGTCTAGTTACAAGTTGCAGAACAGATAAAAAGGGAAATAGGCGCATGTCTAAGTAGTCATTTTTGAAGTTTAGCAAGATTGAAGAATGACCCTTTATTATTGTTAAGTTCCTGGTAAGTTCCTTGTTCGGTAACCATACCTTCTTCTACAAAGGCGATTGAGTTGACCTTCTTTATTGTGTTGAATCGATGTGCAACTACAATGGTGGTTCTTTTGAGCATTATTCTGTCTAGTGCCTTTTGTACAACTTGTTCTGAGTGCACGTCAAGAGCACTTGTAGCTTCGTCAAGTAAGAGTATAATTGGGTTACGAATAATGGCTCTTGCTATGGCAATCCTTTGTTTCTGTCCTCCTGATAACTGCACTCCTCTCTCCCCGCATTCTGTCTCGTAACCTTCTTTTAATGTTCTGTACATGCATAAATTTCAGACTTCCATCGAGTAAAAGCAGATTCATGTAGAATGGAACTAATGAAGCTTGATAAAATTGTAAGATGAATGAAACTTACGATATGAACTCATGTGCATTAGCTGCTTTAGCAGCTTCCACTACCTCCGTCTCTGATGCTTCATTGTTTCCGAAGATTATGTTGTCATGTATGGTGCCAGAATATATTACAGGTTCTTGACTAACAACTGCTAAGTGCTTTCTGTACCAGTTGACGTCAAGTTGCCTCAAGTCCACTCCATCCACCTTTACTGCTCCGCCACTGACGTCATAAAATCTCTGAATCAATCCGATCACCGTTGATTTTCCACAACCACTTTTCCCAACAAGGCCGACGCTTGAGCCCGCTGCCACCTTCAAGCAGAACTGGTGCAATACTAGGCGATCAGGCCGGCTTGGATAGGCAAAGTCAACTTTATTCAGCTCTATGGCTCCAGTCATTCTGTTCGGGTTCACTCCTGTTACATCGCTGCCTACCTGTCAGACACAGTTCAGTCAATAACTGCATGCTTATGGAGTTGGACATAAAGAAGGATCATTATTGTAACTCGTATGTAAATTTATCGCCTAGGCCTTGCAGACTTTTGTAGAAAATCAAATAACTTGCTATTATAGCCTAGATATAACTTGTTACATCATGTTTGTTTTCTTTCTTTTTTTTTCATCTTCTGGATCTGACTGAAATCACCTGACTCATCTGACTAAAAATTTTGTAAGCCAGTGGCTTGGTCCCATGAGTCAGGGTCCGAGTCAGGGGTTCGGTCTGAGTCAGGTCGTGAGTCAGATCTGACTCCAATTTAAAATCAAACGTTCTGACTTGGTCCGAGTCAGATCCAGATGCCGAGTCAGCAAAAAAGAAACACCCCGTAAGTTTTATATTTTTTGGGTGGATGATCTCCTCTTAGACCATCCTTGATAATCCCTATTCTATAGTTGACCAGTTAAGCTGAGATTTGAGGTCCATCTATTTCAAATCCCACACCATCTTAACTACAGAAATTAGATTTAGAAAATCCTCTTACTTGGTGACACCCTGAAATTAGGGTTTGCCGATCAAGCACCTCGAATAACGATGCAACAGCGGTTGCACCTTTGGCTAGATCAGACGTCATGCTGCCAGTTTCAGCGATAACCTTGCTAGTGGTTACCCATATTATAAAGATCTTGAAAACATCTCCAGCGGATATCTGACCAGAATCTACTAGTTTACCACCATACCAATATTCAAGTGCCCACGACAAGAAGGTGACAGACAATGCAGATCCCATCCCTATGCCCATAAACCATGCTTTCTTGGTTGCGTCTTTCCGCGGCTCCTCTTGAACTTTGTCAAACAGCTCAACAACCTTCGTTACACTCCCGAAAGAAGTGATAATCCTGTGATTGTACACTGCTTCAACTGCAATCTGGGTACTTAAATGCTGTGCCTTAACAATGCTGTGACTGACACTTGACAGTAACACTTTCTGAAAGTATAGACATAAAATGGTTATTGGTTGAAGTGCGATGAGGACCAACGCGAGCTTCCATGCTAAAAGTAGACTCAAAACTGTAGCTGTAACTATAGCTGAAAAGGTCTGCACTAGTAAAGAGACCCTATCAGCAACTAGTGACTTGACCATGGAAGCTTCATTACTGAGCCTAGAAGACAATGCTCCACTAGAATTTTGCTCATGGTCAAACCAAGCTACTTCAAAAGTAAGGAGCTTTTCGAGCAATTGTAATCGAATTCTTCTAGTTAGCTGTTCACCCATGTAGGCAAAATTGTAGTGTTGGATGACGTTTACTAATATGCAGACGATTGAGAGGAAGGAGAAGATTAAGGAATAGGTATGAATGCGAGCCTTCATTTCCTCATGGTTATGTAAGAAGAATGCAGATATCATGCCTCCAATAGTTATCGCTGCAACGGGTTGTACTGCACCAAATGTTACTGCAGAAAGGCCGCCAATTAGCCCATGCTTCCATTCAGGAGAATTCATGGCTAAAAGCCGATAGAATGATGGTGGAGGATAAGATGGGGCGCTGATAGGTAGGTTGTTAACAGGAAATGGCGAAGCGAAGAAGGAAGCTGGGCTAGACATTGTTAAGCTGTTTAGTGGGTGTGCACTGCTTCTCGTGACTGAAGAAATATTAGATTCAGAGACTTGTTCATGATCATCATTCCTGAACTGCGTTTGCATTTTCGTGTAGTGACCGTTTGCCTTGTTAATGAGGTCGCTGTGAGATCCTATTTCAAGGATGCAACCGCCATTAACAACTGCAATTTGATCAGCATTTTTTATGGTGGAGAGCTTGTGTGCAACAACCTGATCAACAAGTGAGAGTAAGTACAAATGCTGCTATATATGTATGATCCGTAATAATTGAACGTTGTTTAATGCAATGATGACTACCAGTGTTGTTCTTCCCATTGAGGCTTGATCAAGGGCCCTTTGCACAAGTACTTCGGATTCCGAATCAAGGGCGCTGGTTGCTTCGTCAAGGAGGAGAATTGCTGGATTTCTGATGATGGCTCTAGCAATGGCTATCCGCTGCTTTTGGCCACCGGACAAAAGAGCTCCACATTCTCCAACCTAACAGAGCAGAAAAAAGGTGTCAGGTATTTTTTTATGACCAGATCAAAAAGTGCACTCTTTTAACATTTAGGAAAATAGTACCAGCCTTTACCCACCTTAGTCTCATACCCTTCTGGTAGCTGCCTAATGAAATTGTGAGCATTAGCTGCCATTGTTGCAGCTGTAATCTCATCCATGGTTGCATCCGGTTTTCCGAACATGATATTTTCCTTTATTGATGTCCCAAAAAGAGCATGCTCTTGACTAACAAGACCCATGTTTCCTCTTAGCCATTTCAACTGTAACGTCTTTATGTCTACACCGTCAATCAATACTACTCCTTTATCTGAATCATAAAATCGCTGCAACAACGCAATTGCGGTCGACTTCCCGCTCCCACTTGCACCAACTAGAGCAACTGTCTGCCCTGCTTGAACCTTCAGATTAAAATCTTTGAGGACAATGTTATTGGGTGCAGAAGGATATGTGAACTGGACATGGTCGAATGTCAATTCACCATGAATTTGATTTAAAACTAGACCCTTTACGTCCTCCCCATCAATTTTAGGAACCCGATCAATCCTTTCGAACAGTCTAGCAGCTGCAATGGATGCTTTTGTGAAATACTTAATATCTGGAAAAGCCACTCCAAGACATCTGCATCTCAGTCACGAAATTATAGTCATGATCACCCATGCACGATACAGCTACAACGGTAATTTCATGCATAGAATATAGATAATATATGGATTCAATTATTTTTGCTAAAAACCATTGGTTCCATAAACATAAAAATGCTACTATATATCCGTTTCAGGAAAAGTGAAAGTATCACTTTTCCTGAAACGGAGGTAGTATGAATTTAATGATAAAAGAAGCGACATACCGACCACCCATGACAAAAGAAAGTCCGGCTGAGTAAATTCTTCCTGGAGTCTCCCCTTTATACATTATTAACCGACTTCCATACCAACCGAGCAATGCCCATATCGAATATGTTAGCCCAGTGCTTCCTATCGCAAGTCCTTTAGCGAGACCTTGTTTGATCCCAAGCTTCATAGTTAGATTTAGTATTGCTGAGTACCTCTCCACAGTCCTTTTTTCGGCCGTGAAAGAATAGATAGTTCTGATAGAACTTAGAGCTTGTTCTACTATAGTGTTTGCTTTGCCATATTCTTTTGCGGACTTCCTAGTAAGATGGATAAGGTATTTCCCATAGATAATTCCAGGAATTACTAGCAGGAATATTAAGGGAAATGCTACTAAGAAGAGCCTCCATGAAAAGTATATTGAGAATGCAAGTCCGGATACAAACGTAGATGTGTGGTTCAAGAATAAGGGTACCTGATGAGATAAAACAAGTTCAATTAAGTAAGCTTATTTTCCTGCCAATCGTTATCAGATGCGATCTTCTTCTATATTATTGTATATTTGACGCTTTTACTTTAGAGAAAACTAATCAAAAGAACAACGGAGTAGTTGTCGTACATGCTCATGACATATCATTTAGTTATCTAGATATGATTTTCCTAATTAGGATATTGGTTTTATGATATGTACCTTCTCACTTAGAACCTCTTGTACAAGTGAAGTATCCTTAGATATACTGTTGATAATCTCTGAAGTAGATGCTTCTTGCGAGTCAAAAAAACCGACTTCTTGTCTAAGAACTGATTCCAAATACTTGTGACGGATCCTAAGAACTTGCCGTTCACTCGTCCAGCTCCAACAGTAACCTTCTGTAAACATCACTTGTGGTGAGAATCAGTCTAAAAGTAATAATGAATCTAAGATCTTGAAATAGTTGTACATAAGATCTTGAACTTACCCATGAAAGCCACAACAAAGACAGCTAGTCCCAAGTAAACAAAGTGCATGATGGTCTAAGATACAGAAGAAAACAGTTAGACACTTCTTGCTGATACAGAAAGGAAAACGAACACGCATATATATGAATGTGTATAGATTCTTACCTTTTCAACCTCATTCATGAAAGTTTCTTGATTCTCTGCATGCTTACCGTACCCCAATGTGTTCATGATCTGACTAGAGAAGACTAAGAACCAGTTGATTGCCATTCCATCTCCTATTGCTCCAAAACTACCCAATAACATTAGTAAAAC
This sequence comes from Papaver armeniacum, assembly GCA_023531295.1. Lineage (NCBI taxonomy): Eukaryota > Viridiplantae > Streptophyta > Magnoliopsida > Ranunculales > Papaveraceae > Papaver > Papaver armeniacum. The sequence continues at coordinate 313,271 of JAJJWW010008975.1, read as the reverse complement.
ATCAATCCAATCAGCATATCTGAAGATTACAGCTATCGATTTTTTCTCGTTACATCTCTTATATGTTTTGTCTAACTTATCATTTTCTTCCTTGGAGGACTTCATAGTTGTTGCTATAGATTTAGCAAACAACTTAAACAACTGATATATAATGGACAAAGCTAGATAATGTTGAAACAAAAGAACCAATGTAGATTAAGCTGTTACTATTGGTTATTATTGGAGTACTGATTGGCCATGCATATCTACACATCCCTATATAGGTGTCCAAAGAATGAGAAGCTAGCTAGGGAATCGTACTGTCTACCAAATTATGTTGTTTCGAGGAAGTTACCCTACTTTGTATTAGATTGGTGTGTAGGGTTGTTAGCCCTTCGTTTTCTACCTTTTTGTGCTGCTTTAATGGTATGGTACTCTCCTAGAACCATCATTTGTATTTCCTTTTTCTGGTTACTTTAGAGATCCGAATCATTCCATGTTTTGATTTAATCACACTCTAAGCATGTCGACCCTACAGTAGTTGTGCTCTAATCTTTTCTTCTTTTCTTAAATATTTGTAGTTTGATATATGCCATTTAATGGGATCTTTAGGGACAAATTTTGATTAATAAATACAAATTGTAACCTTTTTTTTGCACATTAATCCATGACCATATTTTGTTGGTTACTCAACTTGTCCTAACTTTGTAGATTGTTTAAGGGTTTCTCTGTTGAGTGGATAATTTAAATATCGATTAAGGACAGCAATTAGTTGTCGATCTTGGAAAGAAACAAAGGATCCTATTAGTTATATATCTTATCTTTTAATTAATTAAGTACATTACTTTACAAACTCAATATATAGTACAGTACTTGTTAATCATAATTAATTATTTTGCATGAGAGATGGCTCACTAATTTAATTAAGGGTAGCACTTAGAGATGGCCGAGTGAGTGGTCGAAGGTGTTCCCTTTTGTTTATGGACGGTTTAGGGTCCCTTAAATTTTATTCCGAACTCCCGAACGCCATTGAAATATATATATGATCCATCTGCCAAGCTAGAAAATGATACTGTACTTAAAAATGCATTATGTTAGCAAATATAGTTTTTACTTCTTAGTTCATATACGAGCCTCAGTTAACCTCTTTCGACTCGATTTGATTTTTACGTCCATCATACCAAGATTTCAGACGTAAATATGGTACGACCAAATAGTTTGTGATCTTGCTTTGCAGACATGTCTTTTTGCAAAGTATGTCTGTGACTATCCTGAGTTGAATCCCAATTGAATCCGAAAATGACATCAGATAGATGACATCAGGAAAGTCCTACATTGACTGCTAATACTAATAATCTCCTTATAATTTCACTCACTTTATTGTGGTCTCTCTTTGATTCTTCTTCTTTTTCTTTATTTCTTTTTTGTTGTTGTTTGTTCAGTGGTTGGTTTGGTCATATTTTCAGTCACATTTTGTATTGAATGTAATTTAGATTCAGTTCATACCCAATGAACTCCTTTACCTAAAAGAAAGAAAAAGGACTCCTTACCTTTTTCTCTAACACGTTTTTGACTGAAATTGAACTTGGTGCGGTCTATATAGGATTGCTAATTATCTGTAGTGAAAAATAGCATCTTTCGTACGTATATTATTGGTTTGGCTCAGGAGACTATGAGTCAGGTTCACGATTGTTTGTGCATGCACAAGGCTAGGCTCACTTAAACGCATGGCAGGCCAGATTGACACCTCTATCACTGACTAGACCTCTCTCGACGGGACGGGGCCAAATTCTCTAATACTAGTACTGTCGGTTTCTATGTGCGGCTCAGAATAACTGTAGGTTTCTATGTGCCTCTCGGAATAACCCTTAGCACTTTTTTTCCCTTGTGAAAGGAAACCAAATCCTAATAAAAAAAACTCATGGCGACTTGGATTCTTCTTAGATCTGCTAGATCAGCTCTAAGATCAACTGATTTGGCTACCAAATGTCTGCCTACAACTGGTGCAACAATATGGACTGCTATAGCACCATTGATCAGTCAGAGATCAGGGAACATGGCCAGACTATTCAGCTCAAAACCTCCTCCTAATACTGTTTTGTTGGGGTTCAGAGCCATCTACATGCTAGTACTGTGGAAACAAAATAGCTAACAAGAAACACTTGATCTCTCGGATTGCTCCATGAACCTCATTAAGATCTAGGATAAGAAGAAGAGAAAGAGAACCACACAAATGCAAGACATAAACAAAAGAAACAAGAAGTAAAGTACTCACAGATTTAACGTGGTTCAACAATATACACGATGTGTGAATATTGTCTACATCCACCAAACGGCTACGACTTCTTTCTTTATTATAGAACCACCAATTAAGAATTACACAAGAATTGATAATAATCAATTAATCGACTCACCACAGTGTGACCGAACACAAGAACTCTCACAAACGCCCTATAAATCCAAAGTACTGTCTTCACCCATACGAGATAATGTTTACCACATTATCAATTACAACAAGACGATCTTCTTTGCACACCCTAACATAGATTACCATGGACGCCTTCATCTCAACACCAATAATCTAATCCAGCACCACCAAGATGATCTTCTCCTTAACCTGATGTCTGACCAACATCTCCATATGAATACTCCATAACGACATATCTTCCAACATCGATAAGCATTCCATAAGCACCATAACGATGTACTCCTTCCACCATTAGGTCTCTCACATACCACCCCAAGAGGTGGGATGAATTCCTCAAATCTCTATTGAGAATTCCATTGAGAATTCCATAACTAAAACTCATACCTTAGGCCTCCTTTTATAGGAGTAACATTACTTATCCTACAAGAATAGGGTTTCCTTACTTGTCTATTAAAATCCTAAACTTTAGGATCAAGTAAACACATTGGATTTCTTGACCGACTAAAATTTGGATATATCCAAATTTTACTCACCGACCAAGTTTGGGTCTTTCTCAAAACCAAACTCTTTGGCCGACCCAAAAACAAGTTTGACTTATTTCAAACTTAACACCCATCGTACGTACAATTCTCCACCTCAGATCATGCATTTATGCATGAGACGATCAACTTGTTATTTCTCCATCTTCTGAAAATCGATTGCACCATCACTGGTTGCCTACATATCCTCAATAGGAATCAAACTGAAATGTAGTTCATCCAAATTGTTCTTTAGAACCTCCACCAAAATAAAGAAAACCAAACTTGAAACGTCACCAATTTACGACTTAACAATCCAACCTATCGGTGATTGTACAAATCTCCACCACAGCGAAAAACCTTGACAATCTCACCAACCATCATCATATGATCACCCGTTATGCAACATCTTGAGAAACACCTTACTCCTTTATGTTCACAACTGCACATTGATTGGCATCATTATAGGTGTATTGCATGCCAACTCAATCAGATCATACACGATTGTTGTCCATATGCTACCATCGAACTTAGCTACAGTCATTATGTGCACTTGAGCCTTTGCCACCTTCGAACTTGTTTCATACTACAAACAAAGCTCCGTCTTGACTGGCTTTGCTCCACCTGAGTTAATGTTACGCTCTTCTAGGCCACTAACTCCAAGTTGCGCACCACATCCGTTAGGGTTGACATCCATAACTACTCGATCAACAAATGAAACTACCACAGTAGCCTCCAAGTGTCTGCCTAAGCACCCTTAACAGAACTATAGTCTTCATCTTCGTCTCTAAACTCCAGCTAAGCCAATTGCTTCTTCAAACAACTGATCACACACTTGCTCCTTTCCACGATCATGTTCACGAAAGTGTGTTAACGAGATACTTTGCGTTAGTTTGTAATAAACCAACCTTCATGTTAACTTCCAAGAAAATAACCATCTTGTATCTACCAAAGCATATTGAGCATGACTCTAACTGCGCACCAAATACAACCAATCCACGGATGATTTCCACTGCGTGCCAATCTCGAGCTCATCTCTATGAATCTTGCTTTACCGAGCCTATCTCTGATTGGATCATGATTCGACGACTATATTTCCCCAATTGAGTTTTACTCCTTCAAAAAAGCTCATCATATCTTCGACCAATGCATACATACCACAAACATGCTCAGCTTCACAGAGTCTTCGATAGTTGACACACCAATCTTCTACACCACTTCAGCAACCTCAATGGGCTTTGACATAATTTTCAATCTAGTCTTTTACCAATTTCTTAAGCAAGCATGTAGTTTAGAATTCATGACAGTCAAACCACAACTCAATTCGGACTCGGATAGAACTGTGACTATCGTCGAAGAATCCACTGTTACCCTTGTAACAATACATAATGTCACACATTATCTCTTGTGCATATCCCTTTTCTAATCTTGCTCCAAACGTACACCAACGTTTAGAAATCTGATAATTCGTCCTTCACATACAAAGACCCAATCACACCCAGCCATAATCTGAAACCTTCGGTAACTTCCTCAAGCTCCAAGCAATTCAAGACGTTGTTGTGTTTATCTTCTCATGCTATGTAGAGAAAATAACTTGACGGAAACTATATCGTTGTTGAACCGAATTTCTCAATAGAAATATCTACCTTCATCTCTGCAGGCTCTGTCACTATTGAAATCAACTTCAATAACTGTAGCAGACGAGAAAACCCCCAAATATTATCATTTCTATAATGCAACTCTCTCCAACTGAAATTCTCACCCCAATCATCAAGAAATCAAATAGCCAATGGATAATAAAAGGTTGTTGGAAAAACACGCCGAATCATAGCCCTACTCAATTTTATGCACCGTGTTTTCTCCTTGTAGTATGTGCTACCTTACATAGCCACAGCATTATACATATTTTGTAGTATTGCATCTTTATTCTTTAAACTCTTGAAGTGTCCAAGCGATACCTTTTTAATTCCTCACAATGGGTCTTTACCAAAATAGGAACGTATCCGCAACACAAATAGACCAACCTGTTTCTTCAAACGGTCTTGCACTTCAACCAGCTCCGATCGACTTCAAATGGTGTACAACCAAAAAAAAAAAAAAACTCTTCGACTGAACGTCATCAACAAGAATAAAAATATCATAAACTATCTAGCTTCTCCATCGGAAACAGTACGAGAGAAATTCCAAAAACATTATTCTCCAACGACTTAATGTCAAACTCAACACAGACAAACAAACCCTACTAACTGTGTCAACAAACTTCTTCTTATACAATAATAAGAATCCATAGATCCACCACAACTAATATCACATCTCATCCAACAATCACTGTCTTGCAACTTATTTGTAGCCACATGCTTTAAATACTAAGACTGAGAATCAAACTCTTCTGGAACGTATCAAATCCTGGCCAACGGTCAACACTTTCAAAATCGAAAGCTACTACGAGATTTCTCCAAATCTTTATAGTAACAAACAATTAAGGCAGAACGAGTAAGAATTCATCTTCACATTCTTCAACTTCATGTTAAAAAAACTCAACAACATGATCCAACTGATGACGATTGATAACCAAATTATTGTTTCTCATGGTTTGGAACAATAATGAGACTTTGACATGATTATATTTCATCTTTACTTCCACAAACATACAAAACAATATTCAACTACGATACTCTTGCCTTTTTGTGTCTTGCCAAGCAAACACCAATTAATTGAAAAACCAATCTACGTAGTTCGACTTTCAAACAGTTCACAATAATATGGTACGAAGTATAGAGAATAAATAAACTTACTTGAAGCCATGCATAGGGTTTACGCTCCAATAAGTGTCCATATCAAATCTCTAATATAGAGCACCACAAATATCAAGACTATACATCTTGACCATATCGAATACAGATCACCTGATATAATCTCATTCCTCCAGAAGTACGCTTTACTTTGCTTTGTTCCCAAAACTGATGTAATCAAATCGCACATATACTTGAAAATATCAAACTCTGCATCTTCGGAAGCTGTAACATCAAATTTTCATACTTGATGAAACCCAATCCTTCGTCTTCAAAATTTTATGTCAATCCAGAAAACCCAAAACTTCTCTCTTCAAACCTTCTATCCAGCCTAATGCTCTGATACCAATTGTTGGGGTTCAGAGCCATTTACATGCTAATACCGCGGAAAAAAAAATAGCTAACAAGAAACACTTGATCTCTCAGATTGCTCCATGAACCTCACTACGATCTAGGATAAGAAGAAGATAAAGAGAACCACACAGATGCAAGCCATAAACAAAAGCAACAAGAAGTAAAGTACTCACTGATTTAACATGGTTCAACAATATATACGATGTTTGAATATTGTCTACATCCACCAAACGGCTACAAGCTCTTTCTTTATTATAGAACCACCAATTGATAATTATACAAGAATTGAATAATCAATTAATCGACTCACCACAGTGTGACCGAACACAAGAACTCTCACAAACGATGTACTCCTTCCACCATTAGGTCTCTCACATACCACCCCAAGAGGTGGGATGAATTCCTCAAATCTCTATTGAGAATTCCATAACTAAAACTCATACCTTAGGCCTCCTTTTATAGGAGTAACATTACTTATCCTACAAGAATAGGGTTTCCTTACTTGTCTATTAAAATCCTAAACTTTAGGATCAAGTAAACACATTGGATTTCTTCACCGACTAAAATTTAGATATATCCAAATTTCACTCACCGACCAAGTTTGGGTCTTTTCCAAAACCAAACTCTTTGGCCGACCCAAAAACAAGTTTGTCTTATTTCAAACTTAACACCCATTGTACCTACATGTTTCTACTCTGGAACGTAAAGAGTATAATGAAGTTTTTAAGGTAACCGATGATATTGTCGATTACGAGGCTAAGCTCCATGCTCTATTTTTGAAGTGGCTCTCGCATAATGAAAGTCGTTTTGATATTGAAGACGAAATAGCTTTTTAGGAGAGGTTTGAAATTTTTAAGGTAACCGATGATATTCTCAATGAATGAGAGGTGAGAAATGGAAAAACTAGTGGGTTGTTTTCCCCGTGTCTTTAAGTTCTGCCAATTAGGGTCAAATGCCAAACAAAACTTGTGCCATTATGTTTTTCTGTGTTTTTTATATATAATAAAGGGCTAAATACAGATGTACGTCGTTAACAGTTCTATGTCTCTCTAATAATCAATTCGAAACATTCCCGAATAACATCATTGACGCATATCACTATTCCAGGCTATTTTCAAATGATTAAATCTTGAATCATAATTTAAGTCATGAAAAATAAATTGTGTTTAACCAAATTCATCAAGTATGAACAAATGTTCTTAAGCTTAGCATATTTCGAGAACGATATTCAAGATAAACTTGGCTCGAAATTTTTGTTATGCATGTAATGTCTAATTTAGTCACGCGACATTGTAATAGGTAGTTCAGTCTTCACTTACCTTTTTTTGATGAAGAACTTCAGAGCAGTTGATCTTCGCCTTCAAACGGTAGAGCGCAGTTATATCTGATACTCAATTACACACTTCTATCCTAATCCGAGACTTGACTAAATGTAGACTAGAAATCAAGATATAGTTTTGACAACTAAATTTGACAACAAGCTTGAGATAGAAACACTTGTAAGTTCGACCGAGCAATGCTCTAACACAATATTACAATTTTCTCCCTTGTCAAAAATCCACCATCAACAGTACCATAACTACGCTGCTCTTAACATTATAAAACCTCTAAATTATTTGGGAATTCCAACGATTTGTTTAATCGATACAAATTGTGACCCGGATCTCGTAGTGAGTAAACAGAATTCCATACTCGATCTCATAGATACATATAAAATTCTGTGGAAAGCCGTATTCGATGAAAGTCCCAGCACCGTGGATTTTCCACACCCACTTCTTCCAGTAAGGCCAATACTCGTACATGTATTTACCTTCAAACAGAATTGGCGCAAAACTAGATACTCGGGACTATTTGGGTACGCAAAGTCAACTTTCTTCAACTCTATCTCACCATTCTACTTAATTTTTTGCCTTTCTCATTTTCGTTCACCTGATTGATACGCTCAAATTAGTAAAGTTAACAGTTAGTTCAGTAAAGATTTGAACAAGATTTGATCGTACATTGTAAGTTCCTAGTATCATCGATTTCCGACCAAGCACCTTGAACACTGAAGTTACTGCCAATGTAAGCTCCCTTAGATAGGTCAGATGTCATGCTGCCAGTTTCAGCTATAATTATGCTCACTCAAATATACAACAATAAGAGAAGCGTTAGGATTAAATGATAGTTTATGTTATAAACGGAAGTTTATTAGGTAGATGCCCACTTTAGCGGGACCCATTACTTGGGCACCAAGTATGTAAACTTTATAAATAGAGTCTCAAACCTTTGTATACACACTTTAATGAATAAAATTTCTCCCTTCTTCTTCTCTCTATTTTGTGTCTCTTTCTCTAGTTACAAGACGTTATCACGCACGTTGTTCTGCCAACTGATCGACGGAAGCGGAAAAGATTTGACAACCATATCTAACCTTCTCTTGATTTATTATTTACTTTTTCTTTTAAATTTATTTTCTAATAAATTTTTATGGTGTTTTGTCGTAGGGTTGCATTGCTATACCATGATATCGAAGATATCGAAGCTGCTAACAGGGGTTTGTGTATGATCTTCACAAAAGCCCGAAAGCAACCTTAATGGATCACGCTGCCAAGAGATAACACTTTAAACGAAAGGCGTGAACATTATCCAACTATTTGTTTTTTTTGTTTTGTTATTTTAAGGTTTGTGATTAAATTAATAAGTATTGATTGCTTATTCGCTGATGGTTATACATATACCATAGATAAAGAAACTTTCATCTATATAAGGCAATATTTCCATTCAGTTCAGAGCACTACGGTCATCTCTCTAATCCCATAGTGCGCATTGATCAAGCTCATATTTTTACCGAGTTATGGTTGCCTTTTAAATAAAGGTATATCAGTTTTTGTCAGTCTTCGGATGAGGACATATGGATTTCTATACTTTCCAAGAAATCTTGATTAATTCCTTTCTCTATTTTTTTTTTCTCATAGAGAACTAAAGAACAGAACAAAAGAAATAAAAAAGAAAAAATCCATTGCAAGATGGCTTACAATTTCTATTCCTTTTAATGAAATTGTAATCACCAAAAATTGGTGGTATCGCAGTCTAATTACCTTTACGACGACAGCTAATCACGTGCATGGTTGAAAAACCTACGGCCAATTCTGGTATCTTAATCCGTGGATTTAGATCATGTGATTTTTATCTTTGGTTTCCATTTATTTACAAGAAACCATCTGTCGGACATAAGATGGATTTTCCATACGCGATGATAAAAACGACTATATCCTTTATTTGTCGATACAATTTTTGTAATTGTCCAAACCAATTGATATTGGTTTTTACACGTCAATTCTCCTTAATGAGATGTAAAAATTGGCATCCCAAGAACTTTTAGCCAATATTGGTTATTGATTTCTATTCTTTCAAAGAAATCTTCATCAACCAAAAAGTAGATTTTTATTATGATAATGAATTCTTTATTTTTCTCAAAAGAATCATTTAAACCATTTGAAATTTGATTTCTCAGTGGATCTTAAAAGGATGAGATTGGTTCTTACCGTATTCATAACTGCAAACACCAATTGTTGCATTCCTGAGGGATATTGAGCAATTGTTTTATTATTATTATTCTTCCTATTGCTAATCTCCCGAATGGTTATTATTGTTGGAATACGGTAGGACACAAAAGGTCAATGGGTGCGCACCCGGCTTGATAGCCTATATTATTAGTCCTTGTAGTGACTAAATTGATCTTGAAGTTAATTTTTTTTTGAAAAAGAAGTGTCCAAAAACTCATTCTGAATCATTATCTTGTTGTCGGTGAAGGTCACAATTTTTTTTTTTTTTTTTGGAGATTTATTAGCATTTTTTTTACGCTTTTAGTTGTAACCATTAAAATTTATGGTTGATGTTATTTTGTATGTCAAGAATACTACAATTTTTAAGGACATTTTTTTTATGGATTTTGAAGTCATTATCTACAGTCCAACTGGTATTACTCTTAAATCCAGAATATATTATGAGTATATGTCCTTGATTTAATCGGATAATATTCTATGAAATTTATTTTCGTATATGAGATGACAATTTCCTCCAGAATCAGGGGGAGACTCTATGTTATAAGAAGTTGACATTAATTAACTTAAAAGGTTATATCATTTCTCCCCCATCATGATCAAATCGAAAAAGGCTGTCATTAAATAGGCGTGAAAATATCTCAATTAGCTTTCCCACAAGCTTAATTATGCCGTTTGAAAAGGCAAATTCAATCACATCTAGTAATCTTGTAGCATTTTTATATAGGCTACAGATAGTGCTCCAATAGAGTCTATGAAAAAGATTCCACATTCTCAGTTCATATCTCCTCACTGGAAGATCGGGAGATTATAATGCCTGCGGTACTGGTACCAGTAATTCTATGAATTGTGGGATCGTAGTTAATTAAATGTTGTCGAATATTCATTAGTGTAGCTACTGAAATAATAAAAATGGTGGTTGTGAACCCCTCTGCAGAGGAATATCGACATACGTGATTGGTTGGCATACAATCCAATTAAGTTGGATTATTTTCTCAATTAACGCCGATTTTGGATCCAAGACTTAACGCCTTAAAATTGCAAACCTATTACTTATAGGTTGGTGTAGTCATAATGCGTTATATGAGAAATATGTTCGTTGTAAAAACGATTTGAGTGTCTATGTTTTTTTTTTCTCAGACCCAAGGATTGATTCAATAATTTTTTGTTCTTCATGTATGATGCTTAGCGCGGTAGTTCTTGAAGGACTCCTATTGCATTTACACAAGAAATGTGGTTGGGAACATATTCAGGCAGCCATCTGACTTGATTATGTCTGGTTGAACAATCCTCTATGTGTTTTTATAAATTTGGTACAAAACCAAAAATCCAGATTAATTAGTTGATGACTTCAACGTTATAGGTCTCTTGAGGAGTCCTTAAACACAAAAATCCACGCTTTAGCAGCATAAATTCTATTTTATTTCTATCTTTCCTTCTTAAATCTGCAGTTAGAATTATGCGAGCATAAACTCGTCTTTAAGATATACTAGAGTTATTCTTTTGATGCTTATTTTTTGAAAAACTCATATAGTTGGGTTAGCATCGATAAATACCTCAAAAGTTGTACTCTTTTCCCTTCGTTGTGCCATGTGGTTTTCCTAACAAGGTTTTAGCAAGGCAACATCTCTGACGTTTAAATTTATTTAAATGTTGATATTTGTGCTCTTTTTCCTCCGTCCATATTTTTTTCCCATTGGGTTTTAGTGGCAAGGTTTTAGTGAGGCAATTTAATTCAACATGGTGGTCATCCAAGGGGAAGTTGTATGGATTTTGGTTATTTGGTGGATACCCACCATTAACTAGGTCATTTTGTTAGACCACATGAACATAACTATTTCCTAAGAATTTGGATATCATTTTGATCCATATACGGTATGACTACAAATTTTGTACACCTATGGTACTGTAAATGCGTATTGGCATTTTGTTGAAGAAACTACATCAACTCTTTATGCAAATCATCTTCGAGAAGTTAGCAATCCAATAAGCAAGTCCTCAATGTATTTAAAGGAGCATGAAGACTTGAGAACACTACCATTAGAAGACTAACACGAAAGAAGACTTCATCAACTCGCAAATTTCTCATGAAAGCATTGTTATCTCCAGCTGTTGATGGTGGTTTTTAGCTTAGGGTTAAAATCGTAAAACCCTAGTCAGACAGTGACGTCACAGAACTTGAATAATAATGTCTCCACTAAGCGCACTTATTGAACCCTTTAATATGTCTGCGAGAAAATTACCAGGGTATATATTTTTTTAATACTAATTAGGGTTTCGATAGGCCAAACCATAATTCCCACACCACATGTGCCAATGGCATGCCGTGCCAGCCACACCTCCGCGCCAAGGCATGCCAGCCACACCACTGTTCCAATGGCAAACCATGCCAGCCACATCTCCACGCCAAGGCATGCCAACCATGCCAGCCGCACCACTGTGCCAATGGCAAACCATGCCAGCCACATCTCCGCACCAAGACATGCCAACCATGCCAGCCGCACCACTGTGCCAATGGCAAACCATGCCAGTCATATCTCCGCGCCAAGGCATGCCAACCATGCCAGCCGCACCACTGTGCCAATGGAAAACCATGCCAGCCACATCTCCGCGCCAAGGCATACCAACCATGCAAGCCGCACTACTGTGCCAATGGCAAACCATGCTAGCCACGTCTACCACGCCAAGGCATGCCAACCATGCTAGCCGCACCATGCGCCAATGACATGCCAAGCCAACCGCACCTAGCCTTGGACCCAACCATGCTAGCCGCACCATGCTCCAATGGCATGCCAAACCCTTGGCCCCACCATGCCAAGCCGTCCATGCTAAATCCTTGGCCCCACTATTCAAAGCCATCCATGCCATTTTTTTGCCTTGGCCCCACCATGCCGGCCTTCCCTATGCGGCTACCAAAACGAAGGCGTCCGACGATCAAAGGCCACCCTTCCCTCCTAGATGCAAATCCTAGCCGTTCAACGTCGCCAAAAAACGCATGGTAAATTTTGGCCCAAAACCCTAGTTTTGGCCACGCCAAACCGCGCCAAGGCATGCCATGCCACATGTGCCAATGGCATGCCAACCACCTTGCCGCGTCCCACCATGCCGGCCTTTCTTATGCGGATACCAAAACGAAGGCGTGCGACGATCAACGGCCACCCTTCCATCCTAGATATGAATCCTAGCCGTCCAAGGTTGTCAAACAACGCATGGTAACCTTGGAATTCTTCATGAGTTTTACTTTCGGGCAGTTTTCATCTCCCGAACGAGCTCAAAACCTAAATATTCCCTCGTAAAGAGATAGGAAATTCTTTTCCGCATAGAATGGAGGGGCGGATCATCAAAATCCGAGTCCGTATGATAATTAAACATCGATTCTAGTAATGGGCGCTAATTAGGGTTTTGGCATACCAAACCCTAATTTAGACAAAGCCGCAAGCGCTTCCCTTCCAAGCCGCAAGAGCTTACCTTCCAAGACGCGCACTGCTAGTGGCTCCACTCCACGTTAAAGCCATGCCAGCCATGCTTTCACCAAACGAAGGGTTGCAATGATCAACGGCCACCCTTCCGTCTAAGATGCAGATCTTAGCCTTCCAAGGTCAGCAGCTAACGCATGGCCACCTTTGGCCAAACGCTAAAATCCTAGCCTGTCCACGCCAAAATCCTAGCCGGGCCACGCCAAAATCCTAGCCTGGTCACGTCAAAATCCTAGCCTGGTCACGCCAAAATAGTAGCATGGTCACGCCCAAAATCCTAGCCTTGCCATGCCAAAATCCTAACCTGGCTACGACGCCTATCCTTTGGTCACGGCACCAACCTGGCTACGACGCCTATCCTTTGGTCACGACACCAACTTGGATACAAACGCCAAATCCTTTGGCCACGACACACGTAGCTACATGTTTTCCACGAAAACACTCGAGACATCAACGCATGTCACAAATTGGGGGATGCTCATTGGGTATTGGTTTGGCGGTTTATAACGTGCGGCGTACACTACGCCCGTTATAAGAAAGTGTCATAAGGATGATGCGGTTAGTAAATACAGGGAGTAATGGTGGAACGCTTTCTTTTATGGAACATCAATTCTAGGCGTTACCGGTTACCACCTCCTCCCATTTACTCACCCGTTTTCCATTTCTTAATGAGACTAGAGTACGTTTAACTTCGACTTGTATAAATGGGTCTTACCTATTTCCACCTAACAACAAGTTCTTGTCAGGAGCATACAACACTCAGAAAACATTGGCTAGATTTCCATCTTTTAGCTTCCCACTTTCTGATATAAGTCGTAAAACAAGTACTCTTCCAGAATCAACTATTCTGGTCTCAACACTCTCTTCGCTTCCCTCTCCAAAACCAACCGTTCTCCTTCACTTTGTGACCGAAGCAAGTATGGAATGGCCATTTCTTGGTTTAGGCCGGATTTGTACAGATGATCTCTCGAATCTAAAGTACTCCCTTGCAGTACATTGTTTAGGTTTTAGACTCGTTTCTCACCCACACATTCGAAATTACCAAAATTAGCAGAAACCGTTTTCACCCTCAAACAATTGGAGACCACAGTGGGAGATTGATCTTTCGGTTACAATGTCAATTTTCGACCATCGATCTCATGCTTCGACCCAAACATCAAGATGGTAGAAGCGGGCGACCCGCCTCGAGGATCGACGACTCGGTTACTGACGACCCTATTCTCGGTCTTGATACGGCCGGGGATGACTGGGACTTGCCTAGAGATTAAAAGCGAATGATCCAACCAGGGATCGACGACTCGATTATCAGATGAGACGACTGGGGGACTTTCCACAATCACGGCGGTGCTTCCCATAAAAACTCGGTCTTACACCCGGAAGGTTCCCTTTTCATCAGGAGGCATGAAAAACCGAGTAAGTGTTACCTAGACAAGATACATGGTTTGCTATTTCAAGTTTTCACGGGAACGATAAAACCGATAGCCATGTTATATTTCACCCCATGTCATCTACCAACACACGGTTCCATGGTTTTACTGGGATGTTTGCGTCACTTGCAATCGTAACCAAGACAACATCATTCCCAAAACAATCCATTCCAAAACAATTCATTCCAAAAGAATAATCCAAAACCCTCATAGATAACAGTTATCTATCAATTCAAATCAAACCATAAACCAGGCACTTTGTTTGCCTTTCAAAAAAAAAAAACAGTCACCTACCCGTACGTGCCTACTTTGCATAATAATGATTACCCGTCACTATTCATAAGGTAGCCTACATTACTACGGTGATATTCTAAGAGGAATTGTTTATGATAAAGTATTTCTACAAGTTTATGAAAGGCATACCCATGGCTAGGGTTTACACCAGTTCAGAAGAAAAATATTTCTACAGATTTATGGAAGGCATACCTATGGCTAGGGTTTGCACCAACACAAGATAACAAGAGAACAAATTAAAAGAGAAACGCTGGAGTACATTGCTGGAATATGCTTGCCCACTTTATTGCTACTACGCTACCGCTAACACCAGGACGTGATAACAAAGATACGAGATAAAAAGGGGAGCCAACCCCTTTCATAAGCATAACACTTTTGGGAATTCGAATAAGGAAAGGGTTTCCTGTTTGAGCTACCTACGGAAAGAGACAACTGGGCCCGCAAGAACAACCCTCACGGTGCCCAACAGTCCGCGCCACGCTAAGCCAATGACGTGTCAATCCAGCGCCGTTCCAAGCCAACAGTCCACACCATGCCCAGCCAACAGTCCGCGCCATACCAAATCCAAACCAGCTCCCACGCCAAGCCAGCGCCCATTCCAAGACGATCCAGCGCTAACAGCTTGCATCTTTAGCTCCAGCAGCTTGCATCCTTTCCAGGGCTAACAGCTTGCACCTTCCAACGCCATTTTCTCCGCTCCACAACCAGCCAAAGCAGCGCCATCCTCACCCTTCGAAACATCGTCATGGCTCCAGCACTCCGTGATCAAAACCGCGCCATCGCTGCACGATACACCTACGATCACCATAACCAGAGCCGCTTCCGCCACCCCAACGTTTCTTCGAGTATGACAGCTCCAACCGTCACCAGAGACGCTGCTACTCTACCATCAGGGCAAGATACTGGAAGATCCGGAAGAAGCCGACCTCCTTTTACCACTGTTGATTTTATGGAAAGACAAAAGGTTCTCGTAAGGATCAGACAGACGTATTTATAACTCGGAAAGAGATACCTATTTCCTCAAGACGGTGATGGAGCGGACACCATAAGAGTCATGTCAACCCAAGGGGGAGCTGACAAGGAATACTTTTAACATCCGACACAGGAACTTCAGTAGGACGTGCGTTTATAGATAAAGGGGACCGCGTTGCTCTTGAATGCCTAGTAGAAGGGAATCAGCAATCCAATTTCATCACACGTAAAGATCAGGAACGACTTGTCCAAAATCGAGGCAAAGGAAATCAGCAACCCTCCTGAATTCACAGAGACCCTCTTCCCGTCAGGATATGCATGATTTCCGGGGACTTCGCCCACAAAATCGTGCAATCTATGATGAAACAGTTATGTGAGATTCTATATTTCTCCAAGGCGTAGCGTCAAGACATATTTGCATCTCTTAACCACACTGCATCAGGAAAGCAGCTGTTTCCAGCCATGAAAGCCGCTCCCAAACCCCAACCTCTCGTGGAAAGCACGATCGAAAGATGAAACTGGGGACTCCTAACCACTGTTCACTTGAGGGATGTCGAGTTTAACAGAACGCTGAGTGACGCACTCTCCGGCTTCAACATTGTAACTGTCAAGGCTCTGGGAGTTTCAAGGCGCCGTTTCAATGTTCTCTCCAGAAGTGGCTCCGCTTCAACGTTCTCCAGCAGCGGCTCCGCTTCAACGTTCGCTTCAGCAGCCGCTTCGCTTCAACGTTCTCTCCAGCAGCCGCTTCGCTTCAACGTTCGCTCCAGTAGCCGCTCCGCTTCAGCGTTATCTCCATAAGCTGCTCCAGGATCCGAAGCAGCATTTGGCTCTCTAAGTTTCAATGTCCCCTCCAAGAGCCGAAGCCGCTTCAACACCACTCCTTCCTGCAAAGGGTCGTGCCACCACACTCCCCATGTCAAGGATCACGATCGCAGCCAGCCAGTCTTCATAGTCATGGCCACCTTTTGATCCATCCCTCCAAAACTCGTGACCATGGACAGTTTTCTCGCTTACACATCCAACCAATACTTTTACTTCCATGGATGCCCAAACAATTCTAGCCAACCTACTTTGTTCTCACGACAATGTAGTCTCTTCTGATCAAATTTGTTGCCGCTCATTTGTTGATACCAGCCAGAGCTTCACCATAGAAACAATCACTACAAAGGTAACCCGTGCTCCTCCATATTTTAGTTTCATGTGGAAGAAGTAACAAAATCACTAGTACGAACACACGATGGTGATATCTTTATCATGGTCAAATTACCGACCATACAATATGGAAACATGTAAACAATACTTGGGGACTGGGGATCTACACGGAATCCTTTCACTGTCAAAGCTCAGAAGACACAGTAAACCAAAAAGCCATAACCACAACAAGGTCATCTACTCTTCAAGGGTGTAGCGTAAGAATATCATCACCTCTCTATCTAGAAGACGCCTGCAACAATTTACAAGGCCGCGGTGGATCCCAAGCCTGCTCAGAAGAAATAACTTCAAAAACTAAAGAAAAGTGTGACTGGGGACTGCTCATCGCAGTCCATCCCGATGACCATCAAAGATCCATGAGATAATCCCAGAGACCCGGCCGAAACATTTTCCTGAAGAAGCAGACTAGCAGAGGGAGCCACGATAAACAACATAACTCTCTCATCTTTACCACTTTACTATCCAGAGTATTTCATCCATGTGATATTCTGAGCATCCCAGCGTCACATCCGAAAGAGTACAATAAGATTGTATCAAATCTCGTGGACCTGGATTCAAGGAGATGCAATGAAAGTAGGCTACACATGGGGACTACCATCACGGGGCGCTTTCACCTCCCTTAACCAGGTTATTTCTGATTTCAACATCATCACTGTCGAAGTTTTAAGAGACGCGGGAATTTCTCAACACGAAGCCGTATATGTACATCGAAGACTCCAAAAGCATGCCACGGAGATACATTCACATGTTCGGCCGTGCCATCGGATCAAACAGAAATATAACTGGGGACTGCTCACCGCATCCCATTCCATACGATAGTCCAAGATTCAGAAGATGGTTCAAAGGATGTCTCTTGGAACAAAGTCCGTGAAGACTTGATAGCATCACGTCGGCAACAAAACGTCTCCCAACTCATCTATTTCATCCAGTGGCTCGAAAGATTTCGACCATACAAGCATCCACAACATGCTGTCATCGCGATCAGAAGGTCCAGGCACTGAACAACCTAAAATCAAGGATGGACCGACAACCCAACCACATCCATCCGTCCCAAGAATGCAATGGAGTTTGGTAAATTTTGGAATCCACTGGAGAGACACTGCAAGAAAGCACGGATCCGGACGAGCAACAGAAAATAGAAGATGGTCAATACCTCTTTTCATACGGATGGAATTTCTAGAGTTTTCACAGAATAAATTTTCTTTCTTACTCCATGAACTGGAATAAATGACTCGGCGCGACTATGCTACCCAGGGCCCGCAACATCCCTCCTGAATTCTTGCTGAGTTTCACTGTCGGGCCGTTTTCACCTCCTAAACGAGCTCAAAACCTAAATATTCCCACGTACAAAGATAGGAAATTCTTTTTCGATTAAAATGGAGGGACGGATCGTCAAAATCCGAGATCGTACGAGAATTATACAACGATTCTAGTAAGGGGCGCTAATTAGGGGTTCAGCATGCTAAACCCCAATTTAGACAAAGTTGTCACTATCCCACGAAACTGAAGAAATTTTTTATCTTCCCAAAGTCAGTCGTCAGCTTCCCACGGAACTGAAGCAAGTTGTTATCTTCCCGAAGCCGTCGTCACCTTCCCACGGAACTGAAGCAAGTTGTTATCTTCCCGAAGCCAACGCTCACGACTCCTTTCCAAGCCGCACGATACCTGCGGCTCCCATTCCAAGCCAACCAATGCTGACGGCTCCATTCCAAGACGATCGATGCTGACGGCTCCATTCCAAGCCGACCGATGCTGACAGCTCCATTCTAAGCCGACCAATGCTGATGGCTCCATTTGAAGCCGACCAATGCTGACGGCTCCATTCCAAGCCGACCAATACTGACGGCTCCATTCCAAGCCGATACAATGCCTTCGGCTCCATTCCAAGCCGCACAAAACCTAAGGCTCCTATTCCGAGCCGAGCAACGCCAATAACTCGCTAAGCCAGCACCTCTGCGTTCCCTAGTCCATCCAAGATAATGCGTGACCAAGCCAAGACGACAGTCTACATCTCACCACTTCACGGTCTAGACAGCAGCACCACAAGTACAATTCATGCAAGGCCTCCAACACGGGAAGCACAAACTCTCTTTACCTCTCGAAAAATGTTAGACGGATCTTCCTTACCATCTTGCATGATTTACGTTTCGGTTTTGTCCTTGTCTGTCACCATCTTATGCTTACCTCGCAACAATGCCACTGTTCCGAGATAAGCAGGGGACTTAATGTTGATGGTGGTTTTTAGCTTAGGGTTAAAATCGTAAAACCCTAGTCATAGAGTGACGTCACAAAACTTGAATAATAATGTCTCCACTAAGCGCACTTATTGAACCCTTTAATATGTCTGCGAGAAAATTACCAGGGTATATTTTTTTAATAGTAATTAGGGTTTCGATAGGCCAAACCCTAATTCCCACACCACATGTGCCAATGGCATGCCGTGCCATCCACACCTCCACGCCAAGGCATGCCAGCCATACCACTGTTCCAATGGCAAACCATGCCAGCCACATCTCCACGCCAATGCTTGCCAACCATGTCAGCCGCACCACTGTGCCAATGGAAAACCATGCCAGCCACATCTCCGCACCAAGGCATGCCAACCATGGCAGCCGCATCACTGTGCCAATGGCAAACCATGCCAGCCACATCTCCGCGCCAAGGCATGCCAACCATGCCAGCCGCACCACTGTGCCAATGGCAAACCATGCCAGCCACATCTTCGCGCCAAGGCATACCAACCATGCCAGCCGCACCACTGTGCCAATGGAAAACCATGCCAGCCACGTCTACCACGCCATGTCATGCCAACCATGCTAGCCGCACCATGCGCCAATGACATGACAAACCCTTGGCCCCACCATGCCAAGCCAACCGCACCTAGCCTTGGCCCCAACCATGATAGCCGCACCATGCGCCAATGGCATGCCAAACCCTTGGCCCAACCATGCCAAACCAACCGCACCTTGCCTTGGCCCCACAATGCCAAGCCATCCGCGCCATTTTTTTGCCTTGGCCCCACCATGCCGGCCTTCCCCGTGCGGATACCAAAACGAAGGCGTGCGACGATCAACGACCACTCTTCCCTCCTAGATGCAAATCCTAGCCGTCCAAGGTCGCAAACAACGCATGGTAACCTTTGGCCCAAAACCCTAGTTTTGGCCATGCCAAACCGCGTCAAGGCATGCCATGCCACATGTGCCAATGGCATGCCAACCACCTTGCCGCGTCCCACCATGCCGGCCTTCCCCATGCGGCTACCAAAAAGAAGGTGTGCGACGATCAACGGCCACCCTTCCATCCTAGATACGAATCCTAGCTGTCCAAGGTTGCAAAACAACGCATGGTAACCTTGGAATTCTTCCTGAGTTTTACTTTCGGGCTGTTTTCATCTCCCGAACGAGCTCAGACCCTAAATATTCACGCGTAAGGGAGATAGGAAATTATTTTTCATATAGAATGGAGGGGCGGACCATCAAAATCCGAGTCTGTACGAGAATTCTACATCGATTCTAGTAAAGGGCGCTAATTAGGGTTTTAGCATACCAAACCCTAATTTAGACAAAGCCGCAAGCGCTTCCCTTCCAAGCCGCAAGCGCTTACCTTCCAAGCCGCACACTGCTAGTGGCTCCACTCGACGTTAAAGCCATGCCACCCATGTTTTCACCAAACGAAGGGTTGCAACGATCAACGACCACCCTTCCGTCTAAGATGCAGATTTTAGCCGTCCAAGGTCACCACCTAACGCATGGCCACCTTTGGCCCAACGCTAAAATCCTAGCCTGGCCACGCCAAAATCCTAGCCTGGTCACGCAAAAATCCTAGCCGGGCCACGCCAAAATCCTATCCTGGTCATGTCAAAATCTTAGCCTAGTCACGCCAAAATCCTAGCCTGGTCACGCCCAAAATCCTAGCTTGGCCACGCCAAAATCCTAACCTGGCTACGACGTCTATCCTTTGGTCACGGCACCAACCTGGCTACGACGCCTATCCTTTGGTCACGACACCAACCTATCTACGACTCATATCCTTTGGTCACGGCACCAACCTGGCTACGACGCCTATCCTTTGGTCACGGCACCGACCTGGCTACGACGCCTATCCTTTGGTCACGACCTCAACTTGGCTACAAACGCCAAATCCTTTGGCCACGACACACATAGCTATATGTTCTCCACGAAAACACTCGAGACATCAACGCATGTTATAAACTGGGGAATGCTCATTGGGTATTGGTTTGGCGGTTTACAACGTGCGGCGTACACTACGCCCGTTATAAGAAAGTGTCATAAGGATGAGGCGGTTAGTAAATACAGGGAGTAATGGTGAAACACTTTCTTTTATGGAACATCAATTCCAGGCGTTACCGGTTACCACCTCCTCCCATTTACTTACCCATTTTCCATTTCTTAATGAGACTAGAGTACGTTTCACTTCGACTTGTATAAATGGGTCTTACCTATTTCCACCGAACAACAAGTTCTGGTCAGGAGCATACAACACTCAGAAAACATTGGCTAGCTTTCCATCTGTTAGCTTCCCACTTTCTGATACAAGTCGTAAAACAACTACTCTTCCAGAATCAACTATTCTGGTCTCAACACTATCTTCGCTTCCCTCCCCAAAACCAACCCTTCTCCTTCACTTTGTGACCGAAGCAAGTCTAGAACGGCCATTTCTTGGGTTATGCCGGATTTGTACAGATTGATCTCTCGAATCTAAAGTACTCCCTTGCAGTACATTGTTTAGGGTTTAGACTCGTTTCTCACCCACACATTCGAAATTACCAAAATCAGCAGAAACCGTTTTCACACTCAAACACCAGCGTTCAAGAATTTTGTTCATCGAAATTGGGAAATCTCGACGCGAAGATTTGCAAGCCAAGATTTAACTGAAGAGCTTATCAGGGGGAGTATCAAATTAGAAGGTATTTTACTGGACTATCACGTTGTACTCTTTTTCCTTCGTCAAGGTTTTGTCCCACTGGGTTTTCCTTGTCAAGGTTTTAACGAGGCAACATATGCACGTCCAACTCTGTTCTAAGTTTTCTCATGATTGTACTCTTTTCCCTTCGATCAGGTTTTGTCCCTTTGGATTTTCCTGACAAGGTTTTAATGAGGCAATATTGCTTAGATACAGTGGTCATCTAGGGGGAGTGTTATAAACGGAAGTTTATTAGGTAGATGCCCACTTTAGCGGGACCCATTATTTGGGAACCAAGTATGTAAACTTTATAAATAGAGTCTCAAACCTTTGTAAACACACACTAATGAATAAAATTTCTCCCTTCTTCTTCTCTCTATTTTGTGTCTCTTTCTCTAGTTACAAGAGTTTCTACATAAAATTTTGAAGAGAACTTTTTTTATACCGTAATATATTAATTTTTTTTTACCTAAAATAACTATATATTATGAACCTCGTAACATTACCAAAAATACATAAAAAGATTTCCAAGAATACAGTTAACAAAATATATCCCAGCTCATCATTGAGATATATTAATGGCTAAGAAGTTGGCTATACATGGATTTTTTTTTTTGATGGAGCTTTACAAGGATATCACATAGCTATGCCAATACATTATACAATCCTCCTAGGGGGTGAACCAATTTTACGTACCAAATTGATCCACCATCCCCTTACCCTTCAACAAATTGGATTCGTAGGGGTTGGGATTTTAAGCCTGGCATTTTTAGGGGAGACCCCAAAAGAATTAGGGGTGACACTAAAAGACAAAAAAGGTCACCCATAATCGGTAGGTTAAAGGTGAATCGGTAGGTTAAATTGAAACTATACCTACCGATTATTGTGTAGATACTTCGGCTAATAATCCCTTTTATAATCGGTAGCTTATCCAACTTGTAAGACTACCGATTATAAGGAGCCCCATATTCAACCTTGGCCAAATTCCATAGGTTTTGAGGGGTGCAGAGCCAACCATAACCACTTGGCTTGAGCTGTGGATGTAGCCATAATCGGAAGCCTAATAGGTTACATACACTATCGATTATAAGTTTCCCCAAAATGAGTTTTTTTCTAAAACCTTCACGTAATGAATTTTGAAATCTACCATAATCGGTAGGGTATATAATTATATAACCCACCGATTATAACGAGCCCCGGATCCAACCTTTGCCATATTTCATAGGTTTTGAGTGTACACAGCCATCCATAACCACTTGGTTCGTGTTTTGGATGCAGCGTTAATTGGGATTTAAATATATTACCAAACCATCCGATTATGGGTTTCCCCAAAATGAGTTTTTTCTAAAATCCTTCATGTAAGGGAATTTGAAATATACCATAATCGGTAGAGTTAAAAACTTGACAACCTACCGATTATAAGGAGCCCCAGATCGAACCCTTTCCAAATTCCATAGGTTTTGAGTGTACAGAGCCAGGCATAACCATGTGGTTCGTGATTCGGATGTAGCCATAATCGTAAGCCAAATTGGTTCCAAAACCTACCGATTATACAGTTGCCCCAAATTTAATTTTTTCTAAAATCCTTTTTTTTTTTTTTTTGAAATTTTGAAATCTGCCATAATCGATAGAGTTTATTACTTCTTACCGTCCGATTATACGAAGCCCCAAATCCAACATGTGCCAAAATCCATAGGTTTAGAGGGTACAGAGCCAGGCATAACTGTGTGGTTCGTGATTTGATGTAGCCGTAATTGTAAGCCAAATAGGTTCCACAACCTACCGATTATAGGTTGCCCCAAAATGAATTTTTTCTAAAATCCTTTTTTTTTTGAAATTTTGAAATCTGCCATCATCGGTAGAGTTTATTACTTCTTACCGTCCGATTATACGAAGCCCCAAATCCAACCTGTGCCAAAATCCATAGGTTTAGAGGGTACAGAGCCAGGCATAACCATGTGGTTCGTGATTTGGATGTAGCCATAATCGGACGTACAATTGGTTCCAAAACCTACCGATTATTGGTTGCCCCAAAATGAGTTTTTTCTAAAATCCTCCATGTGATGAATTTTGAAATCTACCATAATCGGTAGAGTTTAAAACTTATAATCCTACCGATTATAAGTGGCCCCGGATTCAACCTTTTCCAAAAACTAAAATATTCGGTAGCCAAAACAATAATCGGTAGTTTCACAAAATAATCGGAAGCAAACACTTGTAATCGGTAGGATGGGGACTATATATTAGTGTTTGGAAAAAAAATTGACTCATTGTGAGATAACTCCCTATTGAGTGAGAGAAGAAGAAGAAGTGGGTATATGTTGCCAACTTCCGATTGTTGCCAACTTCCATAAACATGGATGGGTACGAAGAAGGACGTGAAGTTGTTGAAGTTCAAGGTTCACTACCGTTTAGAGATGACGATTTGGGGTACATGTTGAATGATCCAAACTTTGTTGGAGATGAAACCCTAGACGACGCTTTCATGGAAGAAAATGGAGAATCACCCGAGATCGAAGCTAACGATGCATCAAACATACAGGTATGTTGTTAACAAACTCTAATACCCATGTTATCCATGTTATGTGCGTTTGTGCGTGTTTTTGAACGTGAAAATTCGATTTCTGCATGCATTGAATGACATTAACGACATATATTCGGTAGTTAATTTAGTACAATATCTATCGATTATCCACAATCGGATAGATTTTGATGTATTTATCTGCCGAATATGAAAAAAATCCCCAAATTGAAAGCTTCAATTTCTCACAATCGGAAGTTGTGTACATAAATAAACGTCTGATTATATAACGTCGCCCCAAATACGAATTTCTCCAAAAAATGAAATATTCGTAAATCTTGATATTTAATAATCAGTTGATTTATGAATTTATAGTCCCTCCGATTATTGAATCTTTTTATACTGAAGAATTGTTCATTTGTGTATGTCGTTAATCGGTAGACTATATTCGTACATGACTACCGATTGTTTAAAATCGGTTATGTTGTATAGTATTAAATTACCGATTGTGTTACTTATTATCTAAATTTTCTTCTGATTGCTAATGCATAACTTGTTGTTGTTGTGCGTAGGCTGCTGTAGCGGTTGATGACGATTATTATTTGAGGCCTGATACATCCGTACACTATGTAAACGATTTGGTATGGTCATGAATTATGCTTATTATTTTTGTTTTGTTATATGCCCATTTACATATTTGGAAGTAAGAAGGAGTCCAAGGAATGGCTTACGAACAAGGCAAAAGAGAAGATGTGCGTGGCAGTTCAGAACCGTTGCGTTAAGAAGATTCGGTTTGAAATGATATGTGAGCGAGGTGGGGAGAAGAAGAGTCACGAGGGAAAGAATAATAAGTATGTAAGGAAGACGAAGAGAAAGAAATACCGAACTCATACAAAGAAGATTGGATGCCCATTTAAGATTGTCTTCTATAAGCCCGATGGTAAGGAAAGTAAAGATTGGAAAATGTCTAAAGTTGCTAATGGTTGTCACAACCACGATGATCCGGATACTCTTATTGGACATGTAATGGTTGCGAAGTTAAAACCACATGAAATGGAGACGGTGAGGTCTATGCGTATCCAAAAGGCGAGTGCGATCTTAAGTAAAATAAAGGCGGACGACCCCGACAACTTGTCTTCTTTGTCTACAATTAAGTCGGCCCTAGATACGATCAAATGGACGGAATGGGATGGTAGAACGGTCATGCAACAGTCGCAGTGGTTAGCTGAGTTACACGACTACACGTTGAGAACGGAAGAAAATGATGGTAAAGTGGTACGTATTTTCTTGGCACATCCCGAAATGATAAAATTGGATCAGTGTTTTCATCAAATTTTGTTGATAGATGCCACTTACAAGACAAACAAATATAACATGCCGTTGTTGAACATTGCTTGTCACACTTCGGATAAAAACACGTTTACGATTGCATGGGGTTTAATGGATCATGAGAACAACGTGAGTTTCATTTGGATGTTGGAGACGTTGAGGTCCATTTACAATGGGGATGATTTTCCAAGGGTTATTGTAACGGATAACGATCAAGCCTTAATGCATGCAATAGCGGTAGTGTTTCCTGAAGCCCGAAACTTGCAATGTACGTGGCACATTCAATGCAACCTCAAACACAACTTCCATCACCATTTCCAAGTTAAAAACCCAAGGAAGGGTACCAAGAGGTCGAAGGAAGAGGATGAGCGCATTAGTAAATTAACCGCGGAAGAACGAGAGGAAGAGAAGAGGTTATTTGATGAAAAATGGAAGGAGGATGGAATAATTTGGAGAGCGTTCATGAAAGCATGGGACAAGATCGTTTGGTCAATGACCGAGGAAATTTACGAAAGAAACTTGAAGAAATTTGAGGATGAATATGGCAAGGACTACCCAAAACCCGTTGAGTATTGTAAAACACAATGGTTACCGATTAAGGAGAGGTTTGTGTATGCATGGACATATGAATATCGTAACTTCAAGAACGAGGAGACAAGCATTGCGGAGGGGTCTCATGGCCGATTAAAGAAAATACTTCTAGGTAGTCAAAATGGATTTGTGTCGATCCAAGAAGCAATCCATGAATTCACCAATCGTGATCTCGTAAAGATTAAGGATTCTATGCAATTTAGTGTACATAAATTCCCTACGGAACATGAAAGGGAAAGATTGCTTCTAAGGGGCATTGTTCATAAAGTTTCAAAATGGGAAATAAATCACATGATGGAACAATTGAAGTTATATAAAGCTTACGATGACGAGAATACGGTTTGTGTTTGCAAGGATATGATAGGTATTGGTCTCCCATGTCGTCATAAAATGGGTAGATACGTCGATGTGATTGACATCAATGATATTCATCCATTTTGGAAGCAATTAAATTTCACTCCAAGCGCGCACCCCCGTAGTCGATGGTCCGTCGTTCATGGAGTCGGAATTGTGTTCAAGAATAACCGAGCGTTATGCTACAACAAATGGCGCCAAGAAGCAAATATTGATGCATGATTTGGAGCAAGCTCTTCACCCTCGTTTAAGGGAGGTTGATGAACCTATTAAGCAAAAGGGGGCGAGTAGGCCAAACACCGAAGTGTCGAGGACCATTGAAAAAAAAAATTAAAGGAGCATTTGTCTAATAAAGAATATTGTGTAGGCATGAGCGTTCGGAAGCCGAATTTGAAGATGAGCCGCAACCCAAGAAAAGAGGTCGTCCAAGAAAAGATCAAAATGGACCAACCTCTCAACAAGTGAGTCCAAAGGTCTCTACGAAGCCTTCTCAAGTAAGTCAAGCCGCGGCGGTGGAAGAAGTTGTGTTAGTGGAGACCCAAACTATCTCCGTAGTTATTAATCAAATGAGCGACTCGCAACAAACACAATCAACGGAAATGGTGACTATAAGAGAGAAGTATGGTAATCTTCGTTGTCCTAGGGATTTTCATGGAAGACCAACACGATCAAGGTATACGATTATAGAAGAGTATATGAAACAACTCCCTCCACTCATTGTTCCATTTGTTTTGTCCACCGACGAGGTTGATGGGGATGGGAATTGTGGGTTTCACGTCGCTACGGAACAAATTGGTTACTTTGGAGAGGCGGTGAACGAAGATGTCACCCAATGGCAAAATTTAAGAACTAAGATGGCGGTACAACTAATAAAGGACTAGGATTTCTATATGGAGATGATGAAGCAAGGAGATAGGCGCGACAAAGAACTAGAGTTCAAAGACTTAGTTACGCGTGTAAAGTGCCGAAAGGGATTGAAGACAATCGGATCCAAGTATTGGATGACAATGCCTAAATGTGGATATCTCTTAGCGGACGCTTTGAATTGCGTGGTACATTTCTTTGTTCCTAGGTATGGACATTCTTTTACGTTTACACATACAAGGATGGTTTGCGATGAATCGGTTAAAGATAGAAGAATTGTTATGGAATTTGTGAATGAGATACATTTTATCGGTTTAAGAGTAAAGAGGGATTGCCCATTACCTCCGTTGGGTGGTTGGAGTGATTACTTCCCAACGAATCATTGTAATGATTGGTTGAAACAATATGAGACCAACATGTTGGATTGGGATCGCGTCATGAAGGAGGATTTCCCGGAAGGCCTACTGGAATTGGTTCCCTCGGATGATGAAGATGAATGATCGTTATGTTTGAAAGATGTATTTTGGAAAGCCCTATTTGTACATGTTTTTTTTGGAATTTTGTGGAAAATACTGTGAAGTATAAAGCTATAATCGGTAGTTATATTTTTAATATATCAACCGATTATACAAGCTTTTGTAAATAGACTCAATCAATATTATAATCGGTTATTAACTTTTTGAATTTATCTTCCGATTGTAAGGCTGACAAAACAACTGAAAAAAATTCCCAGAATAGGTAGATTACATATTACATAAACATCCGATTGTCACCAAACTCTGACAAAAAAAAAAATGAAAATTTTTCCCAGAATCGGTAGACAACATATTGCATAAACTTCCGATTGTCACCAAAGTCTGACAAAAAGCTGAAAATCTTCCCATAATCGGTAGACAATATAAAATAATAACTTCCGATTGTAACCATCAATCAACATTTATATTGTTGCGACGGACTTCAGGAATTCATAACTTCCATCATAAGTGAATTCTTCACCCTTTTCCACTAAGTACTGTCTTTTTGCGAGTGTCTCCTACATAAACAAACATAAAATAATGTCAACTTCGTTTTAGTAAGAAATATTAGACACCCGGTGTTATTTAAAAATAATAACCGAGCGTTATACTTACAAATTGTTGGATCAACAAGCTTAAGTGGCTAGTGTTAAACATCCTCTTTTGTATCGTTATGTAATCATTTACCCCTTTTTGGACAAGTCGGAAACGATCATGGACTTGTTGGAGTGATCTTTGCTTTGGATTTCCATACTCTCGCACAAATTGGCTATATACCCTCGCCCAAAAGACTTCGGGTGTTAACCTTCCTGCTATGACATCTTCACGTCTTGTTTCACGATACCATGTTTTCACAATGACCAAATCTTCAGCTGCGTCAAACGTTGCCATGCTTGTAGGTTGAGATATAAAATGAATTCACAAGAGTAGACGATGGAAAATCTATTTGTAGAATACACGATGCTATATATGTGTTGTTTGGTGCATAAATAAGAAGATTTTACCCTCCTTATATAGATGAGAGTCCCAATGTCTCTTTTTTTTTTGAAAATATGGCCGTTGATGCGTACTTTTACAAGACTGTATTGAAATTACGTACAATTATTATACACAATCGGTAGGGAATTGTTGAACAAAGCACCCGATTATGTGTACTCGGTAAATATTTATTGTTATATACTTCCGATTATAGGATGTTTTGTCAACAGAATTCTCAGTTTCATTAGAGTAGTATAATTGGAGGTTTATCAATATGTATTATCAACCGATTGTGTGTGGTTTTCGAGGCACGTCTAGTTTCTTTTGAACGAACTAGCAGTTGGAGTATAATCGGTAGTTAGATAAAGAATTAAAACTTCCGATTTTCATAAATATTTTGAAATTCATAACAATATCACCTACACATCATCATAATTTTACATTGAACTCCCGCAATTCTATTACAAGGTATTGTGATTAGCGTCGTGGACGTGTTGGACGAGTCCTAAACGGATTAAATCTTTCCATCGCCCTAAGGATTCTAAAATGAGCTTCATAACGGAAGCTTGATCTTTTCCATCTCCGCCATTCCCCGAGAGATCGTTCTATAACCTCATCATTGGTTTCACCCCTCAATCGATATTGATTCACAATATAAGTTAAATGGACAAATTCTTCGACGTGTTCATTTATTGAACCAACTCGGCGAGAAAAGATCAGCGGAGTGACGGTTGTTTGGGTTACCGGTGTCACAAGAGAATTTTTCGTGAATTTTCCCCAAATAACTCATACTCATTATGCCTCCTTGCCTACATTCTTCTCCTCGTCTCAGATAGAATTGAACATAGCGCCTACATAAAGATAAATCTTCTTCGATCGTGAACTCCGTAGGATTAATGAATGGTTGGGCCATTATGTTGAAGATAATGTTGGAGAGAGTTTAAAGGTATTTGTGTTCCATACAGAGTAAAAGGATACAATCCTTATATAGAGTTTACATTTCCAACGGCTCTATTTTGTTGGGGCAACTGTATAATCGATAGTCAAATGAAGTATTTTTACTTCCGATTATACAGTTGCCCCAAATTTTGTTTTTGCAGAAATCTCAATTTTTTCGAATTTTGGAACTATATTAATCGGTAGTTAATAAGACTTCCGATTATACAGTTGCCCCAAATTTTCTTTTTGCAGAAATGTCATTTTTTGCGAATTTGGGAATTATAATAATCGGTAGTTAATATGACTTCCGATTATAAAGTTGCCCCAAATTTCTTCCTTGACGAAATCACCAATTTTGGGAATTTAGGAGCTACTATAATCGGTAGTCTAGGGAGGTTTTTGTTCCTTCCGATTGTTATAGAAGCAAGATACGAGTTTGGCACAAAATCGATATTAATCGGTAGCATAATATCGTTACTAAGCTTCCGATTGCTTTAAAATAATCGGGCACAAAATAGCTTCCGATTATGTAAGGGCATTAACGTATTCTCCGAGATTTTGGACATCCCTTAACGGTGTATATGGGTTGGGAAAAAAAGTCGCCCCTAATTTTTTCGGGGTCGCCCCTAAAAATTCAAGGATTTTAAGGCATCATCAGGACTATCCATTCAATCCAAGGATGGAAAAGCTCGGTGGACCAGATTGGCACACGTATAGTTTTTGACTTTTCACATTCCTTGCAACTGGTGATATGTTTTCATGGTAACTCTACCCATAGCCGTTGCTCTTGATAAGAACCAAGAACCTACCCCACTTCATCCAAATAACTAACTACTTCCTCTTTGGTAGGAGACAATTTATAAAACTGGGTGCATGCTTAATTGAAAGTTAACGACACATATCATAATAAATATTAATAAAATTGGTGCCAATAAACTTACTCGATAATAAATTAAGGACTTGGTCTTCCAAACCAAACTGACTAAAAAGATCATTCGATTCACCAGGGAAGGGCATCAACTAAAAGGGTCTGCTTTAAAAAAAAAAAAAAAAAAAAAAAAAAAACTAAGAGCGTCTTTGTCTCCCCCATAAAACTGGGTGCATATTAAATTGAAAGTAAACCACATACAATAATTAATAACTGGGAGTTTAAATATAAGTCAATAACTAGTAGTTCAAGCATAAATTAATACAAAGTAGGATTTTGAACATAAATTAAATGCAAACTAGAAGTTCAAAGATAACTAATGCAAATCAGGAGTTCAAAGATAAATTGATAATTAAAATTAGCCTAAATAAACAACTACATGATGATGAAAGGAGTCCGTCCTCCAAACTGATTAACAAGATTCTTCAATTCAACAGGGAAGGCATTAGGTAGAAGCTTCTTTTTCTCCCCAGCACAGGACACCATCTTAGCCATGTAATCAGCAGGTCTATTCCAACCTTTCCTAAAAGCATTTACCATAGCACCTCGACGGCTATACTTTCTTCCTTCATCAATTATTTTACTCATGATTTCAACGACATGAGGAAGTGAGTCTTCCTCCCTCAACGACTCCGACAGACAAGCAACGCAAAATTTATTAGATTCTTCACGGAGGTGGGGGTGTCGTCGACAACCAACTTCACGACTACTGATAAAACACTCTTGAACTACCATACTTACTCTGTCTTAATTGCATACACAGTAAACCCACTTAATGTCAGGAAACCCACGAACAAGATATAAACCCTCCAGAAGACCTTCTAGATTATGATAAAATGCTGAAAATTTATGATTGGAACTTCCCCCAACAGCTGCAGGAGGGCCAGTATTCAATATACCAGAGTCACCAGACCATAACATAGCCCCATACCCTCCAGTTTTAACTTTGAATTTTTTCCTGTGATATCCATCAAAGGTTATTGAATACACATCTTTTGCATCTTGTGAACACTCCCATTCTTCCTTCATGTCTTCACATATCGATTCATACCAAAGTCGTTCCTCTGCAGTAATTTCTGGTGAAGTAGTTATAGGTGCAGCTATGGTCTTAGCATCATCATCAGTATCTTCAGATTCCTCATCTTTATTCCATCTATCAACTTCCTTAACATACCCATCCTTATCTTTTTTAAATTCAACTGGCTCAAGAGTTTGCTAATACCTAGGTTGCTCAAGGAAGAGAGTTGAGAAACCAGAACACAAACCATGAGCACAGCTAGAATCACCAAGACGTTCAACTTGAGTATAACCACTGCTGCTACCACCTTGCATACTGCCACTTCCCTCCGTCTCATCAGTGTCACTGACAAAAAAATAAATAAATAGACGCATGCAATATATCAGAAACTGTGAAATAAGAGATAATTGTTTAAGTATATACTCAATCTCTTGTATAATCATTTTTGAGAGTTAGATCATCACCGAATAACTTGTACAGTAACACTTTCTTTTTTTGATGGCATGGTCTGGCAACGAGGACATTGTTTTAAACTATGGGGATAACGATGAGCACAACAAGTACACCTACAAAAAAAAAAAGGCAGAATATATAGTACATCACTAATTGAGATGAAGAAAATTGTCTAACAATTTGAAATAAAGAATTTAAGAGGCTAAATATCCAATCGTTACTTTAGAAGAGGCCGACAACGGCGAGCAACTTCAAGCCAACTATCACGTTTCTCCATGTGACTGAAAAAAAAAGTAAGCAAAATGTCACTAAACATCCGATCTATGTTCCGAAAGGCGTCCTAGGTGCCTAGGCAATAAAGCGCCCTAGGCGCCAGGATATGCACAATTATTGTTTTTGTTTTCTTTTTAATTTTTCCACGGACGCCTAAGGCCTAGGGCGCCTTGCCTGGCGCCTAACACAGTATGGCATCCGATCATTACATAATTTAAACAAAGTGAATATTACTGGTAAAAAGATGGGTGATCTGACAGTTTACAACTATTTACATGAATAATACTCGGTTGAATATTTGATCAATATTCAAATTGGGTATAGATTAAAGGATTATAAACAGATATAGGCATGATTTTCAACCCGATAGACAATCATAGGCCTGTTTTTTTCAAATTTGCAAATCTAGGCCTCCATCCATGTTTCCATCCAAATCCGTTACTTTTGTCAATTTCTCAGTCAACATGGTCAATTTCTCAGCAGATGAGATGAGTTAATGACGAGCAATTACCCATTTGCCCTCTATACACGTGTAATCATCTAGGTGATTGATCGGATTCTAGTATTAATCCTAGAAAAATCAACGGGTTAGATTAAATACTCCTCCCTTTTATGTTTTCTTTTCACCATGCAGCCCCTCTTCTGTTGATGTATCAGCCATCGCAGCCATCGATTTGAGAAGTGGCGGAGAAGAATTTGAAGAAAATGGTGAACTGAGGGTATTTGCCGATCGATTAAGACATGAATCTGAGGTCAAGAAGAAACTAAAGCTTGGTGATATCGAATTGTTAACAGTCTAGGGTTTGTACTGGTGCTGTGAAGATTATGGAATTGATCTTGTGCTGTCCGATTCAAGGGTTTTAATGAGATCTGAAGCTAGAAGAGAAAGGTCTTGTGTGTTGAATTCATGGGTTTTGGCTTAATTCAAACTCTCAATTGAAGGAAGAATCTGAAGGTTAGGGTTTGTGTGGTATCTGAAGGTTAGGTTTGAATCTCTTATGAATTTGAAGCTCAACATATGAATGGATGGGTCTGTAAAAGAGTTGATTTGGGGTTTTGATAATTTATGAAGCTAAGGACATGGATGAACGAGATTGAGCTGTTGCTGCTGTGGGTTGTGGTGAATTTATAAGTTAGAGCACGGATCTGTGTCGGAAGTGGAAAATATGGGTCATATTGATGTTGGATATCCTGCTGAGAAGATTGTAGCAGTGATTCTGGGTATTAACAAAATGAGGATTGGGGTTTGAGTTGTTCTGAGATGAATTGGGGCTTGTTGAAGTCTTATCTGTTGCTAACAATTGAAGATGATAGATGCCGATTAGTTGCTTGTATTGCAGAGAAAGAGGGGTTTTTGTTGCTTGTATTGCAGAGAAGAAGGTGTTGGTGGTAACTCTGTGGTGGTTGTTTCTGAGATTGGAATGGAGGAGTGAACTGTTTAGATGTATGCTTAGGATTTGAAGCTGAAGTTGTTTTGGTGCTAATTGATTCAAGTGAACAAGAAAATATGGTGTTGTGTTGTGTTTTGTTGGTTCCTATAAATGGGTAGTTGTTGGTATGATAGCTGAGATGAGAAGAAGACAAAGTGGATGCTTGCTGCTGAGATATAACAAATTTAGAAAATGGTGTTGGTGGTGATTGCAGGGAAGCAATGAACTGGTGCAACTACAGATGGTACTGGTGGTATGGAGATAAAAGTGGAAATGGTGTTGATGGGATTCAACTGAAATGGTTGTAATGTGGTGGTGCTATAGATTGAAGTTCTTCATAGTGTTGTTGCATAAGTAGATGAATGCCTGAGCAAGCAACTTGTTAATTTTTTTAAATTTCTTTTTTGTCTTAGGCAAGCAACAAGTATGGAAGCTCCGCTTGGACTAAAGACTAGTTCTCCGTCATGTTACAGGTGAACGCAGAAGAGCAAGATGCAAGCATTATGACAGAGAAGTAAATGCTGCGTGGATAGAGTTCTTAGCAGTTTGGGAAGCTGACAATTATCTGGTTAGTAAGTGGTTATTGTCTCAGCCTTAAACAACAATTTCAGACTTGTCGCATGGAAGAACAATAGCAGAATTTTAGACATCATCAGTTTGTTTTTTGATCCATGGGGAATCTGCTTTTCAGACAGTCCAATCATGTATAGTTTATAGCTTCATTTCAGGCAAGCTCTTTTGCAGGCCACATTTGTAATGATGCATATCTTTGTTAAGATAATGCCTGATCTAATAATCAATATCTTTGTGACATTTGCAAGCTCCACTTTTAGATTTCTTGTTAAATTCCTTTAAGCTTTTGGGAGACAATACACATCTGTGTTTCTGTTTTGCTAGAATAAGGTCTCACTTGATGCAGCAAATCGAGTCGGTGTTCTGCAGTGGAAGTGATGGGACCTAATTCGGGAGTGACATGTGTCAAATTATGGTGACGTGGCCAGATTGATGACGTGTACAAGTACACGTCATTACCCAGTCAGAACTGAGTAATTGTACATAATCGGCGAGTTAAAGTGCAATTCGGCGAGTTCAGTGATTCAAAGGGATTAATTGTATTTTTAACCTACAGTAACGGTGCCAAAAAGGTGGATAACCACCGTTGGCCGTTTTTCAATAAAACGGTCAAAATCGGCCTAGATTTGTAATTTTCAAAAAACGGGCCTATGGTTGTCACCCTGAAAAAAACATGCCTATATGTTTTTCACCCTAGATTAAATATATGTTTTGGTTAAATGTAACCCGGAAAAGATAAGGAAAAAGAAAGACACAAGTTAGTTATGGATATTTCAGTTTGGATTTGAATAGACATGTCCAACAGGAATGGGTACATTGGTGTCTAACTGCCTAAAAGACATGTCCATACAGTAACTGGCTATATCCATTGGCGCCTTCTCGAATAGGTTTCAAGAGACGTGTCTGTATCTCTTTATTATCTATACCTATAAAAGGGGTTCAAGTAATAC
Organism: Papaver armeniacum; assembly: GCA_023531295.1. NCBI lineage: Eukaryota > Viridiplantae > Streptophyta > Magnoliopsida > Ranunculales > Papaveraceae > Papaver > Papaver armeniacum. The sequence goes on along the minus strand of JAJJWW010008975.1, from coordinate 277,635 downwards.
TTGAAAAAGTACGGAAAAAATCTCTTCTCCCTGTTTCTTAAATGAGTAGTAATACCAAACAGATTTCAGGGGTGATTCGTCGATTGTTGTTGATCGCCCAAAGGCTGATTGTATCCTGGGAAACAGTTTGCACTCGATCCTGCAACAAACTCTTAGTGAGTGGGAGCAAATAACGTTTTAAGGAAAGCGATTACGCGACTTCAAGCCATCCATGTTGTGATTCCATACCCTAAATTTCCAACATACTCCCTACTTGAAAGAAAAAATAAACAGATATGACGTCACCTTGGTCCGAACTGAATTTCTATGTTAAGATGATACTATCGGTATCAGACAATAAGAAGATGCAAGGCCTCTCTATTTGTAACACTATTTATTATAGAAAACCTAATTATAGTTATAACATAATAGAATTCCAGACCAAAGCACACTAGCGTTTTCTTGTTTTACCCCAAACATCCCGTTTTTCAGCAGCGTAAAACATCAAAAAACATGCATGCAGTAGATTTTAAAAGTACAAGGAAATAGGATTCAGAAGAAGCGAACCTTTGTCGGGATCGGAGGTCTGGAGTTACCAGAGAAGAGACATCTAGAGAAGCTGCTCAAGGTAAAGTACGTACAAAAGATTTTTGTTATTGGGAAGCCGGTTTGTTAAGGGGGAAAGCTAAAAAAATTTGACCACGGTATATTTATTTTGACTTTGAGTCAATAAAGGGGAAGAACGAAAAATCGTCTTTCCCCGTAACAAAATGCTAATATATACTATTATGTCCCAACTTAACCTAATAGCTATAATCATGATTAACCCTAATTCATTCCCGTAAATAAAATCACAGGAAGCAGCAAGAATAATGATAATGTCGATTGGGATGATTACACTTGAAGCAATTTTACATCAATCACGGGAGACGATAAACTACTTTTGTTGTCGGATACATCTATACGAGAAAAAATGGTATAGTAGTTCTTCTAGTGCGAAACTATTTCAAGAAGAATATCTATAACAAGAAGAACAGGAACATGAACATGAAGAAGAAGAACCTGCACATGAAGACGAACATGAACGGGAAGAACAAGTACAAGAATATTAACCTAATCCAAGGATTCATTTTTGACATCTATAAAATCTTGCCATATATGTACGAGGAAAATATTCTGAGCTCAAATTCATTATCTATATTAGTATTTAATCAAGTTTACACTCCGTCTTGTTTTAATCAAGTTTTTCATTGATTTTTCTGGAACACTCCTGTGCGTCATTTTCCAAGCTCCAAGTGTTGCACCATTGATACTAGAGAACTGTGGCCTATACACGGGAAGATCAGAAAAATGTATACGAGATACATACCCTCCATGCTCCATGATGAAAGTTCATGTATGGTGTTATGTTGTATACACGCCTTTTTAGATGCTCCTTTCTATCCTAGAATGAATAAGGTACGAGAAACGATGTAGCAATCACAATTTGACAGCTACCCAAACAGGAAAAATATCATAACGCTGATCAAAAATGTGATTCAGTAATGAACTTAAGTTGAATTTTAAGTCGTGGGTATAGACTAATTGTAAAAAAAAAAAATCTTATGAAGGGAGGGCGATGATGGCAAGAATCCGATGTGATCTTGAGAAGAGGGTAATTTTGTCATATATATACGTAGCTCTAAAACATTAGCTTTCCCCTTAAAAGTCTCCCCCTAAACAAATCGGCTTTCCCTATAACAAAAATCGTACAAAAAGCCTCCTTTCTTTCTCTTATATTTAAGGAAAACCTCTAATATTCCTAAAATAGTCTTTTAGAGTTGCCTCTCTATAAACTAATCATATTGGTTCTGCAAGACAGCAAGAGTAACGTTTAACTTCTCATGAAATGGGAAAAGGGAAGAAGACGACACAAAGTAGAGAGAAGAAGAAGGGAGAAATTCTATTCATCATTATATGTTTACAAAGGTTGGGACTCTATTTGTAGAGTTTACATACTTGGTGCCCAAGTAATGGGGTCCCACTAAAGTGGGCATCTACCTAATAAACTTCCGTTTATAACACTCCCCCTAGATGACCACTGTATCTAAGCTAATTTCCTCATTAAAACCTTATCAGGAAAATCCGAAGGGACAAAACCTGACTGAAGGGAAAAGAGTACAATTATGAGAAAACTTAGAACTGAGTTGGACATGCATTTGTTGCCTCGTTAAAACCTTGACAAGGAAAACCAAGTGGGACAAAACCTTGACGAAGGAAAAAGAGCACAACGTGATAGTCCAGTAAAATACCTTTTACTGTGATGCTCCCCTTGATAAGTACTTCAGTTAAATCTTGGCTTGCAAATCTTCGAGTCGACACTTCCCAATTTCGATAAACGAATTTGTTGAATGTTGGAGATAGCAGTGCTGTCATGAGAAATTTGCTAGTTGATGAAGTCTTCTTTTGTGTTAGTCTTCTAATAGTAGTGTTCTCGAATCTTCATGTTTCTTTTAATACATTAAGTACTTGTGTCTTGGATTGCTAATTTCCAGGAGATGATTTGCAGTAGTAGTTGATGTAATTTCTTCAACAAAGTGCCAAGATATGAATACCTTATCATACGTGAATATAAATCGGATTTGTAAGAAGGAAATCCAAATTCTTAGGAGATGATTAAGTTTACTTGGTTTAATCAAATGTGGGCATCCACTAAACAACCAAAATTGATACAACTCCCCCCCTTGGATGACCATTATGTTGAATTAAATTGCCTCACAAAAACCCTTCCAGTAAAAACCCAATGGAATAAATATCTGGATGAAGGAAAAAAGAGAACAATATCAACATTTTGATTGAAAATTCATCGTCTGCGAGATGTTGCCTCGTTAAAACCTTGTCAGGAAAACCACATGGGACAAAACCTGAAACGAATGGAAAAGAGTACAAATTTTGACGATTTATGGATGCTAATACAACTACATGAGTTTTACATAAACAAGCATCAATATAATAACTCTAGTCTATATCAAACACGAATTTAAGCTAGCATAATTCTAACTGCAGATTTAAGAAAGAAGAAAAATAGAATTTATGCTGCTAAACGTGGATTTTGGTGTTTTTAAGGACTCCTCAAGAGACCTATAAAGCTGATGTTATCAACTAATTAATCCGGATTTATTTTTTGGTCTTGTTCCAAATTTCTAAAAACACATAAAGGATTGTTCAACCTGACATAATCGAGTCAGGTGGCTGCCAGAATATAATTTGAATCCTACAAGGATTACAAATACGAATATGGTCTCTGGATACATACGAGTCATGTAGCCTAAAAAAAATGCTACATGCTTGGTAGATGTGATTGGATTTGCCTTTTCAAATGGCATAAACTTATTGGAAAGCTAAATGAGATTTTTTTTTTCACGCCTATTTAATGACAGCCTTTTTCGATTTGATCATGATGGGAGAGAAGTGATATAACCTTTAAGTTAATTAATGCCAACCTTTAATAGCATAGAGTCTTCCCCTGATTCTGGCGGAAATTGTCATCTCATATACGAAAAAAAAAAATCGTAGAGTATTATCCGATTAATTCAAGGACATATACTCATTATATTTTTTGGATTTTAACAATACCAGTTGGACTGTAGATAATGACTTCAAAATCCATATGATATTGTCCTAAAAATAAAATTAAAATCGTAGTCTTTTTGATATACAAATTTAACTGAACCATGGGTTTTATTGGATATAACAAAAAGAATATAAAATATGCAACCAAATCTCCAATGACATATAAGGCCGATGAGATATCCATTCACCTAAGAATAGAACTATGAACACTTTATTTGATCAAAATAGATTAATTTTAAGATCGATATAGTCATTACAAAGACTAATGAGATAGGCTAACAAACCGGGTGCGCACCCTTTGATCTTTAGTGTCCAATTCCAATTACAAGTGGAATTATTTTAAAATTTTGGAGATTTACCATGAGAGAAAAAAATGCTCAATATCACTTAAGAATACAACAATTCCTCTAGGTGTTTGCAATTGTGAATATCATAATAACGATACTTTATATATCCCTTTAGGACCGATAGGGAAAAACCAAATCAGTTGGCTTATATGATTCTTTTTAAGAAAATAAAGAGATCATTTTCGTTATTAAGGAATCCATGGTTTTCCCGTAAGAAATGGAAATCAATGGTTTATTAGTAGAAAAACAAAACCATAATCGGTAAAGGTTTGTTTAAACGATTGTCGTCAAACTACGAGAGAAAAAAATAGTGGCTAAATTTCTTAGAATGCCAATTTTAACATCTCCTTCCTCAGAATTGATGGAGAAAACCAATACCGGTTGGTATATACGATACACCAAAATTGCATCGACAAAGAGGAAAAAAAAATGTCGACTTAGTCATCATATAAGGAAAATCCACTTTGTGGTTAAACGAATGGTTTCTTGTAAAGGGATAGAAACCAGATAAAAAAAATCATATGATCTTCATCAAATAGACGAAGATACCTAAATTAATTGGCCGTACGTAGGTTTTTCAACCATGCATATGATTAACTACCGTAAAGGTAGCTAATTGCGATGACACCAATTTTTGATGATTATAGTTTCATTAAAGGGATAGAAACCATAAACCATCTTTTGATGGTGTTGATGGTGGGTTTTCATTTGAGGTTAAAATTGTAAAAACCAGAAAAAATTATGCACTGACATCTTGTAAAAGATAAAGCCATTAATAAGTGTTGGATACTCCTCACTTAATTGACCAAGAATGGAGCATGTAGCAACAATCCCATTCTCATGAATACATGAAATTCCTCCAGGTTGGAGCATGTGGCAACAATCCCATCCTCGTGAATTTCTAATCAGCCTTGTATTTCCAGTACTCATTATCAGTGTGGCATGACGACTGAGTGTTACTCTTACAGAGTAACACGAACCTCCAAGCACTATAATGAAATACCCGTACAGGCTGACTCTCGGTGTGTTATACTAGCCCCTCTCGATTGAGCATCCGGATTGACTGTATCAGTCCGGATATGATCGCAGTCATCCAACTCCATAAGCATGATTGGATGACCTGCATCAATTCCATCACCCCCAAGGTGTATGGAATATCCACCGCCGAACCAATGCGGAACCCGCACGGCCTCGGCCATTGGCCTACTTGCCAAAAAACGTTCATACCAAGCATTATGGACTTTAAAACCCTAAATTAGGGTTTGCGGCATATTACATGTGTCGCAAAATAGTCTCAACCATCCATCTTCGTAGGTATAGATGGAGGGTGTAGATGTAGATTCAAAGGGCCCAGAGCATGTCAACACGATCACCGCGGGCCCGCCTACACACTTGACCAATCGGTCAAGACCAACCATGTTTGGTCGTGATAAAATCGTCGCCCAAACAAGAGATGACGCACGGATGGAGGGTGTAGATGTAGATTCAAAGGGCCCAGAGCATGTCAACACGATCACCGCGGGCCCGCCTACACACTTGACCAATCGGTCAAGACCAACCATGTTTGGTCGTGACAAAATCGTCTCCCAAACAAGAGATGACGCGCGGCTTCGAAACCCAAAATTAGGGTTTTGAGCATCACGAGCGTCCATCTTCTCCTAAGATGAATGGAGGGTCCAGGATTAGATTAAGCAGGTCCTGGCCATACCAAAGATGACCACCGTGGACCCATCTATTCCCTAACCCGATCGGCCAAGGCATATCATGCCCGGCTAATCCAAAATGCACGCTCAAACTAGCGTGGTCACACCTCCCAAACCGCAAACTGATCTCGACCACTCAACTTCGCCGGACGATTTGGATGGCTCAGATCACGTTTTCATGTGATATTCAGGTATAGGCGTAAACACAAGCCTATCACCCTCACACCAGGCCAATCGACCAAGACCGACCAAGATTGGTCGTCTTGGAACGTGCGCCTGAAGAGGGCGTGACGTGCGGCCCTTGCGGCACTAGTTTTTTGTCGCAAATCGATCTCAACCACTCGATTTCACCGAAAGAATTGAGTGACCCAGATCATACTTTCATGAGGTAATGGGGTATAGGCGCCTACACCATCATGCCATCTACACGGATGTATGGTCGGTTAGGCCAAAGTTGTATCCCATGCTTGGTTTCGACCAAGTCAAGAGTGATGCTGCGCACCTCTTCAAAACCTTGATTTCATCAACGGTCGCAGATGAGTGTCTCAAATATCATCTCATCCGTCCAACTTCACCAGCTTGGTTATACAGCCCTGGCCGGGAGTTAATTGGTTAGTAAAGTGTCATTACCCATCACTTTGCCACACCATGATGCAAGCATCGATAAAATACACACGATACTTCACAAGTATCGACTTCCCGAATAACGCATTATTCAATTCAAAGATTACATGCTTATCTTTCGTGGATCCACGATCCACACATTCCAGACATCAATCATGTCACAAACTGGGGGATACATACTGGGGTATTGGTCCAGCGGTTTACAAATATGCAGCGTGCAACACGCCATCACAAGAACGTGTTAGGAAGTTATGGACGGTTAGAGATGAACAGAGAAGTGGGCAAGGCTGGTTGTGTATCACCAACGCACAACTCCATTACTCCATCACTCCACTTCCTCCACTTCCCACGAGAGATGTGAATAAGACTCAATGACTTGTATAAATAGGTTCTCCGCCCTATTTCCAAAGAACATAGAAAAACAACAAGAAAACACCCGAGCCTCGCTTTACATCAATCGTAAGCTTGTTCACTTTCCCTGTTACAAGTCATAAGCAAGTCTACACCTTCACAATCTCAACACCTTCTTCGCTTCCTCCCTAATATCAACCCCATCTCCTTCACTTTGTGACCGAAACAAGTCCGGAACGTCCATTTCTTGGTTTAGGCCGGACTTGCACGCATTGATCTCTCGAATCTACAAGCACTCACCGCGCAAAGGCATTTGTTTAAGGTTTAAATTCATTCCTCATCCACACCACAAATTACCAAATTCTCAGAGTAGTTTTCACCCATAAACAATTGGCGACCACAAAGGGGAGGTTGATCTCTCGGTTGCACAAAATTGAATTCTCAATTTTTCGGTTTCCATATCGCAATGTATCCGAAACCCTGTGTGGTTCAGATATCATGGGAAGTGTAGCTAGAATGCCGGAGGATATCTTGGCAAATCAAGTCGGTATCACTGTATGCGTAGCGAGACATTTCGCCTTTTGAATGATATAGCAAAGACAATTACAAGAAGGTTCGGCAGGCATCTACTCAAACAGTGCAAGAAACGCTGGATCCTTAGTTAGGAGTCACACCTTTACCAGTGGAGATACAGAAAGAATGCGTAATCACAGGGGACTCAGGAGAGAAGAACAACATGATCCGGCCGACAACAAAGACTCGAGGCAACTCCACAGAGAAAAAGACTTGTCCTGGGTACCACAACGTCTACCGGATAAAGAAATGGAGCCTGCGCAGCTTACGAATCCTCGCTAGAAGATTTATATCTCAAGACCCTTGTCGAAGCCCTAAGACTGTTCAATCCGCATCGACCTTTCAACCAAGTGAAGAAATGCTTGAGGTAGGAGAGATCAATCAAGGAACACGTGAGTACAGAGGATGGGAACGTTCAATTCGATCACTCAGCAGTGATATTACAACACCTCCCATCACTGAGCCGAGCAGCACCGCAAATACCGGCATCTAATCGTGTAACACCTCCGGTAGTCACTGCAACAACTCCCACTCCTTCATCAGACGAGGAGCCGGAGGGACGAGAGGAGGACCATCCCCCATTACCATTGCAGACTTGATGGAGAAGCGTGAAGTTCTCGCTAAGACTCAAACGGATATGGCCGCAACTCAGAAAGAGGTACTCACTTTTCTTAAGACATTAACTGATCGATTTCCACAAGACCCGCAAAAGCCCCAGGAGCCAACAAGGAATGCATTCAACGCACCGGAAAAGGTACTTCAACGGCGCGGACCTACATGGACCTGATCAAAGAAGCGACATCAGATATGAGCGGTCATGTCATGGAGACTCCTATACTGGGGCTGCTCACAATCGTAGTAGCAGATTTCCCACACTACACCTTACTCATATGTTAAGAACGATTTTTTACTTTGTTAAAGAGTTCTAATTAACCCATTGAAAGATGTAAGATCAAGAATATTTATTGATTGAATCCATGAATCGCTTACACAAAGGAAATAGAATTACACTTAGAAATTAATACACTCTTAAACTTTCTCTCTAATGACTTGTATTCCAACAATTCCAAAGATCTTCCTTTTTCACAAGATTCACTTTCAGCCTCTTTATATAGGTAATACATAGTGGTAGATTCTCGACTAAGCTATCCTTTATTTCGGGAATGTCAATGAGTAGTCATGAGATCAACTCGCCTAGCATTAGACATCATCCTCGCGACAATTCTTAGCTTTTCGCCAGATCTCATGTCTTCCAATTGTTTTGCTTGTCGTTTATTCATTGCGTCGTTTATTTTTAGCTCGCGACTCCTTCGCGACACTGTGGCTTACTAATCCCGCGAGTCTTGTCTCTGTGCGATATTATGATCCTACATCTTGCGACACCGAGGGTCATAATATCGCAAATGCACAAGACTCGCGGATTAGTAAACGACTTTCTTCTTTTCCTCCGTGTCGCGAAGGAGTCGCAGGAGCTAAAAATAAACGACGCAATGAATAAACGACAAGCAAAACAATTGAAGACATGAGATCTGGCGAAGGCTAAGAAGTGTCGCGAGAACGAATGTCTCGTGCATCTCGCGACACTTCGCGGGACATTCCCGAAAATAAAGGATAGCTTAGCTGCCTACCACTATGTATTACCCTATATAAAGGGTCGAGTGAATCTGCGTGGAAAAGGGGAAGATCTTTTTGGAATTGTTGGGCAAGTCATTAGGAGAGAGAAAGTTTAAGAGTGTATTAATTTCTAAGTGTAATTCTATTTCCTTGTGTAAAATGGGCTTCATGGATTCAATCAATAAATATTCTTGATCTTACATCTTTCAATGGGTTAATTAAGTAAAATCGAGTAAGGGGTGTAGTGTGGGAAATCCTGCTACTACAACAACGATCCTCCTCAAGTCAATAGTTTTACTATGAACCAGAGGCCGGTGGATCGGGAAGCGTTTTCTCTAGTGGAAAGTTTATACGAGCTTTCATACCTCTCGAAGAATCAAACGCAGACATTTTGCCGCAATCAACCGTCTCTTCAGAGGAAGGTCACAACCGTGCCCTACATGTCACCGCACACATCAAGGATTCGATTTCAAACGGCCCTTATCGACACAGAGCGTCTTCGAATGTGATTAATCTCAAAACTCTCGTGACATCCAAGGTTCTCCAAGACAAGGTCGTTTTAAGCCTACCACAATACCAGAATGACGGATTTCGAGGGAAACCAAACCAAAGACATACTGGAGAAGCTCCGCTAAAGAATCGTACAAGTTCGTTGCATCCTACTCCCCACGTGGGCGTCAATTCAGGAAGAAGATCGGCTTGCATCATTGAGGGCTAGTACCCACGATGCATCTTTTCTGACGAAGCATTCTTCTCCATCCTGTGAAGCCACGACCCACGTTCACACGAAGAGGGAGCGAGCTTTATGGCGAGTCGTGACCGAAATGGAAAACGGTATACCGACACTCTTCCAAGCCATTATCAATTAGCAAGGGGAGACCACACCCGGTCTCTCCACCTAATGGAATGCTACAACGGCAACGAACCACGAGAGCAAGTACTAGATGCTCCACAACAAACAGCAAGAGGGCACCAACTCCACAACCGATGAGATTGAAATCGTTGGGGAATCTCCTAGCCTATCTCCATCACCAACCTCGAGTAGGGATAAACGCACGAAGCTCGTGGAACTTCTCAAAGAGTACCAAGACATATTCGCTTGGAGATACGAAGAAATACCGGATTTAGATGAAAATTGGTCACCCATCATCTACATGTCATACCTGGATCCAAGTCGGTTAAACAACTTGTAGTTCGGGATCGTGCTGCATAGACTTCGAGAGACTTGAACAGTGCTGCTCCAAAACGATCCTCCTTTACCTAACATCGACATGTTAGTAGATTCAACCAAATGGGACACGACATGTTCTCCTCCATGGATGGATGTAGCGGCTACAACTGGATGGGGATGCACGAGCATGATGCAAGTAAGATAGCTTTTCGAACTCCTCTCGGAAAATTTTATTATACCATACCGCCATTTGGTTTAAAGAATACCTATGCAACATATCAACGCTCTATGACGGCAATCTTCCACTGGAGCCGATACCTCAAGGGAGCAGCCTCAAGAAGATAATGATGTCAACGCGTCATATCGAGCAAGATCCGGCGAGTCACTTTATCGACAAAGGGTACATGTCTATCATGATATGTTGGAGAATCCGCTTTTGTCATCCTATGGAGCCGTTGAACGCTCATCTACAACAACATATGCCCCGATAGAAAGAACCAGCCCGCCGGTAATGAAGAGCCTCATAATGTTTGTAGGGGCATATATCTCACCAACAAAGCGATACAACCTTGAGCCTTCCGTAAGCGCTTCCCGAAGCAAAGCAAGAGGAAAACCACCGAGGTACAACATCCTCGCGCGTTCACAACTCCAACTCCAAGCACCACATGCACGACTCCCACAATGATGAAACAATGTCCAAGATATTCCATATCCGGCTCGACAACAACCACTACGAACAAACCATGTAAACCACGCTTGGGGATCGAGGCTCAAACATGAAGTTCCTTCACCGTCACCAAGGAATTCTTCAACATGAGAGAGATGGTTAGTCAAGAAGCATGGAATTCGCAAGGGTAAATCGAATCAAGAGGGAAACACTTCAACGCTCCCTCTAGCGAAGATGCTTCAATGGTCTATTCAAGAGCCGCCTCAACGCTCTCTCCGGACCCACGTTCGCTTGTAATCCTCGCTTCAACACTCTCTCAAGGATCCACCTCAACGTTCGCACCGAAGCCACTTTAACATCCTCTCGAGTCGTTTCAACACTCAAGCCGCATCAATAATCCGCGCTCCGGTCAAGTTATCTTTGATGTACTCATTGCTCAACATACGTCTCATCCATCCTTCATGAGGACCCAGCGGAGCATGAAAAACCCCGAAGTCGATAGAGGGGGTTATCCCGTGGAACTGATATTTTCATATAGTTAAAAGGGCGCGATGAACAACTCATCATCAATGTTCTACATATCTTTGAAGCTTTCAACACCTCCCGACTTGGCACCAAAGATTATCCCCGTAAGACATCTCAACAGAGTTCTTTTCTTCATTCTACAATAAAAGACAGAGCAAGATTTGTATAAAAACGCGTGAGATGTGTAGTCACACACGACGTAACACACATTCACTTTGGAGTACACAAGGCTGGTATTGGGTCCAAACACCGGTGTTGATCAAGTCACAAGTCCGGTGTTGATCAAGTCTCAAGACCGGTATTGATCAAGTCACGTATCACTCAAGTTTCAAGTCCTGTGTTGATCGAGTCACAAGTCCTAAGTATTGCTCAAGCTTCAAGTCCGGTATTGCTAAAGCTTCAAGTCCGGTATTGATCAAGTCACAGTCCTAAGTATTGCTTAAGTTTCAAGACCTGTTGGTCAAGGGCACGAGGCTGGTATAAAGGTGATATTCAGTCAGGCATACACGATATGGGACCCACGTTCAATCAAGCATATATGGCGGGACCATATTTATTTGAACAACACGAAACTCTTATGTCATGGGAATCATGTTCACGAAATTCAAGCCCACGTTCGATCAAACAGGCGCAGTAGCCCCACAAACGAAGCAGGCGGAGCACTCCGTCGATTAGGCACAACCCCACGATCGAGCGAAACACGCGCAGTAGCCCCTCGACCTAATCAAGCATAACAAGGTCGATCTGGAAAGACCGACATTCAAACGGAGCAAGCACGGAGTGGCCCCTCGACCGAAGCAGACATAGCAAGGTCGACCGAAGTAGGCAAGACCGACATCATGCTAGGGGAATGCTCTCCTAGATGCCTTTTGAACGTGACATACTCCAAGGACAGGATGACCCGTCTCTCCCCGGTAACATCTAACTTTATCTCATAAAGTTTTATCTTTAACTCACACCATCTTATGCCTACCCCACAATAGTGTAACCATTGTGTGCTAGGCGAGAGGGGACTTAATGTTGATGGTGGGTTTTCATTTGAGGTTAAAATTGTAAAAACCGAAAAAAATTATGCGCCGACATCTTGTAAAAGATAAAGCCATTAATAAGTGTTGGATACTCCATCACTTAATTCACCAAGAATGGAGCATGTAGCAACAATCCCATTCTCAGAATACATGAAATTCCTCCCGTGTTGGAGCATGTGGCAACAATCCCATCCCGTGAATTTCTAATCAGCCTTGTATTTCCAAGTACTCATTATCGGTGAGGCATGACGACCGAGTGTTACTCTTTAGAGTAACACGAACCTCCAAGCACTATAATGAAACCATGTACGAAATACGCGTACAAATGACTCTCGGTGTGTTATACTAGCCCGATTGAGCCCTCTCGGTGTGTTATACTAGCCCGATTGAGCATCCGAATTGACCGTATCAGTCCGGATATGATCGCAATCATCCAACTCCATAAGCATGATTGGATGACCTGCATCAATTCCATCACCCCCAAGCGGTATGGAATATCTACCGCCGAACCAATGCGGAACCCGCACGGTCGGCCATTGGCCTAGCTTGCCAAAAAAACGTTCATACCAAGCATTATGGACGGAAAAACCCTAAATTAGGGTTTGCGGCATATTACATTTGTCGCAAAATGCCTCAACCATCCATCTTCGCAGGTATAGATGGAGGGTGTAGATGTAGATTCAAAGGGCCCGAGCATGTCAACACGATCACCGCGAGCTCGCCACACACTTGACCAATCGGTCAAGACAAACCATGTTTGGTCGTGAAAAAATCGTCGCCCACACAAGAGATGACGCACGACTTTGAAACCCAAAATTAGGGTTTTGAGCATCACGAGCGTCCATCTTCTCCCGATGAATGGAGGGTCCAGGATTAGATTTAGCAGTCCGTCATACCAAAGATGACCACCGTGGACCCATCTATTCCCTAACCCGATCGGCCAAGGCATATCATGCCCGGCTAATCCAAAACGCACGCTCAAACTAGCGTGGTCACACCTCCCAAACCGCAACCGATCTCGACCACTCAACTTCGCCGACGATTTGGATGGCTCGGATCACGTTTTCATGGGATATTCAGGTATAGGCGTAAACACCAGCCTATCACCCTCACACCAGGCCAATCGGCCAAGACCGACTAAGATTGGTCGTCTTGGAACGTGCGCCTGAAGAGGGCGTGACGTGCGGCCCTTGTGGCACTAGTTTTTTGTCGCAAATCGATCTCGACCACTCGATTTCACCTAAGAATTGAGTGACCCGCATCATACTTTCATGAGGTAATGGGGTATAGGCGCCTACACCATCATGCCATCTACACGCATGTATGGTCGGTTAGGCCAAAGTTGTATCCCATGCTTGGTTTCGACCAAGCTAAAGAGTGATGCTCACAACCTCTTCAAAACCCCGATTTCATCAATCTGGTCGCAGATGAGTGTCTCAAAGATCATCTCATCCGTCCAAATTCACCAAACTTGGTTATACATCCCAGTCGGGAGTTAATTGGTTAGTAAAGTGTCATTACCCATCACTTTGCCACACCATGATGCGCAAGACTGCATAAAATACACACGATACTTCACAAGTATCGACTTCCGAATAACGCAGCTTATTCAATTCAAAGATTACATGCTATCTTTCGTGGATCCACGATCCACACATTCCAGTTTATCAATCATGTCACAAACCGGGGGGATACATATTGGGGTATTGGTCCAGCGGTTTACAACATAGCCGGCGTGCAACACGCCATCACAAGAACGTGTTAGGAAGTTATGGACGGTTAGAGATGAACATGAGAAGTGGGCAAGGCTGGGTCGTGTATCACCAACGCACAACTCTATTACTCCATCACTCCACTTCCTCCACTTCCCACGAGAGACGTGAATAAGACTCAATGACTTGTATAAATAGGTTCTCCGCCCTATTTCCAAAGAACAGAGAAAAACAACAAGAAAACACCCAAAGCCTGCTTACACCAATCGTAAGCTTGTTCACTTTCCTGATACAAGTCATAAGCAAGTCTACACCTTCACAATCTCAACACCTTCTTCGCTTCCCTCCCTAAGATCAACCCCATCTCCTTCACTTTGTGACCGAAACAAGTCCTGAACGGCCATTTCTTGGTTTAGGCCGGACTTGCAATGCATTGATCTCTCGAATCTACAAGCACTCACCGCGCAGTGCATTTGTTTAAGGTTTAAATTCATTCCTCATCCACACCACAAATTACCAAATTCTGCAGGAGTAGTTTTCACCCATAAACAGATGGATTTTTTTGTTCTTTCTCTACGAAGAGAATTAGAGAAGACGGGAAAATCAAATTGATTACCCGCACCCGAAAAATATAGGTCATGTCTATTTCTCTAGGATTGACCAATGGATTTTAATTGTACCATAAGTAAGAAATAAAATCCATTATAGAAAAATAATCCATGGTGCTTTGAGTAAATAAGTAAACAGATTGGATAATCAATAGTACATTACATATCATCTAAGAAATAATATGCACATCTGCCATAAAAAAATTGGTGTAACAAAATCAGTCGATGGATACACAGTTTACCGTAAATATGTAGATATGTATATCTTGGCAATGAAAAGATCTTCTAGTGGCCGATAGTGGTGTGGGTTGATTCATCCTTGGGTATGAATAACCAACGCTAGTTAACCTAGCCGTATGGATTTGCACCGGTGTTGACGTCAAGCATGTAGTTGAGCCCATGCTTACGTGACTAGTGTCCATTAGCTTATTAAAACTTCGTATGATATTCTTCCATGAATATGAATTTGATCCAACTATTTTCAATGGTTTTGAAAGCATGGGAAACGATAAACAAAAGAAGACCCCCTACTAATCTAAAAAGTCGTGCATACTAAACAGTACTACTTGTATAAATCAAATCCAAAATCATTGATATGGCCCTATAGAAAGGTTTACTAAGGTTTTCGATCATCATGAGCACTGTATACAATTAAATGTTGTATAATGCTTATGACCCAATGTTTGGTAAAACAAATCCAAACGTATAAGAAAACATATGTATTCCTCGACTGCAGTTTTGATTTGCCTATAATATTGACAAACCAAAAAAAATCCTAAGAGGAAAAATAATGATATAATAATCAAAAAGAAAAGAAAATAAAATAAAAATTTTATCAGTCGGTAGAACAACGTGCATGATAACATCTTGTGAAATAGGGAAAGAGAAGAAGACGACACAAAGTAGAGAGAAGAAGAAGGGAGAAATTTTATTCATCATTATATGTTTACAAAGGTTTGAGACTCTATTTATTGAGTTTACATACTTGGTGTCCAAGTAATGGGGTCACACTAAAGTGGGCATCTACCTAATAAACTTCTGTTTATAATAACATAACTTAGTTTATATCTCATTTTTAGATTAAAATTAGGAAAAGTAATAATTTTTATTTTGAGTAAAAATAATCTTGGAAGGTTTAGTATTATGAAGACCGAGTACCAAGGATGGTGAGGTTGTCAAAGACGATACCGATTTTGTTGCTTTGGGATCAGGTAAATCAACGTTGATGGTAGCTAATCAAATACCAAAAGGAAGTTCAAAAGGAACTGTAGCATTTTATCGCGCGAGAAGTCTTACAATCATGTTATGTTCGGCATTAGATGTGTAAACGTGTCTCTTGCCCAAGATGTACCCAGACACCGTGCAAGTCGTGTGCTTCACGTGCCATGTGTCGTCTTGTGTTGTGCCAACGATTTAAACGCGTGTTGTGCCGTCTTTGCTTTACTAGTCAAAAGCTAGGGCACAAAGACAAACCCACGGGCATATCACACGAATAAACGTGTCGTGATGATGTGCCGTCTTCACACGTGTTATAAACAATTTGAAATCACTTAATGTATACATTAAGTCGGACATTATCACAAGAATTTAATTAGACAACATATCATTTGAAATTATTTCAAGTAAAATTAACAAGTTTATTCAATAAAAAGAAATAGCCCATAAAATATAAAATTGGATTATTGTCATGTAAATTAATGCTTTATAGTTAAATATAGGTGACGACATTATAACAACGATATTGAAATATATTTTCCAAATATTAAGGTATTATATGTGTTGTTATAAATAAGCCAACATAAAATGTTAAAAACTATCTAGAATAGTGACTCTTTTGTGAAATATACAAAAAATGTGATGTATTATGCCTTGTTATATGGTGTATTTGTACATGTTATGACGTGCTCTCTTAACGTCTTTGGGTCAATGGGTCACATGCTTATCCGTGCAGCGTCTTTGTCTTTGTGCTCTCGTGCCAATTAGTCAAACCCGGCCACGTCACATTTAACTAACGTGATGTCGTCGCGTTGAGCTAAGTCACGTCTTTGGGCTGTGCTCAAATTTTAACGTGCTGAGCTGGGCTGTGCTCGTGCTGGCACAGCCCAATTTACACCTCTATTCGGCATAATCTAATGAGCAGCATTGTATTTTAAATCCAATGTTGACGGTTGAAGAAGCATTACTGTCATGAGAAAACAAACACTTTAAGCTTGGCTGATTTCTAGGAACACCATTAATTTGACCTGAGAATGTTGAATACACATGTCTACAGGTGTTTAATTGGAGACAATTTTAACAATACGTATAGTTCTACTGGGATGATAATGGAGACAACATTAATGGATATATTGCAGTACTGATTGGCCATGCATTTCTACACATCCCTATATAGGTGTCCAAAGAATGAGAAGCTAGCTAGGGAAATCGTACTATCTAGCCAAATTATGTTGTTTCAATGAAGTTACCCTACTTTGTATCCTAGTTAGCAATTCGGTGTGCGGGGAAAGTTCGGAACAACATACGTACGTGTATTATTCGTTTTTACGGATTGTAAATTCGGTCCACTATTCGGTCAACGGTTCGTGATTCGGGGATAGTTCGGAACGGCATATGTACGTGTATAAATCGTTTTAGAGATATGAATTCGTCACACAAAATTCGGCGTACATTAATTAATATGTGAAGAGGTTTTATTGCGGTTTCAGCTGTCAATGAGTATATTCATAATATGTGCAAGGTTAACAACAACCAAGTCGTGGCTTAGTGGTTAGCCTGGTGGGCTAGGGATTGGCAGGTCACATGTTCGAAACTGTCCCCCTTATTTTTTTCCTAACATTTGCGGGAATTGTTGAAAATCGGTTATTTGTCAAACAGCGAGTGAACTCAGCCCACTAAGCTGTCCGAACGAATCAGCAGGATTATTCGCGGATCCGAATTGTACGCGAATAATTCGGAAAGTCCAGAAAAGCCGCGTAAGAGGGTCGGGGTTTCAGTCATACGCGAATAAAACGTGGTTCGGGTCGTTCCCGAATAATTCGCGTTTAATTCGCGAATTATTCGCCGAATTGCTAGCTAGGCTTTGTATTAGATTGGTGTGTAGGGTTGTTAGCCCTTCGTTTTCTACCTTTTTGTGCTGCTTTAATGGTATGGTACTCTCGTAGAACCATCATTTCATTTGTATTTCCTTTTTCTGGTTACTTTGGAGATCCAAATCATTCCATGTTTTGATTTAATCACACTCTAAGCAAGTGTCTGGGCCCTAGTTAGTAAGTTCGTGAATCATTCGCGAATTTTTTCGTATCATGAATTTTACCTTTTTATTCGCGTCGTTTGCAACTCCAACCCAAGTCGCGTATTATGGCATTCCCGGATTATTCGCGAATCGTACACGAATTTTACGTATCCCGAATCCCGAATGATACGCCCGCTTAATTCGCCATAAATTCTTTAACTTTTACGTTTTTAAAGGCCCCACTTTTTGGAGTTTACTGCCTCCCGGGCATACACGACCCAATATTAGACGTTGTTGTAATTTTTATGAAATAAAAATGACTGAAAAAATTTGAAGGTGAAGGTGAGAGAGATCTCAAACTCACTGACCAAGCATCTAAACCACTATACCACGTCTCTTGATGACTAATGTTGTATATATTATTAATATCATCATATTAATTTTATTTTTTCTTTAAATAACTCACACATATGCATAAAAATTGGTCTATGACCTTATAAGTATAAATTATTTAG
This sequence comes from Papaver armeniacum, assembly GCA_023531295.1. NCBI lineage: Eukaryota > Viridiplantae > Streptophyta > Magnoliopsida > Ranunculales > Papaveraceae > Papaver > Papaver armeniacum. The sequence goes on along the minus strand of JAJJWW010008975.1, from coordinate 259,374 downwards.
TATATATAGATACCGAATTTTCGAGCCAGAACTCACATTTATAAATCGAATTATGCACGTACGTATGCCGTTCCGAATTACTGACGAATCACATCCCGTTGACCGAATCTTGGACCGAATCTGAATTTTACAAAACCGTATAATACTCGTACGTTTACCGTTCCGTACGTTTTCCGAATTCCGAATTGCTAACTAGGGTCTGGGCATGTCGACCCTACAGTAGTTGTGCCATTTAATGTGTTTCTTTTTGTTGCTCCTTTCCTTGTAAGTAGCTTTTTGTACATTCTCTTTCTTTAATAAAATTCTCTTCTTCATCAAATCAAAAAATAAATAAAAATATATATGCCATTTAATGGGATATTTAGGGACAAATATTGATTAATGAATACAAATTGTAGACCTTTTTTTGCATATTAATCCATGACCACATTTTGTTGGTTACTCAACTTGTCCTAACTTTGTAGATTGTTTAAAGGTTTCTCTGTTGAGTGGGTAATTTAAATGGTTTTCCCTAAATACCACCCACACTTTACCTAAGTACCACCCATTGTCTAAAAACACATTTTTTATAAACCTAATTTAAAGTGAGTAATTAAACTCTCCTTCTTCTCCATTTCCAATACAGTAATCCCTATTACCATTGCCACTACAACTTACAACATCCACCGTCACCACCACCGTCACCACCACCACCACCACCTTCATAAAAATTTAAACTAGATACTTGACATATTCATGGAACCATTGGGGATAAAGTTTCCAAACTGTACTTCGTTAAATTAGTTAGGCCCTATTGTATGTTCCTATTGAAAGTTGAAACCTTATAAAAGTTTCTGGATATTGAATCCCTGACTAATTATTAAAACTGAAACGTAGTTTGTCTGTAAAAACAATTTAAATATAATCCATGAAAATAAATTAAGACTTGACTTCATCTATAGAATTAAAATCTTGATTAAGATGAAGATCAAAATTAAAATTGAAACATGAATCTTAATAAGATTAAAATCGATGTTATACAAGGCTATGTAACTTATGGTATATGTTGTAACTCGTCGGTGGCGGCTATCACATCGAATGCTTGATTTGTGATCGGCAGTTAGGGATTGGTAGAGAAGAAGGTGAGTTCTTATTACCCACTTTTGATTGGGTACAAAATTAGTATATTTTTTTAGTGGGGTGGTAATTAGGAAATGTTTGGGTGGTATTTAGGTAAAACCATTTAAATATCGATTAAGTACAGCAATTAGTTGTCGATTATGTAAAGAAAAAAAGAAGAACTAGTTATATATCTTAATATATCAATAGTATAAAAAAACGTTGCCTTTGTCTTATCATAAGCCAAAGGACGGCTGAGATTGATCGGTTTAGTCGAAAGACGGATGAGATTGCATGGTGCTTATGACAAGCCAAAGGACGGTCGAGATTGGTCGGGTGCCTTCTTACGGATGATATTATGCCTCGGCCCAGTTGCCTTCGGCTTACATAAGTAAACGTCTATAGCCAACTGATCAATACCGGAAAATAGCTAACCTCTGTCATGGCCCGTCTATAATTAATTTTTAAAGACTAACCGATTTACTAAATTACTAACATTATTCAAAATAGAACAGGTTCCTAACGAAGAACTATCGTTTAAATAGTATCACCTCACCTCATCTGTATAGATTGGTCGTCGGATTGGGCTTTAAAACATAATCCTCATGGCCTTACCTGGATGTTTGTACTTACCATCTTTAAGTGGAACCTGTGCAATTTCTCAGACCGCTATCTATGATCAAAAAGAGTGATGACCTATCCAAAAACGGTACAAGAAATAGAAAACATGAGAACATTTGTAGGCTGCGTGAGAGGAAGGATGAGAACTACAAGTGATCGTGGGCATGGAGCGACAGGGAATTTAAGTTTAAGCCTACACCAAACCATATGTAGTAGCGATTTCTTCTTTCTAAAATTTTGCAAGGCAAAGATGAGTTTACTAAGCATTAATAAAATATTATTGGTCCTAGCAGTTGGCTGTTGTCAATCCCAAAGCATTAACAACCTTGGGAAGTTCAAGCTCAGAAATTACATTATATTGACAGAAAATAAATCAGGACGGACTATGAATTAGGGATATGTTTAACACAAACTAAAGATGGTCTTTGCTGTACAACTCAGGATGCTCAGCCAAAAAACAAGAAAAAAAGAAAGAAGAAAAAAGATTTGGAAGAGCATGAGCAATAGTGATGGATTCACATTTTCTACTTTCGCATTTCTGCATCATGCCAGACTTTACGCGTTTGATTATATATATAGTTTTCTCATGTTGCTGCAATTCTATTAGGAAGCATGAACACAAATTAATTTAAAGTTATACAGCTAAGCAGATGGCTGATTTAAAGGGTTCATATGGCCAACTCTAAAGGAATCCAATATTGTTTTCGGAGTAGGAAACACAAATGCTAGCTTATTCTTATTAGTATATTTTACGAGGGGACTCGGGGGAGGGTTTGTACTAAACAACACTTTATGAGTGGGATATCATTCCTTATATCTGCATTCTATTTGTCAACTTGGGAAATTTGTACTGTGTACGTTAAGATCGCAGACTACCAAAGCTATTTCCTGGTGGTTACCATTGATTCGTTCCTGCTGAACTCCTAATTAATCAAGTAGATGTTGGCCCGCCCGTAACCCAGCAGATAAAGTACATTACATAGTCCGTTTTAGGGATTGGCGACTTACCCATTCAGTTATTTTGGCACTGGACGTTCACAAAAAGGGTACTCTCAGGTCGGGTGAATTCGATAATAGACGTCTGTTGGCATTCCAGCCTTCCTTCCCCTTTAAGGGCAAGAAAATCCAAACACCTCTTGGTCGTGTGAATATATAGGGGAGCGGCTAAAAATTTCGTTAGATTTGGACGGTTGATATTATGCCTCGCCACACTAACTAATCTCGCTTCTTCCCATTAACAAATCCCGGCTCTGTTTGACTACCCATTCATCTTGGCACTGTTGCCCTAAGATCAACTCTAAGCTAATGATTAGCAAGGGTTGAGACGGACTCGACTTGAATCTAACTGGAAATGCATTTAAGTTGATTGTTGATTGGAATCTAATTGGAATTTGATTGAACTTGGCAACGCCGTATTAACTCCACTATTATCTGACTATACTATATAGACAACACTAAGCAATCAATTAACAGGGGTTGAGATCGATTCTTAATTGAAATCTAATAGGAAGCGCTTTTTTAATTAGAAGTTTGCAATAATGGGGCCGAAGGCTCCACTCCTAACAAAGTTGATCCCGGCCGTAGGCCGGGTGATACCTAGTATATATATATTATTTTGCATGAGAGATGGCTCACTAATTTAATTAAGGGTAGCACTTAGAGATGGCCGAGCGAGTGGTCGAAGGTGTTCCCTTTTGTTTAAGGACGGTTTAGGGTCCCTTAAATTTTATTCCGAACTCGTAAATGCCATTGAAAATTTGAAATATATATATGATCTCTGTCGGGCTAGAAAATGATGCTGTACTTAAAATACATTATGTTTACAAGTATGGTTTTCCTTCTTAGTTCATATATATACGATCCTAGTTAACCTCTTTCGACTCGATTTGATTTTTACGTCCATCATACCAAGATTTCAGACGTAAATATGGTACGACCAAATAGTTTGTGATCTTGCTTTGGAGACATGTCTTTAACAATGTATGTGTATGACTATCCTGAATTGAATCCAATGACATCAAATAGATGACATCAGGAAAGTCCTACATTGACTGGTAATAATCTCCATACTTTCACTCACTTTATTGTGGTCTCTCTTTGATTCTTCTTTTTCTTTTGTATCTTTTTTTGGTGTTGTTTGTTCAGTGGTGGGTTTGAATGTAATTTAGATTCAGTTCATCCCCAATGAACTCCTCCTTTACCTGATCAACCAAACTTAAAAGAAAAAGAAAAAAGATTCCTTACCTTTTTCTCTAACACGTTTTTGACTGAAATTGAACTTGGTGCGGTCTATATAGGATTGCTAGCTATTATAGAGGTGTAAAACGTGCCGGCTCGGCACAGCCCAGCCCACAAAGTCACGTGCTTAGCGTCTTTGCGTGTCTTTGGTTGTCCGAGATTCAGACGTCTTTGTGTTGTCTTTGTGCTAAATGGCGTGCCGTGTTGTGATGTGCCAGAAAAACAAACGTGTTGTGCCGTGTTGTGCTGTGATAGCACACTTATTTTATGTTCTCCAAAATAAATATTTTTGAGATATTTTAGTTAGTACATGTATTATTATAGAAATAAATTAGCATACCGAAGATAAAATGTCAGAAATTGGCTAAAACAATGATTTTTTTGTGAAATATGCATCAAATGTGATGTATTGTGTAGTATTTTACAGCATGACGTGGCGTGCTTTCTTCGCGTCCTGTGTTGTGCTAGGACGTGTACTAACACGTGCCGCATGCTGTGCTGGGCCGTGTGCCTATTTTGTCTGGCACAACACAACACATTAAACAAACGTGATGTGCCCGTGCTGGGCCGGTCACGTGCTGTGCCGTGCTGTGCTGTGCTCGAATTTTAACGTGCGGTGCTGTGCCATAAACGTGCTGGCCCGTCCCAATTTACACCTCTAAGCTATTATCTGTAGTGAAAAATAAGTAGCATCTTTCGTGCGTATATTGTCACTTGTAGGTTTGGGTCGGAAGACTATGAGTCAGGTTCATGATTGTCTGTGCATGCACAATGCACCAGTACAACTGTAGATTTCTATGTGCGGCTTAATATATCATTATACAGCATGTCAATAATCCAGTCTTTCATACAGCATGTCACTACTGATGACCTGTACCTATCATGCTATGACATCTGTTTCTTATTGTGTGGTCATTGTCTACTGACTATATATAGTCACTGCCCTGTGTCTGTAAAACTCTGTTGAGCTCAATTATCATTTTATAAACAATGTTATCTTGGTATCAGAGGTAAAACTCGATCCAAGTTTTACCTTCGCCATTAATGGCTATTTCCTGAAGCTCATTTTCCTTCACTTTTTTTTCTTTTTCTTTTTCAATTGATTGATTATTCACTTCAATTCTTTACACATTTCATCTTCATCTGTTGATTCTTCATCAATCGATTGTTCTTGATCTTCTTTTCTTTACTTTCTTTCAAGATTTCAAAATTTCAGATCTACTTTTTTCTTTACAATCTTTTCAATGGATGCTCCAAAATCTATTTCGAAGGTTCCTTTACATCAATTGGCGAACATTATTATTCTTAAACTTAAGGCGGATAATTACTTAACCTGGAAGTCTCTCATTCTTGCTCTTCTTACAAAATTTCGAGTTGTTGAGTATATTACTGGTGCTAAAGTTTGTCCTGCTGAGAATCGTCATCCTCAAGATTATCTTCTCTAGAAAGATGAGGACTCCACAATTACGCCTCTGCTTTACTCAACTATGTCTGAGACTGTTATTCCCTATTTTGTTGGTGCTTGCAGCTCGTATAAACTATGGACAAACATTCAAACAAGATTTTGTCAAGTCTCTGCTACACACGTTATTCAGCTTCACACAAAATTACAATCTATTCGAATGGGAAATGGATCTGTTACGAATTATCTATCTGAGCTCAAACAAATTGTTGATTCTCTGGCTGCCGCAGGATCTGTGATCAGTGACTCTGAAATTGTGGTTACAACATTATCAGGTTTGAATTCTACTTATTATGTTTTTGAAACTTCGATTAGGATTCGAAATCCGCCTGTTAGTAGTGCTGAGTTACACAATCTTCTTATCAGTGAAGAGATTGTTGTTACTAATCGATCAAAATCACTACTTGTTGAATCTGAAAATAAGGTTTTTCTAGCTCATTCCCGTGGTTCATTTCCTTCTCAATTTCGTAATCCTAATCCTATAATGCGTGGTGGTGATCATAGTCCAAATTATATAGGCAAAATATTATTCAATCCAAATTTTAGAGGTGGTTATCATCAAGTTGGTTCTCGACCCCCTTCAGCATTTACATCTATTCCATACAATCAAGCAGCATTTACTTCTGTTCCACCTCCAACACAGACTCAAGCTAGTGAAGGTAAGACACCACCATGTCAAATTTGTCGCCAAGATGGCCATCTAGCTCCTGAATGTACCAACAGATTGAACTTTTCATTCCAAGGAAGAAATCCTCCTCAAAACCTTCATTCTATGCTTGTTGCTGCAAGTATATTTGGTGAAAATCCCTGGTATGCAGATAGTGGTGCTAACAATCATGTGACTTCAGATGTGGCTTATTTAGATGACTATACTTCTTATGATGGCTATGACTATATCCAAACAACTAATGGTGAAGGTATGTCTATTGCTTCTACTAGTTCTGTCAATTTGTCTACTCCTTCTAGGCATTTTTCACTGCAACAAGTTCAACATGTTCCTAAGGCCTCACAAAATCTTTTGTCAGTTCATAAATTCACTAAGGATAATAGTTGCACTATAACCTTTTCCTTTATTGGTTATACTGTGCAGGATCTTCACACTGGGAAGATTCTGCTGCAGGGACCATAACTTAATGGTCTATATCCCATCAACTTTCATGCTTCATCTAAATCTTTTCATGATGCAAAAGTCTCTCCAACCATCTGGCATCAAAGACTTGCTCATCCATCTTTTCAAACATTTAGCAGACTTTCTCATAGTTTATCTTTGTCTAGTGATGTAATAAAAACACCACTCTTCTGTGAGTGCTGTCAGTTAGGTAGAGCTCATAAGCTCCCTTTTTCAATTTCTACTTCTTTTACTAGCAAGCCTTTAGAATTACTTCATATGGACTTATGGGGTCCTTCACCTGTAATGTCTAATTAATAGTGGCTTCATGTATTATGTCAACACATTGTTGACTTTACAAGATTCTGTTGGCTGTTTCCTCTTCATAATAAATCAGATTTCAAGACTATTTTTTTACCACTTTAAGTCTCAAATTGAAAATCAGCTTGCTCTTAAAATTATTACTATAAGATCTGATGGATGTGGTGAATTTATCAACAATGAACTAGCTGAATTCACATCTACAAATGGTATAAAGCATGAGATCACTTGTCCACATACTTCTGAGCAAAATGTCTTGGCTGAAGCCAAACATAGGCATATTCTTGATATTGGGAGAACTTTTTTAATTCAAGCACAATTACCGTGATGCTTTTTGGGTTGATTCTTTTATGACCAAACTATGTCATTAATAGATTACCTACTAGAGTTATTGGATTCAAGTATCCTTTTGAAGCTCTATATGGTAAACAACCAGATTATTCTAGTCTAAGATGCTTTGGCTGCTCATACTTTCCCTGGCTCAGGCCTTATGCACCTAATAAGTTAGCCCCAAGAAGTTCTCACTGTGTCTTTCTTGGTTATAGTGCACATCATAAAGGATATAGATGCTTAGAACAAATTTAAAGCGAGTTTATATCTCAAGGCATGTGGTATTTAATGAAGACTGTTTTCCATATACTTCTCTTATGAATGGTAATTCTACAGCTTTACCGATTCTCACTTTTGAGAATTTTAGCAACAAGTCTACTTCCACAGCTACTTCACCTATTGCCTCAGTATCTCAGCCAACTCCAGTCACTGCAGCTTCCATATCAATCAAGCATTCTACTTCAGCAACTCCATCTGCACCTACCTCAATCTCCAATTCTCATACTATGCTAACTAGAGGCAAGGCAGGTATTTTTAAACCTAAAATGTATACAGCCACAAATCATCCTTTACCCACTACTTTGATGTGTGCCTCTCTCCCCATTACTCCTACATGTTTTTCACAAGCTATTAAAAATCCAAAATAGAAGGTTTATATGCATGAAGAACATCAAGCTTTACAGGACAGTGGCACTTATTCTCTTGTTGACCCTGAACCAGGACAGAATGTTGTTGGATGTAAGTGGGTCTATAAGATTAAACAGAATCCAGATGGCTCTATTGCTAGGTTGAAATCAAGGCTAGTTGCCAAAGGCTTTCATCAGCTTGAAGGTCTTGACTTTAATGAAACATTCTCTCCAGTGGCTAAACCTACTACTATTAGGTTGATCTTATCTTTGGTTGTTAATTTTGATTGGGAGATATTACAATTGGATGTGAGTAATGCATTTCTGCATGGTGATCTTGTTGAAGATGTCTACATGACTCAGCCCCCTGGCTTTATTGATCCTTCTAGACCAAATACAGTGTGCAAGCTTCATAAGTCCTTGTATGGCTTAAAACAGGCCCCTAGGGCTTGGTATGCCAAACTGCATTATGTTCTTCTCTCTTTGGGATTCATTGCTTATGCTACTGATACTTTTCTATTTGTGCAAAGATGTGGTAAAAGAACACCATTTTTCTGGTCTATGTGGATGATATCATCCTTACTGGTTTTTGCAAGACCTACTATTCTGAACTAATTGCCATTCTCAGTGCTAAAAAGCGAAACCTAGGATCACGAGAAAGTGCTCTGGTTTTTTCCTCCCTTTTCTTTTTGCGTTTCTTTACAAACTTGTGATTTTGCGCTCTATGGCGCAGAATAAATCAAACAATCCGCCTATTGAAGGCAATCTAAGTGATGATCAGCCTAGGAGAAACAATTGGAATCGTTCAAGATCAAAATCTAGAACTAGGCAGGTCTATGTCCCCAAGAACACGGCTGCAAACCCTAATTCTTCCGAGAATGGGAAACAGCTTGAAGATGGAAACCGTGTTGTGATTGAAGATGGAAACCGCGGCTCCTATAAGTCCATATTAAAGAAGAGAACTCATGTATTATCTAAGATTGATGCTGACACGCTTTCATACCCTCTTGTTCGATCAACAACAAGTAATGACGTTTTGATCAAAATCCCGTGGGAAACTCATGCAAGGATCAAAGTTGTTTGGAGATTCAGCTTGGTCGGACGTTTGGTCTTCTTTCAAACCCTAAAGTTTGATGATGTTAAACGTGAGCTATTAACCTAATGGAAGCTTACTGGTACTGTGCAATTTATTCCATGGAAGAAGGGATACTTTGTCATTAAGCTTGATAATGAAGATGATCGTAAACGCGTGAGCTATGATGGTCCATGGAAGATCAAGTCGGAGAATGGGGTTCAACAACTTAAAATCCATCCTTGGACGCCTATGTTCGATCCTGAAAAGGATAAGATTACTAGGGCTGCTGTTTGGGTCCGTTTCAAAGCTCTTCCAATGGAATTCTGGGATGAAGAAACACTTTTTCGCATGGCTAGAGGACTTGGTAAACCGGTTTCTGTTGATCCACGCACTTTGCGCCATGAATATGGTTATTTTGCTGCTTGTTTAATTGATATAGATTTTGCCCAGCCGTTAGGAAGGATCCTTATTGATGGCGAAGAGAATGAAAAAAATTTTGTTCAAGAATATGAAATCCTAAACAAGCCTAGTTTTTGTGATTATTGCAAATCGGTTGTCCATAAAAAAACCGATTGACGAACAAAAAAACTTGATGATTTGAAAGAGAAAGCTGATGAAGAAACTGATCCTGAGATCCTAAAGTCTCTTGAAAAAGACATGGAGGAGCTTCAGAATTTTTGGAAGAAAGTTAGGATTCCTAAGGAAAAAGGGAATGGTGGTGGCGGAGAAGATGACAAGGTTGCGGCTCAACCCATTGAAACTACCAAGCCTGGAGTGGATGCTACAGCAAAAAACAACCCTTCAATCCTTGAGGTTGCTACGGGAAAACATACCCATTTCCCGGAAAATAGTGAACCTAGTAATGGTGAGAAATCGGGTGCGGATGATAAGAGTCAAGAGACGCACAATGATGGTGCGTCACAGCCGGAGCTGCATAATGACGTGACTCAACTTGATAAGCACAATGATGGTGCTCTGTCCGAGAAGCGTAATAATGGTGACCAATCCGTGGATTGTAATGATGGTGCCTCACCTAATCGTGAGGTGTCAATCTTGAGCGATGATGGTGAGGAGGTTGCGGAGAATGTGCACAAAGAGGATGATGTAAATGGGAGGATCAAGAGATGGAGGCTTTTCAGAAATATGAAGCCATGAAGGAAAAAGCTAAACAACTTGAGGTTGATGCTGAGGTTGCTAGGATTCAGAAAGACTTGAAAATTTGAGAATGAAATCTCTTGAGATGGCTAAGACAAGACTTGAAAATTTGAGAATGAAATCTCTTGAGAAGAAAAACCAAGCCGAAATATCACCAATTTTGGTTAATGTCAATGTTAGCAAAGAACCTGTTGATAAAGATGCAGACGCTATCTCTCCGGTTGCAACTATCCCAAAGACTATTGATGATAAAGAGGATGATAGTTTTAGTGAGGCTACTAAAACTTCAAGAAGATCTACTCCAGTTCAATCATTGGAAAATATTGCGCTTTCTAATAGATTTGAAACTGGGAACGAGGATATTGAAGATTTTGATGTTGAAATTGAGGAGGAAGTTGCGGGTACCCAGGATCCAATTCAACCAACTACTATTTCAAATATTGTTGAAGATGAAGCAAGTAATTTGGATTTAATTGCTTTGAAAGAAAAGGAAGAGCGTGAGAAGAAGGAGGCTGAAAAGAAGAAACCGAAGCCAAAACCTACCAAAAAGAAACCCGTCAATGTGGCTGCTGTTGGCCAAGTTGCTACTCGTGGTGGTAGAGGTTCCACAAAGGGTTCGGCAAGCCCTGAGAAAAATCGTGTTATTTAATGCATGTCTTTTACTGGAATGCCCAAGGCTTGGCTAAAGATGGTGCAAGGGCCAAGTTGGAGGAGCTTTATCACTTGCATAGTCCTAATATAATTTGTATTGCGGAGCCGCAAGTTTTCTGCAGCACTCGTTTTGTTAGGAATATGAAATTATTTGATTTCAGTGAGGATGTTATCACAAATTAAGTTGGGGGAGAGAAAGGTAATATCTGGGTCTTGTGGAGGAATACTTTAGCTAGGCCGAATGTTTTATCTTCTTCGAAGCAAGCTATTACTCTTGATTTTTCCGGAGATTTAATAACGACAGTTCATGCTTCTTATGATCCTATGGCGCGGCATCGATTATGGTGTCAGTTGGGGTTGGGTTTTATATCTATTCCATGGTTGGTGTTGGGGGATTTTAATTCCGTCTTATGTTTGGAGGAGAAGAAAGGAGGCAAGCCGATAAAGGAGGTTTATATGAACGAATTTCGTAGTTGGATCTCCGATAATGGTTTGGTGGAAGCTGATTCACTTGGTAAGAAATATACTTGGACAAATTGTCGGAGTGGTATTCATAGAATAGTTTCTAAACATGATAGGGCTATCTTAAATGATGCGTGGTATGACAAGTATCCAAATTGGAGGTGTAAAGCATTGCCAAGGGTTTGCTCGGATCATTCCCCTCTATTTGGCTATGCTTTTGAGAATTCAAGGCCGAAGAGAGTTCCCTTCCGAATTCAAAAAATGTGGCTTTCGCATCCCGGTTTTTTGAGTTTTGTGGAAGAAAATTGGAGATTAAGGCTTGACGGGGCTCCTCCTTTTGTTTTTTCTTCTAAATTGAAGAGATTGCGTGAAGCTCTGAAATTATGGAATATAACTATTTTTGGTGATGTCCACTTTCGTTTAAAACAAGCTGAACTAAAGCTTGAATCGGAGAATGATCTTCTTAATCAAAATCCGAGAAGTGAATATCAATTTTTGAAGGTTGCGGATGCTAAGAAGGTTGCTGAGGATGTGCGCATTGAACTGGCTACCATGCTTAAACAAAAATCGAGAGAGTCTTGGTTGGAGGACGGAGATCAAAATACTCGTTTTTTTCATAATAGCATTCGCATGAGGAGGAGTCACAACACTATATCCGAACTGAAGATTTCTACTAACTCTACTTTGGTTTTGCAGATGATATAAAAAACTATATTGTGGATCATTACCAATCAAAGTTCAATGGTGGGGAAGTCAATATTGATCCAAATTTGTTTGATTATGCGCATGAAAGTATTTCGGCCTCTGAGAGTGCTTTCATGGATGCCATTCCATCTTTGGAAGAAGTGAAAGAAGTTGTTTTTGATTTGGGTGCGGATTTTGCCCCTGGCCCTGACGGCTTTACAGGTTATTTTTATAGACTTTGTTGGAACATTATTTCTAGAGATCTTTTTAATGCCATTGCAAACTGTTGGGCGATGCGGAAAATTCCAAATGGCATTAACTCTAGTTTTATTGTTATAATTCCGAAAAATGATAAGTCTGATGCTATCAAAGATTATAGACCAATTGGTTTAAGCAATTTCTTCTTCAAGATCATTACAAAAATTTTGGCTACAAGGCTTGGTACGGTTCTTAACAAATTGAATTCTGAAGAGCAAGTTGCGTTTATGAAAGGAAGAAATATTCATGAGAATATAGCATTGGCGTCTGAATTGATCAATGAGATCAGCACTAAAAGAAAATTTGGGAATATTGGCCTTAAGTTGGATATTGCCCAAGCTTTTGATACGGTCAGTTGGGAGTTCGTAATGGAAGTTTTTCGTCAATATGGCTTTTCCGATAACTGGTGTAAGTGGCTTCTCAGCATACTTAATTCTGCTAGGATTTCTATTATGATTAATGGTTGTCCGGAAGGTTTTTTCAGTATCAGTAGAGGTTTGCGTCAAGGTGATCCACTTTCGCCTTTGATCTTTGTGCTTATTGAAGACGTTCTAAGTCGCAATCTCTCAAAATTGTTTGCTACCCGAAGTATGGATCATATGGTGAGTAAGAAGGGTGTTGCTCCAACGCACCTTCTCTTTGCGGATGATATTCTTATTTTCTGCAGGGGTAACTTGCATAGTTTGCAGAATTTGAAGAATATGCTTGGCATGTATCAACGCGCTTCTGGCCAATACGTGAGTTATGCCAAAAGCAAGTTTTATTATGGTGGTGATAGAAAATCTCGTTCCATTGTTATTGCTAATTTTATGGGCATGGAAAGGGCTTTATTCCCGGATAAATATTGGGGAATCCAATTGAAGCCTGGTATTGTGCGACATATTCATGTCCGCCAAGTTATGGAGAAGATCATGGACAAGCTGGCAGGTTGGAGGGGTAAGCTTTTATCTTTTCAAGCTAGATTGGTTTTGATTAAATCGGTTATTTCAAGTTATGTGCTTCATTCCATGGCTGTCTACAAATGGCCATGTACGGTCATTAAGCAAGTTGAGAGGGCCATTAGGAATTTTCTATGGTCTGGCGATGCTGAAAAACGTATGTATTTTACGTTCTTTTATGATGACTTGTGTTGTTCGAAGCGTGAAGGTGGTCTTGGCCTTAAGAAATTGAATGATGTTAATAGGGCCATGCTTATGAAGCTTTGGGTTTCCATTCGTGACTCAAACAAGACTTGGGCCAGGTTTTTGAGGGCGAAATACTTCAAATTAAATTGCAATTTGATTGATTATAAACTGGGTTCTTCGGTTTTTCCAGGAATCAGATTGGTTCACAATTTTGTGCAAAGGCATACTCGCTCAATTATAGGTAATGGTGCAAATACTTCCTTATTTTTTGATAATTGGTGTGGTGATTTTTCGATTGCTCAGAGGCTTGGCATCACTTCCAAGGGCCCAAATGATTTTAAGGCCAAAGTGAGTGATATTATTGTTGATGGTGCCTAGGCCATTCCTTTGAAGACTAGAGATTTGATGTTGCGATGCCATATTGATGTTGACAATCTACCTGTTATTGCTGGTGGTGAAGATTATAAAATTTGGGATCTTGATACCAAGGGAGTTTTTTCTGTCAAATCGGCTAAGGCTGCAATTAAAGCTCCATCCGAGATTGTACCTGTGGCGGTTCTGTTTACTAGAAAGGTTGTGCATCCTACTTTAAGTGTGCAATTCTGGAAGATTTGGAAGAAGCAATGTTGTGCCACTGAAGATAACATCACCAAGAAGACAGGTAGGGAGTTGCCGTCTATGTGCCGCCTGTGTAGAGTGAGTTGTGAGGATGTTAGCCATATCACTTGGCATTGCAGAATTGCTAAGAGAATTTGGGCTTGGGCGGCTGGAATTTTTAATCCATAAGCAAAAGAAGATCTTGTGGCAAGCAAAAGAAGATCTTGTGGCTTCTGATTAGTATAACAACATGGAGGATTGGCAAGATCTTGGGAACTCACCTCCTCTTGAATTTATTTGGACGTGATAGGTGTGATAAACACCTAATTTTATATCTAGTATTTATGTTTTCTTTGCGAAGATGGTGAAGATCTTGTGGACGGAATTATGGAAAATGCGCTTGGAAGAATTCAAGAAGAGAAAGCATTCATTTGGAGCTTATATAAGGCTTTATCTTATTGATGGGTGTCTTTACAAAGGGAGAGAGAAACCAATTCTCAATCATTGTGAGTGAAATTGAGAAAGAAGAGAAGCTCATCGCGTGATTACTATATTATATTAAAGGGTCATATGGGAGGATGGTGAAGGAAACATAGATCTTGCAAGAACTAGATTGGGTGGAACACCATCCTCTTGAATTTATTTGGACAAGTGCTTGGAGAGATTATGATCTGCAATGGTGCTCTTGGAAACATAATGTAGTGAATGAGCTGGTGATTTGAATCAGATAGTGATGGAGGAGATGGTATTGGAGCACCATTAAGAAGACTATGGTGATGAATAAAAGATGATGGTTGTTTGCAGCAACAAGAAGTTCCAATTGATATGGGGTTGAATCGTTTCTTTGGAACTTATGGAAAATGCGCAACAAGGCTTATTTTGATGATATGCGAGTTCGATGGCTTGGCTTCAAAGGGAGAGTCTATCGGGTCTCTCTTGTGTGGGCTTGGTGGAATACGTGATTTTGACTATATTATATTAAAGGGTCATTTAATGTTTTCATAATTTCAACATATTATGAGAGATTAAGATTGGCGCTATATTTGATATGAAATAACTTGTTCTCTTGCAATTTTTATTGATTGTTAAACATAGATCTTGAATCAAGAACTCACCTCCTCTTGAATTTATTTGGGGACTTTGTTACGCAACACTAGTAGGTGATTCATGGAGATCACTAGATTATCTCACGATTAGAGCACTTGTTTAAGTGATGGTGCTTCCCTTCCGTATCCGAAAGATAATAACCCTAATTATTCTAGGGTTGTTAGTA
Source organism: Papaver armeniacum (assembly GCA_023531295.1). Taxonomy (NCBI): domain Eukaryota; kingdom Viridiplantae; phylum Streptophyta; class Magnoliopsida; order Ranunculales; family Papaveraceae; genus Papaver; species Papaver armeniacum. Next base: position 244,291 of record JAJJWW010008975.1, on the reverse strand, counting down.
ACATGATAATGTGAAGAACATTATCTATCAATTTGGTTTGTGTTAGAATGAACCTTTAATCAATTACATCTCATATTTGATTCATTTTAATTTCGAAGTTTTGCTTGAACTTCATACCTCCTTGCGATTCTTTTATACTACTTGTGTTAAAGAGAAGTAGCCTTATTTTTGAGTTTGACACCTCGTCAAACCAAAACTACTATTCAAATTCGCTTGGAAACCAACTACTATGCGTTTGTGCGGTTATTTATGGTGCCATGGTTGCCAAAAGGTGGAATGTTACAAATCTTTGTGTTAGGTCGGACTCTATGAGCTGCATTCTAGCTCTTCATAAGGGTGAATTACCATGGCAGCTGATGCAAAAGTGGAAAATGGCGAGAAGTTTCTATACAAATATACGCTATGTTCATAGCTATAGGGAAGTTAATTTTTCCGCAGATGCCTCGGCTAAACAAGCTTGTTTGTTAGCTGAAGATGACTATGAGTTTTATGAGGGTAGGCCAGGCTTTATTCTTTCTGTAGAATGGCCTGGACAGGTTTATTTTCGTTTCAAATAGGTTTTGTTGGCGTGTGGCCTAACGGCCAGGTGCTAATTAGACCTCGTCCCTGTACAATTTCGTTTTTTTTTGCTTTTTTAATATATTGTTGACCGAGTAAAAAAAATGCCATTCTTAGTGCTAAGTTTCCTCTCAAGAACTTAGGCCCTTTGCATTATTTTGAGGGATTGAAAGTCAAGAGGAACTCTACTGGTCTTTTTCTGTGTCAGTCCAAGTATGCTCTAGATTTACTGGACAAGACAAAAATGGTTGGTGCAAAATGCTGCTCTTCACCAACTTCTACTTCAGCTAAGCTAAGTGCTTTTGATGGTGATCCTCTTGAGAATCCCACTGAATTTAGGTGTTTAGTTGGTGCCCTTCAGTACTTGACTTTGACTAGGCCAGAGTTGAGATTCTCTGTCAATAAAGTGTGCCAGTTTATGCACAAACCTACTACTGCTCACCTGACAGCTGCCAAAAGAATTTTGAGGTATGTAAAAGGTACCATTGATCATGGCCACTTCTTCTCCAAAGGTTTACATACTCTCCAGGACTTTAGTGATGCATATTGGGCTGGTTCTCCAGATGATAGGAGATCCACTAGTGGCTTTTGTATCTTTTTTGGCAACAATCCTGTCTCTTGGTCTGCCAAGAAGCAAGCTACTGTTGCACGCAGTTCCAGTGAGGCTGAATATTGTGCTTTAGCTCACACTGCAGCTGAGATTGTTTGGTTGTGTCAACTCCTACAGGATCTTCACATTTTTATACCTTCTCCCCCATTGCTGCACTGTGATAATCTTGGCTCAATTTTTGTAGCTTCAAATCCTGTCTTCTACAGCAAAATGAAACATATGGCGCTTGATTTTCACTTTGTTCGTGAACTGGTGCAACAGAAGACTCTTCAGGTTTCTTATATTTCCACTATTGAGCAGCTTCCTGAAATGTTTACAAAGGGCCAGAGTGGTCCTCGTTTATCAGTGCTCAAGGACAAGCTTGATGTTGTTGGCTTTCAGGCTCTCCAACACGCTCAGCTTGCGGGGTGGGGTGGTGGGGGTGGGGGTGGGGTGGGGGGGAGGGGGGTCCGCCTGTCACTACCGATGACCTGTACCTATCATGCTATGACATCTGTTTCTTATTGTGTGGTCATTGTCTACTGACTATATATAGTCACCGCCCCGTGTCTGTAAAACTCTGTTGAGCTCAGTTATCATTTTATAAACAATGTTATCTCGGCTCTGAATAACCCTTAGCATTTTTTTTCCCTTGTGAAAGAGGGTCCGAAACCAAACCCTGATAAAAAAAACTCATGGCGACATTCTTCTTAGATCTGCTCTAAGATCAACTGATTTGGCAACAGATGTCTGCCTGCAAGTGGTGCAACAACTTGTCTTCACAGATGCATATGGAGCAGAGCTAAAATCGAGTAGTTAACCAGTTGCTAAAATACGAAAAGTTGCATGTAGTTTAAAATGCAAGCTACTCAGCAAATATTATAAGAATCCACTGTATACGTGATGCAGGGTTATAGGATTAGACATAAAACTGAACATGAAAACTCTCGGACTTTAACATTTTCTTTATCATTCATCAAAAAACTCCCGACTAAAACCTTAAACAAGACCTTAAATAGAACCTTAAACTTGCCAGCTAAAAAAAAAAAAAGATCAGCAAAATAAACCTTTTCAAAATGTGACAAACCTGCAATCTATAAACGTCGAGATAGACACCACCAAACAACTGAGACCTCTCTAGAATAAAACTCCCTAAAATGTCTCTACTCGCATTGCATACTTGAGTAACTGTTGGTTCTCGGGCCTCCACTAAGGCCAAAGCCAATTATTCTACTTCATCAATACGCAGATCAACAATTAAACTGAAGGATAACCTTATTTACCAAGGAAATATAAATAAATCAAAGATAGAATACATCAGACCTTGTTATTTGCCAAACTCTGTATAGCAACAACTCCAGTACCAAGAGGTGCAAAAGGGCCCCAAAACATTGCAGAACAGGGTTTGTCTTCAGGTGAATTCGAGCATTTCACGCAAGTCTTCCAGGGCATAGATAGGTGTGTCGTTTGGTGCCCCAAAAAACCTACAGTGTGAACTGAGAACCAGGCCAAAATATCAAATAACCAAGGAAAAATGTCTCGCAAGGGCCATTTTCTGATCTAAATCCCCGTGGCCTTTTTTTTTTTTGTTTCGATTCTCCCAGCCCCTATGTAGAAGTTCACAAAATTCAACAAATAGGCCTTTATTTTTATTACCTATAATGTGCACTGGATATTGTATTTTCAGTATCCTTGTCAACTAAACAAATTTGCACAAGTTAGGAAAATATGAAGGAAAATAAAGACACAAATTGATACAAACTAGGAGTTCGAATATAAATTGATAATTAAAATAACTGCTAATTAAATAAACAACTACAGGATATTGAAAGGACTCTGTCCTCCGAACTCACTAAAAAGATCCTTCAATTCCACAGGGAAGTCATCAACTGAAAGTTCCTTCTTGGTCCCAGCATTGGACACCATCTTCGCCATGTAATCAGCAGGTCTGTTCCAACCTTTGCAAAAGGCTCTTACCATAAGACCACGTCGCCTATACTGTTTTCCTACATCAATTATTTGCTTCATAACATTAACGACATAAGGAAGTGAATCACCCGCACATAACAACTCCGGCACACAACGGACACAGAATATATCACCATCTTTACGGGGGTGTCGACGACAACCACCCTCATTGTTGCTAACAAAGCACTCTTGAATAGCTTGACTCACTCTGTGTGAATTGCACACACAATAAACCCACTTAATGTCAACATACTTCTCAGCAAGATATAAACCATGTAAAAGACCTTCCAAAGCGTGATAAAATGCTGAGAACTTATGCAAGGAACTCCCCCCTACAGCAGCGAAAGGGCCACCATCTAAGCCACCAGTCCATAACACAGCTCCATACCCACCAGTTTTGACTTTGTCATTTTTCCTGTAAAATCCATCAAATGTAATCAGATGCACACCTTCTGCATCCTGAGAACACTTGTTTTCTTCATTTATTGCCTCGTATAACAACCTTTCTTTTTCTTCATCAAATAAAAATACTGATGGAATTACTACTACTGATGCAGTTATGGTCTTAGCCTCATCATCAGTTTCTTCAGATTCCTCATCTTCATTCCATGTATCAACCTCCTTAACAACCCCCGTCTCATCTCTTTCAAATTGAATTGGCTTAAGGGTATCATAATATGTAGGTTTCTTGAGGGAGGAAGTAGAGAAACCATGAGGACGGATAGAATCACCAAGACGATCAATTTGAGTACAACCACTACTGCTACCACACTCCATCTCATTAGTGTCACTGACAAAAACAAGTAGATGCAATATATCAGAAACTGTGAAATAAGATATATAATTGTCTAAGTGCTCAATCTCTTAATCTCTTGCATAATTATTCTTGAGAGTTAGATCATTACCGAATAGCTTGTACAGTAATACTTTGTTTTTTTGATGGCATGGTCCGGCAACGAGGACACTGTTTTAAACTATGAGGATAACGATGATCACAACAAGTACACCTAAAAAAAAAGCCAAAATATATAGTAAATCACTAACAAAGATGAAGAAAATTGTCTAAAAATTAAAATAAAGGATTTAAGCGGCTAAACATCGAATCATTACCTTAGAAGAGGACGACCACGACGACCAACTTCAAGCCATCCATCACCTTCCTCCATGTGTCACTGAAAAGAACAAGGAGGCAAAATCTATAATACAAAAAGAGGTCGTGGCTAAGTTAGCCTTTACAAAGCTAGAGTGAATGAGATTTTTGGAATCCAAACGAAAATATATAATCCCATACTTCCGAGATATAATTCCATAAATAAAAGAGTCCTAACCATTCTTAAAAACATGCTTAATTATGGTAAGAGTTATATTTGGCAATATCTGTATATCACCACGGATAGGCAGTTCTTGCATATAGGAACCGTGGTTACATTAACTATAATCTCTGTATTGAACTGCATTCTTTTTTGGGTTACTTTGTGAGGAAATTTTATTCAGACCATGAGTCCGTTTATAGGAACATTCAACATTAAGTGTAAGTGTGGAAACAAACTTTAAAGTTTGTGAAGTTTCTGTTGATTAAAATATGAATTGACCTAGCCTTCTGAGCATCCCTTCCAGAGACGACGAGCCGTCTAGCAGAGAAGGGCTTCGCCAAAGGCGCAGCAAAATTCCAGGTAAAAAACAAAATTTAAACATTGTGCACGGTTTGCACTATACATGAATCACCATGTACACAGTAAATTGTCAGTTTGTAGATACCAAAATACGAACCGCCACGTGGACGTAGGGAAGACGCGAGAATCCGGCCAAAAGATCTTTTACCGTGCCCCAAAAATCTTCGTCAGTGACTTGTCAAATCAAGTCAGAGTCGCCATTATTGTCTAATTGATGAAGCAAAAGCCATGTGCGAGATACAAACCACGAAGTAACCTACTAGGAGAATAGGAGCTACGAAGGATCAATGGAGTACCCTACAAGATACCAAACACGAAGTAAAGATGGGTGAAATAAGCTAGCTTGGCTACAAAGATAACCTGCGAAGTAAGTAAATTATCGGGCAAGAAAAGAGACAGCTGTCCCGACAACATCCAGAATTGTCAGCGAAAGAAAGGGAAAAACTTTATGGAAAATGGTCTGGGCGAAGTATAAAGCATCTTCGCGAGAACGCAGCGAAGTAAAATGAGTTGTACACCATTAGGTTTGATTGGCCTATAAATAGAGGTCCTTGGACAAGGAACAAGGGGAGAGCTAAACGGAGAGAGTGAAGTTAGGGTTTCCTTGTATTCGAGAACTTATATTTTGTTTCTTTGGTTGGTTCATCAATAATGATTTTCTAGTTTATACTACTTAACATGTATTAGATCTTAGTTACTTTCCTTTTGGGTGTACTACTGGATTTCCAGTAGTTACATTTTGGCGCTAGAAACAGGGATTGAACCCTTGGATTCATTCTCGTCTAAGAGTTGGAGAGAAAGTAAAATCATTTTGAGAGCGTAGTGGCTTGAAATCCAAAGCGAGTCGTTTTGTGCAAAAAAGTTCCGTAGATTTGGTGACATATTCGTGTCTGAGATCTAAGATCTGGAGGAGAAAGTTGGTGAAGCGGCAGACGGAAAATCGATCGGCAAGGGATTGAACGATGGCAGGAAAGGCAAGACAATCGAAACCCCTAATGGTGGTGAGAAGGATCAATCGGTTGGAGGCCCGAAAGGAATGAGGGAAAGGAAAGGCGTCCGTAGCAGATGAAAGACGAAAAGTCATAAGGCAACGAAAAGGCGAGTCGAGCGTAGAAGATGAATCCATGATGGAACCTGTCTGAATCGTGAAAGCCGGGGCTATTAAGGAAGAGGAAACGAATCGAGAATAGGTGAAGAAGAACGGTGGTGATAAGGACATGATATCGAAATAACCGAGTAAGAAACTCCGTCGAGAGAAGAGGCGAGAAAAGTACCAGCCTGTGAAGCAAGATGGAATGGTAAAACGAGGCAACCGGGCGACACAAAAGGAACGTGAATGCATCAGTGAGACTGTGGATGAAACCTCACCAGAAGGAGATGCAAATTCTGAAATGATAATGACTTCGTCCCGAAAATGGATCCTTTATCGAGGGGAGGGCCCTTGTGAAGATTAAGAGGAAGAAGGCGAACGAGGAATACAGAGGAGAAGGTTGCTATAAGGATACGACCGGGAGAGATACCTAAGGGGGCTTTTAGTGGATGCGAGATATGAAAATCATAAGCTAAAGTACGAAGACGAAAGGAGGCGCGAGGACGAAAGTAAACGCAACGAGCGAGAAAGAGATATTGACGAAGCGAGAAGAGGGATTGTGGATCAGGAGATCTTACATGAGCTACGAAGATTGAGAATACAGATGGTAAGCTCGCAGAGGCAAGAAAAGTCGCAAGGGATAGAGAAGGAAAATGTGCCAGCCATTCTAACTCTCGCGGGGTTGGAAACAACGGCAGAGGGAAAGCGGAGACGGGATGACAAAAGGCAAGGAGGGTCAATGCGAAGAGATCAAAAATCGCAAGGTGATGGGGCCGGATGACACCAAACAAAAAGTATAAAGCCAACGAAGCAGGGATTGATAGCAGGGACTTAGTTAAAACTCCCGAGACTCAACACGACCGTGGAAAGGGTATGGGAGGAAGTCATACTGACTAAGGAAATCCCGGCGCCGCCGAATCTGGGAAGAGAACCAACCCTGGGGAATAGGAGTCATGAGTTCTGTAGATATCACCGCTTTCACGGACACCATACAAATAATTGTAGGAATGTTAGGAAGATCATACTTCGCCTCATTGAACAGGGGAACCTCGCACATTACGTAGAGGACCAGGAATTACCACCACCACTGCGGCATTATTATGGGGACATGGCATAACGACACCAAGCCAATATAGATCAAGGGGGGAAGTTGTTCATCTTCAATTTCATAGTACATCCGAAGGAAAATATCCTCAACTTCCAGGATAATGTACTCTCAAGGGTATATAAGGTGGACAGTGAAGGGAATGAGATATTCCCAGTGGCGAAGAAAAATCCTCTAGAAGAATGGGAAAAGAGAGACATATCATTTACGGCGCAGGATGCACCATAAGGAGGAATTCAACATATGGATTCATTGGTAATCACCTTGGCCATTCGTAAACACTTGTCAGAAAGAAAAGATTTACGTAGCGAAGAAAAAACTTGGGCTGTGGACAAGGTTCTAATAGACATGGGAAGCTCAGTGGATGTCCTTTTTTATCATACATTCAAAGCTTTGGGATATGAGGATTCTGACATGGTGCCTTCGGCATACATGTTGTACGGGTTCAACGGGGTGGCGACAAAACCAGAAGGCGAGATATGTGTGAAGATCTTCGCGGGGGAATTAAAAACGGAGGTTACTTCCTATGTGGTGGACGTGGAGTCACCCTACAATGTTCTCATAGGCACACCATGGATCCATGGAATAAAAGGAGTCGCATCGACTTACCATCAGCTATTGCGATTTCCCATGCCCAGTGGGATCGGTGAGATACGTGGAAATACCAAGGACGCGGAAGAATGTAACGATAAAGATATCGAAAATTATGAGGAAAGATTGAAAATAAGGAAGGAACGAAAGAAGAAAGTGCTAGAGTTGAAAAAGGAGGACGAGCTGAGGGTATACATGGCAAAAGCTAAAGAAGGGTGGGCAATACCCAATGAGATATCAGAAAAGGAGGGAGAGCTTGCGAAACCAATAAAGTAACCAACACCACTAGGAGAGCCGGTCTTGAACTTTACCGCGATGGAACCAACAAAGGATATAAACATGGGGAGTGACGATGAACCCAATATCCTAAAAATTGGGACGAAAATGGAGGAAGAAGAAGAAGTGAGGCTAGTTGAATTGCTAAAAGAATATGGTGACATATTTGCGTGGAGCATGGAGGAGATGCCGGGAATTGATCCACGAGTGGCATGTCATAGACTGGAGCTTGATCCGACAATTAAGACGATAAGACAATGAATAAGGAAGATCGCCACGACTTATCATGAGAAGATTGATAAGGAACTTCAAAAGATGATGGATGCAGAGATCATAAAGCCGACGAAGTATCCAGATTGGATTGCGAACATGATGATCGTACCCAAGAAGAACAATGGTATAAGAATATGTATTGATTTTAGCGACCTGAATACCGCACGCCCCAAAGATAGTTTTCCCCTGCCAAACATCCCTCAGATGGTAGAATCGGCATCTGGATACAAAAGGTTGTCATCCATGGATGGGTACTATGGATACAATCAAATACCGTTGGCAGGGGAAGATCATGAACACACGGATTTTTTCGCTCCCAGAGGACAGTATTGCTACACAAGAATGCCATTTGGACTAAAAAAACGCAGGAGCAACTTACCAACGGATGGTGGAGAAAATATTCGCAAAATGGGTACACACGAAGTTGGAAGTTTATGTAGATGACATGCTTGTTAAAACAAAAGATTCAGGGGATCATGTGGAAGATTTGAGAGAAATCTTCGAACAGATGAGGAAATACAAAATGAAGGTAAATCCACTAAAATGCATCTATGGGGTTGAATAGGCGAAGTTTTTGGGCCACATAGTTTCGCGAAAATATAGAAGTTGATCCAGCAAAGGTCCAAGTCATATTAGAAATGCCCTCACCCGCCACCATCAAGGATGTGCAGAAGTTAAACGGACAGTTGGCGGCATTGGGAAGTTTTATCTCGCGGTCGTCGGACAAATGCAAACACTTCTTTGACATTTTGAAAAAGGGGGAAAAGTTTTGATGGACTCAAGAGTGTGAGGAGGAGTTAAAGGGTATAAATGAGCATCTTATTAAATTGTCAATCTTACAGAAACCAGAACCCGGGAGGAGAGCTGTTGCTTTGTCTTGCGGCAACACCAAATGCACTTAGTGCAGTTCTACTTCGGAAAGACGAGGGGGTATAAAAGCCCATCTTTTACGTCAGCAAAACCTTAAGCAGAGAGGAATTACCCAAAGATTGAGAAATTGATACTGGCATTATTTTACGTATCGCAAAAATTACGAACTTATTTCCAAACCCATAAGATTAAGGTCCTTACGAGATTCCCTATAGAGTCAGTCTTGAAAAACTCGAAGTGAGTTGGGAGAGTAGAAAGATGGAATACCCAGATTGACCAGTTTGGGTTAAAATACGAAATACAAACTTCCACGAAGTCACACATAATTACAGAGTTTCTCGCTGAATTTCCCTCGGAAGAAGACGAAGGCATAGAGGAGATGATGGATGTAGATGAGATTCGGCCAGACCCTAAGGATTTGCTGCAGGAGAGTCATCCCAGGAGGTGGTAAATATTCGTCGACGGATCCTCAAACAGTTGTGAAGGAGGTGTAGGGATAGTATTCACTTCGCCCACGGGGACCAGGATAGTGTTTCGCTTTAGGCTGGAGTACAAAGCAACTAATAACGAGACTGAGTACGAAGCAGTGATACAAGCTTTAAGGATTGCGAGACAAATGGGGTTAGACGAAGTACGAATTACCAATGACTCGCAGCTAGTGGTTCGTCAAACCGAAGGAAGGTATAATGCAGTGGATACGGTGATGCAAAGGTATGAACAACTTGTGAAAGTATATTCAGTAAAGATACGAAGCATTATTTGGAGAAACATAGGCCGAAACAATAACAGACATGCGGATGCCCTTTCTTTTATAGCCTCAATGATTGAGGATCCAAAAATCGGGCATATCATGATTGAGCGGTTAATGCAACCCTCAGTAAGCAGGGAGGAAAGGGAGCCCAAGGTGATGATCATAGAAGAAGGGGATATGGAAATATGCAATGATGATTGGAGAGCCCCCATATATAACTATTTGATGAAAAGAGATCTCCCGCGAGATAGGCAAGAGGCAAATAAAATTAAAAGTAAGTCCACGAATTACGAGGTGCGAGAAGGAATCTTGTACATAAGATCGTATTTGGGTCCGATGATGAGATGCTTGTCGCAGAAAGATGGGATAGAAATCATGAAATCAATTCACTATGGGGACGTTTGTAACCATAGCGGAACCAGGTCACTAGCTCTCAAAACCAGGACATAAGGGTACTTTTGTCCATACATGCACAAAGACGCGAAAGATATCTCCACGAGGTGTGAAGCACGTCAGAGATTTAGGAAAAGGATACATGCACCATCCACGAGCTTAAACTCTGTGTTGAGTGTGTGGCCCTTCGTCATGTGGGGAATAGATATCGTGGGACCGTTTATAACTGGGAAAAAGCAAAGGAGATATCTGATAGTAGCAATGGATTATTTCACGAAATGGGTTGAAGCCAAAGCCTTGCAGCACACGCAAGATGGCGATGTGTACGATTTTATTCTTGAGCACATTATTTGTAGATTTGGCATACCAGTCTTGATCGTTTCTGACAATGGGAAGCAATTCAAAGGGGAGAATGTAAAAATGCTATTCAATGCATTTAAAATTCAATCTGGGAAGTGGACTCCGTTATACCCCCAGAGCAATGGGAAGGCGGAGGCTACGAACAAGACGCTAGCATCCACATTGAAGAAGAAGCTGGAAGGTCATCATAAGGGATGGTGTGAACAGATCCCAAACGTGTTAATGTCATATAGAACCACCCGGCGAGACGCAATAGGAATGTCACCCTTTTGTTTGAAATACGGAGCAGAGGCAGTACTTCCCGCCGAAGTCATTCTTCCAACTACAAGAAGGGAAGCATGGGAGAAGGGGTTAAATTCATATTTGATTCTTGCAAAGTTAGACGACCTTGAGGAAAACAGAGAAATTGCGGTACAACATATGACAAATTACCATCAAAGGCTGTCAAGGGAGTATAAAAAAAGGGTAAAACCCCGAAGCTTCATGCTTGGAGAGCTTGTGATACGTACGAGAAATACCCCCATATCAAAGGGGATTAGGAGGAAAGCTAGAGCCCACGTGGGAAGGCCCTTATATCATAAAAATGGTAGTTAGCAATGGGGCGTACGAGTTGGCGGATTGCGAAGTGAAGGACGGCGACGAAGAGGGGAAGATAATATATGGCAAGGTCGAGAGGCAAGATCGAAAACTAGATCATCCCTGGAATCCCGTGTATATCAAGAAATATTACCCGTAAATGTAAGTTATGATGCTGAAAAGGCCATAAATGTGTAGTTGAATGGAGTTTATTAATAAAATATCTCTTCAATGATCAACTTATCTATGAGCAAAACTCACGAAATAAGACCTCACATTAGGAGGCAAATAAGATTCACGAAATAAGCAGTTTCTAAGGAAAGTTAAAACCTTTGCCTAGGAAGGCTGAGAATCCACGACATGCACCCTAGTTCGCATGAAAGTGCAAGAGGCAAGACCTAACGCATGTCGTGAACAAATCTCAGATAGATAGGCTAGGAGCAATGATAAAACCTATCCGCTGAGGGTCCCTTTTATGATGGCCTTCAGTAAGGGGTGCATAAATATGACCAAGGCGCCGACGTATTCGGTTGAGCTGTGGGTGCCTGGGACGTCTGGACAGTTACCGGCCATGTCTGTATGGCAAGTCTTGGCTACGATGCCCTCGATCCCAAAGAAACCTCACTTAGGGTGTGACTTCTTAACCCCAAGCCATATCGGCGAAGGTGATAAGAAGTCACGAAAACAACTGAATGTCGTAATAACTGGATGGGAGGAGACCCAACATGCATGTTATGGTTAACCTCCTTGAAGGGGCAATCAAGGGGAATATAAAGGGATGGCACCCTCCAGATTAGGGAGTTGTGTGACCAATAAATACGGCAATGTCATGGTACTAACATTCATGGGAATGGCTAGACCTGTCACATTGTCGCGAAATGGGGTCAAAATAAATGTTAAGACGAGGTAGATGGATTATTATTTGCAAGAGTAATAAGCGCCTGATACTTCGTCGAATTAAGATCCTTCAAAAAGGATGAGGCATAATAAGACCTTAACTAGGAGGCACAATAAGACCTCGTAGAGCCACAAGGAAAACACAAACTTTCTCATAATAAAGGCTAAGCTACCAAGGTAAAAATGAGACTTGGCTTGAGAGACTCTGTCTTGATAAGCTAATGCTCAACAAGAACAAGAGGCAAGTATATACTTTTATATTTTATGTTCTTATTTAGCATTATCCTCACAAGATTCAGTGTCTCTCCAAAGTATATACTTGGTACAAAGGTCAATATTTGCAAAGGAAAAGACACGAGGTAGAGGCAAGTACGTTATTTATGAACATGAGGTGAACATCGTAGGGGCAAAGACACGAGGTAGAAGCAAATACGAAGTCGCAAAACAGAGGCAAGTACATTATTTACACGCAAACAGGATGATGTATATCCGAAACATTCTTCCCCCCAAGCTTGGGAGCGCCCAGTCAAGATAAAGTTAAAAGTTACAACATTAGAAAAATACAAAATCAAAGAGGGTTATGCATCCTTAATCATCATCTACATGATCCTCGTCGTCTTCTGTATCCTCTTCAAGATGAGTCGGTTCATTAACGGTAGGAGTTGGCTCATTAACAAATGGAATCATCATCTTCACGATCCTCGTCGGTTTCGTATCCTCGTCGGTAGGAGTCCAGACATTAACAGTAGGAATTGGCTCCTTGACAGCGGGTTCAGGCTCATCATCAGAAAATACTTCAAGATCCAGAGAAACACGAGGGATGCCTTGAGAATCACAGAACTCATTAAAAAGTCTGACCTTCTCGTTCTTAGCATTTCTGCGAAGACGCTTCACGATTAGGGTTGCATCCTTCACCATTTGATCAAGATCTTCATGCAAATATCGAACATCCTCTTGAAGAGTGGAGACCTTGTCAGAAAGATCGTTTTTCCCGCGGGATAGAAGATAGACTTGATCCTTAAACCCTTGTTTAGATCCTGAGAAGGTAAAGAAATCAAACAGGTAAGTTACTTTTGAGAATAAGGCGACACCCAAATGGTTAAGAAAGAGAAACTCACGGTGAAGCTCAGACGAAATTTTCCTCTCATCCGCGAGTTGTTTCTCGAGTTGGAGAATATGAGCACTTGACTTCTTCATCAATTCCCGAGACTCTCGAAGCTCTACGAGATGGGCCATGCTGCGATTTTGTTCCTAAAAGATGAAAGACGAACTTGAAAATTCCGCGAAGTGTTACAAGAGGAGAAACACAAGTGCTAAACTAAGTACAACTTATAAAGCTCACCAAACCTATTATGGCAGAATGCTGCTTCAGAGAGAGATTCAAAGAACCGTTCAATATAAAGGATTGATTTTCAGCCAAGAAGTCATCAAAACTGAGGGAGACCAAGGATTCAGTAGCTTCAGATCTTAAGGAGGGATTTCCACGAGTTGTGACAAAAATATCCCTTAAGAATTTCATATCAGGAAGATGCTCAGGCTCCTCCACTTCGTTAGCCTGCTGGCCACCTGTAGACAATGTAGGTTCAGTTGAAGGGGCAGCTTGCGAAGGGATAGCCTCGCGAGATGAGATAGATTGCTGATGACGAGGAGGATCGAGTTGAGATAGAACTGATAAAGAAGAATGGACTTGGGTCATGCCGTCTACATCCAAGTCGTGGCGGCGACGCCGTGGGACGCGAGATGTGGGAGAATCATCCTGAAATCCACGAGGTTAAAAGACGACGCGAGAAGAAGAAAGCAAAGTCAAGTAAGAAAGGGATACCTGGGCAGTGGTAGAAAGAACCACGGAACGTTGGCGTTTCCTCAAATTCTTAGCGGGACCAACCGTTGCTTGAGGCTCATTCTCCTGAAAAATGGAAAGTTAGAAATTGACGAGGATAACGACCAAAAAATAGGCCACGAGATACAAACCTGTGGTTGAACTGGTTTTCTAGAGAAGACCTTCAACATACCAGGCGGGGGAAGCGGATACTGAGACAGGAACAAGGACGTTAGGGGACGATATAAGTAAAAGGCAAGGAAGCCAAAGGAAAATTAGATCGACCTCGTTGGGCATCTTAGGCCAAATAAGTCGACCCGATCATACGCTGTGAGATGGGCATGCTCGGGGAGAGGACCAAAGGCAGAGTGTTGTCTTTCTCTGTCGAAACCCCACACTGAGAGGACCCTCGGCTACCAAAGGAAACACCATTCAATCCTCATCATTAGAAAGACGAAGATATTTGTTTCGTTTCGTACCAGGAAGGTCAACATCCAAAAGAAGGGCCTTAGACCGGTTAGCCAAACATTTGCGAGAAAGCTTTACGCCCCACTCTTGATAGGCTATTGTAGTCATATCCTTGCCAACGTAATTCGCGGAGAAAGAATCAATGTTATAATCTGCAGGAACGAAGTCTTGCACCAAGAGGGGAATCTGGGAAGGACCGCCATTAGACCTTTTGACGAACTCATTAGCAAGACGAATAGTGTTTCCACATAATTGATAAATACCTCGCTGAAGCTTAACTAGAATTTCGTAAAAAAAAGGGTCCTTTGGATCATACAGGGGAAAATAAAGACCCTCTTTCAGTTGATCGACGGTGATCAACATCTTTGTAGATGTCCAAGTTCCCATTTGAATCCATCGGTATTTTAGTTCCATGGATTTGGTTGCGGTAATCGGGGGAGAAACGGAATCAATCTCCCGAGATAGAGAGATACCCAAATTTCTCAAGGTCGACTTTAAATTCCTCATAAGTCTTAGATGTAGTAGGACTGGGGACTTTCTTGGGAGCCATTGAAGGGGAATGAAACAAGACCTAAACTTATAGAAGGCAGAAAAGAGGAGAGAAGAAGGTAAAGTTTAAAAAGTCTGAAAAAATAGGGTATTTATAGAGATGGCTGGTCAAACTAGGCTACCCACGATCGAAGAATATGAACCGGTGATCAGCGGTTACACGAGGAAAGGGACCACGTGGAGAGAACTGATGGGGAGGAGTGTCGGTTATTTAACTTCAGACGGTTCTTATTGCCCTCTCACCACGATCGAGTAGAATAAGAAAAGGCAAAATGTAGATACCAAAATACGAACCGCCACGTGGACGTAGGGAAGATGCGAGAATCCGGCCAAAAGTTCTTATACCGTGCCACGAAAATCTTCGTCAGTGACTTATAAAATCAAGTCAGAGTCGCCATTATTGTCTAATTGATGAAGTAAAAGCCATGTGCGAGATACAAACCACGAAGTAACCCACTAGGAGAATAGGAGCTACGAAGGATCAATGGAGTACCCTACAAGATACCAACCACGAAGTAGAGATGGGCGAAATAAGATAGCTTGGCTAAAAAGATAACTCGCGAAGTACGTAAATTATCTAGCAAGAAAGAGACAATTGTCCCGACAAAGATCCGTAATTGTCAGCGAAAGAAATGGAAAAACTTTATGGAAAATGGTCTGGGCGAAGTATAAAGCATCTCCGCGAGAAGGCAGCGAAGTAAAATGAGATGTACACCATTAGGGTTGATTGGCCTATAAATAGAGGTCCTTGGACAAGGAACATGGGGAGAGCTAAACGGAGAGAGTGAAGTTAGGGTTTCCTTGTATTCGATAACTTGTATTTTGTTTCTTTGGTTGGTTCATCAATAAAGATTTTCTAGTTTATACTACTTAACATGTCTTAGATCTTGGTTACTTTCCTTTTGGGTGTACTACTGGATTTCCAGTAGTTACACAGTTAATTTATAATCTCTATTCCAGAGGCGTAATGTTGGTGAATCCATGCTCCAAAATGTACAAATCCAGAATGCTAAAGCACTACGGAGGTGCAATACAAATAATACAGTTCGTAAATCCAGACTAAAACCAAATATAGTCTGGAAGTGAATCGTAGCTGTTGTGACTATAACCAAATTTAGTGGGGCGTAAATATAGAGAGAAAACACCGTGGTTCTACCTAAAAAGGTAAAACAGGTCTCAAAATATAAAAATGAAATAAATCCAGGCTACGTGAACAATGGACAAGTAGTTTTCTTTTGACGCATGTGAATAAGAGAAGTCAAATAAAACTAGAGCTGCACATGGGTCGGGCGGGTCGGGTTTTAGCTAATACGAACCCCGCACCCACAAACAGCGGGTTTTTATTTTCATAACCAACCCCGCACCCACAAACAGCGGGCGGGTTTTTTACCCACCCGCTATGGGTCGGGCGGGTTTGGGTTTAAACCCACTTCAGATTGTAGTTCAATATTTCTGCAAGTTTTTCACCTGTAGTATTTTTATCTATACTGTACCTGCTTATATCAATAATCATTCAGATACATGTTTGAAAGTTTAAACATACTTCTTACTTAAGTTCTTAATTACTTAAAAAAACAAACCATAAACATAAGTCTTCATTGTTAAGCTTAAACAAGTACTGGTGTACTTCCTATAAAAACAAGTTTAAACAGTACTACTACTTCAAAGATAAGATTAAAACTTAAACAATAAAAGTTTGCAGACCAACAGTAAGTGACTCATGTCTCTTCTATCATCTTTAAGTCTCTCCTCCTAGCATCCTCGAGGATCAAGGACTTCTGATCCCGACGTTTTAAATAACTCTGCAACCAAATTGAAATATATGTTATTCCTTTAACATCTTTACCGACAAATACAGAAAAGAGAAAACAAAGAAGAAGAATATTTTGAAGATTACCTTCCTCAATGTTATAGGAATCATCTGGTACATACTCCATTAGAAAATCAAGATCGACAGGCTTTTCTAACCAACTTTGCATACACAGCAACGCCTCAACTGTCCTCGCAGACAAATAGCTTCTCCATTAAATTAGAACACGCTTTCTGTACTAAATGCAGATTCAGACGCAACTGAAGAAACATGTATAGCTAATATATCCTTCGCCATATATCCGAGTATTTTATACTTGGTACTATTTTTTGTCCACCAAGCCAATATATAAAAATTGGGATCACTTGGAGCAGAATCATCCATCAAATACCTATCTAACTCTGAGTTTGCATCAAAAACTGTGTTTTTTCTATGCCTTTTCTTCCTTGACTCAAGAATAGCCTTAATCGAATCCTCTACCATAACAACAGTAGTTACATCCACAACAGCAACACTAGATGGCCCTTCCTCCACTGTTGAAAACATCGACTTATACTCTTCAAAGAGTCTCACAAGATCTTCTTTTACCTTTCTCATAATACTTTCAACCCTGTATTCATTGTTCTCATACAAACACTGAAGCACAAACTCTAACCCACCTTCTTTCTCTCTTTGATCAAGAATTCGGGAAAAAAATAAAGTTGAATTCATATCTTCATACCTATCCCAGTACTTATTGTACTTGCCAATCATAAGAGTTGCCATACTTGAAATATAAGAATCTGGATTTCTGGTATCTCTAAAAGTAATTAATTGTTCATGGATGATTGTTAATTTCCATAAGAATGTATGTGATGTAACCTCGTTGTTTATGGGTAAAAATCGTTTCTGCCGATTTCGGTAAATTCGGTAGGTGAGTGAGAAACTGGTTCAAACCCTAAACAAATGTGCTGCACGTGAGCACTTTATAGATTTGAGAGATCAATCTGTACAAGTCCGGCCTAAACCAAGAAATGGCCGTTCCGCACTTGCTTCGGCCACAAAGTGGAGGAGAAGGGTTGATTTGGGGAGGGAAGCAAAGAAAGGTGTTGAGACCGCACACTGCCTGAGAGTAGTGTCTCGAATCAGATCGTAAAGTGAAAGCTTCTAAGCTTGCAAGAGATGAAAGCTTTTGGATAGCTTGCAAAGTTGCCTTTTCTCGAGAGTGTTGTATTTTTCTCCCGACCGAGACTTGTTGTCCGGTGGAAATAGGTAAGACCTATTTATACAAGTCGAGATTGAAACGTACCTCGGCCTCATGAAGGAAGAGAGTAAGGGGTGAAATAATGGGAGCAGGTGGTAACCGCATGGTGTTAATGGGTGAAAACGTTTTCACCATTATTTCCTCATTTATTTGACCGCTTTATTCCTTTTCACACTTTCTTAATGTGAGCGTAGTGTACGCCGCAAGCCGTGATCGCCAAACCAAAACCCCGGGAAAGCATCCCCCCCAGCTTGTGTTGATATCTCGAGTGTTGGTTGCACCTGAGTGCATGTGGCACCGCTTAGTGGCGCGTGTGGCATGTGCCATTGGCATGTGCGAATGCCTTGGTGGTAGGTTGTACGTTGAGTGCAAGTGGCAATGCCGTAGCCGCTAGTGGCATGCGTGGCATGTGCCAATGGCATGTGCGAATGCCTTGGTGGTAGGTTGCATGGTTTGCGGAGTTAGGCTACCAGCGTGCATTAAGGGGCACGGCTAGGTGATGAAGGCTACCAGCGAGCGTGTTGGCATGTGCCAATAACATGTGTGGTCGTTAGGGCCGTGGCCTTGGTAGGAAAATCTACCAGCGAGCATGTTGACATGTGCCAATGGCACGCGTGGCCATTAGGTCCGTGGCATTGGTAGGAAAAGCTACCAGCGAGCACGTTGGCATGTGCCAACGGCATGCGTGGCCGTTAGGTCCGTGGCCTTGGTAGGAAAAGCTACCAACAGCACGTTGGCATGTGCCAATGGCATGCGTGGGTCGTTAGGGCCGTGGCCTTGGTAGGAAAAGCTACCAATGAGCATGTTGGCATGTGCCAATGGCATGCGTGGCCGTTAGGGCCGTGGCCTTGGTAGGAAAAGCTACCAATGAGCATGTTGACATGTGCCAATGGCATGCGTGGCCATTAGGTCCGTGGCCTTGGTAGGAAAAGCTACCAGCGAGCACGTTGGCATGTGCCAATGCCATGCGTGGCCGTTAGGTCCGTGGCCTTGGTAGTAAAAGATACCAGCGAGCACGTTGGCATGTGCCGATGGCATGCGTGGCCGTTAGGTCCGTGCCCTTGGTAGCAAAAGCTACCAACAGCACGTTGGCATGTGCCGATGGCATGCGTGGGTCGTTAGGGCCGTGCCCTTGGTAGTAAAAGCTACCAAATGAGCACGTTGGCATGTGCCAATGGCATGCGTGGTCGTTAGGCCGTGGCCTTGGTAGGAAAAGCTACCCGAGCATGTTGGCATGTGTCAATGGCATGCGTGGTCCGTTAGGGTCATGGCCTTGGTAGGAAAAGCTACCAATGAGCATGTTGGCATGTGCGTGGTTAGGGCCGTGGCCTTGGTAGAAAAGCTACCAATGAGCATGTTGGCATGTGCCAATGGCATGCGTGGCCGTTAGGGCCGTGGCCTTGGTAGGAAAAGCTACCAAATGAGCACGTTGGCATGTGCCAATGGCATGCGTGGCCGACTTGGCCTAGGTTGCATGGTTTGCAAGCCTATGGCGCTATATTTGGCATGTGCCAATGGCATACGGCTTGGAAATATGGCTTGTGGTACGTGTTGGCATGTGCCAATGGCACGTACGACCATGTTGACCTAGTTGCATGTTTTGCAAGCCTAGGGCGCTATATTTGGCATGTGCCAATGGCATAGCGGCTTAGTTTGGCATGGTTGCCAATGAGTGCGATATGTAGTTTGGTTTTGGCTGCGTTGCCATGGTGGCAGTGTGCGGTTTGGTTTGGCATTGTTGTCATGGTGCACGGTGTGCGGCTTGGTTTGGCATTGTTGCCATGGTCGCCAGCAGCGCTTGGTTTGGCATTGTTGCCATGGTGCGCAGCGCTTGGTTTGGCATTGTTGCCATGGTGCGTAGTGTGCGTCTTGGTTTGGCATTGTTGCCATGGTGCGAGTGTGCGCTTGGTTTGGCATTGTTGCCATGGTGCGCAGTGTGCGGCTTGGTTTGGCATTGTTGCCATGGTGCTAGCGGCTTGGTTTGGCATTGTTGCCATGGTGCTAGCATGTGGCGGCTTGGTTTGGCATTGTTGCCATGGTGCGCTGCGATTTGCGGCTTGGTTTGGCATTGTTGCCATGGTGCGCAGCAAGGGGCTTGGTTTGGCATTGTTGCCATGGTGCGCAGTGTGCGGCTTTGGTTTGGCATTGTTGCCATGGTGCGCAGCTGCGGCTTGGTTTGGCATTGTTGCCATGGTGCGACCACAGCGCTTTGGTTTTGGAATTAGGGTTCATGTCGAAAACCCTAATGCGGTATTTTGAAAAAATACCCCTATTAATTATTTACACCCGAGTTAAATGCTCTTAGTTAATGTGTTGCGGTAACACTAGGTCATGGGGTTTTACGATTTTACCCTTTTTTAAAAACCACCATCAACATTAAGTCCCCCGCTTAGCTCGGAACAGGGGCTTTGTTGCGAGGTAAGCATAAGATGGTGACAAACTATCAACAAGAAACCGCAAAGAGAATTGAGGGGGCTTGTCCGACCTTTTATAAATAGGATTTGGAATCCTTGCCTCTGGTAATTTTGCACAAATCGGGAGGCTGGCACAATTGGTGGGGCCGACACAAGGTGTGGAAGCTGTGCGTGCTTGCAGGCGTGACTTGGGCGGCCATTGGGAAGTCGGTGCAATTGGTGGGGCCGGTGCAGCTTGGGCGACGTTGGGAAGTTGGCGTGAGTTGGGAAACCGACGCGTGGTGGGACCTGCGCAAGGTGTGGAAGTCATGCGTGTTTGCCGGCGTGACCGATGTAAATAAGGAGGGAGTTTCTTCGTATAGCAAAGTTTCCTTATTTTGCCTTTCCTTCACGCGCGCTTCAATTAGGGAATCGTCCATGCCAAAAAATCTGGAAGCGTTATGTCCCTCATTTCTTCCTTTCCTTTTTAAGGTTCCGTATTCATACCCAACGCAACTGCATCATCTCCCTTGTTTGAGAGGGGTTCTTCTTGTTGGTTTCTCTTTTCTTTGCCTATAGACGAATCATCCTCTAAACATTGAGATTCTCCAAGTGAAGGCGCGAGATCTGACTCTTGCGAAAACACCCCGACTAGGGTTATTCGGGCTAAGAAAATCATATCTGTATGTTTTCTTCTTCTTCTCTATTCATGTTATCCTCTTTTATATGCATATAGATAGAATGGAACTTGATCATTTTCACCATTATTTGCAGTGTATGATGGGACCTTCCAGGGATGGCCGTGCCTTTAACTTTTCGGGAAAGGACTTCAGAATTGGCGCAGATCAATCTTCTTCTCTTGAGGAGGCATTGGTTGGGATTGAGTCCTTGCTCCATGAAGCTAGTGAAATTGTTAAGGACCTCCCTTCCATCTATCCCCATGAAGAACATGTACATGCTCGGACTCTCTTGGGTTCAAGTGAGCGTGGAGGAGAGCGCCATGATTCTTGATTTTGATGCGGTGAATCGAAGAACTTTCTTCGAAATGTCAATAAGAAAACCTTTGAAGGAGCATATGATGGAAACGAAATAGCCTTTGAAGTTGATGCCAAAGGTGCCGTTGGTAATGCCCGTAGAGGTCATGGTGGCGTATCTGGAATGGTCGTCGGGAGGACATCTGGCCGCCGCTTGTGGGTCGCTTCGGGATGGGATGTTGAGGTTGCTGCGGCTAAAACCGTTGAATGGAACCTTTGTTTCCCGAAGGATTGCTGGGGAAAGTGTTTAAAGATAGCTTTGCCCGAGGGGACTTGTGCTCCATCCTTCGAGGGCTAGTTCCTCCCTTTTGTTATTTCTACGCTTAGTTCCCCGATGCCTCCTCTCTTTTTTTTTTTTTTTTTTTTTGTAAACTCATCTTTTCCTTCTTCTTCATCGAAACATTTTGCTTCATATATATTTTTGAAAGAGGTTGTGGTATTATGGCTCACAGTGGTTTTCTCGGGTTAATCCGATGTATTTCTCTGATATCTGGAGAATTTGCTTGGAAAAAGATGTATATTTTTTTTTTTTTTGGACGGGAAGGGAATCCCCAGGGAGAAATACAAATGGTGTATTCATCTTGGGGAAGTACAACTACTAAGAGGAATTGTTAAAGGAAATACTGAAAAAGAAAAGGAGTAAATGGGAAGTACTGCCCTTTTTTTTTTATGGATTGGATTCCTTGAGCCATCGCGAGTGAATTATCACGCCTTCAGGTGTGACTGCATTGATGAGCTTGCAATATCCTCCCAAAAGGGTATCCGCAACCAGATACGGCTCGTCTTCTCCTTCACTGGGCAAATCCATTTTTACTGTCATCTTCCCAACTTGAAACGTGCTTTCTTTGACCACTACATCTCCAATTGAAAACGGGTTCAGACGTCGTGCAACCGTTCGAGTCTTGGCTTCGTTGTCTTCAATAGAAGTTTCCAAGCTTCTTGCAAAGTATTCAAATGGTCCAGTCCTCCCATTCGCATTTCTTGACAGGCGTTCGTGCCGATGTCCCGCGCCGAGTCCCCATGACGGAAAGGGGGAAGGAAAGACTGGTTGCGTAAAAGGTTGCTTGGTCGACTTACTTGCATTTGAAAACCATGAGCTAGCGCAAACGGGTCTTCTCCGGATGTCTTGGTTTCTTCGCAGTTTGTTGATGCGATAACCAAGTGGGATGATTTGTTGGAATTTCCTTCGGGCGTGGACGTTGGCGGAGGGCACACATCCAATTTCGCTTTGTTGTCGAACACCCATAAACGTCCCAATATCATGTCGTGATCTAGTTCTTTGACAATATGGAATTTGCTATGTGTTATAGCGTCTCCCATCTCGATCTCTAAGTTGATGTAGCCATGCGCGTTCAAAGCTTCTCCTCTCAAGTCCTTAATCACGGACAGGGAATAGGTAGCGTCTTGTTATGTAAATCCTGCTGCCTTCGTGTCTTGAAAGTAATGATGTTGTGGTAGGAGGCCGTGTTGATGAGCGTGTTGTCAAATTCATTACCTCTTAAACGGGACGTGGTCAGCAGTCCCCGTTCTCCGCTCGCCTGTTTGGGAAGCTTGAGCCCTTGGCGTGGATTCCAAGGAGAGAAAAAGCCATTTGCGGATACAACACGATTGAGAGCCGCGAAAATATCTTGGCGCTGAACCTTGGAAAGATAGAGAATTTCGCATACATGTCGCATCATGGATTGTACAGTCTCGTGTACGGAGTCCCCGGAGGAACCGCGGTTTCTTATTGGGAGTGGGTCTCGATGCACTCTTTCGTCTCCTAGTTGGAGTTCTCCCGCTTCTATCCTTTCTTTGAAAATATGCTTTAGTCTCGTTGCAATCGCTAGTCGGGTGGTGAAAGAACCCGTGGTAATGGCAAGATTTAGGGGTTCGCCATCTCGGCCTCGGTTAGGTGGCCGTACGAGCGGTGGCAATCTGATGACATCATCTTGAACCTGTGCTTCTAGGAGGTCAATCACCTCCTCGATGGGGAATGGGAAATCAAGGGTATTTCCTTCGGTCTCACGATGCCGCACAGAGTTTTAGTGACGATCTTCCGTTGCGAGGGTTCCGTTGCGCCGGCGCTCACGTTTCGGCTGGTGGCTCGTAGTTGCGGCTTTCCTTTTTCCTCTTTCGTTTACTATGTTCACGGAGGATGAGCCGGCATTAAATTGTTTGCTGATGAGGCATCTACTCCCGGGGTTTCGCCGCGTCTTCGGTTCGAGTTGGCCTAGTTCTTTCCAAAGAACGCCGGTGCCGTTGTTGCGCATCGTCCGCGGCTTCATGGAGTTCGGAGAACGTTTGGAAACGCAAGTTTTCTAACGAGGCGCGGTAGATTGGAACCATACCATTGAGGCATGCGTTCACCAATTGTTTCTGGCCACGTTTGGGTCGTGACAAACGAGTGCTTGAACCCCGAACCTTTGACGAAATCATTTGGATGTTCGTTATCCCATCGGTACATTCTTCCGAGGTCCGAAAAAGTAACTTGTTCGTACACGAAGAAGTATTTCTTGTAAAATGCAGTGACCATGCTACTCCAGTTTGGGAATGCTTTTCTAAGGGATGTCTTTGTACCATGTATACGCCCTTCCAAAGAAGTGATTTTGAGAATTCCCTTAAACGAAGAACGTGATTATATTCATGTTCACCTAGGGATTCCAGAAGTGAGAAACATGCTCACGTGCATTCCCGTACCATCGTACGGGGTAAATTGAGGAGAAGAGTACCCCTTGGGAGAGGGATTCTATGTATTTCGGATGGGTAAGGGGTTGGTGATGATGCACGTCCAACTCATAATTCTTGATTCTTGCGGAGGAGTTGTTCCAAATCTTCTCTCGTGACAAAGTTGGGTGGCTGATTTCTTTCCAACGGGATTCTAGTACGAGTTTCCTCATCCATGGAGGCGTGCTCCGCCGAGGTGTCGGCGTCGGGGTTGTTGGAAACGTTCCTAAATGGCTCGGGAGGGCGCGACTCACGTGGTAGTCGTTACGTCGTGGTCTTGAGAAAGATGAGTACCTCCTTTCGTGTTGAAACCATATCTCTGCCTAGGCTCGGCGAGCATCTCTTGTCGTTCCATCGAGATCGGCGATGGTGACGTAAGGGCGACTTCCTCTTGTCCCTCCGGTTTCTCGTCCCGTCGGCGGGGTAGTTGGGATCTTGGTCGCGGACGGAGGCGCCATGCTAGACGAAGTATTTGGGGTCGTGGCGGCGGCTCTAGCCCTGGTGACTGGTGGTGCGACACCCGAAAAGATATTTTCGTTCTTAGTGATTAGAGGGTTGTGCGAGACGCTAGAGGAGGCAGCGGCTCTGGCCCCGGTGATTGGCGGTGTTACACTTGAGGGAGTGCATTCGATGTTGCTTGTTGTCGGCCGGTGACGTAACAACGTTATTGGGAGAGATGCTAACATCGGGGTGCATTCTCAGGCTTTGGTGTTCTCGGCGGCCTCGCTCCGACTCGAGTTCCACCATGTTTGGATTTGACTTTCGGAAACGAAATCGGGAGTCGGAGTTGGTATTGTAACCGATAGATCAATCCTCCCGCCGTGGTCGCCAATTGTTTATGGGTAAAAATCGTTTCTGCCGATTTCGGTAAATTCGGTAGGTGAGTGAGAAACTGGTTCAAACCCTAAACAAATGTGCTGCACGTGAGCACTTTATAGATTTGAGAGATAAATCAACAAGTCCGGCATAAACCAAGAAATTGCCGTTCCAGACTTGCTTCGGTCACAAAGTGGAGGAGAAGGGTTGCACTACAAGAAAATTCGGATTTAGCGACTACTTTGTTTCAGCTGGTAGAGGGTCGTTTTTAGCGGATGGAGCTCTGCAGCAACCAACATGGCAACAGATATGCTCTGTGACTAAAGGCTTCTTTGCTAAAGACCTGGACCGACCATGCTGCTGGAAGAGATATCTTTCAACTAAATAGAACAACGAAAGTTTTAGTCGATACAATTTTCCAATCACTACTAACTACAGTTGGTAGAAGCATAAAACATTTGTTGCTGAAACAGCTCACCCGCAAAATTATTTGTTGCTGAAGACTGATACATCGTTGGTAGAGTAAAACGCTGTAATCTGCTAAAGATTTCAACTTACTGAATTTCAGTTGGTAGAGGTGTTTGATGTCGTTGGTCAATCAGTTTTATCACCGAATGTTCTGCTGGTCAAGAGTTTTATTCACCAAATATTATCTGGTAGAGGGTTCTAGCAGCAGAATAGTTGGTTGGTTAAGGTGCGCTGTT
The DNA here is from genome assembly GCA_023531295.1 of Papaver armeniacum. Lineage (NCBI taxonomy): Eukaryota > Viridiplantae > Streptophyta > Magnoliopsida > Ranunculales > Papaveraceae > Papaver > Papaver armeniacum. Next base: position 218,779 of record JAJJWW010008975.1, on the reverse strand, counting down.
GATAAAGAATTCAACCAACATAAGATCGGGTCGTTGACATTCACTTGGTGAAGGCCCTCAGCCAACTACAAATTTTAGCTGCTAGAGGGTGATTTACAAATGTATTATAATGCAAAAAAAAAAAAAAAAAAAAAAAAAATATGAATTTTATTTAACGATTATTACATTAACTAGTTGGAAGCCTAACAAGCTAAGCTCCAACGACATACTACTACATTAATTGAACAGGTTGCTGTGCTAGCCTACCAACGGCCTCATGGGGAACCTTGCCAAGGGAGCCGAAACGGCGGGGGAGGAGGCGAGATTGTGTCACAAGGGGGGCAAACTAACACTACCTTCCATGTTAATTCCTGCAATATCACGCCATTGGGGACTCGAACCTGGGACCTCCTGGAACGCATTAAACTTTGGGGAACGGGGATGACCAGCTGAGCTAGGGGCCCGTTAAATTTTGAAAATACCAAAAACAGTCGACTACAAAAATCCATCCACCTCTTCTGATTGACCATAACACAGCACAAAACTTGCCTGCTCACATCCATGTCATTGTACATTAAATAGAAAAACTAACATACTAAGACATCAAACCTAGTCCAACTCATGAAACAACGGCAATGAGAGACCTCCAAATCAACAAATGAAGCCCTTGGCACGCTTCCTGCAGTGTAGCTAAAGAGGCTTTGTCCTTCTGCAACCACCTTCACAATTAAGTTCGTTCTACTGCAGCGGCACATTCATGTTTGAAAAGTCTCTGTTGATACACTAGCTAGTAGTAACAAAATTTGAGACCACAAGTACAAAATATATATAGTAACTCCATGACAAAAGCAATGCATTTCTCTGTTACCTACTAAATGCATTTTTCCATGTTTACTGACCAAATGTTGGAACTCGCACTCGAGCTACTAACGCTGCAGCCTTCTCCTGTCAGTAGTTCGACAAGCTAACAATACGTCACTGGAAGAAAAATATATAATTTTCAACATTCCATAATGCCATCTCAGTTTTAACCATAATTACTAAGCAATAAAAGCTGTCATAACTTACTTCTGTTTGATGCAATATTATTATTAAATGATACGCATCCGCGATAAAAGTTGTCATAATTTACTTCTGTTTCATCCGAAGAAAGACCATGTGTGCATCCACTAAAAGCAAGCATATCCTTATCATATCGTAAGTTCGTAAGTGTAAGGAAATGTACGTATCATAGGACCTAATTCTCTCCACCAACAGCTGATAAAGGATGATCCATCAGTAATTCTTACAGCCATATATATATCCAACGCATATGTCAAAGAGGATATTTTCATTTAACATAGGCAGGGCAATATGATGACTAAAATAACTGGTAATATACACGCTGGGTATAGACATTGGTGAACACAGTATCAGAGCTGTTAAACACTCAACAAATAAGTACGGCATAAAAATGAGGTAAAAAAGACTAACCTTAGCTTCTTAATCCTTGATTGAGTAGAGACGGAAGAGACCCTTGGTGTCATACAAGAGACGAAAGTTCTCGTTTGTCTTGGGAATCGATACAACATCTAATAAATAAACACAGAAGCCATATCAGGGTTTCACATTCTTATAAGCTCAAAAATACCAAGACAGATTACTCGCAAAAGGTCATGGTAAGCGGCAGACATACTATTCTATGGAAACCTGTTAAAAAAAAAATCAAGATTAAAAAGAAAAGCAGACTAAATAAAGGAGTACATTATATCATCGTACACATGAATCCAGATGGATAGGTCTTGTCTTTTCGCACTTTCCCATCAACAAGAATGTGCCTTTGCATCAAAATAGCAATAACCTCACAGTATGTAAGGGACTACTTCAATCTGTTTCGCAGGAAAAAAAATCAAGGGTAGACCTTCCCTATATTTGTGTGGATCTGATGATGGCTTGGGAGCCTACACAACAGAAAATTTGGCATAGCGAGTAAGCATTCCATCCTTCCCATCCCTACATAACTTTGCAAAACAAGCCATCTACTTACAAATGCGCCTCCAAGTTTATCGAGCATCTGTTTTGAGGCATTACGCCTCTTCAAATGCTTCTTCAATCCCCTCGCCTGAGAATTATCAAACAGTTAGGATAGAAAAAATTTATATAATAATAAAAGATTAAGGAACCCTGAATCCAACTAAGCCAACAAGTGTAAGGAACCTTTGAAGTTTCAGGCATCCTTAAAATTCACAACATCAACAAAACTACTACAAAAGCAACTAAATTGAACAATAACAGGGGACAATCTATTGGAATGCAGTTCCAGAGTAATAAGTTTCCAGATACCCTGCTTAATCTATACATTCATCTAACACCCAAATTGATTGCAGTCATTTTAGACCTCGGTTCAAGTTAGGTGTTTTAGAACCTGTCGAGATTCAAGAGTAACATCTCAGAACTTGCTGGATCGAGCAAATGAATTTTATCGTCATTTCGCTTAAGGTTTAGAATTTTAGATTGGATCTGGGCAAGTATCAAGTCTCTGACTCACAGAGATCTATCTTTAACTTACATTAAAGATTCGTTCTACTAAGCTTGACACCTATCGGAAAAATTTGTAAGAATATAAACTAAATGTTAGAAACAATCTTAAGAAAGGAAAATCATTCCTTTTCAATAAGATTAATTCAAGAGGAAATGGAAAGGTGAAGAAATACATTTCAACATAATTCCTATTTATTTATTGTATGCCCTTGTCTGAACCGAATGTGGTCTCCAATTCAAACATCCAGTTATTCGAAGGCAAAGAGAACCAAAATTTATTTAACACAAGCAAAAAAATAAATCAGAACATGTAAGACTAATGTAATGATATTAAATGATCAGAAATGATTGAAGAACTAGATTGAAAACATTAAAAAATTCTATAAGTCCAAATCAAAAAGCTCTGAAAAAAATCAATTTCTAAGAACTAGAATTAGACTGAATCAATTTATGCCTCGTCATTAAACCAGATATAAGCCTATAAATTAGACGAAAGAATCTCCCAGAACTCATATGGCTACTCTGAGAGGCATTTGTATAACAAGACTGGACACTGAACACTGAACTAGTAAGGGATTAGTAAATACAATTAAAAGCAATAAGTAGTAATCCTACTTTTAAAATTTAAAAGCAGAAGTAAGGGATTAGTAAATACAATTACTCCGCTTTAGGTATATATAATTTGAGTACAAATCGAGCTTACCCCGAAGTTGTTGTGCTTGCTTGAGAACCCCCAAAATCGCTCCCTGCTTCTCTGCTTTTGACTGTTCTCAATGATCACAGAGGTATAAAAATGTGAGTTCTCATTTTCTTGAAAAAGTAATGCATTTTCTTGAGGGGATCAGCGGCAGGATTTGGTAGAAGACCAGCTACGTTGTTAGAGTTTTCACCCGCACTCATATATAACAAATGAGAAAAATACAGCTGAAGTTAAACTTCCATCAACAAGTTATTATAAGATTAAGCATCTAACCATATTAAAAATGCTTATAAGAACAACACTCTTTCACCCATTGACTTACATCATTATACTCTGAATCTTCTCCAAGAAAGGCCTCCCAACTTGCTTGGTGACATTGCGTGGTTTTGCCATGTACTCCATGGCATACTTGACTGCTTCATCCACGAGACTGTTCTCCTTGATAGTTAATGTACCTTGCCGGCTTGCCCTGTATCAGCCCTGTATCAGTTTGTATATTGACATCTCATTTGAAAAGAGATGTGTTATACAAAATAGCAAACATCAAATAAGCAAGGCCAAATTCATCTCTCTTATAGTCGAACTGAATTTTCCAAGTATAAAAAACCAACCAAAACTATGTCAGACAAACCAAAATTCAAAACTTCAAATTAAAATTAAAAACAAAAATTAATTCTTTCCCATCAAAAAAAAAAAAATGAGAAAGAACGTACAAAATTGGGAAAGATCCTGTTCAAATCTACAATAACTAACCTTAGGATCTTGTCTTATTTAGTTGATTCAAAACCTCCAAACAATCTGAATATCTTCTCGACTGAAACAACAGAGCAGCATCTTTTGCAAGTCCATACCTAATAGTAATAAGTCCAGCTTCATCACCACTACCACCACCACCAGCAGAAGCAATCATAGTAGCAGCTGATGTTGTTGATGACGATGAATCCATTAATCTTTTCAGATCGAATTTAAACAATACGAATCTCAAATCTAATCTTATCTAATCAAATAATAATAACAATAATAATATCCAAATTAAAACTAAAATCAAATTTGAAATTGAGTTCAATCTTCAGTTCGAAATCTTCTTCTTCCCATCACTCAAACCCTGGGGTTTCTAAAATCTCATGAAATACAACTTCAGAGAAAGTGAAAGAGGGAGAGATTGGAAATTTAAGAACCCTAAATTTGAGACGAGATCAAAAAGAAAAAGAAAACAAACCCAAATCTTAAGGCATTAACCCTAAATTTGAAGCATCAAGAGATCCGAATGATACAGACCGTAACTACACTTATCTGCACTACACAAATTAAATTAAACCCAAAAATTACTATGAAAACTTTACCAAAATTAAGAATCACCATCACAGTTGAAGAACTGAAAATCAACATACTAACTCTCAGACCCTAATTTAAAATAGCAAAAGAAACCCCCAATTCAAAACTATTGCAAACTTTGAAAGGATAATTGAGAACCCTAAATTTGACACAACAAATTAAAAAGAAAAAAAAAAAGTCAACAATAAAAAATCTGTAAAAGAAGACTGTGTAATTGGAGAAATAGGATTTGTTCTCGATCTTGATTTTGATATTGATTTAAGGAGATTTGATGGGAAAAGGAAGATGTTTATCTAAATCCCTCCAAATTAAAAACATAAACGAAACCCTAAGCTTTGATCTACTATTTCAGCAAGTTTTCTACTGAGATAGTGAGAGTGAAGGTATTCAGTGGTGTTGTTAGATTTTTAAGCGTTAGGGTTTCTTCTGATGGAGGCGGAAGATAGAGAATATGGAGAAATGTGATAATGAAAAATGAAGTGAGAGAAAAAGAAAAGATGTTTTATGTGAAGGCTTTGAAAGCTGATAAGTATGGTCGGATTGGAAAACCTTTGAACGGTAGAGATTTGGTTTGAAATTGTCATATGGATAAGGCAAGTGTGCTTCTCTTTTTGGCTTGAAATTGTCTTACGGATAAGGCAAGTGTGCTTCTCTTTGTACTAAACTAAATTCGTTTGATCGGCATATGGACAACTTTCGGTGCAAAAGTACAGTTCGCATATTATGGTCCATGCTATTAAATTCAGAGAGTTATTAGATTTCAAGTCATATAGGTCATGGAGCATATTTTGATTTACATCGGCAGTTTCTCAGTTTCTGATTTAAATTTCGACTTGTCGCATAGTCTTGAAACAATTTTTGGTTTTAGTATTAAATTGAGATTTTCAATTTCAACTAATCACAGAGGTAGTGAATTATATTTAAAACTCTAGTGTTCCGACTTAGTCGAAGAGTTCATGAAGCATGATATGACAAACATCGATAGAGATTTAGATCCATGGTGAAGATTTTGACTTACTCAGAGAGGTCACGAAGGAGTTATGATTAACCCTTCGCCTAGACACGAAGAACGAATCCGGAGAGTGTTTAATCTTGGAGAATCAGAAGGTTATCTTTGTCTAGACACGAACCTAAAGTATGTATAAGAGTGATAAATGAATCTCGGATAACCGAAAGTTGACCTTTGCCTAGACATGAATCTTAAGTATGTACAATATTGAAAATGAATACGAAGAATGGAATGATTCTCGTATAATTTAAAGTTCATGAATCTGAAGTATATGTACAATAATGAAAATGAATACGAGTAATGGAATGATTCTCGTAGAATCAAAATTAAAGTTGGCATTTATCCAAAGTATGTATTAGAATGTTGTGAATGATTTCATATAATGAGAAACCAATATCGGAGAATTGGAAGTTGGCCTTCGCTTGGACACGAATTTGAATTATATATATGTGAGGAATGAATCTGAAGAATGAGAAATGAATTTCGCATAATCAAAAGTTGATCGTCGCCTAGACATGAATCAAAGTCCAAAGAGTGAGAAATGACTCTGGGAGAACATTCTAGATATTGACCTTTGGTATACATTTTGATCAATCAAATTTGGAATAAAGTAGATTTTATTATGTTGAAGGACCAAAATTCCTTCTCAAATACTCTTTTAGTGTAATGTTATTTGAATCATTAGAAAATAAGGCTATTATTTAGATTACTTAGATGCTCTGGCGATAAACTCGTTGATAACAATTTTGTTTACAAAAGAAGACACCTTTCAAACACTAATGTCTTTGTAGGCTTAGCAAACCACTAAACTCATCGGTTGCCATATCATGGTGCCTAAACGCTACTAACCACACAAATGAACTAATAGGTTGGTACAAATGTCTACCAACAGACTGACTTGGTGGATACACAAAGTGGCCTGAAGTATTCACTTTCTATTGTACTTTGTAGTTAACAAATTCTCGTGGCTGAAAGATACTAGCAACGCCAACCATTTGATGGTGGGTTAAGTTGTCCACCAACAGACTGTTTTGGTGAGCAAGAAGAGTCACGAAAAATATATACCTTTTAGGGTACGTTTTGGTTGCCCAATCATGGTGGTTGGAGGCTAATAACAACAAGTATGATATTTTGGTTGTTAAGTCATTGTTACTAAAGAGTTCCACCTACTAGCGTTCTGGAAAACTCGGTAGTTAGAGGTTTCTACCAACCCGAGATGTTTCTAGTTACAAAAAATTGTTGCTGAAGAGTTCCACCAGCTGTAGTTGGTAAGAAAATAGTTGTTAAAGCCAAGTTTTCTTGTAGTGTTGATTTAGGGAGGGAAGCAAAGAAAGGTGTTGAGACCAGAATAGTGCAGGAGAGTAGTGTCTCGAATTGTATCGAAAGTGAAAGCTTCGGAAGCTTGCAAGAGATGAAAGCTTTTGGAGAGCTTGCAAAGTTGCCTTTTCCGAGAGTGTTGTATTTTCTCCCGACCGAGACCCACATCGTCCGGTGGAAATAGGTAAGACCTATTTATATAAGTCGAGATTGAAACGTACCTGTCCTCATGAAGGAAGAGAGTAAAGGGTGAAATAATGGGAGGAGGTGGTAACCGCATGGTGTTTATGGGTGAAAACGTTTTCACCATTATTTTCACATTTATTTGACCGCTTTATTCCTTTTCACGCTTTCTTAATGTGAGCGTAGTGTACGCCGCAAGTCAGACCGCAAACCAAAACCCCGGAAAGCATCCCCGGTTTGTGTTGATATCTCGAGTGTTGGTTGCACCTTGAGTGCAAGTGGCACCGCTAGTGGCGAGTGTGGCATGTGCCATTGGCATGTGCGGAATGCCTTGGTGGTAGGTTGTACGTTGAGTGCAAGTGCCAATGCCAGAGCCGCTAGTGGCGTGCGTGGTATGTGCCAATGGCATGTGCGGAATTCCTTGGTGGTAGGTTGCATGGTTTGCGAGTTAGGCTACCAGGCGTGCATTAAGGGGCACGGCTAGGTGATGAAGGCTACAATGAGCGTGTTGGCATGTGCCAATAACATGTGTGGTCGTTAGGGCCGTGGCCTTGGTAGGAAAAGCTACCGGCGAGCATGTTGGCATGTGCCAATGGCATGCGTGGCCATTAGGGTCGTGGCCTTGGTAGGAAAAGCTACCAGCGAGCACGTTGGCATGTGCCAATGGCATGCGTGGCCGTTAGGGCCGTGGCCTTGGTAGGAAAAGCTACCAGCGAGCACGTTGGCATGTGGTGATGGCATGCGTGGCGTTAGGGCGTGGCCTTGGTAGGAAAAGCTACCGGCAAGCATGTTGGCATGTGCCAATGGCATGCGTGGCCGTTAGGGGCCGTGGCCTGGTAGGAAAAGCTACCAAATGAGCATGTTGGCATGTGCCAATGGCATGCGCGGCCAGTTAGGCCCGTGGCCTTGGTAGGAAAAGCTACCCGGCGAGCATGTTGGCATGTGCCAATGGCATGCGTGGCGATTAGGGCCGTGGCCTTGGTAGGAAAAGCTACCAACGAGCATGTTGGCATGTGCCAATGGCATGCGTGGCCATTAGGGCCGTGGCCTTGGTAGGAAAAGCTACTGCGAGCACGTTGGCATGTGCCAATGGCATGCGTGGACGACTTGGCCTAGGTTGCATGGTTTGCAAGCCTAGGGCGCTATATTTGGCATGTGCCAATGGCATAGCGGCTTGGAAATATGGCTTGTGGTACGTGTTGGCATGTGCCAATGGCACGTACGGCCATGTTGACCTAGTTGCACGTTTTGCAAGCCTAGGGCACTATATTTGGCATGTGCCAATGGCATAGCGGCTTAGTTTGGCATGGTTGCCAATGAGTGCGATATGTATTTTGGTTTTGGCGTCGTTGCCATGGTGCGCATTGTGCGGCTTGGTTTGGCATTGTTGCCATGGTGCGCAGTGTGCGGCTTGGTTTGGCATTGTTGCCATGGTGCGCAGTGTGCGGCTTGGTTTTGGAATTAGGGTTCCGTGTCGAAAACCCTAATCTGGTATTTTGAAAAAATACCCCTATTAATTATTTACACCGAAAGTTAAATGCTCTTAGTTAATGTGTTGCGGGTAACACTAGGTCATGGGGTTTTACGATTTTACCCCTTGTTTAAAAACCACCATCAACACCTGTTTTGAAGCAGAAAACTTAACAGTACATTCAAAGAATACCTTAAAACACTTCACAAGGCCTCTGGCATAATCCAAATCTTTAGCATAAGGAGCATGCTGCTTAGACTTTGTCTTCTTTTTATTTTTCAGTAGTATCTTCCTACCTCTTTGATTAGCATTCACACTTTCACTGTCAGATTCAGAACTAGATAAAGAGTCGGAAGATAACTCTTCAGGGTCAAAATTATCAATATCAGAAAGTATGACTTGAATATTAGGTAAAGCAAATGATTCATCTTCAGGGAAAATATACTTCTTTTGGAACTGTTTTTCATTCTTTGCTAACCTATTAAAAACTCTTTCATACTTTTCAGCCGCCTCTAACATCAAATATGTGTTATTCCATCGGGTTTTAACATCTAATATCAACCCTTTCTTTGAGTCAATCCTTTCTCTTGTACAATAATCTTTAAATGTAGCCAACCTAGAAGGACAAGCAAGTAACATACTTAATAACCGACACGATCCTCTTAATAGACGAGTTATATTTAAGTACCGCATCTCTTATAACCAGAGCAAGGACATGTGCATCACATCTGACCTAATAAGAACAAAAACAACAAAAACTTAGAAATTTCATTGGTTGAATCAGAAATTAAATCATCATTTGTAATTAAAAAATATAAATTTCTTACATGTAAGTACTCAGCTCTTTGAACTGCACCTGTCCAACCAATTACACTAGTCTTCAAGTAATCAATGGCCACAGTATTAGCATTAACATTGTCAAGAGTCAGAGTAAAAACATCTTCAAGTCCCCAATCCACCAAATAATTTTCTAGCATGATACTAATGGCTTTACCTGTATGACCCTTTACTAAGAAAAACATGATAATTCTCTTTTGCAACTTCCAATCATGATCTACATAATGAATAGTTACACATATATAATTAAAATTATTCGGTGACGTCCATGTATCTGTTGTTAGAGATACTCTTTGTTTCTGAAAATACGAGGGTACCCAAATATACCTCAATCTAAAACTTTTCCACCTATAAGTCCTTTCTCCGAAAGTGATTGTCTATATGGACTGAGTCGAGACAATACCCTAAGATGAATAGGTATATATTTTGTTGGTAATCTACCATTTTCCCAGGTAATCTTCTTTCCAATGAGACATTTTGAAATGGTATCGTGTTCAATTTCAACTCCTGTAATCAAGTGATTACATTCCACATTGTACTTAATAGCATTTGAAACGGTCTTATGATCAACGTAGTAGATTCCTCGACCAACAAGAGTCACAAAGGTAAGATTTTTATGATCAACATTGTGTATATTAGCATAGAATACTCTTACCATATCAGGTGAATATTCTTCAAGATCAAAGAGATTTCCCCAGTTCCGATCTTGAACAAACTTCACATAATCCTTATCTTGTACATCTGGGTCAAACCTTTTTTTGGTAGTGAATCACATTCCCTTGAGATTTTCGTATTTCTTAAATCAAAAGCTGTCAACAAAACGAGAAAATTCATGCTTGTCATCAATACTATTAGGAAATCCGATCCTATCAATATCATCAACCCTGACCCGATCATCAACGGATTTGGTCCTTGATTTCCTTTTTCCCATACTTGCGAAAATATGAAAAACCTAGTTAGGATTTTGACCAATCTTACCCAATATGTTTGAACACATAGTAAGAGATTATCTTTTATAGGAAGAATTGATATTGAAAATTGGAAATAACTAGTTTTAGGATATCTTATCAAAATCGGAAACCGAGACTTGTGGGGAAACAATTCCGATTTTATATTTAGGTCTGGCTTTTGGAAAATCGGTTTTTCGTGGACTGGATCTTTATTTCGGATTGATTCCATGCTTTTTTCCAAAAGTCTGTTTACTCTTTTATTATCAGAATTTGATAATATCCCTTGAAATTTACTCAAGAATTTTCTACTAGAGTATACAGAGATAAATTTGAACAAAATATGATATTTGTTAAAATACCATCAGAATCATAAACCCTGTAGTATTTCCAAAGATCACTTGCTTCATTAAAATAGTTGTGAGGTGTATGAAGCAATCCATTGTTAATAAAATTATTAACTGAAAACTCATTCCTTGTAGGATTACATATTTCCAAAATCGCATCCTAGACGGCGATACATTGACAGTCTTTGCTCTAAAAATGTACATATATATACTTTGGTAGTTTATCCAAAATATATTTGAGATTCCAGATTTTTCTATAACTCAATAGTCATGGTTCATATAATGAAAAATTCTGAGAGGAATCTTATGCATTTTCGAGATACAACTTGTCTCATAGAGTATTGTACCATTGTTACTAAGCATGTTAGTATCCAGGACAATGATATACAATTCTATGTTATCCCACTGATTATGTAAGCCTCTCAAGATATACATGGACATAATTCCAATCCCTAAAACATTTAGGAACAAGAGTATTACATACTTCATCCGTGTCTTCCACCACGAATTTTTGAAGTAGTCAAATCCTGCCGTTATGTTAACTGAATTGACCATTAGATTCAATTTCTTATAGGTTGGATCGTACCAAACACAGATTGTTAGATCTTTTCGTATTTTCCTGCTCTGATACCAATTGAAAAGACGAGGGTACCCAAATATGCCTCAATCTAAAACTTTTCCACCAATAAGTCCTTTCTCCTAAAGTGATTGTCTATGGACTGAGTCGAGACAATACAACAAATCGGTTCATACTTCGTGTGATCGTATATGGATACAAGATCGATACAATACAATAAAGAAGTATGTTTACTTGATAAAAGGTTCGGACTTAACAAAACACAATAGAATTACTATCACGTAAATAGGAATTAACGTTAATTATAATAGCAATTAACGTTTGTGTATTTTACTTCTAATTATAATAAAAACAATTACAATTGCGGAAATAAAAAAGTAAAAGACATAGCAAGATTTTGTTAACGAGGAAATCGCAAATGCAGAAAAACCCCGGGACCTTGTCCAGAATTGAATACTCTCAGGATTAAGCCGCTATACAAAATCAAACCAACTTCGTATAGTTGAGACCAAGCAACTAAACTTATAGTTCACCTAGTTTCATCTGTATTCTCACACCTCCAACTTGTAATAAGTCACGTACTTGGAACAATTCCTTTGGTTCGTATTCCAAACAAGAAGGAACAACAAATCTGTTTGGTAACAACTCTTTTTCAACCAAGTGTTGTGAGTTCGACAAAAGTCTCTTCCGTTTATCCCAATAAACTCCTTTGTCGAGTCCTTAGATCTATCTAATAACAACTACCAAAGTAATTGTCTATATTTTGCAATCAATACTTTGAATCACAAAGAACTGTATTGATGCCGATCTACTCAACTAATCAATCCAATCTACCACAAGGATAAACCGATTATAGTTGGATCCTCTTTAACCGAAACAAGTATTGTGCACACCAAAGATTATGAACCCAAATCAGAAATCTTCAAAGTCTTCTTTGTCTTCGCATCTTCTTAGATCTTCAATAAACACCTGCACATAATCAACTTGAATCTCTTATGATCAATCACGCAAAGAAAGGAGTCTATTAACAATGGATTATCACAATACGTCTTTTGATCTACAAATAGTCTAAAGATCCTCGTCGAAACTTCGATCTAGTATGAGTGAATCTTATATCAGAAGAGAAGATTCTCAAGCATAAACAAACTAGGTGCAATCAAATTTCAACAACCGTTAGTCAATCAAATCAATCGAAAACTAATAATAAACCACAATTATCTAGTTTCCCACCAACGGTACTAATAGAGCTTCTCAATCCCAAAGAAGTCTTCAAACCGAGCGGCCGTTAGAGATTTCGCCTAATTAGGTTACTTTCCTCTCCGAATAGGCGCCTCCACCAGTAACAACACAATTAGGTAGTTTTGAAAGCTCTGAGGATTAGTTTGCTCGAAATGCAAACTTTGATATTTATACACCAAGGAAGTTTGGACACCAAGAAATTTCCAAAAACAAAAATATTCTCAAGATATGCAATATATTTCCAAATTCGGTTTCCATAATTCCTGGAAATGCTTTGTCCAAATACTGACCGAAAATCTCTTAGAAAATATCCAACTAGTAAATGCACATTACTAATTTTCATTTTTCCAAAAATAAAATTAAAAACCTTAATTAAAAGATTCTCAATTATTTTCGATCCGGGATTTTCCTTTAGCTATTAAGGAATATCTTTGAACAATAAAAGATAAGCGTTAGTACACATGTTCAAAGTATGTCGACATCTTAACTTAGTAAATCATCTTTCATATTTACTATCTTGGAATCCATTTGCCACACTTCCAAACAAGTTTAGAATTGGTTCATCTGACTTCCAAGAACTATGTGATTGATCAAGAACACTCAATCACCAAACATGGGTTTAACGGTTCTACCAAAATAAGTTTCGGTTCTACCTCCATGTGGGTACTGGATTTAGTCACTTTCCAAAATTCGGTTGACTAGGTACTAGGATCGGTTCCCACATATATATGGTATCTAACTTGTATTTGTTGCACATGTCCATAGGATCAGTTCCCAATATCTAAAAACGTGTTGGACATGCTCATAGGATTGGTTCCCAATATCTAGAAACGTGTTGCACCTCTTACAAGGATCGATTCCCCTCTTGTGATCGGTTGCACCTCTTACTAGGATCGGTTCCCCTTTGCCTGGAGTTGGTCATACCAATAACACTAAATCGATCATACCATCTCAGGTGATTACTTAAGATAGATTTCACTAATAAAAGTCATACCAATACAAAAGTCAGGCCTTGTGAATACTTTTACCAAGAACATAAACAAGTCATGAGCGGTTATACTAATCACACATATTGGTAGTTCAAAATATATGCAATGAATAAAAATACCAATAAGCCTAGCGATTTCCATTTCGATTCACGAAACAAGTTCATGAATTCACTTCCTTTAAACGAATGTAAAACATTGTTTCCTAAGATGAAATCTTCACCTCATACCCATACATAATCACAATAGCATTCAAACGATTATGTCGATGTCTTATATACGAAGTTCAAAAGATAAGCATTATACTTCTGTTTATGGGTGAAAAATATTTCTGCCGTTTTTGGTAATTTGGGATGTGTGGATGAGAAATGAGTCTAAACCTTAAACAAATGCACTACGCGGTGAGTGCTTGTAGATTCAAGAGATCAATCTGTGCAAGTCCGGCCTAAACCAAGAAATGGCCGTTCCAGAATTGTTTCGGTCACAAAGTGAAGGAGACGGGGTTGATCTTAGGGAGGGAAGCGAAGAAGGTGTTGAGAATGTGAAGGTGTTGGCTATGAATGACTTGTATCGTAAAGTCGAACGGCTTGCGGGGTGTAAGCTATCAGTTCTGGTGTTTGAATACGATTGTATCAACACTTGCCTCTGTTGTGTGGACTTGTTCTTTTTTAAAAAATAGGATGGAGAACCTATTTATACAAGTATTTTAGCCTAACCTTCGTATCTCGTGGGAAGTGGAGAAAGTGGAGTGATGGAGTAGTGGAGTAATGTGTTAGTGACACACGGCCAGGCTTGCCCACTTCTCCCATCATCACTTAACCGTCCATGACTTCCTGACACGCTCTTGTGATGGCACGTTGTGCGCTGCACGCTGTAAACCGCTAGACCAATACCCCAGTATATATCCCCCAGTTTGTGACATGATTGATGTCTGGAATGTGTGGGTCGTGGGACCCACAAAAGGTATGTAGCATGTAATGCTAAATTGAATAACTTGCGTTATTCGGGAGGTCGATACTTGTGAAGTATCGTGTGTATTCTATGTGAGTCGCATCATGGTGTGTTAAAGTGACAGGTGGTGATCACCAAGACGCCTTACTGACCAATTAACTCCTGACCAGGGTTTTATAACCAAGCCAGTGAAGTTGGACGGACGAGATGATCTTTGAGACACTCATCTACGACCGTTGATGGAATTAGGGTTTTAGAAGAGGTGAGCAAGCATCTCTCTTCATCCTGGTCTAATCTAAGCTTGGGATACGATTTTGGCCAGGCCGATCGTACATGCGTGTAGAAGGCATGACGGTGTAGGCGCCCATACCCCATTATCTCACGAAAGTGTGATCTGGACCACTCAATTCGTCCCGGCAAAGTCGAGTGGTCGAGATCGGTTTGCATGACGTAAAACGAGTGCAAACAAAAGCCGCGCATCGTGCTAACTTCGGGCGCGCGTTCCAAGATGACCAATCTTGGTCGGTCTTGGCCGATCGGTCTGCGTGTAGGTGATAGGCTAGTGTTCACGCCTATACACGATCGTCCCATGAAAACGTGATCTAAGCCACTCAAATCGTCCGGCGAAGTTGAGCGGTCGAGATTAGTTTGCAATTGGGAAGTGTAACCACGCTAGTTTGGGAGGACGATTTGGGATAACCAGGCATGGTATGCCTTGACCGACCAGGTGAGGGGATAGATGGGTCCACGGTGGTCATGTTGGTATGACCGGAACTACTTAATTTAATCTTTGACCCTCCATTCGTGCCGGAGAAGATGGACGCTCGTGATGCTCATAAAACCATAATTTTGGGTTTCACGGCCGTGCGTCATGCTCCATTCGGGCATACGAATTGGGATGACCAACCATGGTTGGTCCTGACCGATTGGTCAGGTATGTAGGCGCGCCCACGGTGATTGTGTTGACATGCTCTGGGCCTTTTGAATCTACATCTACACCCTCCATCTATACCTACGAAGATGGATGGTTGAGACTGTTTTGTGACACATGTAATGTGCCGCAAACCCTAATTTAGGGTTTTCCGCCCATACCGCTATGGTTTGGACGTTTTGGCAAGGTATGCCAATCTTTGGGGAGGCCGACCATGCGGGGTCCGTGTTGGTTCTAAGCGGCGAATATTCCATACCGCTTGGGGGTTATGGAATTGATGTGGGCCATCCAATCATATTGGTGAAGTTGGATGATCGAGATCATTTCCGGATCGATACTGACAGTCCAGGATGCTCAAACGGGCTAGTATAACACACCGAGAGTTGCTCAATCGGG
This sequence comes from Papaver armeniacum, assembly GCA_023531295.1. NCBI lineage: Eukaryota > Viridiplantae > Streptophyta > Magnoliopsida > Ranunculales > Papaveraceae > Papaver > Papaver armeniacum. The sequence goes on along the minus strand of JAJJWW010008975.1, from coordinate 203,054 downwards.
CTAGTATAACACACCGAGAGTTGCGGCTGTACGGGTATTTCGTACATGCTTTCATTATAATGCTTGGAGGTTCGTGTTGCTCTGCTGAGAGCAACACTCATTCGTCATGCCACACTGATAATGAGTACAGGAAATACAAGGTTGCTTATGCATTAATTAATAATGTTATAAATTCACAGGGTATATGGGATTGTTGCTACATGCTCCAACCTGGATGAATTTCGTGTTTTTAATTCACAGGATGGGATTGTTGTCACATGCTCCATTCTAGGTGAATTAGTAAAGTGAAGAAGTATTCAACACTTATTAATGGCTTAATCTTTTACAAGATGTTAGCGCATAATTTTCTGGTTTTTACAATTTTAACCTTAAATGAAAATCCATCATCAACAACTTCGTATTGTATTCCTTAATACTATGTCTAACTAGAGTATATTCATTCATGCTTCGCAGTTATGTTTAATTTCAATATGCACGATTTGAAAGATATGTTAGGGAATGAAACAGTTCAAGTCAAATATCACTAACCTCAAGTGGAAGGATGATGTTGTCGTTGTAGCTCCTTACTTCGTCACTTCTTCAAGTCTTCACATAATACTTGTAATGTCTTATATACTAATACTTTCAAGCTAACCTATACGAAGTTGACTCTAGTACATAATCAAGTGACTCTTTAAATGAGTTTTGGTTCACTAAAATATGACAACCAAACTTGACATACCAACGCTTGGTGGGTTCAACCAAGCTATGCTCTAACAGTTTGTTCGCCTTGAAATATGCTTTCAACTGTTTCTTCTCATCAATATAGATTTTTAAAAGGTCTTTGTAAATTGTCATACGACTTGGGACCTGAAATCTAGGCTCAAACTCTTGAAGCATATACCTTAAACCTTCTGATTCAACAATTCCTAAACGGCAACTCGCCTTAATTATAAACTCCACTAAACGCCTTCTCTGCACCTCTCATAACTATAAGAGGAAGCAACTAGTTTAGCACTAACACCTGGCTTTGGGGGTAATAACACAATACTATGTTGTTCCTTCTTCCTATCAGGATTCTTAGGACATCTGATTCTTCAAACTAGTTGTCTCATTCCTAACCTTTGCATCAAAAGTATTCTTACAATGATTACATCTTGCTTGAAGAGGATTTAACCTAGTAATGTCTTTCACCCATACATCAGAAAACTGTTTTGACTTCTTGTTACCTCCATCTGGGGTTGTAACTTTAGTTTCAGACACAACATGTACAGATTGAGGTGTCCCACGAGGTTCGGGGGAGGTGTCTTTGAGGTCGGTCTTTGCACTTGACATTTGGTCGGAAGTAGCCATGGCCAAAGCCAAAGGTGGAGTTGATGAACCGTCCATTAACCTCCCTGAAAAATATTGAACAACCATTTATATTTCATACGAATTATACCAGATACTTGATAAATCACTCTCATTACAAGAGATAAAGCAACAATCAACTAAAATAACATTACCAAAACATCTAACCTAACTACCTAAGGATAAACAATCAGAGATTCAATACCTAGAACTACTTTCAGCAAAATAAAAAAAGCAAATAACTTTAATCTCAACCCATCAATCCAGTTAATAACTCCATAAACAAAATGAAGGGAAAATTATAAAATTCGAAAATTACTACCACAGAATCACAAATGAAATATGAACTGAAACCCCTATTGAATCGATACTACCATTAATCGATACTACCCATCAATCTAGGTAAATCGACTCTTGATACGTTTATACGATGGTGTTTGTGAAAAAGAAATCGAATAATCTTAAATGAGAAAAAAATAAAAACCCCAAATTTTCATACCTAGGCAGTTCACAGAATCACAGATGAAGATTAACTATTGTTCGATTGTTGTCGATTGTTGGTGATGAGTCGAAGCAGTTGTTGTTTGTGAAGAGAACTGAGGAACTAGGAAGAAGAAGAACTGAGGAATGAGGAGGCGCCGAACAGAGAGGAGTCGAAAAGAAAGAGGGTTATCTATCATATCTACAGTCTACTAGTACCACTAGGGTTTTAATAACGGACGGCTAGGATTAGTTTTATCAATGGTGTATATTTAGCTAGTTTTTCGGGCGGGTTTGGGTAGGTATAAACTAATACCAACCTCGCACCCACAAGCAGCGGGTTTTTATTTTCATAACCAACCCCGCACCCACAGCGGGCGGGTTCGGATTGAAAACCCGCAGGTTTTACGGGTGCTGACGGGTTCGGGTAAGTTGGGCGGGTCTTTTGCAGCTCTAAATAAAACAGTTCTCAGAAGTAGTGCCAGTCGATTATAGTTTTGTGGGCACCAGCAAAACGAACAATTGATACATATGAGAAGAGAGAAGCTGCACAAAATATTGGGGTTTGGCTGAGCAACTCTGAGAGCGTCCACGGTCATGGAGCGGACTAAAGGCTAAATAACAGGCTAAAAATTTAAAAAGTTTGGTATTTTCAGATGAGGAGAGGCCAAAGGGAGAAGACCAAATTTTAGCAACCCATATATTCCAATAGGAAATTTAAACAATTACATCATTCTTATTACTCCGGCTGCTGTACGTATGAAATCTGATTTTTTTTATTTTTTTTTTATTTGACTTCTCTTATTTAACAACATTTTTCATTACATAGCCTTGACATAACCACATTTTATTGTCTGGTTGTAAGTGGGTGGTCATTTCTGAAGCACAGAGAGGTTGAAAAAAGCACCTCCCTTCCTATTAAGCTCTTGAAATGTTCCTCTTTCGACCACCCTCCCTTCCTCAACCATGGCGATCGAGTTAACATTCTTAACTGTATTGAGTCTATGCGCTACTATAAGAGTGGTCCTTCCGAGCATTACCCGCTCTAATGCCACTTGAACGAGGTGCTCTGATTGCATATCAAGGGCGCTCGTAGCTTCATCAAGTAATAGTATAATTGGATTCCTAATGATAGCTCTTGCAATGGCAATTCTTTGCTTTTGGCCTCCTGACAATTGCACTCCTCTTTCCCCACATTCAGTTGCATAGCCATCTTTTAGTGTTCTATATATAAAGATGTAGCTTAATCGTTAGCAATCAAGTTTAGTAATTATGGTGGACAAATAGATTGGATGCATAAACAAACGTGAATAACCGGTCATGTAACTTACGAGATGAAGTCATGTGCATTAGCAGCGTTGGCAGCTTCCACCACCTCACTTTCCGATGCTTCAAGCTTCCCAAAGATTATATTATCACGTATGGTGCCCGAATAGATTACAGGTTCTTGACTAACGAGTGCTGTGTTCCCTCTGTACCATCCGAGGTTGAGTTCCCTCAAATCTACACCATCCACCATAACTGCGCCACTCTTGACATCATAAAACCTCTGAATTATTCCCAGCACCGTGGATTTTCCGCACCCACTTCTTCCAACAAGGCCAGTACTCGTACCTGTCTTTACCTTCAAACAGAATTGGCGCAAAACTAGATACTCAGGCCTACCTGGGTATGCAAAATCAACTTTCTTCAACACTATCTCACCAATCATTCTACTCCATTTTTCGCCTTTCGAATTTTCGCTCACCTGATTGACACGTTTAAATTAGTAAAGCTAAAAGTTAGTTCAGAAAAGATTTGAGCAAAATTTGATCTTACATTGTAAGTTCCTGGTATCAGTGATTGCCGATCAAGCACCTTGAACACTGAAGCAACTGCTGTTGCTCCCTTAGCCAGGTCAGATGTCATGCTGCCAGTTTCGGCAATAATCCTAGTTGTGCTCACCCAAATGATGAAGATCTTAAAAACATCCGCAGCAGTTATTTGGCCTAAGTCAACTAGCTTCCCACCATACCAATACTCAAAAGCCCATGACATGAAACTCGTGCATAATGCGCAGGCCATCCCTATCCCTGCATACAATGACTTCTTAGATGCCTCCATCCTCGACTTATCCTGAGCTTTATCAAAAAGTTGAAGCACCTTTGCCACACTTCCAAATGAAGTGACAATTCTGTGATTGCGTACTGCTTCAACTGCAGTTTGAGTACTCAAATGTTGTGCGTTCACAATGCTAAGATTAACACTTGAAAGTAACACTTTTTGTGTATATATAGAAAAGATTGCTAACGGCTGAAGCGCTATAATGACTAATGCAAACTTCCAAGATATGATTAGACTCATGATAGCAGCTGCAATAACAGCTGAAAATGATTGTAGTAGTAAAGACATCCGATCAGCAACTAGGGACTTGACCATAGAGGCTTGGTTGCTAAGCCTAGAGCACAATGCACCACTTGAGTTTTCTTCTTTATCAAACCAGGCAGTTTCAAAGCTGAGGATCTTCTCAAGCATAATCAGTCGAATTCTTCTAGTTAAATGTTCACCCATATAGGCAAAACTGTAGTGTTGGATTACACTTAAAATAATGGAGAAAACTGCAAGCAAGCCGAAGATTAAGGAAAATGTATGTATGCGAACCTTCATTTCATCATGGTTTTGGTTAAAGAATGCTGATATCATGCTACCTACTGTTAATGCGGCAATGGGTTGTATTGTACCAAAAATTATCGTGGATATGCCACCTATCAGACCTTGTTTCCACTCGGGATAATTCAAAGCTAAGAGCCGGCTAAAGGAAGGAGGATGATAAGAGGGTTTTATAACAAATGAGTCGTCAATCGACAAAGGAGAGGTGAAGGAGGAGATAGGGCTAGATCTTTCTATGGTTAGGCGGTTCTTATTGATAGGGGTTGAAGGAATACTAGATTGAAGTAGATGTTCTTTATTAGAAATGCCGAACTTGCTTTGAAGTTTTGCTAATTTGGCATAATGACCATTTTCGCTGCTAATGAGGTTTCTGTGAGATTCCATTTCAATGATACGACCGCCATCAACTACCGCAATTTGATCCACTTTTTCTATCGTGATGAGTTTGTGTGCAACAACCTGGATGATGGCAATATATTGAAGTAAGTTTAAAAGGTAAAAATGGAGATATTGTTGCATTATATTTAAACAATGTGTACTTATACCAGTGTTGTTCTTCCTATGGAAGCTTGATCAAGAGCCTTTTGAACCAGTGCTTCAGACTCTGAATCAAGAGCACTGGTAGCTTCATCGAGAAGGAGAATTGCCGGGTTCTTAATAATGGCTCTAGCAATGGCGATCCTCTGCTTCTGCCCACCCGACAAATGATCTCCATGTTCACCCACCTTAGTGTCATACCCTTCTGGTAGCTGCCTTATAAAATTATGAGCATTGGCTGCCACTGATGCAGCTAAAATCTCATCCATGGTTGCATCTGGCTTTCCGAATAATATATTCTCCTTTATTGATGTCCCAAACAGTGCATGTTCCTGACTAACAAGACCCATTTTTGCTCTCATCCATTTTAACTGCAAGGTTTTTATGTCTACGCCGTCAATCCTTATTACTCCAGAATCTGAATCATAAAATCGTTGTAACAATGCGATTATTGTAGACTTCCCACAGCCGCTTGCGCCGACAAGTGCAATTGTCTGTCCTGCTTCAACCTTAAGATTGAAATCTCTAAGGACAAAAGAGTCAGGTCGTGAAGGGTATGCGAAGTTAACATGCTCAAATTCCAGTTCACCATGAAGCTCATCTAAAACCAGGCATTGTGGATTTTCCTCAATTTTTGAAACCCTATCAATCCTGTCAAAAATTCTAGCTGCAGCAATGGAAGCTTTCGTGATATATTTAATCTCAGGAAATGCGACTCCAAGAGTTCTGCAATATGTCACAAACACCAAGAAAAGTTATTGAAATGATATCCTCCAACATGCTACTCCCTAGGTTTCAGGAAAAGTACTTTTCAATTTGGCCTATTTTTAGGCAAAAATGAAAAAGTGAAAATGTCATTTTTCCTGAAACTAAGGTAGTATAATGTAATAATCCATCTAGTAGATTAAAATTTGTAGTTGTAAAGAAACATGTGCGTAATTACCTTCCACCTATGATGAAACAAAGCCCTGCTGCATGAATATTTCCTCCACTCTCCCCTTTGTGCATTATTAACTGACTTCCATACCAAGCGATAAATGCCCATATTAAGAATGCAAGGCCATTGCTCCCCACAGCTAAGCCTTTCGCGAGGCCTTGCTTTAACCCGATTTTCAGCGTTGTATTTAGCATTTCCGAATATCTCGCTACAATCATCCTCTCAATTGTTAACGAGTAGATGGTTTTGATGGAGCTTAACGCTTCTCTTATTATTGTATTTGCTCTGTCGTATTCTTTTGAGGACTTCTTAGAAAGATGGAGTAGGTACTTCGCATAGATTATTCCAGGAATTAATAGTAGAATAACTAGAGGGAAGACTACTACGAAGAGCCTCCACGAAAGGTACAGTGAAAGAGCAAGTCCAGAGACAAAGGTAGATGTATGCATTAAGAACAAGGGTACCTGAAATTGAGAGGGACAGCAATGAAGTGATAAATTAAGTTTTGTTATACGTCTCCTGTTATTGGAAACCGTACATGTCTATATGGTAGAATACGAGCATATTGAACGTAATATATATGATACATGCACATATACTTGCAATAATATTGTACTACCATTTGGATTACCTTTTCACTTAAAACTTCTTGAATGAGTGAAGTATCCTTAGATATACTGTTTATAATCTCTGTTGTAGTTGCCTCTTGTGAATCAAAGAACCCAACTTCCTGTCTTAAGATAGCTTCCAAGTACTTGTGTCTGATTCTACGCACTTGTCTTTCGCCCGTCCAACTCCAACAATAACCCTCTGCAAAAATTCTTTTAATATCATTATCAGCTTGAATTAAGCAAATATTACACTTACCATGTGTTTTACCTTAACATTGCATACTTATAGCAGGTGAAACTTAGTACTTACCCATAAAAGCTGTAACCGTGACTGCTAAACCGACGTAAACAAAGTGCAGGATACTCTAAAGAACGCGCCAATTACAATGACAATGAGAATAGAAGATTCTGTTAAGGAAAAACTCAAAATATGACAAGCAAAAGGAAAAGCATAAGAGGTTTTTAATATTCGAACCTTTTTGACCTCATTCATGAAATGTCCTTGATCATCTTTGGTCTTACCATATCCTAATGTGTTCAAAAGATGGCTTGCAAAAACTAAGAACAAGTTTATAGCCATCCCATCTCCTATTGCCCCAACACTTCCTAGTAGCATTAGCAAAACATCAAGTCTGTTAGAATATCTGAAGATGACAAGTATTGATTTCTTGTCTACCATTTTCTTCTCTTTTTTTATCTAACTTATCATTCTATCGCTTAATTAGGACAATTCATTCATATTTGTTTATATAGATTGGGGAATGACAGTTGATGTGTCACATATACTAGTTATGTTAGTATTGAATCTTCAATGAAGGTTCACTATTTTGTGGAGTTGTTGGGTGTGAATTCTGAAACACTAGTTTTTGCTTGCTGCCAGCCATTCGACTCGCACTATTCTTTCTTTAGTTACTTTATGTTATCTTATTAATTATTATGGAGAACTTTCTAAATTTTGATGCACTCGCTCTAATCATATTTTGTGGTCTCCAAATTGATGGATATCTGCATGTACGCAGTGCGCACCACTTTCTGAATGTGCAACCAAATGTTGCTGCACTTCAAAGCAGATTGGTATTGGTTTGGTCTTTTCTTTACCATTTGAAGTATGTGTGCTACCTTTGCTCATGTTGTCCCTGGTTAGGGGCGGAGCCATATAAACAAAGTAGGAACAATTATCCAAACTTGCCAACTTACTCCAAAACTTATTTATGCATTTTCTTAGAAGCACTTACCTTTTTGGTGCTATCTGGAGTCCGGGATTTTGAATTAACTATTCCAAAAGATATGAGTAACCTAACTACAATCTTTAGGTGTATTTATTAGCTTACTAGTGATTTTATTGAATGCAAAAGTTTGAGCTTTTTCTTGTCACTTTTGTATTCTTAAAAGTGAATGGTATACTCGATTTTGAAGGTTAGAAAAAGACTTAGATTTATACTTAAGTCAAGATCCAAAAAAAAAAAAAAAAAAAAAAAAACTACTAACTAGATATACATGGTATTGGATGTCTACTATTTTCCACTATTGACTAATCGAATTAAACAATTTTTTTCTGCCTTCCAGGAGCCTCGCAAAGACTATCATGTATATGAGTCATCCGGGCAACATTTGGTGAGTAATAGCTCGATATGACATCACTCTTTCTTGTTGTGTTAACGTCACGCGGTATGACTTCAGAGGCACCTTCCAAATTTTGCGTAGATATTTGGCAATTTGTGGTCTGCACTTATGTTACATTTATTGTGATTTTGAGTTGGAAGTTGGAGTTGAGATTATTTTTTTTTTAAACTAGGCATAGCCCCCGGAGTTGAGAATTGACTTGACAAGTTTCACTCTTCTTCTGACCACACCATTCAAGATTGATTTTGACATAAATACCCCTAAGTTTATATTCTGTTTTGCTTACAGGTATGGTCAAACATGACATTTCACAGTCAGTTTTATACTAACTTTACTTTTGGTTAAATGACCGAGGAGTTGTTAATGTTTTTTCACCGACTCAAAAAACAAAGAAAAACATGGACACGAACGGGGGTACTAATTTGATTAGGGGCTTACCCAATCAATGGTATGGTAAAAAAAAAGTTTGATCTTAATATAGAATTTTGGTACGCCCTTAGCGAGTTGGTACCCCCTATTAATAATTAAAAAAAATGTATTTTATTTGTTTCTAAGTTGCAGTCTAATGTGGCTGTTGGGGCCTGGTGCGGGTGGTACAAAACTAAACGTTTGGTTAAACAATCTGATTAGTTTTTCATTCATTTGGCATTTGGATCCGGAGAATTATATGCAATTTTTTTAGCTAAGTCATAATGTTAAAGCCAAAAACAGTAATTACAAGTAATTATCTAAGAGACCCGAAGGTCTCGGACCCTTTAGAGAAATAAAGGGTAGACAAAACTTTTAAATATCTAAAAATTAAAAAGAATGGACAAAACAGGCCCTTACATGAAACCGTAAAAACTTGTAACTCCCATTAAACTTCAAGCATTATCTTCACATGAACTTCAAGCATCGTATAGATTATTAGCATTAAAACTTCATTTAAAACTGGGTTTATGTGGCTGTAAAGGACCACGAAATTTACTACTCTTCGATGTATTATCATCAACCGTTGTTGTAGCCTTCTTCATATTTTCCCAGTTCAAGAATCTCTGATCTTCCTCCACAATAGGGTCAAACACACTATCTATGCTCGAAGAGTTTAATGTAGACACTACTGGAATATAATTTACAATCGTTGATCGGTAAATAAAACCATCAACCTAACTTTGTTGCTTTTGGTAACTCGGAAAAACTAAAGTAATCTCAAAAAGAAGACTTGTCAGATTTATCACATTGCAGCCAGCATCCTTTTGTTAGATAATTTATATTTCCAAACCTTGTCCAAACTCCAGAAGGCTGTTAAGCAAGTCGCAACAACTTCACCAGCTTTGTTAGAGAGAGTAAGTCACATCATAGACGAAAGTCGTGGGGATATCCGTAGAAGTAGGCGCCTTGTCAACAAACAATACACGTCCAACCATTCATAGGTGTTGCCACCAGCAGAGGCAAGAGAAAGGATATTGTTCAGCAAGTGCCACCAACTACTTGCTCTACGTCAGCCCCAACTCTACCTCTAGATCCATCCCCAGCATCTACCCAAGGACAAGCTCTGTTTCAGGCTCTAACCAAAGCTCCATGCCAGCCACAATAAAAACAGTCGAAGGCAGCCCTAACCTTTCTATAGTTTTCTTTCCTCAAGGAAAATGTGAATTTAGTTGGATACAAGATGTTTCCATCAAGTTTCCTCTCGTACGACATCCACCAACTTCCCAAGAAATAAGTAATTTTAAGTTTTGATGTTTTCATAGCAATAAGGAAAAACTTTGGAAAAACATAGTGAGTCACGTTTTCAACACGCTGTCCTTACTACATTAGCGCCCGACTACACTCAAGAGTGATTCTATAGCCTTCACAAGACGTATATCTTCAGGATAAAACACCCTAATACACCTACTACTAGCATATGTAGTAGGTGCTTAACATGAGCTTGGCAACTCCGAAAAACCCTTAAGGAAAATCGTGAACGCTAAAGAAAACAATATAAAATATTTTCCCTTTGGGGTCTCTCTAAAGCATAGAGAAACCCCTTTCCCATAGATTTTACAAAAGTAAAGAAATTTGTTTATATAATGGAATAATACAACATTAGAAGAAGAACTCCCCGATGTGGGACTAAAAAGCTTATATAGTCTCTTAAAACAACTAAAAAGTGGAAACTTCCGCTATGTGGGACTAATAAATTTCATTCACAAAAGAAAACAATAAGTTATTATTTTTATCTAAAGGTCAATTTTTAATTAATTGTTTTCCAACAATCCCCCACATGAATGAAAAAACTCAATAAAACATGGAAAACACAGATTGATCTTGGTAAATCGATAACCCAATCTCATGACCTTGCCTGACCGAACAGACATACGGGCCGTCCGTGTGTTGAAATCATACTAGTCATTTTTACGCCCTCTCCCTCATACAAAATTGTGTTGACCCCAGGATCATACTATGGATTGCATAAATCATAATAGTATAGAGATCTTTCATCTTTAGTTTCTCACAGGTGAGACTAAAGGTTTCATTCACCAAAGTGTAAAAGCATGAACTAGTGAACCCCTAGTGACCCTTAGGTCCTAAGTTCTAGTAAAACCAAAACCATCAAAACGAAAAATCACATAAAAAAAAGCAGGAAATACCATTTTAGGAAGAGGTGTCCATGAGGTGTTGAACCTTTGCTTAGTGAGATATTACCGGAACTACTTGCAAGAAACAGTGAACGCGATGTCATGAACTGCTAGCTTTTGATGTAATTCGTGATAACAACCACGGATGATATCTCCAAGGTTGCTGCCAAGCTCGTGCCATTTTGTCCAATTTGGCCCTGGACATATCTTGTTTCTCAAATGCTCTAAAGAATCAAAGCTCATATTATTATAGGAAGCGATCCCATTTCCTCATTCATATAGGTGAGTATCCATAAAGATTGTTACTTCTACACCCCACTTCAATCTTAAATTGAAACTATAAAACTCAGTAAGACTTTTTAAAAGTCATCCTTCATGCAGTCACACTATCACAACAAAGCACCATAGGGAGGGACTAATTCTCATGATGATGCATACTTTTAATCACCAAAAAATAGTCGTCTCATTTGAAACCTTGATCTTGGGATCTCTAGTCAGCAAGGTTGATGATCCTTCATGGCAATTTTATTTAATGAGATTCAATCCCACCCCCCTTGATGCAACACTAACTATCTCTTTAGACAAACCTTTCAAATCAAAGGATCTCATGATATTTTCCTTGGACTTTATCCAATCAATGGAAATAACGCCTATTGAGATTAGTTATTTTTAGTTTTAACTATTTACATCTTGGCTAACACAATGTATAGATATAGCTGGAATGTGCCTATGCCAAAAGGAATGTCTTCTAAAAATCATCTTAGGCACTCGGCCCCCTCTCGTGCTTTATCTAATGCAACACTCTCCGATTCCATAATGAATTGAACAATATATGTCTGTTTGGAAATCTTCCAAAAACAAACCCTCTTGCTAGAGTGAAATCATATCCACTCGTAGACTTAGACTCTTCTGAGTCAACTATCCAGTTTGCATCACAAAGTCCCTCAAGGACAGCAAGATACCTTTTATAAATCAAACAAAGGGTAATAGAGTATTTTAGGTACTGTAATACTCTACTAACTTCATTCCAATGGTCTTCGCTCTGGGCTACAAGTATATATCCTTAACTTACTCACAATATAGGAAATGTCTGGACTCTTACATTTCATTAAATTCATTAGACATCATATAACTCTTGAGTATTCAAGTTAAGATACTCCATCATCCTTATTTTTCTTGAGTCTACAAGAAGAATCGTAAAGAGTACAAGCAAACTTACAATCATACTGACTGTATCTCTTAAGCACAAATTCAACATAATGAGAACGACTAAGACTATAAATGTTAGATTATCTTCTAATCCTCATCCTTAAGATTACATCAACATGGCCTAAGTCTTTCAAATCAACGTTCTCATTCAGCACATATTTTTAGTGGAATTAATCACATCTATGTTTGTATAAAGTATAAGCATATCATCAACATACAAGCATACAATCACACAGGCATCCTTAACAAGTTACCTGTAAATATACTTGTCAGATTCATTAACTTAAACCCACTACTCATTATCACATGATCAAATTTTCCAAGTCACTATTTACGTGTTTATTTGAAAACTGTATAAAGATTTTTTCAACTTACAAACTTTGTCTTCACAACCTTTCTGTTTGTTCCCCAAAATTACTTTTGGGCATGAAACACGATGAACAGATAATTTGGTGAGAATTTAGGGCTAGGAGACGAATTGGAACACAGACCAATAGACACAGGTTTTACGTGGTTCGGCATGGTTTGCCTACATCCACGGCGAATCCCCTTGGGGAGTGATTTTTTTATTGATATGTAGAATCACAATGGATTTTTTTATGTGTTAGCTAGCCTCTCCATTTTTTTCTCCTCCTTCAGAATTACATTTCTCTATATTTATACAATTCTGAACTAGCTCTTACCCTCATTATGAGGTAAACATAAATTCATATTTATTTCCTCATGGAATTAATGTTGCATGAAACCTCCTGGATTTAATTGTGCATGAAACCTCCTGAAATTAATTTCGCATGAAACCTCCTGCAATTCACACCGCATGCATTAATCTGCATATAACTCCTCGCATGCCTATTGACTTGCCTTGCATGCCTCCTGGCATTAATCTGCCCTGCATGCCTCCCTGTATTGATTTGCGGACCTCCCGTATATTTTATACACGGTACAAACATCGCCCCCTCTTAACCTCCAACTTGTTGGGGGTTAAGAATTTTGTTTTTCCTTTGCGTCGATCGTCGATGACGTAACTCGCCAGTTGCCCCCAAGCGTGAGTAGAGATATTATAAAGACGCCCCCAATTGTGATAACCTGCAATAAAATTTGCTCACGTGCTAGGCGAGACTTTTTTTCCACGTGGTGGACTTGTGATGCTGGATATCTAGTCGAGTCCTTAGTAGAATGTAGTGTGTTCTTGCGGCCGGGAAAGGCTTTTTGCTCGCAACGTAACAAGGCTAGCGCTTATTCTTGCTCAGGGCCGGGCCGTTGCTTGTGTTAGTACGAGTCTTTGGACCAATATCGGGCATTGGGCTCGTGGTTGAGACGAGACTTTATGCTTGCCAAGGTGCAAGTATTTCATACTCGCGTGCAAGACGAGATTTTATGCTTGCGATAAAAGCAAGACTTATGTGCTCACGTGCAAGGTGAGGCTTTAGGTGCTTGCGAAGTGATGCAAGGCTAAATATTGAAGGGTCTATGCAATCCTCATCTCGAACTCGATCATGTCGCTATCCATGAACCACGAACTCGATTATATCGTTATGTACGAACCTCGAACTCGGCCATGTCGTTATCCACGAACCACGAACTCGATCATGTCGTTATGTACGAACCTCGAACTCGATCACGTTGCTGCCCCAAGTGCATATAAAAGTTTCTCGAACACAAAAAATTTTGCTTCCATGTTGTAGGGAATTGAAAAATGGTTCTAACGAGCAAAAATCACTCAATTCGGACTTCAAACGAAGAAGTTATTGACGAAACAAGATTTGGATGAAACGGTGCGTTCTTGGCGTGGCGTGATGACAAATGCGAAGCGCCGACGTGTTACCGCTTTGATCGGGAAGGCATGGCTTACGTGGCACCCGACCTGCTGATTTTTGCATGGAAATTCGTGGCATGATTTTGAGCTTTTGACGCACCTATCTCAATGATAGAACACGATTGTTTTACACCTAATCCCTTAGTTTACGCTAATGTTTGTACCCCAAAATTACTTTTGGGCACGAAACACGATGAACAGATAATTTGGTGAGAATTTAGGGCTAGGAGACGAATTGGAACACAGACCAATAGACACAGGTTTTACGTGGTTCGGCATGGTTTGCCTCACATCCACGGCGAATCCCCTTGGGGAGTGATTTTTTTATTGATATGTAGAATCACAATGGATTTTTTTCTGTTAGCTAGCCTCTCCATTTTTTTCTCCTCCTTCAGAATTACATTTCTCTATATTTATACAATTCTCGAACTAGCTCTTACCCTCATTATGAGGTAAACATAAATTCATATTTATTTCCTCATGGAATTAATGTTGCATGAAACCTCTACTGGATTTAATTGTGCATGAAACCTCCCAAATTAATTCTCGCATGAAACCTCCCAGCACTAATACCGCATGCATTAATTCCGCATATAACTCCCCGCATGCCTATTGACTTGCCTTGCATGCCTCCCCGGCATTAATCCGCCCCGCATGCCTCCTCGTATTGATTTGCGGACCTCCGTGTATTTTATACACGGTACAAACACTTTCACTACAAAGTCCTTAGGTTGGTTTATGTAAATTTATTTATATAATTCACGGTTTTAGAAAAGTTGTCTTAACATCCATCTCTAAGTTGTTTATGGAAGCAATAGAAATTAGCATCTCAACTGACGTAATTATCGTCACAGATGAATAATAATCAAGGAAATACACACCTTCTTTTAGTTTGTAACCTTTAGCTACCAACCTAGCCTTATATTTTTTCATAGTTCCATCTACCTTACGTTTCCTCTTAAAGACTCATTCACATCTTATGGTCTTACTACCTGGAAGTAAACTAGAAAGCTCCCAATTCTAGTTCTGACGGACTGAGTCCATTTCACTAAATGAAGCTTCTTACCAAAATGGGGTTTAAGTAAATGTTATGGCTTCTTTACGAGTCTGGAGCTCGGACTAAGCTAAGAAAATTATGAAGTCAAGTCTATAAGAAGTCTCTAGTTCTAATTCTTTTTACCTCTTCTAAGTTATATTTCTGGTGCATCTTCCTCTAAAGATAAAGAGTGACTAGTTGACGGAAAATCTATGGGATCATCTAAACATCTCTTTCGAGAATCATGTTTAATTGGAAAAACATTCTCAAAAAACTCAGCATCCCAAGACCTCATAAGAGTATTCAACCCTATGTCAGAAATTTCAGAACTCACTACCATAAACCTATAAGCACTAGTATGCTCAGGATACCCTATGAAAACACAATCAACAGTTTTGGGTCCTATCTTAGTTCTCTTTGGAGGAGGGATGACCACCTTTGCCAAACACCCCACACTTTGAAGTAAGCATAAGATGGTTGTCTAGCTTTCCATAACTCATATGGAGTTTTATCTGATCCTTTAAAGGGTACTTGATGCGTGTCGTAACCACAACAAATTAATCAATATATTTCCCACTAATTAACTAGTAATATAGCGGTAGTAAGGATCGTTCCAGTAGCCTTGTGTAATTGATATGTTATTTAGTTCAAAAATAATAAAAATCACAAAGGGGGTTGTTTTGAGTGAAATAAAAAGAATAACGAATAAAAGAAAGATATGATCAAGGAATCCTTCACCGTTACCAAGCGATAACCGGATTAGTATACTTATCTATCTTCGTTAGAACCATTCATCACCAACCGTAGGAAAGCAGCTAGCTCTGTGCTATCCTCAAAACTCCTTTTACCACGGATACGGAAGCTCTCCAATATCGGATTCTATCCAACCGAACCACCAAGTAGTAGCTCACTCAAGGTGTAATCCGACCAACGCTTAGGCTTTGTGAATTAGGTTGATCCCAAAGTGAGTTAAACTCTTAGCTCAAGATCCACTTGGGCGGTATTGTATTCACCCATGATTGCTCCACGAATCCCTCTGCAAGGTCTTGCGATTTCTACTTGTGTATGAATTATTCGACGATTACTTATCTCCTAACCCAATACTAGCAATAGAACAATTAGTAAATCAATCTAGCGTGCACCCAAATCAATCCAATAATTACTCATAAAGATCAAATAGTGAAAACAAACGATGATGTGATTAAAACTCCGAACAAACTTGTATAATAATAGAGCTTCACGCTAGAACATTGAATTCATCCTCAACCAACAAAAGTTTAGCCTCTCATGTTTACACTGTTTCTCGGTTTCCCCCTAAAGGGGTAAACCCTAAAATATTTTATGAAGAACAAAAGTGTATTATGAGATGTGTAGAATATCTTATTCTAGGTTAAGAAGCCTCTTTTATAGCTGTCCCGGTAATAGAAGTGCCCATGCACGGATTCCCGTGTCAATTGATTGCCAAAACTCGCCATAATTCCAAATATAACTCACCGCTAAAAGTCCGGCCGTGAATAGAAGTCGCATACACACAACACTATGGGCTGGTGTAGTAGCTATAGGAGCCCAGCCCATTTACTTTCTACCAACTGTCCATTGCTTGTCCGTTACTCTTGGCTGACAACATAAACTCCCAAAACATTTCTTTCCCACGGATCTCTCTTTTTCCCTGTGTTTGCATACGGTTGGGACATCCCACCGTAGGCTTCCCTGAGTTGATAACTCTACGGTGAGAAACATCACCGAAACTTCTCTTTCACTCGTAACCTTCTCCGGTCATCACTGCATTCCTCCTAGCTTGATGTATAACTTCCTGTCGATCACCACCTTTACTGCCACCAGCTCGAACTACCAAACTTCCATTGATCAGCGAGCATTAAGGGCAGTCCCAAGCACTAGACACGAGCATTAACCATTAGCCATAACTATAACATCTATTCCATCATCCTCTCCTACACTTTCACAACACAGTTCACTGTATATCATTCCATCTCGAGCTCACAACACCACCGTGTCACAGCATCCTCATTCCCTTCCATCTCAGGCAAATATCGACCATTGGTATCATCACAACAACAACTCGATAAAACTTCAACTTCTCTGTTCATTTCCGAGCTTGATAATGGTTCCATCTCCGACCAACGGCGGATGCAAACACCGTCGTCACTGCCATCTTCCTAAGCCATCCATCACAGCTTCGAACTCCTCATCATCTCTTGTTGTTGTCGACATTAAACTACAGCTTCAAGCTCCAAGACTCGATACTCTTCTCAACTTTAGAAACAATCCAAACTCCATCGAGCAGAATCAGTCACAATCATTCTCACCTGTAATGGCAGTAACAATTACCATTTCTTCCCTCGAGCTCAAACTATGTCTTCTCAGCACAACTGTGTTCTTCCACTTTGAGCTGAGCTTCATTACCATCATCGAATACAGCCTCATTGAAACCCACTGATCACCGACCGCAGCTTCATTCTTCAAACTCGGTTTCTGATTCTTCATCCCTTTCTTGCTCGGTCCCTGTTCTTCTTCTCTGCACCACAACGTCCCTGGTTTTCTCCCATGTCCGATCCACACTTCCATTTGCTCGGCTAAACCCATCTCCGGCTTCACCACAGCAGCATCTCATCATAGACTCCATCGCTGCCAAACCTTTCATGCTTCACCAATCACCATCATTCCATCAGTCAACAACAGAAGCTGAGCTCCATCGTTCTTTCGCTGCATTCTTCGACAATCCATCATCGTCAACTGCCGGAACGATCTCTGCCAACAGCATCATAACAATCTCTTCATATCGTCCCTGACTTGCTTAATTCGACCATGCAACTTCCCTGACTCCTTCTCTGTCATTCGAGCTCTAACTCCATGAACCAACCAATTCCTCCACTGCTTCTCGACAGAGAAATTCTCTTCGTAAACAGGACGACAATGGCAGCAAGTTCATAAGTCTTGTCACCGTTAACCTCTCGTATGAACCCTGAATTGGTCGTGAATGCATGGTGAAGAAGATGATAGCGGCAGCCCCTTATCCAATTAGTCGGTGCTCTTAGTATCTAGCTTTCAACTCGTCGGGTCTTACAAGACCGACGATTCGATTCTCGTTCACTCCGTTATATTGTCGATTCAGAGGAACCGACAAGCTCAACTTCTCGTCTTCGCCCATAAC
The DNA here is from genome assembly GCA_023531295.1 of Papaver armeniacum. Taxonomy (NCBI): domain Eukaryota; kingdom Viridiplantae; phylum Streptophyta; class Magnoliopsida; order Ranunculales; family Papaveraceae; genus Papaver; species Papaver armeniacum. The sequence goes on along the minus strand of JAJJWW010008975.1, from coordinate 185,052 downwards.
TTCTTCATACAATGTCGGAATGACTCCATTCTTTCGCTATTCGATTCATCTTTTCGTCCTCTTCAATGTGATAGCAAGAGCTCCCTAGAGTCGAACGAGTTCCGTTTGGTCTTTGGCCCTTCTTCGTGTGTAGCTAACTTCTTTTATTGCGCAAATATGTGCCAATTCACTTCTTTTGGATGATTCACCTAGCAAAACATAAACAAGAGAAAACAAGAGTAATATACAATATTTCGCAAGAATATATAGCAATTACTAGCATGGATTCGACACAAAATATATGCAAAATATGCACTTAACAAATTCCCCACACTTGGCTTTTGCTAGTCCTCGAGCAAACTATCTAAAATACAACAACTCCATGTCGCCGAGGATACGGTTTACTCTTAGCATGAATAATGAGCCTTTAAACCCCTAGGTGTCCCTAGTGGACGAGTTATAGTCTCGTGAAGGTTTACAAGAGGTCTACCTACAAAACCTATATTTCCAACTCCGTCTAATTGTGACAAATTCATGAACGAATCCAAAATGACTACGGGAGGAGGTACCTTTGCGCAAATTCAGTTCATATTCAAATAAATAAAGCTCTAATTAGATAGTCGAACAAGCCACAATACTCGAAAACTAACAAACCACAATCACAATGAAAAGATTAAGAAGATGAATATAGATGTAGATGTTGGCGAATGTTCACAAGTGATCAATGTTTCCCATATCCTGTAAGAAGGTCACCGCCAAGATGAACCTATGCCTATTGGATTGAGCTACGGTCAACTCTAGCGCAACACACCAATTGGCATATACAAGGGAACTAGTGGCCAACAACTTACTTCTACATCAACTCACCGGCATATACAAGGGAACCGTGAGTGACTTTATTCACCAAATATATTACTTTCTTTTCTTTTTCTTTTCTTTTTCTTTTTTTTTTTTTTTTTTGACGGCATGATTAGATCTTTGGATCCAAGCGCATGCTTCTTGTCGGCAAGTATGTGATAGTTGCCTTGGATCCCGCATTCCACGCTTGTTTAGGCGATTGAGACAGGGACTACGTTTCACACATACTGTTATTCCCAAGTGTCATTCTTATTCCGTTTTGTCTAATTGGTCGGTCTCTTTTTTTTTTTTTTTTTTTTTTTTTTTCTTTTCTTTTTTTAGCAACTCAATCACTCTATTTCATCTTAGCAGTAATAACACGTCGATGTTTAGTGACCCACCAAAGCACTTAGAGAACAATAGATAAATATGGAAAAATAAAAATAAATGTGATATGGTGATATTCCGAGATATGGTAACAACTATCATGTTATTTGTGATTTGAGCTATGTGTTCGTCCCTTTTAGTTAATTGGTTCCTCAACTCCTGCATTCAAAATGGTTCAATCCACTAATGGTGTCATCCTAAAGGCACAAGTTTCTAGATTTCTGAGTTCAAAAAGCACAATTTTTCTTGGTTTTTTCTATTTTTCTGATTTTTTTTTAAAGGTATAAAACAAACTAAAACAAACTATACAAACATATAAATGCTCCCCACACTTAAACTTCACATTGTCCTCAATGTGTAAAACCGAAAGTTCTGAATTCTGACGTAACAGCAGATAAAACGCAAAAACTGTGCAAATTGGTAAGGAATTTGGAAAAACTCCATTTCACAAAAGTTGTTCATCTACGTGTTTCTACACAGTATCAAAAGGGCATAGTGTTTCGATAAACGGTCTGACAGTTATGGTCTCTGGACTGAACTACGCGCAGTCTGAAGTTTTCTGACGAAAAGGTATTCGTCTATAATTTCTTCTAAAATAGATTCCGGACTCAATGAAATTAAACATGGGGATGCAAATAGGATATGAAAACAATAAAAAACAAAAATAAAAGAGTTTAAGATACAAAACCTATGGGTTGCCTCCCATTTAGCGCTTGGTTTAAAGTCGTCACCCGACTCTCTTGTTATTGTCCATATACCAACAATCTGAAAATCTGGTAGTCTCATCCCGTAAAACAATCTGCAATTCTAATAACAACTTCACACAATTATTAGCATAACATATGAATAATGAAATTGTTATAGCTTGAAATCTTCCCCCACACTTAGTCCTTTCTACACTCGAAAGTGGATAGAGAACATAAAATAAGGGAACTTCTTCGGGTTCCTCTCGATGAACCCGCACAATACTAGAATCAAACACATCAAGTGGTATATACTTAGAAGTAAAATAATCCTTAAGAATTTTAGAAGCGCACAACTCCAATCCTAAGTGATGTAGATCAAAAGATTTAGAAATATGCAAAGGATTAAACAAACCTTCCACAATCTCTTGTATTATAGGATCCTCATCATTCTTAAAGAATTGCAATGAATTATTTACCTCATTTGTATTGTGGTCCTCTATCAAACTATTTAGCCATTCTTCGTCAGTTTCTGCTTCAATTAAAATCTTAGCATCATTATAATCCTTGGCTAGCTCAATTGGGTCTTCCACAACTTCAACCAATTTGATTTCATTCTCAATCTCTATCTCTTCAACAACCTCGTCATCAGAATCAAAATCATCTCCTAGAAAGTCTAGTTCATTGGTGCAAATCCTAAAATCATTGTTTGAGTACGTTACACCATTTATAACAACGATTATGTCATATTCATTCTCCTCCTTTTGAATAGGCGAGTGATCGTTATTATGATCCTGGAGTTGAAATAACATTACCATTATTGCAAGGATTTTCCAAAGGTTGCTCATCTTCATCGTAGTCTTCGTCAACCTCATAATCTTCAATATCCCAACGACGTTGAAGTTCCGTTCAGTATCACCTTGTTGATTTCTTCGAGAGTCTTTTTCGATGCTCCGACTTTCTTCTAATCGATCATATTGCTTAGAAAGTTTTCGGATATTAATACGTTTTCCGCCGTTATTCACGATGGAAAGTTCAGACCGTATCTCTTCTTTTGACATAAATGACGAAAGAACATGATAAAGAGGAGTAGGTCTTTCCACACTCTCCGTCATCTCGGCACATTACTAGAAAACAACTGATCGAAGCATAACTATCCTCCCATCCCTTTGATTGCTCACTTACATACCCGTCATAAGGTTGTTGATATGTATGAGAATATCCATAAGGCTCCGTAAGGTATGGTTGGTAGTTATTATATGAATGAGATTGAAATCCAAATTGATTACCACTATAATATGATGATTGGTCTTGTACTCCGTACATGTTATGTCCGTAAGGAAACATGACGACTCACAAGAACATAAGAAAAAATTTAAAAACAAAAACAAGCTAAACAAATAACAAATCAATTAACAACCGCTCCCCCGGCAGCGGCGCTAAAATTTGATGCGTGTCGTAACCACAACAAATTAATCAATATATTTCCCACTAATTAACTAGTAATATAGCGGTAGTAAGGATCGTTCCCACAGAGTGTGTAATTGATATGTTATTTAGTTCAAATAAAATAATAAAAATCACAAAGGGGGTTGTTTTGAAGTGAAATAAAAGAATAACGAATAAAAGAAAGATATGATCAAGGAATCCTTCGCCGTTACCAAGCGATAATCGGATTAGTATACTTATCTATCTTCGTTAGAACCATTCATCACCAACCGGGAAAGCAAATAGCTCGGTGCTATCCTCAAAACTCCTTTACCACGGATACTGAAGCTCTCCAATATCGATTCTATCCAACCGAACCACCAAGTAGTAGCTCACTCAAGGTGTAATCCGACCGAACGCTTAGGCTTTGTGAATTAGGTTGATCCCAGGTAGTTAAACTCTTAGCTCAAGATCCACTTGCTTTGGTATTGTATTCACCCGCAATTGCTCCACGAATCCTCTCGCAAGGTCTTGCGATTTCTACTTGTGTATGAATTATTCGACGATTACTTATCTCCTAACCCAATACTAGCAATAGAACAATTAGTAAATCAATCTAGCGTGCACTCCAAATCAATCCAATAATTACTCATAAAGATCAAATAGTGAAAACAAACGATGATGTGATTAAAACTCCGAACAAACTTGTATAATAATAGAGCTTCACGCTAGAACATTGAATTCATCCTCAACCAACAAAGTTTAGCCTCTCATGTTTACACCGCTTCTCGGTTTTCCCCCAAAAGGGGTAAACCCTAAAATATTTTATGAAGAACAAAAGTGTATTATGAGATGTGTAGAATATCTTATTCTAGGTTAAGAAGCCTCTTTTATAGCTGTCCCAGTAATAGAAGTGCCCATGCACGGATTCCCGTGTCAATTGATTGCCAAAACTCGCCATAATTCCAAATATAACTCATCGCCAAAGTCCGGCCGTGAATAGAAGTCGCATACACACAACACTATGGGCTGGTGTAGTAGCTATAGAGCCTGACCCATTTACTTTCTACCAACCGTCCATTGCTTGTCCGTTACTCGGGGCTGACAACATAAACTCCCAAAACATTTCTTTCCCACGGATCTCTCTCTTTTCCCTGTGTTTGCATACGGTTGGGACATCCCACCGTAGGCTTCCCTGAGTTGATAACTCTACGGTGAGAAACATCACCGAAACTTCTCTTTCACTCGTAACCTTCTCCTGGTCATCACCGCATTCCTCCTAGCTTGATGTATAACTTCCCGTCGATCACCACCTTTACTGCCACCAGCTCGAACTACCAAACTTCCATTGATCAGCGAGCATTAAGGGAAGTCCCAAGCACTAGACACGAGCATTAACCATTAGCCATAACTATAACATCTATTCCATCATCCTCTCCTACACTTTCACAACACAAGCCATCAGTATATCATTCCATCTCGAGCTCACAACACCACCGCGTCACAAAGATCCTCATTCCCTTCCATCTCGTGCAAATATCGACCATTGGTATCATCACAACAACAACTCGATAAAACTTCAACTTCTCTCGTTCATTTCCGAGCTTGATAATGGTTCCATCTCCGACCAACGGCGGATGCAAACACCGTCGTCCACTGCCATCTTCCTAAGCCATCCATCACAAGCTTCAACTCCTCATCATCTCTTGTTGTTGTCGACATTAAACTACAGACTTCAAGCTCCAAGACTCGATACTCTTCTCAACTTTAGAAACAATCCAAACTCCATCGAGCAGAATCGGTCACAATCATTCTCACTTGTAATGGCAAAAGAATAATTACCATTTCTTCCTCGAGCTCAAACTATGTCTTCTCAGCCACAACTGTGTTCTTCCACTTTGAGCTGAGCTTCATTACCATCATCGAATACGACCTCATTGAAACCCACGATCACCGACTGCGGCTTCATTGCGCCAAACTCGGTTTGATTCTTCATCCCTTTCTTGCTCGGTCCCTGTTCTTCTTCTTCGCACCACAACGTCCCCGGTTTTCTCCCATGTCCGATCCACACTTCCATTTGCTCGGCTAAACCCATCTCCGCTTCACCACAAAGAAGATCTCATCATAGACTCCATCGCGCCAAACCTTTCATGCTTCACCATCATTCCATCGATCCAACAAATGTAGTGAGCTCCATCGTTCTTTCGCCGCATTCTTCGACAATCCATCATCGTCAACCTGCCGAACGATCTCTCGCCAAAGATCATAACAATCTCTTCATATCGTCCCCGACTTGCTTAATTCGACCATGCAACTTCGACTCCTTCTCTCGTCATTCGAGCTCTAACTCCATGAACCAACCAATTCCTTCACTGCTTCTCGACAGCAAAAGCTCTTCGTAAACAAGACGGCAATGGCAGCAAGTTCATAAGTCTTGTCACCGTTAACCTCTGCATGAACCCTGAATTGGCCGTGAATGCATGGTGAAGAAGATGATAGCGGCAACCCCTTATCCAATTAGCTAGTGCTCTTAGTATCTAACTTTCAACTGTCAGTCTTACAAGACTGATTCGGCCGCTTCACTCCCGTTATATTGCCGATTCCGAGGAACCGACAAGCTCAACTTCGTCTTCGCCCATAACTTCTTCATACAATGTCGGAATGACTCCATTCTTTCGCTATTCGATTCATCTTTTCGTCCTCTTCAATGTGATAGCAAAGAGCTCCTGAGAGTCGAACGAGTTCCGTTTGGTCTTTGGCCCTTCTTCGTGTGTAGCTAACTTCTTTTATTGCGCAAATATGTGCCAATTCACTTCTTTTGGATGATTCACCTAGCAAAACATAAACAAGAGAAAAAAAGAGTAATATACAATAATTCGCAAGAATATATAGCAATTACTAGCATGGATTCGACACAAAATATATGCAAAATATGCACTTAACAAAGACTCGTTCGGGATATAATTGTTTGAGAGGATTGCCTCCCCCAACAAGTTCGAAGGTAATCCTGAACTAATCAACATGGAAATTATCATCTTCTTAAATATACGGTTGTTAGGTTTAAGGATATGAAAATTATCATCTTAAGGCTTTTAAGGCATCATCCTTATCCCTAAGCAAGTATACAAGATAGTACCTCGTACAATCATCTATGGTTTTGGTTGAACTCATGTCAACTAGGCTTAATCGAATTAATTCTAAGGGCTTAGAATTACTGCGAACATTTTTGCTAAAAGGTTTTATAGCATATTTTGATTCTACACAGATTTCACTTTTGTGTTCAAAATCCAAACTAAATTTGGGTACGCAGCCTATGTTAGCCAGTTTACGCATTGACTTATAAGTTTACGGTTACAAGTCTACCATGCAAAATATTCAATCACACAAAGAAAACACAAGAATCAACTATGTTCACTTCATCAGTTTTTCCATTAATCTTATATAGACTCAAAGTCTTATAACACTTGCCTAAAAAAACACTGCCTAGTTACAACAAGCTTTTCAGATTCAATTAAAATCTTAAATCTTTTACCATCTATAACAGAACAAGACACAAGATTCTTGCATATACCTGGAACATGAAAACTTCATTCAATGTGAGAATATTATAGATATGACCTTCTGCTCGACCTTTTCCTTTTATGCAACCTCCGTCGCAGATGAGTTACTCATAAAGCGTTTCTCGACATCCCTTATCCTCTGGTAGGAGGTGAACAGGTCTCTGTTTTAACAAACATGCTTGGTGGCTCCATAGTCCACCTACTGGTCTCTCACATTGGTTATTAAAATAAATTCCGACATCATGCCATAGAACTCGTTCTATTTTGTTTCAACTAAATTAGCATTAACTTTCTACTTATTAAGGTTTTTACGTTGTCTACAATTTACTGCCGCATAGCCAGGAATTTACAAACATAAAACTGCCCTTAATTAAAATAATGCTAGATTCATGTTTACGAAACATAACTTTCTTATGAAGACTACGCTTAGAGTTGCGTTCGATGTTCTCTCCTTTGCCAGCTTTGGACGATTTATATCCAGTCATATGCGCCTATTAGCCATGTCCCTTGGAGATGACACCTTTATTCACAAACCACAATTACAAATCGGAAAGTAAAATATGAGTTTTGAAGATAACATCTAGATATACAAACTTCGCTTGAATCACCATTTCAAAAAACTCATGGTTACCCCTTAAAAACTAATTTAGTCAACAACAAATTTCTGCTCGTCAGAATTTTTCAGGAACGTTTCTCTGTTTTGTAAAATACTTGTACAACTCCAAAAATTTCGAAATTTTAGGTGGGTAACTATCATGATGTCTACTACATTAGGTCAAAAGGGTTCAACGAAATTCCTTTTAGGTTAATATATTAACTCGAAACTCTACATATGATCAAAATTCGTTTTTGTTTTTCACTCCACAATTTACATCCATGATTCACAAACCAATTAATCAGCCATTTTCGATTATTAAAATTTAATGTCTTAAGATTGTTGGGTGAAATAATCAAAAACAAAGAAAAAACAAATACGCAAAAGTTATTGATACTTAGCTCCTTTATAATGGAAGTGATTGATTTGACGAAACGGACGAGCTTCCCATATCTCCACAACAGCAATAAGGCAAAACTTTGGAAAAACATAGTGATTCACGTGTTCAACACGTTGTCCTTAAGACATTAGAGCCCGGCTACATTCAAGAGTGATGCTATAGCCCTCACAAGACAGATATCTCCAGGACAAACACCCTAATACACCTACTACTAGCATATTTAGTAGATGCTCAACTTGAGCTTGGCAACTCTGGAAAACCTTTAAGCAAAATCGCGAACGCTAAAGAAAACAATATAAAATATTTTCCTTGGAGGTCTATCTAAAGTATAGAGAAACCCTTTCCCGTAGATTTTACAAAAGTAGAGGAATTTGTTTATATAATGGAATAGTACAACATTAGAGCAAGAACTCCCCGATGTGGGACTAAAAAGCTTATATAGTCTCTTAAAACAACTAAAAAGTGGAAATTCCACTATGTGGGACTAATAAATTTCATTCACAAAAAAAAAATATTATTTATTAAAAACTCTAAAAGTCAATTTTTTGATTAATTATTTTCCAATATTCAATTCAATGCAATTTTGATTCCTCCAATAGGAGAACAAATATCTTCTTGTTTAATATTTAAAATAAAAAATAAATTCATAAATTCAAAACCTATGATTCAAAATCCTTGAGAAACAACTTCCAGGTCGTCCAAATATCAAAATGAGACCCAAACGAAAAAGAAACCCTCTACCTTTATCATCATATCATGAAGAAATCAGAGGTGCTCAAAGTCCACCTAGTAAAATATAATTGATTGAGAGACTAAAATTCCTTTCCAAAAATCAAATCGATATGGAAACTGCTCAGAAGAAAGTACTGAAGTTCCTCAACACTCTCAAAGGGAAGTTTCATCCTAAGCAAAGTGAAAAAGCGGGGTCTAACAACCACACCCAATATTTCGCTTAGAAATCTGTATGGACTAACTACAATATAATTCTGAGAGCACCAACTAATAAAGCGAGCTAAATCAAGAAATATATCCAAGAGTTATATCTCTGTTTCTTAATGTAATCATCAAATCAAACAGATAGAAATCCGTGAGTCTGATTATTATAAGAAACAACTTGGACGGTATCAAAAACCAATATCCAAGTGTCAATCAATTTAATCAACAAACAAAGGTTGGATTCATAATTGATTGAACTTATGCACAACCTGTGATATTTCAATTATATAAAAAAATATAATGCGGAAAAGAAATAAAACAGACACCATAAATTTTGTTAACGAGGAAACCGCAAATGAAGAAAAGCCCCAGAATCTAGTCCAGATTTTAACACCACACTATATTAAGCCGCTACAGACACGAGTTAACCAATCTCACACTGATCAAGATACACGTTCCTTATGCCTCTTGAACCACGCCGGATTCTGCGCACTTGATTCACTCATGATCTCACCCACAACTAAGAGTTGTTACGACCCAAAGTCGAAGACTTAATAAACAAATATGTATCACACAGAAAAGTCTATTGAATAAATAAATTTTTGCTCCCATAGATATACCTATGAGTTTTGTTCCGTTTTTTTGATAAATCAAGGTGAACAGGAACCAATCGATAAACCAGACTTATATTACCGAAGAACATCCTAGTATTATCAATCACCTCACAATAATCTTAATCGATTGACGAAACAATATATTGTTGAAACACAAACGATGAGACGAAGGTGTTTGTGACTACTTTTCAATCTTTCTTATCGGAGAATAAATCTCGAGCAAATCTTAAAGAAGATAGTACTCAATAACAATATAAAACAACAAGATCAGAACACGCAAATACTGAGAAAATAGTTGGGTATGGCTTCACAATCCCAATGAAGTCTTTAAGTAGTTAACCTACTGGGTTTTAGAAAAACCTAAGGTTAAAGGAGAATCGACTCTAGTCGCAACTAGTATCACACATAAGGTATGGGGATTAGGTTTCCCAATTGCTAGAGTTCTTCATTATATATTCTCCAAATCATGGTTTGGAATCAATGTTAACTTGGTAACAAAGTATTCAATATTCACTGTTAGATGAAAACCTGATTAGATTCAAGCTAATATCTTTCAACTATTAGATCGAACATAGCTTGTTATACACAAATGAAATGTACCAACATTTAGATAAAGGTAACGGTACCTAAACGTGTACAGTTAGTTGGTTCAGCAATAGTTAACCGAGGTTAGCGATATGAACACTTTCATATCAACCTTATTCATCTTCTTCACAACTAGTTCAAATGACTCAAATGAAACTTGTTAGAGAGTTGTTCAATTGTTTATATTCTTATAGAATTATACATGACACAATTGAATAAAAATCGATTTTCATTCACTCGAATCATTTCATGAACATTATAGCCACGGTTTGCAAAAGATTGCATTCCTTAATATATAAATGTATTAGTTCATGAACAAACCAATTTAGAACATAACCTACTCAAGTACGCAAACGGGTACGCATACTAGTACACTTCCAAACTCCGACAGAAATTCACGGGACCTGAAATTACGCCAGTACGCGCACGTGTACGCATACTTAATTCCCGAACTTTCATTCACCAACCAGTACACGTACGTGTACGCATACCATGGTCCCGGACTTGGACCTTTCACAAATAGGAATATACACACTATTAGAAGACGGTAATAGATATATCACACAACTATTAGCTCCAAAGCAATTTTCAAGTGATCGAATGATCAATACGAAACATTTCGAGTCTACACCAAATGATTGTATCACACAAATCATGTATGATGTTACAAGGAGATTTTCACATTATCATCTTTTGACTTTCGTCAAGAATAAAATATGAACTTCGTTAAAGCGAAAGCTTGCCAACACATATTTCGAGAAATAGATTAGCGAGATAAACTCAGCTCAAAATATCAAATGTGTATAAATGAAGTCTATATAGCAATACAACTTTTGTCTCAAATAGGAGATAGAGTGGATAGAATTTTGAGTGATAGATGAGTTCAAGTCTCCACATACCTTTTTTTGATGAAGTTACACAAGTTCCCTTGAGTAGTTCTTCGTCTTCTTTCGATGAACGCCATGAATTCTAAAGCTCAACTACACTTTCTATCCTAATCCGAGACTCAGCTATAAGCAGACTAGAAATCAAAACATATAGTTTTGGAAACTAAACTTGACAAACAATATTGAGATAGCAACGCTTGCGAGTTCGATCGAGCAGTGCTCTAAAAATCTCCCTCTTTGTCAATTTTAGTGACAAAACTATCAATACATATGGATTACAAAATAAATAAACTTTCTAGCTTCTCATCCAAATGCTTGATCTCGTTGGTTCTTCAACATTACTCGAAATCTTCGTCACTTCCAAGTACTCCGGTGATTCTAAACGTGTTAAACTCAGTATCATAGTTGTTGAAGAATCGTAGCTAAAACAACAAGAAAACAGTAGTTCTCAATCATTGTTATACAGTATCATAGTATTATTACACAACATTAAAGTTCAATTGTATCACAACTTTGACAATAATACTATGGTGATATGTATCATTCCCCCTTAGTCAATACTTCATCTCACAATGAAAACCACTCCCCCTGACATAATGATCCGTAAACCATATGTATTTGTAGTGTGAACTACACATTAATTATCCCCCTTTTTTTCAATATAAATTGGCAAAGGTACGAAAACTAGTGGGATCCTAATGAAATTTTCATAGAGATACTTCATGACCAAAAGAGAAACACATATAAACTTTGTTTTGATGATTTCACATAGTCGAAACTTAGTGTATTCATAAAGGAGTTAATAAAGATACAATAATATTCAACAGCTGCACTTCCCACAAAGAATTGGCAGTTAAGCACAAGTTCAATTAAGAACTCCCCCCCATAAAATGTCATTTCCAAAGGAACAACAAGAGCGACCTTACTTTTACGAGAAAAGAAGGATTTCTTTGGACATTAACAAATTACATAAAACATGAATTTGTATCCAGAAAACTCAATTAAATTAACCACAAGAGAACCTATGATTAATTTAATCGGAAACGCTCAACAACAGAAAACTTACAGAGCCACACAGTACTTTCACATAAAGTGGATCAGGGAAAGATCAATACTGCGGAATATTCAAAGATTCATTCTATTTTTCATCAATATTTGCATAGAAACATGTAAAAGACTTAATCTTTGCAAACAAAAATTCATCATATCTTCCATCAATATTTGCATAGTGACATAATAGGCTTAACTCTTGTTGTCAAAAGTTCAGTCTGTCTTTCATCAATAAAGATTAAAGACATATGATAGACTTAACTTTTGACATATATGGGACAATCATAGTTCAGGATGCAAACACACATATACCATAAAAAATTTGCAATATAGAAAACCATAAAGATTAATTCTGAAAAATCATCTTCCAAATAAACTTTAGAATTAAATAAATAAATCTAAAAACATTGCAAGATGAAAACCGTTGGAAATAGCTATGTGTACTCACAATAATTGTTATTCCAAACCCTAGTTATCCTTCTTAAAACATAAGAATAAATTCTCATAAAAAGTTTCCTAGACAAAATAAAAACAACTACTAAGAAGGAAAACGAAATAAATTTTTAAGCATAATCAGAAACCAAGGATCGTACACAAGCAAGTTCATCGGTTGCTTTCTTCAGCTCAGATTTCGGAAAAGCAAGAATCTTTATTGCAATTTCAAGTTGACCACGAACAACCTCAAAATATCGAAAAATATTTCCAACAAATTGAGACGAAATCTGAACAGGCAGATCTTTTTCATGATCAACTGCATGAAAGCAGGTTATGGAGATGGGATTTTCGTGAAATTCAATAATATTTCCTCCTTCAATATTGTCTTCCTTTTTGCATCCATCCATTGTGCACACCGTAATTTCACATGAGAATTATTTGACGTTACGGAACGAGTATATATATCAGTGAAGATAGTCTATGATATATATATACGAGACTTTCATAGGGAAAACCTAGAGTTACTTGTATACGTTCGGTAATGGGTCGGGTGCACGTACGCTCGTGATTATGAACCAGATTCAAGAAACCAAGAGATCAATGGAGCATATTTTTAGAAGAGGGTTTTTGATAAAAATCAAAAACAACCTCTAAACATATGATAGAATATCTTAGCTTAGAAACAGATCACAAGATAAAGGTAGAGACACCAATCACTGTCATTCGGGAAGACAGAAAAGAAGTTTTCAAAGTAAAACAAACATTGATCACTTATGTTAACTGGAGTAGGACTCAACAGAGAGGTGATCAACAAATTATTAAATCAAAACCAAAAAAAAAAACGAAAATAAACACAGACCACTTAAGAAGAACTCGCTTCTTGAATTATGTGCATCCTCTCACGGTTTCAAAAAGGATACACATAGAAGGTAGTCAAGTTGTGTTTTGACAAGCATGTAGCTCATCAAGGGTATTAACCTTTTCCCTTTTTTTTTTTCTTGACTGACATCAGAAAGGTCGCAAGATTTCTAAAGGGGATTTATAGGAGAAGAACAAGTATTACCTGATTCAGCTGCTTTTCTTGCCTTCTTAATCCTGCGCTTGAGTCTATTGATGCTAGTCTTGAGTTCCGAAACGCGATTATTGATGTGAATGTATTCTGGAACAAACACTTTAGATTCAAGACTTTATTTAGTGAAAGAAGAGGAGTTTTTCTTTCTCTGATATTTTTTCTTCTTCACTGACCTATCTAAAAAGTCAGTCATCCATATAACATTCTTCCCTTTACGATTGTAAACAGAATTTGTGTTATGTCTACAACCAAGAATTGGCCCATCACGGCACTTCTCTTGATCGTAAATTGGACTTTTAACACCAACATAATGAGAAGCAGGTTTGATTACTTCTTTAGACATCCAGACAAGAATGTTATGAAGTTTTTCATTCCTCAATCGAAAACGACATCTCCTTTCAAGGTGACCTTTGTTTCCGCAATAATAACAGTTGAAGGGAATGTTTTTGACTGTTCTCATATGAGCTGTTTTTGAAGTTTGGCCATCTTTGTTCTTAGGAACATCAGCTGCTAAAGGTAGTTTTTCAATTTTGAAATCAATGAAATTTTCACTTAGAAATTTATCATTAGCACTGACAAAACTGATCTTACTAGCACTTGGAGCGTCTAATCCTTTATTGCCCAGACCACGTGTATCACGATGTTCTTTACATGCTCCCAGCATAGTGGATAATTTTGTAGAGCTAGTATTAAATCTTTTCAGATTATCTTCCAGTGAATTTACCTTATCAAGAGCAGCAATTAGATCAGCCTCCAAAAAATTTTCTATGGCAAGAAAGTCGATTTCTCTGTCATCCAAATATTTTTGTTGAGAGTCATATCTTACTTCAGTTTCTGCAAGTCTTTATTTCATCACAAGGAGATTTCGACGAAGATTATCAGATTCTGAGTTTTTTGAACGCACATCTTCTTAACGATCTTTAAGAAGTGATTGTAAGAGTTTATGACCACAATCATATCCTTTAAAGAGTTTTTTCAATTTCTTGTTTTCTTGACAGAGAGGAGTCAGAAATTCAGCCAAGCAAGTTGTTGACTTATTTTTCTTTATGAGATGGTCGAAAAGCTTGATATATTGTGAGACTTCCTCATCAACATCTTGTCCGTCATCTGAGGCACTTTCATCTGAAAGATCATCCAACTGTTCATCTAGGCGTTTTTCCCAGTTGTCCACAGTTTTCGACAATGGAGAACACGTGAGAGATTTCTCAAGAGATACAAGGCTTTGTACTAAGTCAGAATGTTTCTGAACTGGTGCTACGTTGTCTGATATAGCACTATTGTCCATCGAGTCATATCGTTACAAACAAAGACTTATGAGGTCTTAAATGTGTTTGCCCGCTCTGATACCAATTGAAAAAGCGGGGGGTCTAACAACCACACGCAATATTTCGCTTAGCAATCTGTATGGACTAAATCCAATATAATTCTGAGAGCACCAACTAATAAAGCGATCTCAATTAAGAAATATATCCCAGAGTTATATCTCTATTTCTTAATGTAATCAGCAAATCAAACAGATAGAAATCCGTGTGCCTGATTATTATAAAAACAACTTGGATGGTATCAAAAACCAATATCCAAGTGTCAATTAATTTAATCAACAACCAAAGGTTGGATTCACAATTGATTGAAATTACGCACAACCTGTGATATTGCAATTATATAAACAAATATAATGCGGAAAAGAAATAACACAGATACCAGAAATTTTGTTAACGAGGAAACCGCAAATGCAGAAAAACCCCAGGACCTGGTCAATATTTGAACACCACACTGTATTAAGCCGCAACAGACACTAGCCTACTCCAAGTTAACTTCGGACAGGAATGTAGTTGAGCCCTAACCATTCTCACACTGATCAAGGTACAATTGCGTTCCTTACGCCTCTTGAACCACGCCGGATTCTGCGCACTTGATTCCCTTAGATGATCTCACCCACAACTAAGAGTTACTACGACCCAAAGTCGAAGACTTAATAAACAAATCTGTATCACACAGAAAAGTCTATTGAATAAATAAATCTATCTCCCGCAGATATACCTACGAGTTTTGTTCTGTCTTTTGATAAATCAAGGTGAACAGGACCCAATAGATAAACTGGACTTATATTCCTGAAGAACAACCTAGTATTATCAATCACCTCACAATAATCATAATCGATTAACGAAACAAGATATTGTGGAATCACAAACGATGAGATGAAGGTGTTTGTGACTACTTTTAAATCTTTCCTATCGGAGAATAAATATCGAGCAAATCTTAAATAAGATAGTACTCAATCACAATAGAAAACAACAAGATCAAACACGCACTACAGAGAAAATAGTTATGTGCAACCGCTTCACAATCCCAATGAAGTCTTTAAGTTGTTAACTTACTTGGGTTTTATAAAAACTTAAAGTTAAAGGAGAATCGACTCTAGTCGTAACTAGTATCACAGAAAAGGTGTAGGTATTATGTTTCCCAGTTGCTAGAGTTCTCCTTTATATAGTCTCCAAATCAGGGTTTACAATCAATGTTACCTTGGTAACAAAGTATTTAGTATTCACCGTTAGATAAAAACCTGATTAGATTCAAGATAATATCTTTCAACCGTTAGATCGAACTTATCTTGTTATACACAAATGAAATGTACCAACATTTAGATAAAGGTAACCGTACCTAAACGTGTACACTTAGTTGGTTCAACAATAGTTAACCGAGGTTAGCCATATGAACACTTTCATATCAACCTTATTCATCTTCTTCACAACTACTTCAAATGACTCAAATGAAACTAGTTAGAGAGTTGTTCAATTGTTTATATTCTCATGGAATTATACATGACACAATTGAATAAAAATCGATTTTGATTCACTCGAATCATTTCATTAACATTATACCCATGGTTTGCAAAAGATTGCATTCCTTAATATATAAATGTATTAGTTCATGAACAAACTAATTTAGAACATAACCTACTCAAGTACGCAAATGTGTACGCATACTTAAGTAAATGGACCGAGTTTGGTTTCGCCAAGATACGTGGTAGTGCATACTAGTACACTTCCAAACTCCAGCAGAAATTCATTGGACCTAAACTTATGCCAATACGTGTATGGGTACGCATCCTTAGTTCTTGGAATTTCATTCACCAACCAGTACAAGTACGTGTACGCATACCATGGTTCCCGGACTTGGACTTTACACAAATGTGAATACACACACTATGTTTATATCCAATCACGTACATGTTCTAAACTCTCATTTCAATCATTGAAACATTCTTAGATGATGACAATAGGTGTTTCACACAACTATTAGCTCCAAAGCAATTTTCAAGTGATCGAATGATCAATACGAAACATTCCGAGTCTATACCAAATGATTGTATCACACAAATCATGTAAGATGTTACAAGGCGATTTTCAAATGATCATCCTTTGACTTTCATAAGGAATAAAAGATGAACTTGGTTAAAGCGAAAACTTACCAACACATATTTATAAAAATGGATAAGCGAGATAAACTCAGCTCGAAATATCAAATCTATATAAATGAAGTCTATATAGCAATACGACTTTTGTCTCAAATAGGAGATAGAGTAGATATACTTTTGAGTTATAGATGACTTCAAGACTCCACATACCTTTTGTTGATGAAGTTTCACAAGTTCCCTTGAGTAGTTCTTTGTCTTCATTCGATAAACTCCATGAAGTCTAAATCTCAACTACACTTCCTATCCTAATCTGAGACTTAGCTATAAGTACACTAGAAATCAAGACTTATAGTTTTGGCAACTAAACTTGACAAACAAGCTTGAAATAGCAACACTTGCGAGTTCGACCGAGCAGTGCTCTAACACAAAGTCATCCTCATGAAAGTCATCCTCATGAAATAGAAACGCTTGCTATTTCGACCGACCAAGAACACCAATCCAAATTAATTAGTCACCCTTAAAGGTCCAAGGAGACTCTTACAAACCCATGGGAAGAGAGACTTAGCTTCACTTCATCAGCACCAGCCTCCCTCTCGGTAGCAAGCTCATCTCTTTGCTCCGCCTCGATAAACAAAATAGTTAGTAAAAATAAATTTCTCTTGTGTAAGATTGTTAAAGATCAATCAACAACCACTGCTTGAATAATTTCGAGAATAAATTAAGACACAATTGAACGCGAAATTTCCTCTTTACAATATAAAATTTACTAAAATGACGCGACATAGTCTCACAAGATATTAGATACTTTGAGTAAATATGATAAGTCTGTCTTCACATACATTTGTTGATGACTCGGAAATGTAATCGTTTGTCCTTCAATCTTTGTGGGTATACGGTGATATCCTATACTTAGCTACCATGCTTTAATCCTAGTTTGAGACTTGAATTTAGTAGCCTAAGAATCAAGATATAGTATTATGAAACTAACATTCCCATGTACTAGAGTTGTGATATCTCGATAACTTTCATAGAAATCGTAGACATATAGCATTCGAGACAAATGTCTTTTAGCTCGAATGCTCTGTACAAGTTCTCTGAACGTTATCGACAATGTCGGTCATCAAATCTCAACCTCGACTCTTCATTAATTTTGAGTTCTCTGAAACAGTTCCTTATGCAGCCTTCGTGTCATTGCTTCTAGAGATGGTAGCAAGATTCGATACGGCCATGGAACAAGTGGAAAAGTTAGTGCCATTGTCATCTAGGTTCAAAGAATACTGTTGGTACTGCAACAATAAAATACTGAAAAAATGATGTTAGAAAGTTAGAAACAAATTTCTACAAAAAAAAAAAAAACTTAAATAAACACTTTATGGGAGACAACAAACAAAGGAAAGAGTCACGTGTTCAACACGCTGTCCTTAACACGATAGTTCACCGGTACGCCTCAAAATGAGTGATGCCTATACCCCGTGGTGAAGTCGTTTCCAGGATAAAACTGCCTGTTGCAAATACTATAAGCACTATAATACTTGCCCACTCTTACGAAATCAATAGCAATGGCACGGAATAAATACCACACAGTGGGAGAAAGACGAAAAGAAGAAGGATAGTAGCTTCTTCTGGACACAAATTGGAATGAATAATTTGAGTCTTTTTATAGGAAAAGGGAGAGAGGTGCAGTAATGATAATTGATTCTCAAATCAATTCCCTGCATGAAGCTAGGAATTAAAAATAAAAACGGAAATAAAACAGCCAATTCAATTTAGTCTTTAAATCAAATAAAGTTTTAAATCAAAAAGAATATTTAAATTAATTAAATCCATCAGTACTTCATAAGAGTTTTTGGTAAGTAAAATATATTACCCTGGTCAGACGACCCCCACATTAAGACAAAATTTAATTTGAGTTTAAATTCGTTTAGGAAATAATTCAAAAGTATTTTTGTCAAAAAGATATGTCTTGGTTGACCAACATACCCGAGAGCCCTATGCCCAAGACTTAGTGAAAACAAATATATTTTGTCTCACCTGTTCCACCCACATTGTTTTACTAACTACCCATAATAGATTAGTTAAATAGTGGAACGCCTCTTTAGTTATACCCAATGTGGGACTAAAGTAACTATTTCATTCACTCATAGGAAAATGAGTAAGTGCTCTTAGAGACCCAAAGGTTCTAAGTTCCATTCCCACCAAGACTATAAAACCAAAACAATAAAACTCATTTTTCTCCAACAATCCCCCACATTAATGAAATACCGATTAAATCAGAAAACGGAAAGCGAGAAATACCACTTAGGCAAGAGGTGTCCATGAGGTCTTGAACCTTTGCTTAGTGAGAAATTGCCGGAACTACTTGATGGAAAGTGAATGCGATGTCTTGAACTGCCATCATTTGGTGTAATCCGCGATAATAACCACGCGTGATATCTCTCTAGGTGCTGTCAAGTTCGTGTCGTTGTGTCCTTTTTGGCCCTGGACAAATCTCGTTTCTCAGAATGCTTTAGAGAATCAGCTCTATTCTCATAGGAAGCGACCCACCTCCACATTCAGATAGGTGAGTTCCATCAATAGTGTTTACTGCTATACCTCACTTCAATCTTAAATTGAAATTACAGAACTCATTAAGACTTATTTAAAAGTCATCCTTCACATGCAGTCACATTATCACGTCTACACCATAGGGAAGGGGCAGAGAATGAAATTCTATGATAGTGTTTACCTTGACCCGCCACAAATTAGTTGTCTTATTCAAAACCTTGATCTTTGGATCTCCAGTCAGCAAGGTTGAGTATCCTTCATGGCAAGTTTATTTAATGAGCTTAAACCCCATCCCCCTCGATGCATTATTAACTATCTCTTTGGACAAACCTTTCGTCAAAGGTTGCGCTATATTCTCCTTGGACTTTATCCAATCAATGGAAATAACGCCGATTGAGATTAGTTATTTTTAGCTTTAGCTATTATAGCTTGGCTAACAAAATGTATAGATATAGCTGGCACATGCATATGCCAGAGAGGAATGTCTTCTAAAAATCATCTTAGGCACTCGGCCCCCTTTCGTGCTTTATCTAACGCAATACTCTCAGATTCCATAAAGAATTGAGCAATATATGTCTGTTTGGAAATCTTCCAAAAATAAACTCTCATGCTAGAGTGAAAACATATCTACTCATAGACTTGGACTCCTCCGAGTCAACTATCCAATTTTCATCACAAATTCCCTCAAGGACAGCAAGATAACTTTCATAAGTCAAACAAAAGGTAATAGAGTTTTTTAGTACCATAATACTCTACAAAGTGCATCACAATGCTCTTGCCCTGGACTACAAGTATTTCTACTTAACTTACTCACAATATAGGCAATGTCTGGACTCTTACAGTTCATTAAATTCATCAGATATCCTATAACTCTTGAGTATTCAAGTTATGATACTGTATTACCCTTATTTTTTCTCGAGTATACAAGAAAAATCATATGGAGTACAAGCACAAATTCAACATAATGAGAATGACTATAAAATTTTGATTATCTTCTAATCCTCATCCCTAAGATTACATCAAAAGGGCCTAGGTCTTTCAAGTCAGCTTTCTCATTCAGCGCATACTTTTAGTGGAATTAATCACATCTATGTTAGTATAAGCATATCACCAACATACAAGCATACAATCACACAGGCATCCTTAACAAGTTATTTGTAAATACACTTGTCAGATTCATTAACTTAAATCCACTACTCTTTATCACAAGATCAAAATTTTCATGTCCTTGTTTATGTGCTTATTTAAAACAATACAAAATTTTATTCAGGTTACACTTTGTATTCACAACCTTTTACCACAAAGTCCTCAGGTTGGTCTTAGTAAATTTTTTTATCTAATTCACGAATTTTGAAAATCTTTCTTAACATCCACCCGATGTATCTATAAGTTGTTTAAGGAATCAAAAGCAATTAGCATCTCAACGGAAGTAATTCTCGTCACAGGTGAATAAGAATTAAAGAAATATATACCTTATTTTAGTTTATAGCCTTTAGCTACCAACCTAGCCTTATATTTTCCATAGTTTCATCTACCTTATGTTTCCTCCTAAAGACTCATTTAAACTCTATGGTCTTATTCCCTGGAGGTAAACTAGCAAGCTCCCAAGTCTGGTTATGACGGACTGAGTCCATTTCACTAAATGAAGCTTCTTACCAGAATGGGGTGTTAATTAGTAAATTTTATGGATTCTTTACGAGTATGGAGCTCAGACAATGCTAGGCGTATTATGAAGTCAGATCTATAAGAAGTCTCAGTTCTAATCCTTTTACTTCTCCTAGGATCAACTCTACTCCATCTTTCTTTGAAGGTAAATTCTGACTAGTTGAAAAGACATCTAGGGGATCAATAACACATCTTAAGAAGAGACAGGTTTCATAAAAAAACATGTTCAAAAAACTCATCATCCCCAGAATTCATAAAAGTATTCACACCAAAGTCAGAATAAGCAAAACTCACAACCAAAAACTATATGCAGCAGGGTACTCAGTATACCTTATCTAAACACCCCCATACTTTGATGTATGCAAAAGAAGGTTGTCTAACATTCTATAATCATATGGAGTTTTACCTGATCCTTTAAAGGTTATCTATTCAGAATATAGCAGTTTTAGAGAACGACCTCCCCCCACAAGTTGACGGTTTAATCCTGAACTAGTCAACATGGCATATATCATCTCCTTAACGGTTCTTTCCTTTATATTCAACCATACCAATAAACTATGGTGAAAAGAAGTGTGAGCTTATGAATAATGCCATTTTAAAAAGTAAAATTCGCTTTAAGAATTTCATACTTACTATCAAGTCCATACCTAACCTTTTTAATGGTAACACCTGATTAGTTTTCAACTTCAATTTTATACATCTTATGGCTTCCAAGGCATCATCCTTACCTAAGAAAGTATATAAGACAATACCACGTATGGTCACCTACGTAAGTTACAAACCAAATTTTACCACCTTAGAAAGGATTAAAAACAAGTCAATTAGGTCTAACGGGATTAATTTTGTTAAAAGATTTTAAAGAAAATTTGGATACTTCACAAGTTTCACTTTTGTGTTCAAAACCAAACTAAATTTGGGTTCGTCTAGCCATTTAATGCATAGACTTATAAACTACGGTTCTAAGTCTACCAGGTAAACACACACACACAAAAGAAATCATAAGAACCAATTATGTTCACTTTATCATATTTTTTTGTTAAGATTATTTAGACGCTAAGTCTTATAACCCTTGCCTAAAACTCAGTGCCCTTGGTTTCAACGACTTCTACAGATTTAATTAATATCTTAAATATTAAACATAACAAGAAACAAGATTCTTACATATGCCCGGAATATGGAAACTCCATTCAATGTGAGAGTCTTTACAGATATGAGCTTATGCTCGACCTTTACCTTTATGCAACCTTTGTTGCGGATGAGTTATTCATATACAGTCACTCGACATCCCCTATTCTCTGATAGGAGGTGAAAAGGTCTTTGTTTCAACAAACATGCTTAGTGGCTCCAGAGTCCACCCTAGTTTCTCACATTGGTTATTAAAATAACTTCCGACATCATGCCACTGAACTCGTTCTAGTTTTCTTTTTCAACTAATTTAGCATTAACTTTATACTTATTAAGGTTTTAATGTTGTCTACAAATTATTGTCATGTGGCCAGGAATTTTACAAACATAACAATCACCCTTAATTAAAGTAATGCCGGATTCAGTTTTACGAAACATACCTTTCTTATAAAGACTACGCTTAGAGTTTCGTTTGATGTTCTTTCCTTTGTCATCTTTGGAAGGCTTGTGTTCATCTACATGCGCCTGGTAGCCATGTCCCTTTTTCAATTTCATATCACAATCTTCGTTTATACTCTGACCACGGACACGGTAATTTCCCAATCACCTAATACACCACATCTCACAATCCTTAGTTCCGAATAGGAAAATAAAATATTAGTTTTGAAGATTACATCTAGATATACAAACTTCGTTTGAATCACCATTTCAAAAAACTCATGGTTACCCTTTTAAAACTAATTTAGTCAACAACAAATTTCGCGTCATCGAATTTTTCTTAAACGTTTATTTGTTTTGTAAAATATCAAAAAAAATAGTTTTAAAACTCCAAAAATTCTGAAAATTTGTGTGGGTAACTATCAAGATGTCTACTACTCAAAAGGGTTCATCTAAATTACTTCTAGGTTAAGAGAAAAAATTAAAACTCTACAGCTAACCAAAAATTCGTTTTTTGTTTTTCACACTACAATTAACATCCATGATTAATACAAACTTTAGTGTCTTAAGATGTTGGGTACAGAAGTCAAAAACAAGGAACAATCAAATAAACAAAAGTTATTGATACTTAGCTCCTTTGTAATGTAAGTGATCGATTTCACGAAACGGACGAGTTCCCCAGAAAATTTTGCAGGCCTATAAAATACATAAAGAATGATGTTAGAATGTTAGAAACAAATTTCTAAAAAAAAGCAATCGTTTTAAGATTGTTGGTACTGCAACAATAAAAAGCAATCGTTTTAAGATTATTGGTACTGCAACAATAAAATACATAAAAAATGATGTTAGAAAGTTAGAAACAAATTTCTAAAAAAAAAAAAACTTAAATAAACACTTTATGGGAGACAACAAACAGAGGACAGAGTCACGTGTTCAACACGCTGTCCTTAACACGATAGTTCACCGGTACGCCTCAAAATGAGTGATTCCTATACCCCGTGGTGAAGTCGTATCCAGGATAAAACTGCCTGTTGCAAATACTATAATACTTGCCCACTCTTACGAACTCAACAGCAATAACACGGAATAAAAAAACCATACAGAGGGAGAAAGACGAAAACAAGAAGGATAGTAGCTTCTTCTGAACACAAATTGGAATGAAAAATTCGAGTCTTTTTATTGGAAAAGGGAGAGAGGTGCAGTAATGATAATTGATTCTCAAATCAATTCCCTGCATGAAGCTAGGAATTAAAAATAAAAACGGAAATAAAACATCCAATTCAATAACATGCCCGAGAGCCCTATGCCCAAGACTTTGTGAAAACAAATATATTTTGTCTCACCCGTTCCACTCACATTGTTTTACTAACTATCCATAATGGATTAGTTAAATAGTGGAACTCCTCTTTAGTTATACCCAATATGGGACTAAAGATTCTATTTCATTCACTCATAGGAAAATGAGTAAGTGCTCTTAGAGACCCAAAGGTTCTAAGTTCCATTCCTACCAATACTATAAAACCAAAACAATAAAACTCATTTTTGTCCAACAATAACAGTTGATTTAGAGGACCGGATTCTAAATACAAGTACTATTCACACATTTTGGGCTTGGGCTTGAATACTGATATCCTCGTGTTGCTTGTCCGTTCACTCCGGAAACCAATTTGAGTGTTGACCGGGAGAATCCGGGATGTGAAGCTGAACTACTTGTGTCGAAAAGGAGTCATCATCAACAGAAGGAGGACACTTACTAAAATACCAACTGTGCAGAGGTTACAAAATGTTTAAGATCAAAGACACTAGAAAAGCCAGCAGAGCCGAGCAGCTCGTAATAACAAAAATAAACCTATTCAGTCCTCATGCAGTTCGTTAGTTTTGGGCCTGGATTGTTTATCACTGTCGCGCTTAAGAATTTCTTGGTGGTTTAATTTCTGACGTATCACTGGAGCTTAGCAATGATTAATGAAAATTTGTACCCTTACTCCGAACACGAGAAGTGGTTGAGCATGTTCCGCGTTAAACTTGGTTATATATTGCAAGTGCAACACCTTAACTTTATTGCTGCAATCCTACTGGGTCTATACATATACATATGAGAATACAGCGTCCGGTTGTTTATATTGTTTGACAACTTTTACACATTTTTGTGATTGACGATTTTCTCTTTTAGGAATAATGACTGAGTAGAATTTTTGGTTTTGATGCACGGACCTTAAAGGCCTAAAACAAATGGTAATCCTCTCTTTTTTTTCCGTCATGTTCTCTTCTCGTGTAAGAACTGGGACAATAACGGGTACGCAAAATTCACCTATACGGATATGGTGACGAAACCCCAAGTCAACAGTGGAACCGAGAACCGAGGATCTTGTCTGCAGGGTCTGTTTTGACTTATTTTTCAGTGTTTCTATTCTTCTTCTCTACGATTTCTTCATGTTACCAGAAGATGATCCCACCAATAATAACCAATGGAGCTGAGGTATACTTTTTATTTATAATCTTCATCTTTTTTTTAACTTTCTTCCTTGAGATTTTCACTTCCAGTTGTTAATGATTAGTATTACCTAAAGAAACTTATTTGTCTTCACTGTCTAATAATGCCTTCATGTAAACTCTTCTAATGCTTCAATCCTCATCCATGATGAGAAACGATAGACGTACGTGATATGGCTTGGGAATTAGGATGGGCCGGAATCAGTTTACATTTTATTTATTTTTTCAATTGTCAAGTTCTTACTTTGTTTTTATCTTCTCATATCAACAGCTCCGGGGAAAAACAAGTGCCATGATAGTATGTTGGCTTCTAGGAAATGGCCACCTTTTTGTTTGGAACAGCATGTTAACTGCTGAGGATTACTACCTCACACTGTTCCCGGTACATGTTGTTTGCAACTGCTTTAGATTTTACATGAGTTTCTTTTCATATATTTGTAAAAAGGATGTGCAGTTCAAGTATAACTTTTTGGTTATTATCTAGTTGATACTATAAATTTTAAAGATACTCGCTTTATATACTGCATTGTTAGGCTTATGTGTGTTTCTTGATTTGGTTTCTTATTGTATCTATTCGACGCCATTGATCATTATTTCAAACCAAAAAGTAACTAAAAGAAACACTAGAATTCACTATACTGATTATAATTTTTTCTTCCTCTCGCAGAGATTTCATCCTACTAGGTCTTCACAGTTGTTTATGTTGTAATTACTCTAGGAACAAGCTCAATTCTAACATACTACGAGGCCACAATAAACACAAGAAAGCGAAATTTAATTGGCTATCTCCTTTTCTTTTTAAGTGCCCTAGCCATTCCAATTGTGAGTACTCTATTCTATTCTTCGCATTTGTTTCTGGATTGCTCAGTTTTGCCTACTCCGGTTATGTTTCTAGTTAGACTTGGCTACTTCTGGGAATGGAGGCCTTGCGACATACATTGGCCTGTGCTGTATTGTTGTCATCTTTGGACTTGGCGATGGGTGTGTTGAAGGTGGAATGCTTGGCGATCTCTCCTTGATGTGCCCTGAGTTCATACAAGTAAGGGGTTCTCTATTTTTCTAATAATTATTCCACTTTGCTTCTTTATGTTTTCTGTCTTGCTGATGGAAATCGTTGCAGTCATTCTTGGCTGGTTCATCTGCATCAGGAGTTCTGACTTCGGCTTTAAGGATCAGCACTAAAGCAGTGTTTAAAAACTCGAAGAATGGTCTTCGCGTGGGAGCTAGTATGTATAATCAATTACACTTGATTTATTCTTGCTGCCTATGATAAAAAGAGCAAAGTCAATTTTTGAAAATATTCGTATAAATGCAGTAATGTTCCTTGTGATCTCCGCGCTCTTTGAATTGCTATGTCTACTACTCTACGCATTCGTTTTTGCCAAACTACCCATTGTCAAATATTATCGTTCAAAGGCAGCTTCAGAGGGATCAAAAACAGTTATGGCTGATTTAGCTGCTGCTGGTATTAAAATACAACAAAATGAAATGGTACGTCATTTTCATTTCGACTCAAATGTATATTTGACATTTTTTCCAATATAAGATTCTGAGCTTTCTATTTCTCTGCAGTCTGAAGAGGGTTCTAATAATGAAATGGAGCGTCTGAGCCATAAGCAGTTGCTTCTTGAAAACAAAGACTATGCAGTTATTGCGTTTCTGACAACTGTATTGACGTTTTCAATTTTCCCTGGGTTCTTAGCAGAAGATACTGGGAAGCATGGCTTGGGTACATGGTAATACCTTCAGTTTCTCTTCCGAGCATTTTCATTATTTTTTCCCTACAAAATGGGAATTTCAAACTTAAATAAACAGCATAAGCACTCGTTTACCAAATGAAGATGTACTGTATGAACTTTTCGTCATCTAGTTGATCCATTAGTAACTCTACTTTCTAACGGTGAGCGGGAATAAAATATTCAGGTATGCACTTGTGCTAATAGCAATGTTCAATGTGTTGGATTTACTCGGGAAATACATTCCCATGTTAGAAAGCTTGAAGTTGGAGTCAAGAAGAGGCCTTATGATTGCGACCATTTCTCGTTTCGCATTTGTTCCAGCTTTCTATTTCACTGCTAAATATGGAGACCAAGGTTGGATGATACTTTTGACATCCTTACTAGGGTTAACCAACGGTTATCTCTCTGTTTGCTTCTTTACTGTTGCACCCCAAGGTTATAAGGTTGGTTATAAGTTGTAAAATGTTGTGATTTAGCTTCATTATAAGATTAAGAATCAATATTTTTCTCCTTTGTTTTCATTAAATGACTAAAATGTGTTTGCAGGGGCCAGAGCAAAATGCTTTGGGGAATTTGCTTACAATTTGTGTTCTTGGAGGTTTGGTTGTCGGTATAGCACTTGATTGGCTGTGGCTTATTGGCAAGGGCTGGTAAAATTTAGCGGAAATGATTTGTGTACCGAGAGATTTCTCCCGAAAAATCTCTCGCAACACACATATGGTGGGAGTCGTTGGACCAAAAACTCACCCCTATAATTCCTCAATGGACCCAGGGGCTGTGTGAGTGTATCGGGATTTTTCGGAAGAGAATTCTCGATCAGTGTAACATTACAGAAAATTTAGTGGGTCTTTTCTTTTCAGTTGCTTTCACAGTGAACTCCCACTGTAGTTGCAGGAAATCCCACACTACACCCCTCACTATAATCCACTAACTAATCCATTGAAAGATGAACAACAAAATGTTTATTAATTATTTTCTTCAAGTTATTACACAGGAAAATGGAATTACACTTAAGAATTACAAACACTCTCCCAGTTTCTCTCTCCTCATGATTTAATTTCCAAATCAAAAGAATTCCTCCCCTTCACAACAGACTTCTCATCCCTTTATATAGGGTAATACATGGTGAATGATAGCTAGACTGTCCTTTATTTTCGGGAATGTCCCGCGAAGTGTCGCGAATGTACAAGTATTCATATTCGCGACACTTCTTAACCCTCGCCAAACTTCACATTTTCCTGTCGTCATCCAATGCGTCATTCCTTTTGACACCCTGCGAGTCCCTCGCAACGCTGTCGTTTATTATCCTCGCGAGCCTTGTACGTTGCGATATAATGATCCTACATCTTGCCTCTTTTTCCTTGAATATTGCTTGAAGAGCGATTTTTAAGGAAAAATTTGTTGTTGTAGTGATCTTTGATCTTTGTTGACGAAGGAACGAGCGAAAGAATACTTTTCTTGAAAAGTACGTACTTGCCTCTATTCTTTGGCGAAGTTCCGAAGCTTTGAAAATTATATATGAAATATCATTTTTGCCTCAGGGGTTATGGAAAGTGATAAATTTCGCGATCTCATCTCGCAAGTTAAAAAGGGTGATGAATCATGAGAATTTATGTCCCCTTGAATTGTCGCAACTGCTTATCCATACCTATTTTAACCCCGTATTTTCACGCGGATTTTATTACAGATGTCTACTCTTCCATTCTATTCCTGACACGTCTCTTTCAACCGTCTATTCTTGACCATTCACGTCCCCTCTCACATTAAATGCTCTCGTTTTACCCGAGGATGTCTCTCTCTATATATAATTTTCATATCCTTCTCTTTTCCTCTTTCGTTTTCTCTCTGCAACTTTTCTTTAACCTTCTCCTTCCGCAAGTTGTGCTTCCATTACCGCAAATCTTCGATCCTCTTCTCTTGATCTTCGATTTTTTATTCATTCCCATACTGATAATGGCTTCCCTTAGTCGTATGTACAAACCTCGCTTTATTGAGACTCAAAAAAAGGTTGCAAGACAAAGGTTTCACCCTTTCTACCATTCCTAATCAAGAATGTTCATCTATACTCACTGCCAAGCTTTTTTTCTGATCATCAATGTGATGATCACAAGATTATTGTCTCGTTAGGTCAACTTCTCGCGGGACTTCCCATTCCTTTATATGATCCTGAGATGCCACTCTTTTATGAAATCCTTTCCCATCCGAATTTCTCGCGAGCTGTCTATCAATTAAGCGGCGATTGTATCCGCCTAATGCTTGAGTTTGCCAGTCGTGGTGCTGGCAAAGGATCTTTATATCCTAACAGCGTCAGAGACCCCAAATATGTAGATTTAGAAATAATCCCTGAGAGATACACTGCAGAAAACTTTTTTGAAAATTATGAAGTAATAGGCATGAGAAATAAGAAGTCTCGCTGGGGCGCTCGGTTGAAGAGAAAAGATAATATCCCTGAGGATAAATTACTCATGCAAGATATCGACTATCATTCGGGTAACAACACTACTCCTCGCCACTCCAAAGATGAGAAGTGGTGGGTTGTACCTTTGCTCTTAAGTGCACCTTACATAGCAGGTTCGCATGTACTCCCTGCAAATCTCGCAGGCTATCATCCTTGGGAATTTAAGTGGCCCGAGAAGGCAGATGAGATATGTCTCCACAGTTTGCTTTTTGCAATCCCTCTTTCCTCTTGTACTCAATGAGTTTGTAAAATTTCCGTTGACAAACCGAGGAAAAGTTACAAGGCAAATCCATTGGCAAACTTGGGCGATACTTCGATCACATGTATGAAGTAAGAAACATCTTTTTTTTTTTTTTTTTTTTTTTTTTTTTTTTTTAACTACATTTGTATGCGAAGGTTGACGCGAGGAAATGGTTGTCAAAGTTAAAGGCAAAACTAAAGCCAATGCTCGCAAGGATAAGTCTTCGCTCCATCATCTAAGAAGCGAAAAACTCAGTCTTCTCTCATCTTAGCTCAAATTCTCGAATCTTCCGATCAGATGATAATGATAATGTTTTGAATCCAACTTTCCAAAATGAAGCTCAACCGGCCAATTCTCCTATGGATCGGTTGTTCAAAGATCTTCTCGGATTCTCTTCAAGGAATTGGAGATACTCACTGATCAAGCTATATGCGAGAGCCTCGCCACCGTATGTAATGCTACACTACTGGATGGCAATGACTCTTTCAAAGGGGTTTCTAGATCTGTATCCCCTAGCTTCTTAAATGCACTTAATTCGTTGGTATGTTCGAACTCATATTTCCCCTCCGACTTCAATTTTTAATTTATATCTTAATAACCTTTTTATCTTTCTTCGAAGGCTGGAAAACTTCTTTTGTGGTTGCCTCAGATCTTGAGAGGAGGTATAACATTCAATTGAAAAAGAATACCCAATTTTGCACAAGGATCAAAGAATTAGAAGTTGAGTCTGCGAGATCTCGCGAAAAGATCCAACAATTGGAGACCGAGTTTTACTCGCCTTAAGGACAAAGTTACCACTCTTCAAAATGCTAATCAAGACTTTATGGTATAAAATTTTTTTCCTCTCTTATTATTTTTATTTTATCAATTGCCTCGTTGCTACCTCGACTTATCACTTTCAGATATATATAACCTCTCCGAAGAAGCTATTCTTCTCCATTCATTTCCCGAGCCTATGGATAATGACATTCTTCTCGCTCATCTCAACAACTCTTTAAGTAGTTCGTCGAACACTTAATTCTCTTTCATTAAATGAACTCCAAACCAAATACCGCCTCTTAGAAATTGAGCACGTATATAGTTTAAGTACAAATGCAACCAGTTTAAACAAATGTACTCGAGTCTCATGAGGAAACCAAAATTTTAAGGAAGAAAATTAGTGACCATATAGATGACAAAGATCGCATTGCTAATAATGGTGCCTGTGCATTAGCAACCTTTCAAAAGTCCCTTCTCGAAGTGCAAATGGAGCGAGATGAATTGCTTCGTCGAATTCCTTACTTAGTGAGCGAGAAAATCAAATTCGTTCACTTCTTATTATAAATAATGATGATGAATTCGCTTGGGCTGCAAAATCTTAGATAATGCCAGAATAACTTAGGTGTTGATGTTAGTCTTCATACCGAGCATACTTCCTTGGTTAAAGATATGATATCCGATGAGAAGGTTATTTATTATACCTTACTGTTTCTTACCGCTGTAGTATTGCTGTTGAGTTGTTATTTTATTTATTTTTTTTTTTTACTTGCAGAGTCTGAAAAAAGATTTCAAGCAAGGATTGAAGAACTTGAATCTGAGAAAGCACAGCTCGCATTCGCGAGAATAGATATTCCAAGTTGAAGAAACAATTTCAAACTACCGTGGCGAACTTTAATAATGATGCCGTTCGTTTTCGCAATGAAGCCATGGAGTACGTTTGTAATGATCACAAAATCCCTCTTTGTTCATATCCTTGGCTTTCCGAAGAAGTTCCTGAGAATTTGCCTGTCTCGGACGTTTCTGATAGTGAGGCCAGCGAAAAAAAAACTCGCGACGAGAATAATGGAATTGAAGGATCGTATAAAGGAGAAGAATCACCAAAGAGATAATTCTTTTGTTTCTTTCGCTGCTGTAATATCTCGTACATTTCGTATCTCTTTGTTGTAAACTTCTTGAATTATAGCCCATAAATTCGATCTTCGTTCCCCCTTTCTTGGCGCTTCTTCCTTGTAATATAATTGGCTAGCATTATTGGTGTATAACTCTTTCATTGGAAGATGAATAACAACATTTCATCTTTTCCATTCCCATATTTGCCTCTGTTATGCATCTTCATATGAAAGAATGAAATTTCTCGAATTCGCACTTTCTTCCTCCTCGACCGGGGAATATGTAATCATTCGGGATTTTAACACCAATGATGTTTAAATTTATCGTTGCGACGAGATCGCAAGAGATTTTCATAAATGAAGAAATCATTGATCTCGCCTTATCATTTTTGGTGGTCTTCTAAGCTTGACCTTCCTAATTAAAGGTCTTACTCGCACTTCGTATTGCGACAAGGTCGCAGGGACGTCTTTTACACTTGCATGCAAAACCCATTGACCTTGCCTTATCATTTTTCAAGTATTTTTGCCTCTGCAGGATATTTTGCTTGCGGCAATATGACAGGCCTAAACTTTCTTGCGAAAATGAAGCCCCGTGACATTGTCGTCAGTGCGACGAGATCGCGCAGGGCGCCTTTTAAACTTTCATGTAAGGACCCATTGATCTCGTCTTACCCTCGCGTTAGTATTATTGCCTCTGCAGTATCATTGCACAAATATGACAAGCCTAAGTTTTCTTGCGAAAACAGAGCCTCATGACATTTGCGTCTGTTTTGACACTCTCCCTAATGGAGGGTGTCGCCTTATCATCTCCCTGATTGCCCCTTCAAGGAGGCGTACATCGGCCATACAAGGCTAGCTCCTCCCATCCGGTCTTAACAACAACCAGTTGTTTTCGCAGCCTCTTATCCCTTATACCTATAGGGTTTATGGTTACAAGGCCGCACCCTAAGTGGAGTTTTCTTCGGGCGAGTGCAAAGATGCGCAAGACTTGTCAAGAGTGGTAAGGAAGTTCCATCCTCCCCCCCCACTCTTGACTCAACCGTGTACCTCGGCGCCTTGATCATACGCTGACTCCCTGGAAGAGACCCTCGGTCGCCCAACCAGGGTATAACCTACATATATAGTTGGGAATCCAAGGCATCTCTTCCTGATAGGCTTTCATGGGCTGCAAATCTGCATGACTCGGGTTCCAGGGCGTGTAACCTTTTCCTGAGCCATGTTAAGAGATACCCCCTTATATGACGCACTTTAGGTCTTACATTTGCCTCTTACGAAATGTTATTCGCGAACTAGGTGTACGCCATAAAGGTTCGTTCCCATTCATTCACTCATTCAATCATTTGATTGCTTCAATCATTCAATCATTCATATTTAATTGCTTCTTGATATTCATCATTTAATTGTTTCAATCATTCACTGTTCATATTTAATCGTTTTGACATTTGCGAAGTCCTCGCAAAATTTTCCCTATGATGCCTTTTGACATTTATTTTTTAGATTCTCGCACATTTATTTTTGATTATTTACTTCTTATGCCTTTTGTTCATTCCACTCCTTGTCTCTTCATCATCCCAATCCTTGAATGGCTTCTTCCCATCATAACATTCATCTACTTTCATGCATTCACTTGTTTGCACTTCGCGATGTTTCTCCGACACTTCGATGAACTACAATCGCTATTTTGCAAGATCGTAACATTCGCCTAATTTTATGCGGCACTTCTCGATGCTTCTTCATTTCTTTTCTCTATACTATCCACCATCAGCTTCTCTTTTCTCTGTTCATCTTTAATATTCTGTTTCCAACCTTTCCTTTCAGCATTTCTTTCTTCGCAGCTCTCTACATCAACCTCATAACATTTTTGCCCTTCCTCCCAATCTCCTCTTATGATTCCAATACCATTTGGATGTGGGAATTTTATACATTGATGATATGTTGACGCTACTCCCAAGATTTCATGCAGCCATGGCCGCCTAATTAATGCGTTATAAGGAGATTCCACGTCAACCACGCAGAATAAAATATCACCGATAATCCTTGTAAAGGTATCCTCATGTGAACCTCTCCTTTAGGTTTGTTCACAGCCGTTAAAACCGTAGATTTTGTATGTTGAAGGAATCAAATTTTCATCCTCTCCACCCATAGTCTTATAAGTATGGTAAAACAGAATATTCACCGAACTTCCAAAGATCGATTAGGATTCTATTGATTGCCCAACAATTTTCTCGCTTCGTCATCTTCTCCATCAACTGGTCTTGGATTAATGTCCAGTCGCACCACCAACGGGTTATCATGTGCTTCTCTTCCTTTGGGTACTTGTCCAGAGAAAGAAATAATTTTTAGTCAGCCACTCTTTCAATTGCGACTTTCTCGCCAGTGTTCATCACTTCTTTGTTATGAAAATCTCTTGCATATACTCTACTAAGCACGTTATCGTGAAAATCTTCAATTGTACGATATGAATGAACGATAGAATTGCAAAATAGATTTTTGGCCTTTATTCCCACTTCTATTACGAATGCTTCTTTTCCCTTCTTTGAAACTGTTCTTTGCACTTCCGATGGTGATGTTGTTAGTACTTTCTTCCCTTTTCGTCATCTTTTAGAAAATGATTCAACTTCCTCATCAATCATTCTCGAGAATGATTCTCTTTATGTTTCTGCAAACATTTGTTAAATGTCCATGAAAGCGGTGGTAAGAACAATACTCATGGCTCCCGTCACTCGGTGGTGGTTCACTCCCGCATTCCATGGTGCCGGTATTTCCTCCATTACAAGTATAGCTTCCCATATCTTCTCCATACTAGCATTCAATGGTGGCATTCTCGATCTCTTCCCATACTACTCTGCGATGTCTTGGCCCTCCATGATTATTCTCGCCTTCGTCCTCCATAAGTTTCTTGCATATGATCCAATCTCTCGAATTTTATTATTGTTGCCGCGGTTGTAGTAATTCCTTTCTCTATCAAACTCCTCCGATCTCGGCTCCCATAGCCACTATTTTCTGCTGGCCCATCATCAACTCTATTTTCCGGTTGCCCTGCGAAGTGGTCGCCACCGAGTTTAAAAATTTTGGTAACAAACTTGCATTCGCAAAGATTCGAGCTTGTATTCGCAACTGGGTACGATTCCATCTCATTTTGTCTTTATTCTAAAGCAATGTATTCTTCTTGGAGTTCTCGCAGCTCAGCCATCGTAGTCGTATTTTTAATTCTAAATATTTGAATGTATAACAAACTTGTTGGGAATGAGCATTTACAAATGATAAAATGAGATATCTTTCCTCTACCCTTCCTACCATTTCACTGCACATTGTTCTCCACCTTATTGTCGATGTCTTAAACTCTCGCCAACTCTTGTTTCAATCCGAATACATCTTCAATTCCTGGTCGCGTGGAATTGTTACTTATATACGCTCCCAAGAAAGTAGCTTGTAAATGATTGAATGACGAGATTGTGTTTCGGGTAATCCTTCAAACCATTTCAAGTGCTTCTCCCACTAAGGTTGATGCAAAATATTTGCACAATATGGCATCATGATTCTCCCATTGCAACATGTATCTCATATAAGCCTTGATGTGTTGTATCGTTACAGGTTGTCCCATCAAAAATGTTGGTTAATGAAGGCAAATTGCATTTAGGAGGTATTCCTCCCATTTGTACTTCTAGTGTGAAAGGATTCTTCTTCTTCCGCGATGGCTTCATCTAATTGTCTTCTTCCTCCTTCCTTTCTATTATTCAACAATTCTCTCATTTCGCTAGTTCTTTCAAGATTTGTTCATTCGCCTCAGATTTGATTCCTGGTCTTTTAGCTCTGCTTCTCTCTTCCTACGCTCATGCCTCGTTTTGACCTTCTTGTTCACTATTTTCTTCTCTCTTTCTCTGCGACTTTCTCTCTTCGTCTCTTTCATCAATTCGCACACCATTATATCTATTGTTCTCTCTTCTCGGGTTCTCTATCAACTCTTTCTCTCGCATCCTCTCGTATTCTCCATTGGTATTTCTATTGACACGATTTTGTGCTCGCCTCCCTTTCTCGGTTGTCGTGATTATTTTGTCGGATTGCTTCTTCCAATTCTTGGTTTTCCACTTCGCTCTTACTCTTCCTCTCGCGAGCTAAGCGTGCTTGCTCAACATAATGCCTCTCAATATCATCCTCAATCTCTTGTTGCCGTCTCAAGGCTTCTCTTCCGTGCAATATTATTCTTCCTTCCACGCCTGGATCATTCGTCCCCGAAATTGCCTAGCCCTTTGATTTCCCTCGTTACGCTCCTCCCGGAAATTCTCGGGATGTGGAATATAACGATCTTCCTCGTTCCCTCTCTTCTTTCGTGATGTTGGTTTTCTACCTCAGCATTTTCTGTTGGTAATACTCTCCTTCTTTCTTCCCTAGTTGATCTTGAACTCGATCTCGCTGTGCTTCTCGATCTTCTATTTTGCAATCTCATGTTTTCCATCCTTAATTCATGATTCTGTCTTGTCAAATTTGCTCGCTCCTCTGCCTCTAGTCGCCTCTCTTCATGTATCGTTTGCCTTAACGTTTCCAACGATGTGACCCCTTCATTTCCTGGATTCATTTCTCCATTCATTTCTTGATCTCCTCCTCCTTCTTCTCCATTGTTTACCAATTGCTGCCCTTCTTCCCTATCATCTTCTGAATCCATCCTCCAAGTGTGCACACTTACTCTATCGTAATCTACATTTGTTACCTGGGAATTAAAGCTTGGACATGATTCTCTTCATCATTCCTCGTATTCATCCTTGACGATTCTCCTCTTTCATTTCTCCTTTCTCCAGCAAGTCTTCCACTTCTTCTCACTGGTTGTTCAAGTACATTTCTTCTTCTAGCCATTTCTCTTTTGGTAAATTTTTTGAAGATTACCTCAAATTTCTTTCTTGCTGATTCAAATTCTTCCAAATCTCTATGCTTATCTTTTCTCACTCCCTGTTTCTAGCGCCAATATTTAGATGTAGGATCATTATATCGCAACGTACAAGGCTCGCGAGGATAATAAACGACAGCGTTGCGAGGGACTCGCAGGGTGTCAAAAGGAATGACGCATTGGATAGTTTGGCGAGGGTTAAGAAGTGTCGCGAATATGAATACTTGTACATTCATGACACTTCATGGACATTCCCCGAAAATAAAGGACAGTCTAGCTATCATTCACAATGTATTACCCTATATAAAGGGATGAGAAGTCTGTTGTGGGGGAGGAATTCTTTTGATTTGGAAATTAAATCATGAGGAGAGAGAAACTGGGAGAGTGTTTGTAATTCTTAAGTGTAATTCCATTTTCCTGTGTAATAACTTGAAGAAAATAATTAATAAACATTTTGTTGTTCATCTTTCAATGGATTAGTTAGTGGATTATAGTGAGGGGTGTAGTGTGGGATTTCCTGCAACTACACCCACCTAATTTAGCTTAAAAAGCCAACACAATTATTTTCAAAGTCTAATGTAAAGAGTTCCCCAAGTCTAAACATTTAAAAGACCCTGTAAAAATGAACGTATTTATTGATTCATATTCTTAAGTTGGGTTATTCAAGTAATGCAGTTTCTTGACATGATAATAAATTAATAATAGCCTAATAATATGAGTCCAATCTCTGATAAGACATCCTATGGTGGTTTAAGAGCTGATAGATTTCCCAAGAGTTTTTTTTTTTTTTGATGTAAGATTTCCCAAGAGTAATTAGAAATGATTTAGAGGGCTACTTAGGTTCTTAGTGCACCAAACTGTAGCATTTCTGCTTTGTTTAGCATCTCTTGCTACCTTGGGTGGCATTTTGCGCAGATCTAACTGGGCTCCTCATGTTGTTGATAAACTTGGTTCTGGGCCGCATTGAGTTTACCATTGTTCTTTCTCACTGAAAGCTATTTTGAGGCACACATTAAAAAAAAATGGTTTTTATTAAAAAAATAATTTAAATATTTAATTTAAATATTTTTTTGATATTTTATTTATTTAAAACACACTAGGTTCTACCGACAATTTATCACCAACCTCCTAGGTATTCTTCATAGAACATTGAGAAGCTTGGCTGATAACTTGTTAGTCGAACCTAGATGTTTTGAGAATATACCTAGGTTCCACTGACAAGTTATCAGCCAAGATTCACTCTGTAACCGCCAAACATAGGTTCGAGCAAAAATAAGACAACCGAACTTAGTGCTTTTTCTCTTCATAAAGTGAAGTTCGACTATCATTTCCGTGTTTAAGTATCAGCCCGAACTTATCGGTTGGTATAGAAAAGAGAGAAGGGGAGAAAAAAAATTAAAAATTAAAAACAACAATTTTTAATAAAAATTTAAAATTAATTAATTAATTTAATAAATAAATAAGTAAGTAAATTAATGAATTAATCAAGGGTATATAAGTTTTAATTTATAGATACATAATTTAGGATCGTTGAATTTCATGATTATCACACAATAATATACAAACAGAGTTTATGGAAAATACCTTATAGCGCTAATCCCTAATCCGTCGACGATCAATTGGAGTAGCAGTAATACCTTATGGAGGTCATGGTTTCTCCTTCTTAACCTCTTACATTATGAATAATCAATTCTCCGAACCCAATACCGATGGCTATTGTGTTCCTCTTATAGGTAGAAGGAGGACCAAGTTCCTAGGGTTTAGTTATAGCATTATATCTCGACCGCCCATCAAAGAAGAGATATTAGGAAATAATCCCAGAAATGGTAACCGATATAATTTAGCAATAATCCATAATTAACCAAAATTATAACATGGCCCAATGGAATATTTTTGTGTATAGAAATATTCTTACATTCTCCCACTGGTCAATGAGATAATTTATATAATGATTAATCGTAGAAAACATAAGCGCGCATAATTGCTAAATAAAATTTAATGGTTTAAACATAATACCTTAACCAAGCAAATCACTTATGCGAGTCTTGGCGGTGGCACGTTGTCTTGTTATCAACATGCTCCCTTCCATGTACCACAACACAAACAACTTACTTAATCAGGCCTTAAATTGGGATATCATAATGGTCTAGTGATGTCCTCAAACGAAAGACTATTTCTGTTAACATTCATCCATTCACATAAGTGTATACTAAACATGGATACAGAAATAATTCAGAATGACATTAATAAGATCTCAATAAGTGTTCAAAATAAGCACATAAATTAGTTGAATTCAATAATCAATTACTCCACAGACTTAAGATTCAATCTTTTATTAAGAGGTCTTAAAAGGTAACTGTTCTGTAAGTGCATTTGCAAAAATAATTGTGCTTAATGGTAAATAAACAACTATTGTTTCTGAATTTCATAACTCGCATACGGATACTCAAGGTTCATGTGTTTTGTTCCCTTTGTATTCATATTGTGCTTTAATGCTGCGAAGTTGAGACGATAATTTCAGCAGTATAGAGACAAACTTAAATCTCTAAGTCTCGCAGTCATAAATATTCAAACTCAATTGTGGAACTAATGTTGAGGGATTCTTTCTTTATAGAGTCCGCACATCCAGCAAAATTGAAGTCTGAAAACCCAGTCAACTCTAATTGGGTTGAGTAACTAATTGTAAGACATAGTCAAGATAAATATCTCAAAATTCTTTATAGCTTTCGCATAATTTGTTCTTCGATTCTTAAGGCATTTAGTTAACATATCAACAACTTTTTATAAGTTTCATATCAGAATTAAGACGTAATGATGATTAAATTTATATCTTCTATCCAACATGAAATAAAATTTGTTAAATATGTTATTATCTCAAAATTCTTCGAATATTCGATATATGCCTTATAGAGAGCTTTAGTAATCCATACGATGTGTATTATCACATGGTAAGCTTCATTGATATCCTTTATTTCAAAAAATATAAAGATATAAAAGTCAAGATCACTACTAGTAGGTAGTATGTCTTAACATACATGACCAAGAGTATGTATTTCTCCCACTGATCTTGAAGTATATGCATAAATATGTAATAATTTCATCCAAAACTTAAAACATTTATAGTTTTGTTGAATTTCATATACCATTATGGGAGGCTGCTTAAATTTCATACGTTGATTTCTAAAAAATTGTAGACTAAAATTTATCATTAATAAAGGCTACTTTCACATTTAATTAATGTAACTCTTACGTCATACTGAGCTACTAATAGTACTATGATAATTCTGAACAAGTCTTTCTTTGACACGAGAGAAAAAAATTATTTATAATCGATGCATCATTTAAGAGTAAAAATATTTGGCTATAAGTCGGGCTTTATGTCGTTTAGTAATGCAATCACAATCATGTTAGGGATGAAATACCCACTTGCACACAACTGTTTTGTGTCATCAGAGTAACTAAACAATATTCCAGACTTGACGTTTAACCATTTATTTTTATTTCAAATAGCATCAATCCATTAATCAAAATTATTATACATAATAGTTTGTGAACCAGAAACCGAGTCTTTGTTATTCCATATCAAAATGAAATAAATTCTTGTAAGCAAATCAATGAAACAACATGAATAACTTACTTTCATTATCTTTTGAAACATTCTTAATGCTGGTTCAAGTTGTTATCAAAAATTATTGGCAATAGTTTTATTATGGAGTATTGGATGAGTAATTTGTGGTCTTTCATTATCTAACATTCCAACAATGAAAAGATTCACAATACTTAAAGAAATCTTAAATAAAGGGATCACTATCATGACTTCTTGAACAGATATATCCACATACTCCCACTGATTATGCCATCACTAATGAATTTATATTTTCGGTTTCAATAAATCTCATACTACGGTTAGAACATTGAAGAATACCATTTGGATTATTTAGGAAAACCAATGAACCAATAATAGTTTTCAAATCCAATTTTCATTCTTGGGAACGTAAGCCCTCACCTCTAACTAAAAAAAACCATAACTTAAAGGTGATTTAAACTAGGTATCCCGCCTTTCTAGTTCAAAGTGTGGCTTTGAAACTGCTTTACTCAGAAATCTATTTAAATTACACAGTTGTAGATAGAACATACATTCACAGATGTGTGGTCGTTATGCATAACTCATCATGCTTCTAGCCATTTTCATGAAAGTATGATTTCGCCTTTTGATATACATCATTATGCCAAGGATAATTTGGCCTTGTGTATTGAGCAACAATTCCAAACTTTTGGAGATACTATGTAAAAGATTTAGGATATCATCATGTTTTGTCATACCTTTCACAATATGCACCACCTTTGTCAGACTTTATGATTTTCACTTTCTCTATAATTGCCTCTCAATTTCAATAATGAGTATTCGATAAAATATCCACGGATTGAGATTCATAATGCAATTGATAGATGTACACAGTAACGCGAAAAATCATCAGGTGATAAAACAATTTTATCTTCCAAAAAATTGGACCGTAAAAAAAAGTCTACAAAATAATCATAATCAACAATTCATAAGAACAAAAGCTGAAATTTATAATAGAGATAAATGACAATTAAGCTTAAAATAGTTTCATACCTTCAATAGGATTCTCCTTTGGCTTATCAAGGAACAAAGTAAGACATGAAAAATATCTGTG
Organism: Papaver armeniacum; assembly: GCA_023531295.1. Classification (NCBI taxonomy): domain Eukaryota; kingdom Viridiplantae; phylum Streptophyta; class Magnoliopsida; order Ranunculales; family Papaveraceae; genus Papaver; species Papaver armeniacum. The sequence goes on along the minus strand of JAJJWW010008975.1, from coordinate 144,054 downwards.
GATATTTTACATTCTCATAATTCAACATTCGTATGTTAAATACTACAACTAGAATCACCTGTGGGCAACTCACGTCCTAAAATGTATTAACAATTTCGAATAATTCTAAATATGTTCAACCTAATATAATGTGAATTGTAGTCACCTGTGGGTGGCTATTATTTCACATGTATATGAAATATTTAGATAACCTTAATGCTTGTTTAAACTTGTGAACCAAAACTACTTGTGAGCAGCATTGTTTTAATCGTTAAATCAAACTAAGAGGACTCAAAACATACAACACTTACAAGATAAGAGTTTAGCATCACCGTGGTGATAACTAAACTATCCTAAAATATGTACAATTGCAAATATCACACTAACTTTTCTTGTGATATTGCACAACTCTCACCGAATGATATGGACATACTTGATCTGATCATAAATTTAGTCTATTATAAACATTTATGAGTAACCCCAAAACATTAATCACAAACATTCATTCAAAAGCGTGTCATACATATAAATTATGAAAACATCAATGCCCCTTAATTGAAAAATATCCAAACATGGTGAACCTTTATTAACCCAAAACCAAAGATTAAGCAAATCTATAAGTATGTTTCAATAATGAAATTTCATTGAAGAAAATTCTTTGATGCATCACTAGTTTAATTTGATGCAAGTTTAAAAAAAAAAAATCGTAATGAATAAAGGGTAGTGTGAATTAAAGTGAAGGGTGCTAGAATAGGCAATGAACATCATTTATTTTCACAAATATGGAGGATTTATCAAAAAAAAAAATCCTCAATTTCTTTAGAGGATGCAATAAATATTTTGGATATAAAACAACATAATAACAATTTTCCATGAAAATCTGAAAATTCCGTAATGGGTTACCGAACTCCATAATGAGTTAATTTAAGTAAATTTTCTTTTATACATTTCATCGTAAAACATGAAAAATTCCGTGGAATTTACTTAATTGTGATCTTTATTTTTATATGATCAAAATCGACACTCGGGTTAAAACATGAAAAGAACTGACATTAGACACTCATTAAGATTCAAGTCAGTTCATATCCATAATGTATGATCAACAATCATATCAATCAATGTTTTCTTAAATATATGAACTCCAATTTCCTGTGGGTAAATTATGTTCTAATATATTTAAGAAATTCAATATTACAAGCATTTGAAAAAATTGTGATCATGGACAAAAGTGATTTGACATCACTGTGGATAGCCAATCAACTAAAATAATGCCATTATCACATGATGTCGATAACTGCAAAACCTACACTTTACGGTTTGCAAATTCATGCTTATAATAACATTAGGATTATATTGATATATAACACTCTAGCATCACTGTGGTGATAACTATGGAATCTTGACATAATAATTTTATGGACAATAATCTCATTTAAATAACCAACATTGAGAAAGAAACCACACCATAATGTCTAGACACATAAATCATCATATAATGTAAACACACGAGTAATAGTGAAAAACAAAATTTGATAAGAAATCAAAATTGTTATACGTTATTGATTTCAATACAGCGGAAACACAATAATAGGATCATATTTCGTTAGAAAAATCCATCTTCATAATTTCTTAACACCATTATAGAATTAGTTTTAATATTAGACCTGTTTTATTTAATACTTGGTTCCATATAACCTAATCCAAATTATAATTAGATCAAACCAAACAATTAACTTGCTAAACAGAAAATTTGAAAAAAATTTGGCATAAGTTAACAAAAGTCACTCAAAGTCAACAAGAGTTGGGGCCAAAATCGACTACAAAATGTCAACAATTGACTTGTAAAAAATTTATCCGTCAAGACTAAAACGTGAACTATACACGGATTCATATGGACCCAAAATTCTTTACTGTTGGAACTACATTTATCTATGACCTTACCATACATTTGTTTTAGCCATGTATGTGTAAAAGAATAGAATGGGTACAAACATGGTTTGGTCGACATCAAACGAGAAATGAAGCTTCTGCTTAAATAGCTTGGTACTAGACCAAATGAAACCATCAATCTGGTCCGGGTTGAAATAGTACTAGGTCAGAAATGCATCGGGTTAAGATCCGGGTTTAGTTAGCATTGAGTTGGAATGGCTTAGTCACCGGATAGGATCGGCTAAATTTCCTCATTACAGAAGAAGAAGAAGAAAAAATTAGTGGCCCACTTATAACCCACCCATATTATTTTCTCTCTGGCCCATTAGACACTTTATTTCCAATATCCATAAACATTAAACAAAGACCACGAAACCCTTAATTTTGTTCTCTTCTCCACTTAAGTAAAAACAAAACAAACAAAAAAAGACAAACCCTAGCGGCTATAGGTTACTGTAATAACATGCCAACATGTAACAACCGTGACTCTAATTAGTTATGTATTAACCGTGATGCTTAGATGTTAACATTTCAATTAATTATCAACCAAGGTCGCCAGGACGCGATTATTGCATACTATCAACGGACGATCATGAGTTCAAAACACAAGCTCTAGATGCCAACTATAAGTTTTAATTTATAGATACATAATTTAGGATCGTTGAATTTCATGATTATCACACAATAATATACAAGCGAGTTTATGGAAAATACCTTATAGCATTAATCCCTAATCCGTCGACGATCAATTGGAGTAGCAAAATAATACCTTATGGAGGTCATGGTTTCTCCTTCTCCACCTCTTACATTATGAATAATCAATTCTCTGAACCCAATACCGATGGCTATTGTGTTCCTCTTATAGGTAGAAGGAGGACCATGTTCCTAGGGTTTAGTTATAGAATTATATCTATACCGGTCCATCAAAGAAGAGATATTAGGAAATAATCCCGAGAAATGGTAACCGATATAATTTAGCAATAATCCATAATTAACCAAAATTATTACATGGCCCAATGGAATATTTCTGTATAGAAAATATTCTTACAGTGGTACATAAGTAATTTACCTATCTTAGGATACCCCTTAGAAACATACTCTAGCTAGACAAATATTTTTTTGTATACCTCAAAGCAATCTTTTCCCGACTTAGATTTGTGCTTAAGAAATTCTTTTAAATGGAAGAAGATTATGGAATTCTTTATCGTGTAATTTCTGACATATACTGCAGCCTACCAATGAGTAACGGAAACTAGGAACTTTAATCCAAATACAAGAAGTTCCCGGCTAAGCCTAGTCATATCTTGCAAGTGCAATACACTAACTTTCTCGCCGCAATCGTAGTGGGTCTATACATATGAGAATATAATGTCAAGTTGTTTCCACGGGGTAACAAATACCTTCATTTTTTAAACACTAACCCATCTTAAAATTTCCAGTCCAGCCATTATATAGTTTGACAATATACATCCACACAGTATTGTAATTGGAAAGACGAGGGTACCCAAATACACCACAGTCTTTTAAATATCAACCTATAAGTCATCTTACCAAGTGTGATTGTCTATGGACATAGTCGAAATAATACAACAACTTCGGTACACACTTCGTGTGATCGTCTATGGATACGAGATCAAGACAATACAACTACAAGATAACTTGAGTGATTGACAATAGATACAAGATCGAGACAATACTACACAAAGTGTTATACTTAATAATAGGTTCTCTACTTAAACTAAAACTCTATAGGATCAATATCAAGTATACAGATTAACGTACATGTGTAATTTACTTAATTATAATAACAAATATAATGCCGGAAACAAAGTAAATGACACATCAAGATTTTGTGAACGAGGAAACCGCAAATGAAAAAAATGGGACCTAGTCCAGTTTTGAATACTCTCGTAATTAAGCCGCTATACAAAATCTAATACCAACTTTGTATAGTTGAGACCAAGTAGACTACCCTAGCTACTTAGTTTCCCCAATATCCCTGCGCCTTCGACTTCTAGAGTCACGCACGTAAATTATCAATCATTTGGATTGTATTCCAAACTGTAAAGGATAAATCTGTTTGGTAACTTCTCTATTCAATCTTTGGTAAAGATATTATGGAGATGTCGACAAAGGCTCTTCCATTTAAACTAATAAACTCCTTTGTCCGGGTTAGATTAATCCAATCTTATTACCAAAGTTATTAGATTCGGATTTGCAATCAATCAATATAAAACTCAAGTAATATAAAGTGATGTCGATCTTACACAACTAGACAATGTAGTCTATCAAAGATAAACAACGATTCTAGTTGGATCCCAGTCGATCAAGGTTTGTGCACAAGATTCACTAGATACGAAAAACTAATAAGAAACTTCTTATTCGTCTTCAATCTTCAATTGTAATCGCCTTTAATTACCTGCACAACACAACTTGAATCCTCTCGTGATCAATCACACACAGAACGGAGTCTCATTAACAATAGATAATCACAAGATGTCTTTAGATCCGAAAGTGGTTCTAAAGATCCCGTCGATACTTTGATCTAGTTTGAGTGATCCTTATGTTAGAAGAGAAGGCTCTCAAGAATAATCAAACTAGGTTCAATCAAAGTTTTAACAACCGTTAGTCAATCAAGTCAATAATCGAAAACTAAAATAACAATGTAATTATCTAGTTTCCCACAAACGGTACTCAGAGAGATTCTTGATCCCACGAAAGTCTTTAAACGAGTGGTCGTAATAGATCTCGCCTAATTAGGGTACTTTCCTCTCCGAATAGACGGCTCCACCAGAAACAACACGAATGAAGTTTGCCTGGCTCTTAGGATAGTTTGCTAGAACCGCAACCGATGCATTTATAGACCAAGGTTGTTTGGACAACAGGAAATTCCAAATCCAAAAATATTCTCAAGATATGCAATAAAGTACCAAAATTTGATTTTCCTATTTCCAATTGATGTCACCCAAGTGTTTCTGAAATCTCTCATAGAAAACTTCTATTATTAGTATTGCATGCACATTTACTAATAAACATTCTCTAGAGTATATGCTTTTAATACTTGTAATAAAAGCACATAAAATCGAAAATCGTAATTAAATGCTTTTCAATATTTCGGTTTGGGATCACCTTGAGCATCAAGGAATATCTTTGATCAATTAATGACAAGAGTTATGTTCATGTTCAAAAGATTACGACATACGAAAGATTTATTAAGCAAACCCTATTTTCAAGATCACATAAAATCGTAAAGAGATATGCGAATATGGAAACTAGGTTTTGCTCCTTTGGGTCCGGTTATACCAAGACTCACAGTTGTAAGTTTTGACTGGTTGTACCAAGCTTCCCAAACTAGGATGTGACCGGTTACACCATGCTTCCCTAAAGTAGCTTGTGATCGGTTACACCTAACTTCCTACATTAGCCATGTGATCGGCTACACCTTGCTTCCCGAAAGTAGCTTGTGACTGATTACATCTAACATTGCATCTAGCTTGTGACCAATTACATCTTGCTCCTGAGAGTAGGTTTGTGATCGGTTACAACATGCTACACAATATAGGCTATGACCGGTTATACCATAATCCTAACATGCGTCAAGATAGATTTAACCATGCCACATCGTATTGGTCACCAAAAGATATTCAATAAAGAATCGGACCAAAAACGATTTCCCTTTCAACAATATGAATCAAGTTCATACATCTACTTCCTTAAACTAATGTACTAATACAAAGTTTTCTAGGATGAAATCATACCTATATCATATACATAATCAAGTAACTAAATACATAGATTATGTCGATGTCATATATTACGAAGTTTAAAAGATAAGCTTTATACTTCGTAATCCTATATATTCATTGATACTTTGATCATAATGAAATGACCAAGTCTAATCACTAGAGTATTATATATACAGCTTTGCATGTTATGTTTTCTATATAATACAACTTGAAAGATTCTTTAGGAATTGAAACAAGCCAAGTCAGTATTACTAACCTCAAGTGGAAGGATGATCTCCTTGTTGCGGTCGTTACGTCTTCACATTCTTCATGTCTTCAGAGTAATACTTGTATATCTCAACATTCCTAGACTTTCTAGTCTAACCTAAATGAAGTTGACTCTAGTATTTAATCAAGCGACTCTATATGAGTTTTGATACTAAAATATGACAACCAACCTTGACATACCAACGCTTGGTGGGTTCAACCGAGCTATGCTCTAACAGTAACACCTCGAACAATCATTTCCCAACTCCTACAATAATAAACACCATCATCTTTTATCTCCCATTATGCTTTCTATTCTGGACCTTATGGTTGACAAGTAACGAGCTAACATACCACAAAAGAGCAAACAACTTCAAATGAAATCTTATCATGGGCTCAAAATCAACAACAAGAATACTTTGCTGCAATGGAAACATTGTCTCCTATGCTACCCGACGATTTACCAGTATTAAATCACTCAAGAAGGACCAAATGGATTTCGACAATTTAGATTGGATGGTCAAACCCCAAACATGAACTGGATAAATATTACCACGAACGAGACAGTCAGGGGGCATCCGGGTTTTGCAGGTATAGGTTTTATTTGGAGGGATTCCGAAGACTTCAAGCAGATGTTGAAGATTCAATAAATCAAGCTTGATGGATATTGAGCCAAAAGGTTTGTAGAATCCAAATGTATTCATAGTTTTGTCTTTAAAATTGACAAAAGGGGAAATTGTTAGAGCACTGCTCGGTCAAACTCGCAAGTTTTTCTAAAATGTTAGATGCACAAAAATATATCTTGATTTCCTCCAAATGGTAAACACTATGAAGTCTAATGCTCAACTACACACTTCTATCCTAATTCGAGATATGATTTGTGGTAGATTAGAAATCAAGATATAGTTTTGATCAACTAAATTTGACAACAAGCTTGAGATAGCAACGCTTGCGAGTTCGACCGAGCAATGCTATAACAATATCCCCTTTTGTCAATTTTAGTAACAAAACTATCAATATATATGGATTACAAAATAAATAAAATTTTGTAGCTTCTGTTCCATCATGCTTGATTTCCTTGGTTCTTCAACTTCTTGAATTTTTTGTAACTTCAAGTTCTCCATCGATTCTGAACGTGTTCAACTCAGCATCATTGTTGTTGAAGATCGGTAGCGATGACAATGAAATAAACCTTTTTCAAAGTTGTTTTCCCTTTTTCATACAGTTTCATAGTATTATTTTCTTTATCAAAGTCTAATTGTATCATAACTTTGAAATAATACTACGGTGATGTGTTTTCTCCCCCTTAGTCAATACTTTCATCTTTTGCATAATAGGTGAAACCTATAGATTATGAATCCACTCCCATTTACATAATTATCCATAAACCATATGTATGTGGTATGAACTACTAAATAAGTCTCCCTTTTTTGTCAATATATATTGGCAAAGGTACGAAAACTATGGGATCTTAATGAATTCTCAAAAGATAATTCATGACTAAAGAAGCATATCAACTTTTACTTTAGATGATATCACAGAGTCGAAACTTAGTGTCTTCATCAAGGATTTTATTAAGTTACAAGTTAACCCCTACATAATCCACAACCGCTCTCCCCACAAAGATATAGAAATTAAGCACAAGTTCAAAAAGAACTCTCCCCCATTTGATGTCATTCACAAGAGAACAACATGAGCGACCTTACTTTTACGAGAAAAGAAGGATTTCTTTGGAAATTAAAAAATCACATGGATTTGTATCCAGTAAACATCGAGAAAATTAATAATAAGTGAATATTTGTGATTAACTTAACGATATGTCTCAACAAAAGAAAATCTTACGGAGTTCATGCAGTACTATCACAAGAGTGGATCAAGGAGAGATCAATACTGTGGAATATCTCAAAATTATCATTCTATCTTTTATCAATACATTCATAAAGACATAATAGATTTAACTTCTGAGCATATATAAGATATCAGTTCGATTCAAAAAACGTAAAGGCACATATATCTCTTAAGATATTTGCTATATATTAAAAAACCAATAAAATTAAATACTGCAAGTTCATCTTCCAAAAACTTAGAATTTAAATAAATAAATTTAAAAACATGCAAGATGGAAATTGTTGGAAGTATCTTGTGTACTCACAAAATATGCTATACCAAACCCTAGTTATCCTTCTCGGACACAAGAATAAATTCTCAAAGAAGTTTCCTAGAAACATTGTTTAAAACCTATCATTTAAGAATCTTAAACACAAACCAAGTTAGGTATATATGAACTACACACAAGGTACATGGATCATTATCCGCATTGGTCTGCCTATCTTAAGTACCTCACTTACAATCCATATCTCTTAGCTAATGGTGAATGATGTACCCTGAATAAGTATTTAAGATCATTGAGTATTTTTTTATCACCATCTTAAAAATAATTGAAAGACAAAGAGAATGCAAAAATAATGAAGTCATTCCGAGTTCGGACGAAGAAGTTATGGCTAAAACAAGTTTATCATAAAATCGACGTCTACAGGACGGTATGCATATTGGATACGTGTACCGGCGTAACTTGGAATTTCGTGAACTGGAGGAGTATACATACTTCATACGCATACTAAATTACCTGGATTTTATTTTAAAGGATGGTATGCAAACCCGGTATGTGTACCATGTGGGCAAAAGTTCACGAACTCTTTTTAGGTCCTTATTTACTACTTTTTAGGTCGGGTTTCGGAACCGACTAGGATATTTGAACCTCTTGACATGGAATCATCTCTTTGGATCATGGGCTCAACAAGGTAGAGAGAAAAAGTTCTTGTCTTCCGAAACATTTGGGTATTGAACTTCAACGCATATAATCAAACAATCAATCAAGACGATACTCGGCTTTCCACCAAAACACTTAGTGAAAAATAAGAGTACTAATGACAACTACAAAGATGTTTTTGAAAGATCATGGCATCAAGCAAATAAAAATGAAATCATAAAACTTGCTCAAGTTTATAGACATACCTTTTAGAAGAATCCAATTGTGAATTCTACTACTTAACCAAATATTCAATATCTTACCTAACACAAAGATGTGCATGTGCGCCCTAATTCTTGTGGTTCCCTCACCGTATTCATAATAGGGCATTTCTTGGTGAGGTTATACTTTCAACACAATCAAATTGTGTTGAGATGAACAAGATCTTGCTCACCACAGGTGACTGAAACACAATCTTCTGTATCTATGCATTTTTTACCATTTATAGATTTTGGCTTATTTCGTTTGTTCTTCCACCAATTCTTGTGTTTCACCTTTGGATTATCATGAAGGATATCACTTTTAGAACCTTTCACATCCAAAATCATCTTTCCCAAGAAATTTTTAACTTACAACATCATGGATTTTTCTTTTTCCATAGTCATGGAATTTTCTGGGAAATCATTTCTTTTCACACTCAGTACATCATTGACTTTCTTTGGTATACTCTTCTGAGTGCGTTTAGGAACAACCGGATCCTTCTTCCCATTACTCTCTTCTAGAATTCTCGGAAGAGAATTGGATTGACTATTCTTTTGCAAGTTAGTCTTTCTCCAATTGGGAGCATCGGATCTGAGCTCGGAAATGAGGAGAGTGATAGACACAATTTTGTGTATGATTTGATCTCGATTCTATGTATTGTTGGTACTCGATTTTGTACTTATTATTGATTTTTATATCTTTGTATGTGTTTTTGGAGAAATTAGCTTTTGTGGAGAAGTTGGCTCGAAAAAGTGGTATTTGCACCCCGAAAAGAATTAATAAAGACACCCATAAGATGTGTTAAAGGCACCCCAGGAAAAGTTATATGCACAACCCCAAAATTACTAAAGGTATATACATAGTACGTAATATTTTTCTACAACCAAATATTTCTCTGAGCTCTCTCTTTCTTTCGGCTCCCTACCTGAGACCAACCCTAACTTTAGAATTCTAACTTCACAACTAAAAAACTGCTCTTTCATCCCTGTGACTGAACCAGTTTTTGGACGACCTTGGTTAGACGAAGATTGTCATGCTCAAACTTCCGCAACTAATTAGCCTCTATGAATCCCCAATCCCAACTAATTAACCACCGTGTAAAACAATTTCCTAACGTGTAACAAGCATTTAAAACAATAGTTTGAAATGCCTCTGATATTCAAAACATAGTATAGTTGCAATTTTTTTTATGCCAGATGCGCCCGGAACGGAGAAAGTTTTGATCATGCAAGAGGTTCCTTGATTCTCATTCTCTAACCATAACTAGTGCACGTGGATTTTGTGTGTAAAAGCATTTTAGGCGTTTTTTTAAATTAACGAGGTGATATATAGAAATCTGTAACAGTATGACCACCAAGGGTCCATAGCTCAGTGGTAGAGCATTTGACTGCAGATCAAGAGGTCACCGGTTCGAACCCGGTTGGGCCCTTTTTACCGTTTTTTTTTTTTATTTTTTAAATACACATTCGATTTTCATTTTTGAAGACTAGCTAGGTTGAAGAAAGCTCCTCGCTTACTCTTCAGCTCTTGATATGTACCCCTCTCGACCACCCTACCGTCCCCAACAAAAGCAATGGAATCAAGTTTCTTGATTGTGTTGAGCCGATGCGCCACTATAATGGTTGTCCTCCCTACCATTATCCGGTCTAGTGCTTCTTGCACAACCTGTTCTGATTGTACATCAAGAGCACTAGTAGCTTCATCAAGTAACAAAATAGTTGGGTTTCGTATGATCGCTCTTGCTATGGCTATCCGCTGTTTTTGCCCTCCTGATAGTTGCACTCCTCTGTCTCCGCATTCAGTTTCATAACCATTCTTCAGAGTTCTGAACATACAAGGATAATTCTGTCAGGAAAGCTCCAGATATGTGCATTGTGTATGCAGGTATAAAGTGAACATATTGCGAGTAACTTACGAGATGAAGTCATGTGCATTCGCAGCTTTAGAAGCCTCAACCACCTCAGCTTCGGATGCCTCCAACTTTCCAAATACAATGTTATCGCGTATGGTGCCTGAATAGATAACAGGTTCTTGACTAACAAGTGCAGTGTGTCCTCTGTACCATGCTAGGTTAAGTTCTCTCAAGTCAACTCCATCTACCTTGATCGCCCCTCTCTCGACATCGTAAAATCTTAAGATCATTCCTATTAATGTGGATTTACCGCACCCGCTTTTTCCTACAAAACCAATACTTGTACCCGCCTTCACCTTCAAGCAAAATTGACGCAACACTAAGAATTCAGGCCTGCTTGGGTATGCAAAATCGACTTTGTTTATCTCTATCGCACCAGAAATCCTCTCCAACTTCGTCGAGTCTGCGCTGTCATTTTCCTGCCAAAAATTAAATTTATTACATATTTGCAATTGTGATTATGGAAAAGGTTTTGTGGACTGAGAAGTAAAAGTGTGCCTACCTGGTAAGGTCCTTCAATCAAGGATTGCCGGTCTAGCACCTCGAACACTGATGCAACAGCAGTCGCACCCTTTGCTAGATCAGACGTCATGCTCCCAGCTTCGGCAATAACCCTGCCGGTGCTTACCAATATGAAGAAGGTCTTGAAGACATCTCCAGAAGATATCTGACCTGACTCAACTAGCTTTCCACCATACCAAAAATCCAATGCCCATGACATATAAGTAAGGCATAATGCAGAACCCATCCCTATACCTGCAAACCATGATTTTTTTGTCGCTTCTTTTCTTGGCTCTTCTTGAGCTTCATCAAATATCTGGAGAACTTTGCCAACGCTCCCGAAGGAGGTCACAACTCTGTGATTGTACACAGCTTCAACAGCAATTTGAGTACTTTGATGCTGTGCCTTGACGAAATTCGTGGAAATACTAGAGAGTAGAACTTTGCGAGTGTAAAAGCACAATATTGTTAATGGTTGAACTGCAATCATGACCAATGCGAGCTTCCAAGCTACGACTAGACCCATAATCATGGCTATAATGACAGCTGAAGAAGTTTGGAGTAACAGAGAAACCCGATCCGCAACTAGTGATTTAACTAATGAAGCTTCATTGCTTAGACGAGAAGACAGTACCCCGCTTGAGTTTTGCTCTTGGTCGAACCAAGCAGCTTCAAAGGTGAGGATCTTCTCTAGCATTCTCAATCTTATTCTTCTAGTTAGGTGTTCACCCATATAGGCGAAATTATAGTGTTGGATGAGGTTTACAATGATGGAGACGACAGTGAGGGATGAGAAGATTAATGTATATGTGCGTATACGCGCTTTCATCTCGTCGTGGTTTTGAATGAAGAATGCAGCAATCATTCCACCAATTGTTAAGGCATATACAGGTTGCACTGCTCCAAAAACTACCGCTGAGAGACTTCCAACCAGGCCTTGTTTCCATTCAGGAGAATTCATAGATAAAAGCCGACGAAAAGATGGAGGAGGATAAGAGGGTGTGATGGATGTGTTGTCAAAGGCTAATGGAGAAGCGAAGCAGGAAGAAGCCGGACTTGATCTCGTTAAGCTTAAGCGGTTTGCACTACTTCTAGTAATTGAAGAACGAAACTCGGATACCGCCATCTCATGATCGTCCACACTAAATTGCCTTTGTAATTTTGCTAGTTTTGCATAATAGCCATTTTTTTTACTTATGAGATCACTGTGAGAGCCGTTTTCGATAATACAACCTCCGCTAACAACTGCAATTTGATCTGCATTTTTTACAGTAGAAAGTTTGTGTGCAACAACCTGATAATATAAGGTACAAAAATGTGAGACTATATAGCCAAGGTGCAACTGTGATAGTTAAAAACCAAAATGTACGTACCAATGTTGTTCTTCCCATGGAGGCTTGATCAAGGGCATTTTGGACTAGTGCTTCAGATTCCGAGTCTAAGGCACTAGTTGCTTCATCGAGGAGAAGAATTGAGGGGTTCTTGATAATGGCTCTGGCAATGGCGATTCGTTGCTTTTGCCCACCGGATAAAAGAGCTCCACGTTCACCAACCTTAGTTTCATATCCTTCTGGCAACTGCCTTATGAAGTTATGAGCATTAGCTGCCATAGTTGCAGCTATAATCTCATCCATGGTTGCATCTGGTTTCCCAAACATAATGTTCTCCTTTATCGATGTTCCGAACAATGCATGGTCCTGACTAACAAGACCCATTTTCCCCCTTATGCATTTTAATTGCAGCTTCTTTATATCTACGCCATCAATCTTTATTACTCCGGAATCTGAGTCATAAAATCTTTGTAACAATGCGATTGCAGTCGACTTCCCGCACCCGCTTGCCCCCACAAGTGCAACTGTTTGCCCTGCCAGAACCTTAAGATTGAAATTTCTGAGAACAATTGAATCAGGACGAGAAGGGTATGTGAACTCCACGTGCTCGAATTCAATTTCGCCATGCACTTGATCTAATACCAGACCCTTTGTATCCTCCCCGTCAATTATAGGAACCCGGTCGATCCTCTCGAAAATTCTAGTTGCAGCAATTGAAGCTTCTGTGAAATACTTAAGATCCGGAAGCGCCACCCCAAGAGATCTGCATTACATTTTGCAATCTGTTAGTAAAAATGTATTTACTCAACAATTGCTCATGAAATAACACCATAATAAGCATATAAATGATCGGTAGAAACCACGTACAATCCGCTTAAGACAAAAGTGATTCCTGCGGCGTAAATGTTTCCTCCACTCTCCCCTTTGTACATTACCAGATGACTACCATACCAGGCAAGAAATGCCCATATCGTAAACGAAAGACCTGTGCTGCCTACAGCTAGCCCTTTGGCAATACCTTGTTTCATACCAAGCTTCACCGTTTTATCAAGAATCGTTGAATATCTCTCAACAATCCTCTTTTCAGCCGTGAACGAAAAAACTGTTTTGATTGAGCTTAAAGCTTGCTCTACAATCATGTTTGCTTTACTGTATTCTTTGTGTGATTTCTTGGAAAGATGAAGAAGGTATTTCCCATATATGATTCCGGGGATAATGAGAAGGATTATTAAGGGAAAGGCTAACAAGGCAAGTCTCCATGAGAAGTACATTGAGAATGCAAGTCCAGAGATAAATGCCGATGTATGCATCAAGAATAGTGGCACCTGTTTTTTGTGAGATCAAGTTCATGCACACTGTTAGCTTCTCATCATCTCAGTAATTACTAGTCACTTTACTACATTCAATACTTAGTAAACAAAAGCACACTAGTAAGGGCCAAGAGAGAGCTCTTAACCTGCTCTTACCCAGAGAAGGAGCCAAGTAAGGGCTAGCAGGTCAGTTTCCTCTCAAAGTATATTTATGTCCAGCTATTTTCCTCGTAAAAAAACGAACTACCTCAGTTCTAGAAAAAACATACTATCGTTTTTCAGTTTTAACCTAAAAATAGATCAAATTGAAAACGCAATAATAATTCTTTTCCAGAAAGAGGGAGTATAATTTGCCCACTAAAATTTAAAGACAGGAAGGACGAAGCTGTTGCTTTTCTAAAAGACAATTTTAGTGGAAATGTATGATACCGCTTTAGCTTTCGCATTTTCTTTTAATCTACTTTAGCTCTAATTAGCTTTCTCTTTTTCTTTTTGATTAATAATTGTCCATTATGAGCTACAGACACACCTACACCGCTTAGTTTATCATCTACATTCTACAGGATCTGCAGTGAAAAGGGAGTATACTGAAAAGTGGGTGTAGGAAAAGTTTATACCGTCCAGGCATCCGAATCGTGCATAATAATACTATTTAGCTACCAATGCATGCATGTGTCAGAATTTTCAATAATGTTCATGCTTGGGCGATTATAAATACGTACGCACACTACACTAATTTAACGTGTTGGAGATTTAAAAAGAAACCTATTAAAGGGCTCCAAACATTTTGTTTTGAGGGCTCACAAGATGATAAAATCGGGTTATGAAATAGTAATCAACAAAACTCCATATCTAACTATTTTTGTAATGGCTAAAATATCCTCCATGAATTATAAAATTAAATTTATTATCTTTTCTTTCTCTTTTCATTCATAAATCATGACGATCATAAAAAAAAAAACCTATTATTTTTCTTTCTCTCTTCTTCTTCTCCGTCGTGATGAAGATGACGATCATAAAAAGAAAAAACTAAAATACCCATCACTTAATTTTGAAAAAAAACAGTTTCAGTACTGTCTACAGTTGGGAAAATTCATATTTCCCAACCGTAGACAGTTCTGAAACTGTTTTTTCAAAAACCCAATTCGATCGATTCCGCTGCATTGAAACCAATTAAATAAGATAGGTTTTTGATTTTACCTTATTGAAGTCATTGTGGGTGGATTAAATGGTGTTAATCGATAATGAATTATTTGGAGAATTGACGATTAATCGAAAAAATAAGCGACGGAGGTGATGGGGAAGAAGAAAATGGAAGAATTAAAGGAGATGAATGAAAACAAATTAGTTTAGGTTTTCAATATTTAATAAGCTAAGGGTATTTTAGTATTTTTCTTATGAATTATGTCCCCTTATCTTCATTGTAGGATATTTGAATCCTTAGGAGCCATCAAAACTTTTTTCTTGGAGGCCCTATAATAGGTTTCTTTAAAAATATAGGAAAAAAATTGACAGGCCATTCCTCAAGAAAAATCCAAAACCGTCCTCTCATTTTATATATATATATATATATATATATATTTGGTTATGGGTGGATTTTATTCGCATGGAATCTACCATTCCAAAGTACTCCCTCCGTCCCACTATTAAGTGACCTATTTTATAACGGAGGGAGTAAGATTTTATTTCAGGTCATCTAAAACAACAGTCGATCAAGAATTATGACCCCTGTGTGAAGGGTTTTGGAAGTTTTTCATTTCTTACCTTTTCACTAAGAACTTCTTGAATGAGAGAAGTATCTTTTGAAATGCTGTTAATAATCTCTGAAGTGGTTGCTTCTTGTGAATCGAAGAATCCAACTTCTTGTCTAAGAATCGATTCCAAATACTTATACCGAATCCGCAGAACTTGTCGTTCACTTGTTCGGCTCCAACAATATCCTTCTGTACATATATATTTCAGTGAACATGATCATCAGTCTATGAAAATTCTAATTGGTTAATTATACAGATATATTGGATGCTGAAAACTGAATACTTACCCATAAAACACACCACCAAAACTGCTAATCCCAAATAAACAAAGTGCAAACTGGCCTATAAAATTCAAAACCAAAAACTATGAGAGTTCTGAAACTTATGTAAAGAAGAAGGAAAAAAATGAGGTGGAGAAGCAAAGGTTTTTTACCTTTTCGACTTCAGTCATGAAATTTCCATTATTTTGCGTTGTCTTACCATACCCTAAGCTATTCATGAGACGACTAGCAAAAACTAGTAACCAGTTGGTTGACATGCCATCGCCTACTGCTCCAATAGTACCCAGCACCATTAACAAAACATCAATCCAATCAGCATACCTGAAAATTACAGCTAATGATTTACTCTCCTCTTTGGACGAAGAATTATTCATCATGATTATTTGTGATTACAGAGAATAAAATGTTCGTAATGTGTGAAAGATCGAAACTGAAGAGCGTGCGCCGGAAATATCCGAACTGTTACTAGTTCTTAATCAAGTATAGATTTATAGTTGCTAATTAGTCATGCATCATATATTGAGTATGAATGCATTACTATTTACATGATAGCTCATAAGCTTTATTTTATATGTAGGGTTGGTTGCATTTGCATATACTTTGTGATACTGTGTTTTCTTCTTTTTTTTACGTTGCTTTTTAATTCAAAATATTAAATTAAATAGGGTGGTCACTGCTCGAGAATGTTATTGATTAAATTGGGTCGTTTCGCACCTTTTAAAAGTAAATTTTATAGTTATAAAACTCTAATTCGTGGTGTCATATTTGTCTAGCTAGCTAAGCTAAGTAGCTTTAGCTTTGCATTTGATATTTTGAGGTGATATAAATATATATTTATTATTCCCACATGTCTATATAGGTTACTTTTGGATTAAAGATTGAACGTTGAACCCTTTGTTATGGTTAGGTGAGGACAAAAACTTGTAATGCTTTATGATCATACCATTAGTTTTTGCAAAGCTGGCCAAATGTACCTGTGCATCTGCATTAAAGAGTTGTTAGCTGCATGACCATTAACACAAGAGTTGTTAGCTGCATGACCATTAACACAAAACCTTAAGATTGGTGCAAATGCCGTATGGCCCATATGTAAATATTAGAATCAAAGGCCAGATAGTTGAACTGTAGAAATTACTGCCATTGCATAGAAGATATATACTTTGTTATCCCCACATTTCTATATTCATTTACTTTTTAATAACCTTTGATTAAGGTCAAGCATTATGGTGCCCCATTAAAATTCAGTTTCATGGAAACTCAGTTTCATGTAAAATTTTGCTTGACGGATACTCAGTTCCGTTTTTTAGTTGAAACCGTGACTTTTTCACGGAAACCAAGTATCTGTTTCTGGTTTTTTAAGTTTTACCCTAAAATTTTCCTTTTCCACTCCTTTTTTTTTACTAAAACTCTTTTTTTACCTATTATATATCCTTTTTTTACTCTAAATTATCTTTCTTTACCTATATAAATATATTCCAACGGAAAAAAAAATACTTGAAAAAAAAAACGAAAACTCATAGTGAAGCTGCCTTGTGACCCATATCCCTTACTTACATATGAGGGATAGGGCAGGCATTAGAGGTGTAAAACGTGCCGGCCGAAGATGCCCGACACACAAGTCGCGTGCTTCACGTGCTATGTGCCGTCTTTGTCTTTGTGCCAACGATTTAAACGTGTTGTCTTGCCAAATGCTTTACTAGTCAAAAGCTAGGCACAGCACAGCACACGGGCACAGCACATGAATAAACGTGTCGTGTTGTGCCGTGCTGGCACACGTGCTATAATAATTAGACAACATATCATTTGAAATTATTTCAAGTAAAATTAACAAGTTTATTCAATAAAAAGAAATAACCCATCAAATATAAAATTGGATTATTGTCATGTAAATTAATGTTCTAGTTAAATATAGGTGACGACATTATAACAACGATATTGAAATATATTTTCCAAATATTAAGGTATTATATGTGTTGTTATAAATAAGCCAACATAAAATGTTAAAAACTAGCTAGAATAATGACTCTTTTGTGAAATATACAAAAAATGTGATGTATTATGCCTTGGTATATGGTGTATTTGTACATGTTATGACGTGCTCTCTTAACGTGTTGTCTTTGGGTTGGGCCACGTGCTTATCCGTGCAGCGTCTTGTCTTTGTGACTCTTGTGCCAATTAGTCAAACCCAAAGACGTCCCATTTAACTAACGTGTTGTCCGTCTTGGGCTAAGTCACGTCTTTGGTCAGGCTGCTGCTCAAATTTTAGCGTCTTTGGGTCAAATTTGTGCTCGTGCTGGCACAGCCCAATTTACACCTCTAGCAGGCATGCCCTCTCCCATAGTGCTTGGCGTAACTCCAAGATATGGCTAGTTGAGGAAAAAAAAGTTGCAATACTTCATACCATTAGGTACAGTGTTTCCAGGCATACCGCCTAAATAAACACTCTAAAAACCGTCCACTAATACAAGAATGGGCCCATGGCATGGGAATTTGCAGAGGTTAGTTTTGGGAGGCAATCACGTTGAAGTTTGAGAGGGGCACTTTTTAAGGTGTCCGTTTGGGCGGTATGCTAAAAAAAATTGTATTGCAAAGCAGACTAAAAACAAAATCTATATATATACAGTATTATATAAAAAGAAGTGGTGTTTGTCAATCTGGATATATCCGACCATCGATTTCGTCATCCGACGGCGGGGATCGTAAGTTGATAGCGAGGGATATTTTCGTACATCAAATCCCTTAGTTTCCCGATATTGTCACGGTACCTTTAATAACGTGGTTTCCTAATGGCGACACTATTTGTGTATGGAACATTCTTTATATAAGTTCGTTTCCATAAATATAGTTACTTAGTATAGAAAATATATAAGTTTGTTTCCATTCTTTACTTAGTTACTATTGGTTTCCAAAGAGTGGCAAGAGAGATCCACAACAAAAGCTATAAAATCTGGAGAATGGGCTATCCTTAATGTGACCATTTGTAATCCTGGCAGTGGCATGAATACTGAAAAGTTAAAAAAATACATGTGTATTCATTTTACAAAGGGTTACCTTAATACCAAATATTCCCGACCAAAAAAAAAAACAAATATAATTTGAAGACCCTATAGATTTTACTTACCTGTCTTGATTGGGGTATACCCAGATTAATTAGGGTATACCAAATGAGACAAAATAGGGTCATTTTGAAGTAAAAGAGGTTACCCCTTAACCAAATATTTTCAAAATGGCAAAAATGTCCTTTTATAATTAACACTAAAAAACTGATTAGGCTAATTAATTGAGTTTAGATAAAAATTTTGAAAATGAAAATTCAGTAGATTAAACCTTTAATCCTTCTTGTGAGTTCGATTAAGATCAAAAAATTTGATTTGCAAAAATGTCAAAGGTCGGCAAGGTAGAGGTTTGAATAAGGTCTGCACCGTATATGGCCTGGCATGGTCTTTGTTTGAATAAAATGCCGACCAATCTTAGCCTAACAAGGTATTTAAATGAAGAACATGCCGACTTTATTTTTTTTTGACACAAGAGATGGCTATTGAAAAATATTAGTCAAGCAAGGTCTACAAAAAAACCTCGCCGGGGTGAAAAATACCTCCCCAGAGTATAGTCGGCAAGGTATTTAAATGAAGAACATGCCGACTTTATTTATTTTTTGACACAGGAGAGGGCTATTGAAAAATATTAGTCGGCAAGGTCTACAAAAAAACCCCGCCGGCGGTATAAGTCGGCAAGGTCTTCAAAAAAACCCCTGTAGAAATTTGTTGAAAAAAATTCTGATCGTCGCCATGTATGTTATGAAAAGTCGGCAAGATATGCATGTTACGACCTTGCCGACCAAAAACACAGAAATCATAATTTTCGATTTCCAACCTAACATAACAATCAATCACACAACACAATGATGGGTTTGAGTTTAAACATCATTTATAGTCTTCTTTTCGCTGGTAGAGTCAACAATTTTTTGGAAAATCAAACTTGAAGATTTTTATATGGCTTTGGTTGATGGAAGATGAAGATGAAGAAGAAGAAGAAGAGAAGATTAAGAGTTGTTTAGTTTTTTAATTTTAGGGTTAATGAAATTAAGAAATGAGTTTATGTTTAAGATTTAATTAGTTCAAGGGTATTAAAGTAAAATCACTCTTTTTAATAATGACACATCATGTCCCCTTGAAATTGGGTATACCCCAATTAATCTGGGTATACCCTAATCTCGCCAGGTTTACTTAGTCATGGCTAATTTTAATGTGGATATTATATTTGCCTTTAAATTTTCTAATCCACAGCTATTATGATCCGACTAATTAAACACGCTACTGTGATCCGACTAACTAACACGCTATAATATGACACGACGAACTAAATATCGAGACCGTTCTGGTATGACCGAACTAACTAAATATGCTCCCAACTATTATAAACGGACTAAAATTGTATGGAAAGATAGACGGACTAAAATATTTGAAAATACTGACCACCATCCAAACAATAAACAAAATTCTAAAAGGTTGAGCCGGCCATAGGCCAAGGTGATACCTATTATTCCCATATATTTAAGCATCAAGAGATATCAGCATTGGATTCACCCATGACCCAACGATTGGTGCAAAAGTCAGGTGTAAATATTTGAAAGGTTGAAATTACTTCTCTATTGCAAGACACAATTGCGTAGAAGATTCAGATAGGCGGCCTGATGACACGTTATACGGATACATGGATCATTCTATTTTGCTCGCATTAAACCCTCTTGTAAAAGGAGAAGGAGACAGAAAATAGGGAGAAGAAGCATAGAGAATTCCATTAATATGTGTATAGAATACAAGAGATTAGGCCTCTATTTATATAGATAAAAGACTTGGTGTCCAAGATATGTAAACCCTAAACTTAGACACGAAGGCCATCTTAGTAAATAAACAATAGTTTATAACACTCCCCCTGATGACCACTGTGGCTAAGTCATTACAAGCATACCAGGAAAACTCAAAAGAGAAAAACCTGAAATTGCATAAGCATGTAAAAACTCAAAACAGTGTTGGACACGCAGATGTTGCCTCATTAAAACCTTGACAAGGAAAACCCATTGGGACAAAACATTGACGAAGGAAAAAGAGTACAACTCGATAAAGTCCAGTGAATGCACCTTAAATTGATGATGGCGTTCCCCCTGATGAGTACTTCAGTAAATTATTGGCTTGCAAATCTTTGAGTCGAGACTTTCCAGTTTCGGTGAACGAATTTCTTGAATGTAGAAGATATTTGTTCTGATGAAGTCTTCTTTTGTGTTAGTCTTCTAATAGTAATGTACTCGAATCTTCAAGCTTCTCCAAATTCATTTAGAACTTATGTCGTGGTTTGCTATCTTCGGAGATGATTTGTATATGTAGTTGACGTAGTTTCTTCAACAAGGTGCCAATATGTAGTTACAAAGACCAAAGGTGAACAAAATTTGTGATCATACCTTATATGGATCGAATGATATCCAAATTCATTGGAGAAGTTTATGTTGATGTGGTCTAACAAAATGATCTAGTTAATGGTGGAAATCCACCAAATAACAAAAATTATACAACTCCCCCTTGGATGACCACCATATTGAATAAATTGCCTCGCTAAACCTTGCCAAGAAAAACCCAATGGGAAAAACTTTGGACAAAGGAAAAAGAGCATTAAAATATCAACATTTTGGAGAAAAACGTCAATGAGATGTTGCCTCATTAAAACCTTGTCAGAAAACCACATGGGACAAAACACGAAGCCAAGGGAAAAGAGTACAACTTTTGACATATTTATCGATGCTAACTCAACTACATGAGTTTTTCAAAAAATAATCATCAAAATAATAACTCATCTTAAAGAAGAGTATAAGCTAGCATAATTCTAACTGCAGATTTAAGAAAAAAAAAAATAGAATTTATGCTGCCAAAGCGTGGATTTTAGTGTTTTTAAGGACTCCTTAAGAGACCTATAATGTTGAAATCATCAACTAATTAATCCGGATTTTTGGTTTTGCACCAAATTTCTAAAAACACATAAAGGATTGTTAATTTTTATGTAAGAAAATAAGGTGGTCAGCCTAAATATAATTTGAATCCTCCAAGGATTAACAATTTAATATGTTCTCCGACCACATTTCTTGTGTGAATGCAATATGAGCCCTTCAAAGACTACCACGCCAAGTGCATTGTATAAAGAGAACAATTAATAAATCAATCCTAGGGTCTAAAAATAATTAAGACCACAAATCGTTTTTACAAACGAACAAATTTCTCGTATAATAACGCATTATGACTACGCCAACCAATAATTAATAGGCTTGGCATGTTTAAGGTGTTAAGTTTTGGATCCAAAAATTGCGTCAATCGAAAATTAATCCAACATAATTTGTATTTTATGCCAACCAATCACATATGTCGATGTTTTTCTGCAGAGGGGTTCAAAAAAAACCACCATCATTTATTTCAAAGAGCTACTTTAAATGAGTATTCGACAATATTAACTAGCAACGATCATGCGTTTCTCAAGTGTATGCATATCTAGAAATTCATAGAATTCTCGGTACCAACGCCCTCGGGTATGATAATCTCCCCACTTCCAGGTGAGGAGATATGAACTATGAGAATATGGACCTTGTTTTGATATACTCAATTGGAGCATTATCTATAACATGTACTAAAAAGATACATACTTTGTAGATGTGACTGGATTATCCTCTTCAAGAGGAAAAAGCTTAATAAAAGCAAAATGAAATATTTTCACGCCTATTTGAGATGACAACCTTTTTCAATTTGATTACGATGGGAGAGAAATATAACTTTTAAGTTAATGAACACCAACATCTATTAGTGTGTAGTCTCCCGATTATGTATGAAATATTTTCATCTTATTTACGAAAATAAGTTTCATATGTAGAGTATTATCGATTAATTCGAGACATATACTCATTATGAAATATGTCTTTCGACATAAAAACAAATGTAGTCTTAATAGACATACATATATGCCATCAACCATGCATTACTTTTGGAACACCAAGAAAAATAAAATAGAATAAAGATGATATGTCAAAACCAAAAGTATTAAAAATATGCAAAGAAATCTCCTATAATTTTGTAACTTCAAGAGCCAACGAGATAATGGTTTAGATTGAAGTTAGGACACTTTCTGTTATCAAAAGAAAATTAAACTAAGATCCATATAGTCACTACAAGGACTAATAATTTTGGCTAACAAGCCGGGTGCGCACCCATTGATCTTTTATGTCCTACTGTATTTCAACGGTAATAACCATTCGGGAGAGATTAGCAATAGGAAGAAAAATAATAAAAAAAAATTTGCTCAATATCCCTCAGGAATGTAGCAATTGGTGTTTGTAGTTGTGAATGAACACCGTAAAAACCAATCTCATCCTTTTAGGATCCATGGAGAAATCTAATTTCAATTGGGTTAAATGATTCTTTTGAGGAAAATAAAGAAATCATTATCGTTTTTCTTTGTAGAGAAAAATCTACCTTTTGGTTGATAAAGATTTCTTTGAAGGAATAGAAACCAATAACCAAGATTGACTAAAAGTTCTTCGAATGCCGATTTTTACATCTCATTATAGAGAATTGACGGGGAAAAACTAATACCGATTGGTAAACCAATATACCAAAATCGTATCGGCGACTGGAATAAAAAATGCCGTTTGCTTATGGAAAATCCATTACGTGGTAAAAAAATAAATGGTTTATGTAAAGAATAGAAACCAAATACGAATCACATGATCATTGTCCAATGGACAAAGATACCAATATTAACTGGCCGGAGGTTTTTCAACCATGCACGTGATTGGTTACCATAAAAGTGATTAGATTGTGCTAACACCATTATTTGGCAATCACAGTTTCATTAGAGGAATAGAAACAGTGAACCATCTTTCGACGGAAAAATAAATAAATAATAATCATTTGAGATTTCTTTAAGGGTATGGAAACCCATATCATCGTCATGTAAAAATCGACAAACGTTAAATAACTTGCACTTGAAAGCCATCCAAAAATTAATAGACAACCATGGGCTTGTGGGCTTGTGAAATGCAGTCTCTCAAATTAGAGAGAAATTATAACCTTTGCACTAGGCATTATCAGTTGCTTCGAAGAAAGGAAAATACGAAGCATTGGAATCATTGACATCTAGTCAGATATACGAAGGAAGAAAAGAAAAATGCATATGATGACTCCAAAAGTGTGTACAATGGTATACTGGAACCGGATAGGTAGAAAAATAAATAAATAAATAATAATAATATAAAGTATAAGTGATTTCATACCTTACGAGGACAATTCTCTTCACCTCATACATGAGTTTGTAGTCCGATCTCCAATTAGAGAATGTGGCGTGCAGTGAATCAGAGACCCCACTGTTTCGACCACTTAAGAACGTTCAGCCCAAGGAGGCTTGAAAGTTAATTTAGACCTTAGTTTTAGTCCAATAACTATTGTGTGAGGCATGAAAAGAAAAAGAATAAACTGTCGGATTAGGGCATGAAAAAAAAAATAAAATAAAATAAAAACACAGAATAGAGGGGAAGAATACAGAGATATTTCGTATTCTTTGTAGAGAAAAATCTACTTTATGGTTGATGAAGATTTCTTAGAAAATCAATAACCGATATTGGCTAAAAGTTCTCTTTAATGCCAATTGTTAAATCTCATTAAGGAGAATTGATGGGTAAAAACCAATATCAATTGGTTTGGACAATTACCAAAATTGTATCGACAAATAAAGGATATACTCGTTTTTATCATCGCAAATGGAAAATTCATCTTATGTCCGACGGATGGTTTCTTGTAAATAAATGGAAACCAAAGATGAAAATCACATGATCTAAATCCAATGGATAAAGATACCAAACTGAATTGGCCGTAGGTTTTTCAACCATGCATGTGATTAGAAATCGTGAAGATAATTAGATCACAATTACACCAATTTTTGGTGATTACGCTTTATTAGGGAATAAAAACCATAAACCATCTTTTGATGGATTTTTGTTTTATCTTTCTCTATGCAAAGTATTAGAGAAGAAAGGAAATCCAAACTTTACTTGTAAAGTTGATTACCATCGTACGTGACAATAATGTGACAGTAATTATTTGGCGAACAATACCTTAAACGATAGGAATTACCATGTATAGTGAAGAAAGATGAGAAAAATAAAATAACACATCTACCGGCAACTGTATTAAACGCATAAAACAGTAGCACCCTAATCCAAATAAAACACATGTGTAAGAAACCATCACCGTTTAAGATGTTGGTGGCCAACGATTTTTTTTCTTCTTATCTTTTGTTGTCGACAGCACATACGTTTGGTATAGAAAACATGAAGTGATTGCCACCACTTTAATCCATGTCCAGTAAGGACACTGTAAGTCTGTAGCACTTTGCCGAGATTAGTTCATGGTCTATACCTAAAATAAGCCAATAAAAATTCAAGTTAGTCCCACAGATAAATTAGAGAAGATTGAAAAAAAAAAAAATCAAATCAAACCAAAAGAAAGAGTAATTAGATATAGATTAATTTAGTCTTCTTTGCTCATGTTCTGGCGAGCAACGTGCGTGATAACGTCTTGTAAAAGGAGAAGGAGACAGAAAATAGGAGAAGAAGCATAGAGAATTCCATTAATATGTGTATAGAATACAAGAGATTAGGCCTCTATTTATATAGATAAAAGACTTGGTGTCCAAGATATGTAAACCCTAAACTTAGACACGAAGGCCATCTTAGTAAATAAACAATAGTTTATAACAAACCCATAATTTTTCATTTTTAAAAATGGAAAACTTAGGCAAAGGCCCGACTCATGGGTTACCCATAATATCAAGCCCTTCATTAAAAGAAGTTTAAATCTAGGCCCCGAATTATTAAAAGACGTTGATACCCTTATGCATATTGTCAAGCCCGTAATTAAATAAAATTTAAATTTATGCGCAAAATTATTAAAATATAGTATGATGATATTCCAACCACATGCGACCACCACAGCCACCGCCAACCACCTCCGACCAAAACCGCCACCAACCACCTCCGTCCACCACTGTCAAATCACCTCCAACCACCACCGCCACCAACCACCACCTCTGACCACCACGCCACCAACCACCACCTCCGACCTCCGCCGCCCGCCGCCACTGACAACCGCTGCCACCCACCACCACCAACACCACCGACCACCACCAACATATGGATGTGTACACAGAAGTTACACATGCATATGACATGTGTATCCAGAAGTTACACATTCATATGGAATGTGTAATGCAAAGTTACACTTATACATAGATGTGTACTCTGCAGTTACACATGTGTACGTAGAAGTTACACATGCGTATGGCATGAGTATTCACTAGTTACACATCCATATGCATGCATAGGTAACTTTTTATTACACATGCTATATGTACGCGTATTTACAAGTTACTCATTAGAAAAATAAATGTATTACTTTAATTTATCTAAACTCCAAATCAAGATACAACAAAAGCAGTGGTAAAACAGGTGTTCCCCATCCACATTGTGAAATAAAACCCTTGCATCTCTTTTTTACAAAATTTTATAACACAGAATTATCATAATTTGTTAAACATAAAGGATATATGCAGGAGCAGTCAAGGTTAGCAGCCCTGGCATATGCACTTTGGAGCTCTAAATTTTCTTCTTCTTCACAATGGCTGGAGCATTCAACAAGCCCAAGAATGACAATCCCATGAGCAACACTACTAACAGCAACAAGAATGGTGGTAAATATCGTCAGTATACTAAAAAGCATACGTCAATTCAAGTTGTTGATAAAAAAAACAGAAACACATCATACCTTCAAGGTCAAGTACTACAACGATAGAATCCACACAACATCCATTGTCGATCAATGGATCAGAGATATTTTAGTTCTTTGGTTATGATAAAAATAAAGTTCATGAATCTCTTGTCGATTTTCTTAACGACGAGAGGATTACATTAGTCAGAGCTGGGATTGATGAAGCATAACTATGGAGTCTAACAACATAATAATGACTTCAAAACTACGTTATTATGTAATGTTCAAAAATTGGAAAATTATAGGCAAAGTTGCGCTCTTTAAGCCAACAAGATCAGCAAGGATAACATAGACCTATTTTGGACTCTAATTCGTATATGTAATTGGAAATTACACATGCATATATCATGTGTAATTGGAAGTCACAAATGCATATGACTAGTGTAATTAGAAGTTACACGTGCGTTTTTGTAATTAAGACAGAAACTCACCAGTCCACGAGAAAATATCATCAGAACATGGGGCTGATTAGGTGCTTCACTGGTACGCGTAGCTTATCTAATGATTGAACCAAAAGATTATTTTTCTGCCAAAAGAAATGCAAAACATAAGCCAACAGAAAAATGACAACCAAAAAATTGATAAACTTGCTAAAATACAACTTGAAAGATGACATGCTGGGTATCATTCGCAATCTACAACTTTGTACCCCTCAAATGCCTCTTTAAATCCAGCAAACGATTCATCATCTGGGAAGATGCCCGCGACACCAACAAGCGATGATGCTATGAAAGAATAACTGAAAATCATAATCCATAAGAGAAACCATCCAACAAACTATGACATCCAGTATATGTTAGAAACTAAGATTAGGGGGTTTCTATTATCTCACAGTTCCAGCGGCCACGTAGGGGTCTTGCATTTCTCTTATTAATAAAAGTAGAATGACTAACAATTTATCATGCAAGATATGAAGTCAGCTCTCTCACCAAGATATGAACCTAAATCTTCCAGTGATTGCATTGCTAAAACGATCCAGTTTTATTGAACTACCAATCTGACACCCAATAGATATAATAGCAATCCAGTACTTTAATAAGGAAAACAATGAAAAATGAAAACGATAAAATTCAATCATGTGTATGAACAAGTAACTTAATCGTATGATCATGTGTATCTATAAGTTACATAGCTAATTAGCATGTGTAACTAGTAGCTACACATCTACTTAGCTTGTGTGCCTAGAAGTTACATATCAAATTAGCATGTGTAACTTATAGATACACATCTACTTATCTTGTGTACCTACCAACAACTTGTTTATCTGGCTTCAATATCACAATTAGTTCATACTTTCATGGAAGCACTAGACAATAGCTTCAAACAATAATGATGGATCAACTAACATAAACTACCAGTTTACAAATTCAGGAGCTTGATCATCAACCGACAAATAAGCCTAAGTGGTAAGAATATCAACCGACAAGTAAGCCCAAGTGGGTAGAATCGCTTTTCACTATCTACATTTGAATTTGAATGGATTTTATTTTCAGGAAAGGAAAAGGAACAGTAAGAAAAAATAGAACATACCTCACAACTCGTACTGGATATCATTTTCGGTAACTAACACGCAGTGATTCATTATATTTCTCAAACTTTTGATCAAATAAATGCTCTTTGTTTGTCCGTTTATTGCTACTGAGGTCCCTTCCCCCACTGTTTGCCAGACAAAGGATTTCATTAAATTAACCATTAGAATCAATGCAATAAAAGATTAACATGAGATAACATATGAGCAAAAACAACCTAGAGAAAGACATAATGTTATACAATATCAGAACAAGAGTTTATAAGTTTAACCTTCCTGTATAAAGGAACCACTCTCCGTGGTCCTCGTCATCTTGGTAACCTCCTACCAGAGCCATAGATTGCGCACCAACGTTAGACTACCGAGCAATATATCCACACGACATGAGGAAAGTCAGCTCCCCATTATCTGCATTCCAGCCTATCCCCCCATGACTCCCCAACCATTACTCCATGATTCCTCCTAGGATCATTCTCGGCAAGTATGGGTCCAAAGTGGTCGGCTGAGATAGTGACAAAGATCTTCCCACTGCAAGCATTAGCCTTCTCAGTTTTCTTTGCCCGCTCTGTTATAAAAGCTTCATCTGGTCTACTCTGGTTCTGAACAACGTGATAGATTTTCACTGGACCTGCCATTGAACCGTTATTCCTTGCTACCTTTGTCATACGAATTGCAACAACAAGAGCAGAATTAATCCTTGGATTAGTTAGCATACTCTTAGGAACCTCGGTGAGACACTGGGGACACTCTGGTTTTCATGGTTTCTGGTAGGCTGTTAAGAGTGTCTTGCCTACGGTTAACTGCAAGTGCACAGTGCCTATTGGAGGCAGGGCAAGTACATGTGTCGAATCCACAGGGAGATGGAGTGTGTGTAAAGTTGATCTAAGGGCTTTACTAAACTGATTTCCTAGAGAAGTATCACAAATATAAGTTTGTTGGGTGTCGATACGACTAGTTGGAGTTACTGTGACTCTATTCTAAGGCAACAAATGAACAAGATGTGTTGTAAGCAAATGGGTGAGAACACTAGGGGTGATTGAATTCACCTCCTAATCCTATACTAAGGTAACACAATTCAAGTTATACTCTTACACTCCCCTTGAAGGATTCGAAGTGGAAATTATGCCAATTGCATTCACTAATTCTCCCCTAGTATTGGTTGTCTTCTTACAAAGACAACCAATCACAAAGCTAATTTGCTCAACAATTAGCTAATAATCCTAATACAATACAACACAGTAAGAATAGAAGCTTGAATATGAATTAACTCCATATAACATTAAGGGTTTCATCTACACCTCAGTTAAATAACTTAGAACATCATGCAGAAATTAAAGCATAATTCAAATTAGGTTAACCAAAATAAAACCCTAAAAACTGTCTGAGTTCTCTCTTATGAAGAACACTCCAATATATACCTCACAATCACTCGAACTCGCAATTAAACAAAGACCCAAACCTCTTTCCTCCCTTAATTCGTCTCGACTCCATTGATTTGATGTTGGAGAAAACCCTAGCTCAACTATCTCTAACCTAGCTTCTAGGGTATGGAGAAGCTATGATAGAGATAACTTGAGATAGAGTGGCGGAGCGGCGACTCTTTGGTCTTTGTTGGTGTTGGTGTCAGGGTAAGGAGATGGTGGAGGTGGTGAGGTGGTCTGCAACTGGTATGGTCGGGGGAAGGGGAAGAGAATGGGTTTTCTCTGATTTTTGTCGGGGGAGAAGAAAGAGAAGATGAAGATGAGAACTGGGGAGGGTGTGTTTGGTTCGATGGGTGTAAGTGTAGGCGGCTTGGGTGTGAGGCGGGAGCAGCAAGAGAGATGATGTGAGGGATGCAGCGACCGTTGGATACGAAAGGGGCAGATCTGGCGGCTCAGGATAGGATGGACTTGGATCCGGGTTATGGGCCGGGTCTTGGATTGCTCAAGCCCATGTTTTGTAAGTTGGGTTGCCTCTTGTTTGGTTGCAACTGATGCGCGCGCGGGCTTTGGCTTTCTTCTCCATAGACGCTTGTCTCCAATTTTCTGCTCTTTTGGCTCCTCAATTTCTCCGAACTTTATTTACTACCTAAAAACACAAAATTAATTAGTACAAATATTTATTCTTGAAAACAGGAAAACACGAAATTTGGGATAATATCGATTTACGAGTGCAAAAGATGAGTTAAATGCCAATAAAAAGATGTAGAAATATGCAATATTTGGCACTCATCAAATACCCCCAAACCTGAATTTTACTTGTCCTCAAGTGAAACAGAAATTAAGAAATCCTAACTATACCACTGTCATTTGGTCTCTCGAATGCATTTAGCGTATGCACTAAGCCTTTAAACCCCTAGGTGTCCCTAGTGGACGAGTTGTAGTCTCGTGAGGGTTTACCAGTGTACCCACAAAACCTTCTCCAACTTCGAGTGTAAAAGAGTCTCAAGCATCCAAGGAGCTATGAGGACATAGAGTTTCTGCATGCTAGCAACACGAAGCTAGAACTACCAAAGAACGCATTCTCATCCTTAAGAGTTGAGCTAGAAATAACCATACCATATGAAAGAATTCGGATTCGATAGTGATCACAAGCCTCGACTTCTGCCTCACCAATAGGGTTTTATGATAATTGCACTCAAAAAGACCGCTTTTTAGTCTCTCATGTGTGCGGGTAGGAATAAAGAGATAAATCCCGCACACGTTGAAGATGAGAAGGATAACCTTCCGAAATAATTTACGGAGACTCCACGAGTTGTGGACAAAAGAATCTTTTTCGATGATCTCTAAGAAAGGAAATCAACCATTAGCAAGGATGGGAGTACTCACTTACCTTCTCACCCGATCGGCAATTAATATCACTCTCTCTTAGCATCCATAGAAACGTCTTCAATCTTCGGTCTTCAACTGTTGATGATGAACTTCTGAACTTCACAAAAACTTGACAAACATTTTTTTTTTTTAACATAAAATAAAAATAACAATAAAACTCAATTTTTCACACTTGTATTGTCTTGATTTCACAAACTTCATTAGTTCTCATCCTATTTTCTTTTCTTTGCATTGTTGCATGTAAGCCTTGAACTATTTCAACTTTTCTTCAAATATTCGATGATGCTCCGCTTGCTTTGACGACGATGTGTTTCTATGAATCTGTTGATGTTGTTGAGAGGGAGAGAGTGATGCTAACGGCAAATCAAACTACAAGAAGGAGTTTTCATCTTTAAATGTCACCCTCATGATTGACGAAATTAGCACTCAAGAGATCAAACATAGTCTTTGAAAGTGGTGCGAAGTTGGGTAGCTCACCATTCCTACCGGAATTGACGTACGGTGACACACACTCTAACAGATTTTTAGAAAGTCACAAAAATGAAGGTCGGTGCCTCGCTTGATGTAAAATGGGTAGTCTCCACTATGGGTGATCACAATTCTACTACCAATATCTATACAAAGACCTAATTAAGCCCTCCGTATGGTTAAATCCAACTTTAACGCTCTAATCAACTAAGAAACCCGATTGTGTTCTCCAAGACTTCCAAGTTATGTTATTTCGGTCAAACTCACTATGTAAACATAGCTAGAAGCATGCTAGTGACTCTAAGATCTCTAAAAGTTGGAGGTTTTTATGTACATATTTACAAAGAGTTTTGAATTTTTGAATTTTTTGATTTTTTTTTTTTTCTTTTTGAAATAAAAGACTAAAAACTCTAAATGCAAATGCACCCCCAAACCTAAATCAAACATTGTCCTCAATGTGTCAACAGATGATAAGAATTTAAACAGTCACATACCAAGAGAATTATGTTGAGTAGAGAAAAGGGAAGAGATTACCGGATGTACAATGATGTTGCTAAACCAAAGGAGGATGAATGCTTTGAAAGCAAACAACCAAAGCGCAAGACAAAAGGTTGGTTAGCACAAATAAGAACTATGCAAAAAGAAAAAGAAAAGGAGAAGAGAATGGATTTTTAGTCCATATGTATGTACACAAGTGAACTAGTCTAGTCCACATAGATGGGGTCTTCCAAGTCGACGGTCTCAACTTCTGGTGGAAGATGCTCCGAAATGGTTTCAGTCTCGACCATTGACTTTGAAGATGTTCTTGGTTGCTGGGTTTTCAATTTCAACACTCCATGGGGGAAAACGCAGTGCGTACTAAGAATGGGCCCGACCATCGAGAACGTAACTTTCACGAAACAAATGCAAACGAGTGTTGTACAATAAAACTTTTGACCAGTGTGAAGGACTTGCGCAGAATGCGCTTGTCGTGAAACACTTTCATTCTTTGTTTGTACAATTTGGCACTATCATATGCATCATTTCTCAATTCTTCTAACTCATTGAGTTGAAGTTTTCTTTAGGTACCAGCTTTATCAAGATCAAAATTCAACTTCTTTACAGCCCAATATGCACGGTGTTCTAACTCTGCGGGAGATGACATGCTTTACCGTACACAAGTCTGTAAGGGAGACATCCCAATGGGAGTCTTGTATGCAGTTCTATAGGCCCACAAAGCATCATTTAAACGCAAAGACCAATCTTTCCTAGAAGGATTAACGGTCTTCTCAAGGATATGCTTAATTTCCCTATTAGAAACTTCTACTTGGCCCTTTGGTTTGAGGATGGTAAGGTGTTGCTACCTTATGAGTGATTCCATACTTGCGCACAAGTGATTCAAAGGGTCTATTGCAAAAATGACTCCTCCATCACTTTGATTATTGCTCTAGGTGTACCAAAACGGGAGAAAATGTTTTCCTTAAGAAAAGAAAGAACAACTTTATGATCATTTGTTTTGGATGCAATGGCCTCTACCCACTTAGAGACATAATCAACAAAGAACAAGAATGTACAACTTACCTTGAGTTAGGAAATGGACCCATGAAATCAATACCCCACACATCAAACACTCAACAATCAAAATGGGTTGTAAGGGCATCATGTTTCTCTTAGAGATACTTCCTAATTTCTGGCATCGGTCACAAGCAACACAAAAAGCATGGCTATCCTTAAACAAAGTGTTGGCCAATAGAAACCGCTCTCGCAAGATCTTTGTAGCAGTTTTCTTGGCACTAAAGTGGCCTCCACATGCATGGTCATGACAGAAAGAGATGACGTCCCTTTGTTCGGAAATTGGGGACACATCGCCTAATGATTTGGTCTTGGCAAGTACTTAAACAGATATGGGTCATCCCAAAGGAAATGTTTAACTTCACCAAGAACTTAGAACGGTCTTGTTTAGACCAATGCAAGGGCATTCTACCCGTATCAAGGTAGTTCATAATATCGACAAACCATGGCATTTCGGACACAAGCATCAATTGTTCATCATGGAATGACTCTCTAATCAGCACGATTCATCAATGATTCAACATTCAACCTAGACAAGTGATCGGAACAACATTTTCTGACCCTTTCTTATCTCGAATTTCGAGGTTAAACTCTTGTAACAAGAGTATCCATCGAATTAGACGAGCCTTAGCATCTTTTTTAGACAAAAGATATCTCAATGCAGCATGGTCAGAATATATGATGACCTTAGACCCTATCAAATAAGATCTAAACTTATCTAATGCAAACACAACAGCTAGCAACTCTTTCTCGGTTGTGGAATAATTCAGTTGAGCATCATTAAGTGTTTTACTAGCATAGTAGATCACATATGGAAGTTTGTCTACTCGCTGGCCCAAAAACAGCTCCTACAACATAGTCATACGCATCACACATAATCTCAAATGGTAATGTCCAGTCAGGTGGTCTGACTATAGGGGCAGATGTAAGGAGAGCCTTCAATTGCTCCCATGCTTCCTTACAAGCATCATCAAAGACAAATGCAACATCTTTTGCAAGAAGATTACACAAAGGTCTTGAAATTTTACTAAAGTCTTTGATGAATCGGCGGTAAAAACCCGCATGGCCTAAGAATGATCTTATGTCCCTCACAGAACGAGGTTGAGGCAAGTGTTGAATGAGATCAACCTTGGCTTTGTCTACTTCTATGCCTTTTTCCGAGATGATATGCCCTAAAACAATGCCCGAGTTAACCATGAAATGACATTTTCCCAATTCAAAACAAATTCTTTTCCTTACACCTAATCAGCACACAAGTGAGGTGATGCAAACACTCATCAAAAGAAGACCCAAACACAGAAAAATCATCCATGAAAATTTCAAGAAACTTATCTACCATGTTAGAAAATATGCTCATCATGCAACGTTGAAAAGTAGCGGGTGCATTACACAACCCAAAAGGCATACGACGATAAGCAAATGTTCCATAAGGACATGT
This sequence comes from Papaver armeniacum, assembly GCA_023531295.1. NCBI lineage: Eukaryota > Viridiplantae > Streptophyta > Magnoliopsida > Ranunculales > Papaveraceae > Papaver > Papaver armeniacum. Next base: position 109,404 of record JAJJWW010008975.1, on the reverse strand, counting down.
AAATATGGTTTTTTGTTTGTCTTCGGTGCTATGTGAATTTGGTTGTAGCCCGAATAGCCATCTAAGAAACAATAGTGACTATGCTTCGCCAACCTTTCAAGATTTGGTCAATGAAGGGAAGAGGGAAATGGTCTTCTTTGTTACTGTGTTCAGTTTTCTATAATCAATACAAACTCGCCACCCAGTGGTCACACGGGTGGGGACAAGCTCATTCATCTCATTTTGAACTACAGTAATGCCAGACTTTTTGGGTACCACTTGAATGGGACTGACCCACTGGCTATCTGGAACTGGGTAAATGATACCCGCATCAAGCAGTTTCAAAATCTCACCTTTGACAACATCTCTCATATTGGGGTTAAGTCTCCTTTGTATTTCCCTATATGGTTTAGTGTTTTCTTCAAGATTTATGTGATGCATGCAAATTGTGGGACTTATACCCTTAAGATCTGAGATGGTCCAACCTAAGGCTCCTTTATGTTCTTTAAGTACTTCTAAAAGTTGACTTTCCTGTTACGTGTCTAAACATGATGCAATAATCACAGGTAAAGTATCATAAGGACCTAAGAAAGCATACTTCAAGGTATCAGGTAATGGTTTCAAATCAAGCTTAGGTGGTACATCAAGAGGTGGGGCATATTTGGAATCAGAGAGTGGAAGGGGTTCCACTGCATTCTGCCATTAGCAATATCCATGGGTGGAACAGATTCAAGCAAAGAGTGAATTTCCCCAATGTACTTAGACTCAAAGAGATCTAAGTCAAAGTTATCTAAACATGCTTGCAAAGGGTCCCACGACAAAATGTCGGGCAAAGAGTCTTGGATCGACTCTCAATCATGTTAATCTCATGCAAATCAGTATCATCACAATTAATGGGTTGTTGACTAGTGTTAAAGACATTTAGTTCTACGGTCATGTTACCAAAAGACAATTTCAACACTCCATTACGATAGTTGATGATGGCATTGGACGTCGCCAGAAAGGACGTCCTAAAATCACAGAATGTAATTACTTGGGTTTTGCACGGGTTGAGTATCTAAGACGATGAAGTCCACAGGAAAAAAAAATTTATCAACCTTGATTAACACATCTTCAACAATACCACGGGGGATTTTCACGGATCTGTCCGCTAATTGTAGCGTAACAGGTGTGGGGTTCAGCTCCCCAAGGCCCAGTTGCACATACACAGAGTATGGCAATAGATTCACACTTGCTCCTAAGTCTAGCAACGCCTTTTCGACCACATAATCACCTATGGTGCATGTAATTGTTGGACTACCTGGGTCTCTAAACTTAGTTTGAATCTTGTTTTGGATTATTGTGCTCACTTGCTCGGTGAGAAAAGCACGCTTATGCACGTGAAGCTTTCGCTTTTGTGTGCAAAAGTCCTTCAAAAACTTAGCATAGGTGGGTATTTGTCTGATTGCTTCGAGAAATGGAATGTTTATGTTAACTCTTTTGAACATTTCCAAAATATCGTTGTATTGGTTACCCCCTTTCTGTTGTACCAACCTTTGTGGGAATGGAGCAACAGGTGCATGACTTGGCAAAGAAACATCTATATGAGTAGGACTCTTAGATTTATCAACATGCTCAGATTCTTTCTCTACAGTAGATATTTTCTGCGGTGTTGTGTGTACTGGTGAGTCTGATTTAGACTCGCTAGACTGTGGTACACCTACATTGTTCTCAAAAACTCTACCACTACGGAGAGTGGTGACAACATTCGCATGACTATGTGAAGTTTCATTGCAGGTTGAAGTACCTACTTGAAACACATTCTTTGGATTTTGTTGGGGTTGACTAGGAAGTTTTCCTTTCTCTCTCTCATTCAATGCATCACAGATTTGACCCATTTTAAGTTCTAGACTTGTGAAACGTTGGTCGGTAGTTTTCTGAAGTTGTAAAAGATTTTGGGTCAACATGATCGACACTGTCTTCAAAGCTAGGATTTTTCTCTCAGGGTGCTTGAGTGTGTGGTTGTACTTGGGGGTTTCTAGGATATGAGTATCCTTGGTTGTTATTTGTTGTTCCCCTTGTACAGGCCCTTTGGACCATGAGAAGTTAGGGTGATTCCTCCACCCTGGGTTGTAGGTTTGAGAATACGGGTTGTTCTCTTGCCTATGGTACAATGCATTGGCTTGCTCGGTTTTAGACTCTTGAAATGCATGTAGGTCTGGACAGCTGTCCACTAGGTGGTCAGAGCTATGGCATGCGGCACAAGTGGCCATTTCAATTTGGTCACGGAGAGTAGGGGCATTAGGTTTTACATTCTTCTGCAATTCAAGCATTTCTATTCTCCTGGCCAAAGATGCCATTTTTGCATTTCCCTCAAAGTCAGACTCGATTCTATGAACATTAGCTACAGGGGTAGTCCTTTTTGGTTCACGGATGGACTCCCACTGTTGAATCTTTCAGCGACTTCGATTAAGAAAGTCCAAGCCTCATCAACACTTTTGTCAATAAATGCACCATTGCACATTGACTCGACTGTGGTTCGGGTCCTAACATCTAGACCCTCATACAATATTTGCACAAGTCTCCATTTTTCAAAACCATGGTGGGGACATTGGAGCAATAATTCATTGAATCTCTCCAAGTATTTTGCTAGAGTTTCGTCTTCTAATTGCACAAAACCATTTAGACTTTGGCGAATTGTCGCCGTCTTATGGTTTGGGAAAAACTTTTTGAAAAACTCTTTTGTGAGGTCATCCCATGTTCTAATGGACTGTGGTTGTAGGGCATGAAGCCATGACTTGGCTTTGTCTTTCAGAGAAAAAGGAAACAATCTCAATTTGAGGGACTCTTCTGGCATTTGGTTAAAACGCAGAGTCCCACAAATATCCTCAAAATCTCTCACGTGATGTTAGGGGTTTTCAGCATCAACCCCTCTAAACAGGGGTAGCATGTGAATGGTGCTTGCTTTCAGTTCAAACTGACAAGCATCGGCTGGCAGAATGATGCAAGAGGGCTGGCTTGCCCTAGTTGGGTACATGTAGTCCTTGAGACTACGGGGTGGGTTTGGTTCATCACCCATGGTTTCTGTTTCTGATGGGCTTGGGCTTTCTGTTGAAGAACTGGGTATGCTGACAATTTCGTCCGGGCGGATTCTAACTAGTCGATTCGTTTGGTCTCTAAAAGACACAATCATAGCCTAGCTAGCACATCGAGTATGTTAACATGCATACATCCAATTTATTTCAACACAGATAAGCACAAAATAACCAAGTGACACACCAATTCTCAAACTTAAGCACAAAGGAGTGCTTTTTGTTGCTGTAAGATACAGCACAGGTTATGTGGGCTTCAGCCCAGTTTATGCAGAGCCCAGTGGTTATGGGTTCCAGCCCAGTTTATGTGGGCTTCAGGTTGTCAAGCTTACACAGCACAGGTTATGTGTGCAGCTCGACTTATGACAAAGACAAATTGATATCAACACCGAGAAACACAAACTCTCAAGAATAACACAAGACACTGCAAATCCACAATGCGGGTGATGTGCAGCACAAAGACAAACTTATGCACAGCCCAATTGTTGGCGAGGAGAACAAGAAAATCAAAAATTTTGTGAGGTGCACGGGTAATGGGATGTGCTCACTCAAGGTGAAGCATGTCTTTGGGTTTGTGTGTTTGAAAATCAACAAGCTATTGCTAACACAATTCCCGCTACTCAACACTCACTCAAATCCACACAAATTGCGTGTTTAATCACACGGTATGCAAATAACAATTTAGCAATCTATAACACATTTTTCATGCACAGATTCAAATGATGCCAACAGGTTCAGTTGACTTCAATGTTCAGAGATCAGGTACACAGGTATACATGCATTAGCATGGTCTATCATTCACAGCATCATATAGGTTAACAGAACAGCGGGATAATATATCAGCTCAATGTAAGTATGAAAACTTCACAGATGTAGCAAACGAACAACAAATAAGCAGTGCTAGCACTTTACAACATGCTCAGAGTGTGTCAACTGGCTTGGTTGTCCTCAAGTTTTCAAAGGTTATGCTCAGGGTTGACAGAGTTAACTAGGTCAGTTGATATCAACCAGCCCAGTTGATGTCAAGTAGGGCTTGCAGCAAATTTGGTTAACCAAGTTGCAGCTCAGTCTCACAGCTTCAGGGGCTGGAGCTGAGCACAGAGCAGATGGAAGCTAAGGGCACAGAGCTCACAAGAACAAGGGTTTCAGGTGTGAGCAATACCTATCAAGGTAGCTGGTTTGTCATGCATTCAGGATAACAAATTTGTTATGCAAGGGTGATACAGTGCATATACAATGATAATGCAATGTATTGCACAAATCAACAGTAAAAATGTGAAGGGCAAAGAGGTAAAGCTCATGAAGGAGGTGGCAAAATCACATATGCATACATCATGATATTATTTAGCTCGAAATACAAAGACAAGAGATATCAAACTCACCTAGCATGTATGTAATTCAACTATCATGGAGTCATTCAAAAAGGTTTGAGACACAATACTGTCGGTATAAACCGGTTTAGGCAAATCCACACCGTCCCGCGCCTTTTTCTCCTTGGTGTGTGCTTCACCTTCTCAAGTACCGCTACTCAGGATAGAAGGTCAGTTCTCGAAATGTACGGGTTTCAAAAAGAGAATGAATATCAACACTGGCTATCACTAGCCGAGAAGACTCGGTAGTATGAAAATTAACTATTGCACTTGGTTATCCTGTTGGGGGCTACCAAGTTACAATTGACAGAGCCATTCACAATTGAATAAGGTGAAGTCACAACATAGCTAACAAGTTACCACCTGAGCTATCAACAGAGCTAGCTACAGATGCTAAAGATTGTGCATAGATACACGGGTTTATGATATAAATCAGCCAAGTAAACTGCAGGGCTAACAATAAGAGCAGATACAGATGAAGATGATTCTAACAATGCAGGTGATGGAAAGAGCTTAACTGATAATGCAAATGCTTTACTTACAAAATGTTAAAAGAAAAAAAAAAATAATGATGCAAAGTCGTTAATGAGATGATTACACTAAAATACACCACAATGCAATGATGCGAGTAGATACGAGCTTGTGAATGTAGGCTACCGATGAGTTAAACAAGAACAAAAGAAGAGCTAACAGATTTACCAATGCACAATGCAATAACAAAGTACAATGAAGGATGCAGAAATGAAAAACTAACAGATGATTACAACAAAGTTACACTACTAATGATTAAACATAAGGATTCAGAGCATATATACAATTGTGGGTTGGAAATCAGTGAGATAAGGACTAATGAGCACACAGCACACTACCAAATCCCCGGCAACGGCGCCAAAAACTTGGTAGGCTGCTAAGAGTGTCTTGCCTACGGTTAACTGCAAGTGCACAGTGCTTATTGGAGGCAGGGCAAGTACAGGTCAAATCCACAGGGAGATGGAGTGTGTGTAAAGTTGATCTAAGGGCTTTACTAAACTGATTTCCTAGAGAAGTATCACAAATATAAGTTTGTTGGGTGTCGATACGACTAGTTGGAGTTACTGTGACTCTATTCTAAGGCAACAAATGAACAAGATGTGTTGTAAGCAAATGGGTGAGAACACTAGGGTGATTTAATTCACCTCCTAATCCTATACTAAGGTAACACAATTCAAGTTATACTCTTACACTCCCCTTGAAGGATTCAAAGGAAATTATGCCAATTGCATTCACTAATTCTCCTAGTATTGGTTGTCTTCTTGCGAACAACCAATCACAAAGCAATTTGCTCAACAATTAGCTAATAATCCTAATACAATACAACACAGTAAGAATAGAAGCTTGAATATGAATTAACTCCATATAACATTAAGGGTTTCATCTACACCTCGCTTAAATAACTTAGAACATCATGCGAAATTAAAGCGAGAATTCAAATTAGGTTAACCAAAATAAAACCCTAAAACCGATCGAGTTCTCTCTTTATGAAGAACACTCCAATATATACCTCACAATCACTCGAACTCGTAATTAAACAAAGACCCAAACCACTTTCCTCCCTTAATTCGTCTCGACTCCATTGATTTGATGTTGGAGAAAACCCTAGCTCAACTATCTCTAACCTAGCTTCTAGGGTATGGAGAAGCTATGATAGAGATAACTTGAGATAGAGTGGCGAAAAGGCATCGGTGCTGTTGGTGTTGGTGTCGGGGTAAGGAGATGGTGGAGGTGGTGAGGTGGTCTCGTAAATCGGTATGGTCGGGGGAAGGGGAAGAGAATGGGTTTTCTCGATTTTTGTCGGGGGAGAAGAAAGAGAAGATGAAGATGAGAACTGGGGAGGTGTGTGTTTGGTTCGATGGGTGTAGGTGTAGGCGGCTTGGGTGTGAGGCGGGAGCAGCAAGAGATGATGTGAGGGATGCAGCGACCGTTGGATGCGAAAGGGTCAGATCTGACGGCTCAGGATAGGATGGACTTGGATCCGGGTTATGGGCCGGGTCTTGGATTGCTCAAGCCCATGTTTTGTAAGTTGGGTTGCCTCTTGTTGGGTTGCAACCGATGATGCGCGCGAACTTTGGCTTTCGCCCATAGACGCTTGTCTCCAATTTTCTGCTCTTTTGGCTCCTCAATTTCTCCGAACTTTATTTACTACCTAAAAACACAAAATTAATTAGTACAAATATTTATTCTTGAAAACAGGGAAAACACAGAATTTGGGATAATATCTGATTTCTGAGCGCAAAAGATGAGTTAAATGCCAATAAAAAGATGTAGAAATATGCAATATTTGGCACTCATCAGTTTCTTCGCCTTCACCCATTTCTCAAAACATTTTAAACAGAAATTGTGACTGCAAGGAGTCTGAAACAAGTAACAACCAAATTTCAACCAAAAACAATATCCATCATTATTATTCCTTTCTTTTTCTCAAATACAAAAAAAAAAAAAAAAAAAAAAAAAAACAATTATCACATTAGATAAAGGTCACCTAAACTTGTACACATCCAATTCGCATGTGTAACTACTAGTTACACATCCTTATAGCTAGCGTACTCGTAAAATTCGAAGGCATCCACTTAGCAGTTACACAATATTTTGAACAAATTTATTTTATGTTAGTCTTCACATTTAAATCAACTAAGTCTAGCAGCAACCATGTTAAGTTAGGAATTCTTCAAACCAATTAATTTTTTATGATGCCTGCATATGATTTCAAACAGAGATATGTACATATAGTTATATCAGACATGCTTGCACCTTTGCACATAAGAAGAATCTGCCCATCCTCATCTTGCACAATTAGCTTTCTTTTGTTATTAAACTCCAATATGTTCAGGATTTTGTACTCCCTGCAAATGATTCATTTGATAACAAATACAATGAATCAACACAACAGACACACACATGAACCAATGTCAAAAGAAAATTGGAAGCGAATATTGTTCACTATTACTGAGGAATATCTTTCTCTGATATTAATCGTTGATTGGGTTCTTTTACAGTGTCATCCAACTGAATGTGTAATTATGAGTTACAGATGCAACTGAATAGTGTAACTACTGTAGTAGCAGGTTTTCCCACACTACACCCCTTACTCGATTTTGCTTAATTAGTTCATTGAAAGTTGTATAATTGAGAATGTTTATTGATTAATTTCATGAATTGTCTACACAGGAAAAGTAGAATTACACTTAGCAAGTAAAACACTCTTAAACTTTCTCTCTCCTAATGACTTGCCCAACAATTCCAAAGAGATCCCTCCCCTAACAGACCTATTTAGCCCTTTATATAGGGTAATACATAGTGGATGACAGCTAAGCTCCCCTTTATTTTTGGGAATGTCTCGCGAAGTGTCGCAGATGCACAAACATTTGCTCTCTCGCGACACTTCTTAACCCTCGCCAGTCTCATGTCTTCTTGATGTTTTGCCTCACGTTATTCATTGCGTCGTTAATTCTAGCCATCTCGATCGCCTCGCGACATCGTTATTTATTAACCCCGCGAGCCCCGTACGTTGCGATATTATGGTCCTACATCTTGCCTCTTTTTCCTTGAATATTGCTTGAAGAGCGATCTTTAAGGAAAAATCATCGTTGTAATAATCTTTGGTCTTCGCTGATGAAGGAACAAGCAGAAGAATACTTTTCTTGAAAAGTACGTACTTGCCTCTATTCTTTTGTGAAGTTCCGAAGCTTCTACCTGCAGAAGTGTCATTTCTTGTCTCTTGTGTTACGTAGAATAATCAATTTCGCAATCCCTCCTCGCCTATATAGAAAATATGTCGTGTATTTGGATTCTACTAAAGTTCTTTCCATCGGGTTTCCTTGGATTTAGTAGTGACCGTTTACACGTGTCTATATTTACCTCTTTTACCGGTGCATTTAATATTATCCGGTCATAACGGCTTTCTATCTATTTATAGGAGCATCCCCTGTGAAAAATTTTCCTTTTCCTTTTCATCTTCTTCATCGTCTGCAAGTGTTCTTCTTCTTCATCGTTCTGCAAGTGTTCTTCCTCTTCATCACTTTATTTATTCCCTTCTAGTTGTTACTCTCATGGCGTCCAGGTTTGTTAATTTTACCATATCTGACTTATTTTGTGGTTGATTAAATTTGAGATTGGTTTTTCTTATTGAAATTACGCTGGTATGATTAACTTTGTGATTCTTTTTCTGCCATTGTTGTTTAGCAAAAACCAACCCAACTAAATTTATCGTGAAGGATCCTCTTATTTCTTTGGGCTCGCCATCGAAATCTTCTTCAAAGCAAGAATCCCTCACGCAACCAAAGCCCTCTTCACGAGTAAAATCTACGGCTTCAAAGAGACAGTCTGCGAATGATAAGGTATTTAGGAAACATTTGTTTTTTATTAACAATATATTGTCGCCTCTGTTTCTTATTTAACTTGTCATTCGCAGGATGATAAAATTATTGGTAATACTCCCAAAAGGCTTCGCCACTCTAGGCCTGTTACCCCCAACGTTCCATTTCCTTCATTCACACCTTCATCTCCTGCTGCGAAGTCGTCGCAAGATAATATTCCTATACCTCAACTCCTCATAGACCAAGTTCCTTACAACTGTCCTCCTACAAACGATGTTATACCCCCCTCTGCTATCAATGTCCCTACTATTTCTCCAATCACTTCTCTCCACGAAACTTCCTCTTTCTCATGAGGTTCCTTTGACAAAGGATGACTCATCTTTTTGGTAGAGCAAATTCCTCTAATCATGAAAATTTGGAGGGTATAGATGTGGCCTTTAAGGTTCTTTCGGATCTCGTGAATGATGCCAAGAGGACTTCGCGATCCTATCAAATCCAACGTCTGCACAGATTTTAAGTAAGCACCTTGGTCCCGATAAGGTCTCGCGAGCATCTTTGGTTCAAGAAATTAGTAAGTCGAAAGATGATCTCCAGGTTATGACCGCCAAGTGCAATAGTCTCCACCTTGAAAATCAAAAATTTCACAACATCTCGCTAGATCGTGATAACCTTCGCAAGAAGAATGAAGAATTAAAAGGTATGCTCTCGCCACCTTCTTCTCTTTTTTTTTTTTTTTTTTTTTTTTTTTTTTTTTACAACTCAAACCCTTGCTCGTCTTCAAAGTATTAAACCGAAATGAATAATGGAGATATATCGACGGAGTCTATCGTTGAAGAAGTTCGAATTGAAAGAGATTCTTGGATGGAGCAAGATAATCTCTTAGATAATCTTCATACCTATGCAACTCGATCAAATAAATAACTTGTCGAAAAGAGAATTTTGATTTATCGCAAAAGCAAGACTCATTAAGTAATGACTTATCTCGCCTCTCTTATGCTTTGACTAAAACTAATTTGGAGTTGGAAACTTTATCGATGAGAATCGAACTCTTTCTCAAGAGAAACGTTTTCTGTTGAATAAGATGGCGAGCTACTTCGCAGCATATACCGCTTGTCAAAAGTTATGTGAAGAACGCGAACAAGCTAAACATATTTTGAAAAACCAACTTGAAGAAATTATCACGAGAGATAAACTTATTCAAGGCAGAATAACTTTGAGTGTAAAAGCGAAGCAATTCCAAGAACAATGTGTCAAATTAGAAAAATCCAACTCTACTTTGGCGACCGAAAATTCCATACTTGTTTCCAATGAAAAGAATTTGCGATCTCGATTGAAAGGCTTAGTTGGAGATTCATTTGATGATGTCATGGACCGTTTGGGGAATAATTTCGCAGCTTTAATTCAACATCTTACTTCTCAAAGGAAGGTAGTCAAATTATTTGACTATCTTAATTTATGTATTTATTCCATGAATGGTTTATTACCCCGAAAATGCCAACAATGTTCGATAAGAATTTTCTCTGATCTTGTGTATTTGTTATGCAGACTCTGAGAGAAAGCTTCGCTCCACTATCTCCACCCTCAAGTCTGATTATTCTAAAATTCGCAAGGAAAAGAGATTACTCATCAGCGCATCTTTGCTCGTTCTCGCGACCAGCAGAGCGAAGATTTGATTATATGTCTTATTGTAAGGACATTGATAGTAAGAATCGTCAAAAGGCATTGCTTCGCCAATTCCTCTAAAAGCGGAAGTTCTTGTGAATAACATTTTGCTGTCGAAGTCTCTTGATCCTATTCACGCGATCCTTTGGAAGTAAGTGATGATGAAGTTCCTAATGCTCCGATAGTGATTATGAATATGAAAGCTGCGAAGATCTCCCCGATAAGGAAGTCGTCGATGAAGATCCAAATAAAAAGACTCTGATGAAAATCCAAGATTCATGAGAACGAAGGTAATGAAAACATTTCTGATGAAAATCCACCAATTGAAGAAGGTGAAGCTGATAAGGGCGCAGAAAAGTCTCAACCATCCTCCGTACTTGATAATGCTGATGTAGAGAGTTAAATTCTCTTTGTAATTTGTTAGAATCTCTTTTTGTGTGAACGATTTAACTCCTTGATTGAGTAATTCACATGTTTCTTTCTCCCTTCCTTAGTTAAGACCACCTTGCGAGCATGTTCGCTCACTGAATTTTTTATTAAGTAAAACCATCCCAATCAGGGATTTGATTTTAATTCTTTCTTATCATGCAAGGTCGCAGCCGTCTTTACATTTTCATGCAATGGCCCATTGACCTTACTTTATCATTTTTGTGTGGTCTTCCAGTTAGACCTCCCTAATTAGAGGTCTTCCCCTGCCACCTTTCATGGCGACAAAATCGCAGGACGTCTTTACACTTGCGTGTAAAGACCCATTGATCTTGCCTTATCATTTTCCAAGTATTTTTGCCTCTGCAGGATGTTTTATTTGCGACAATATGACAGGCCTAAATATCCTTGCGAACATAAAGCCCCATGACATTAGCCGTGTGCGACGAAATCGCGAGGACGTCCGTCACACTTTCGTGTAAAGACCCATTGATCTCGCCTTACCCTCGCGTTAGTATTATTGCCTCTGCGGGATCATTGCACAAATATGACGAGCCTACGTTCTCTTGCGAAAACATAGCCTTATGACATTTGCGTCCTCTGTTTTGACACCCCCCTAATGGAGAGCGTCGCCTTATCATCTCCCGGTTGCCCCTTCAAGGAGGCGAAACATCGGCCATACAAGACTAGCTCCTCCCATCCGGTCTTAACAACAACCAGTTGTTTTCATGACCTCTTATCCCTTATACCTATATGGTTTATGGTTACGAGACTGCACCCTAAGTGGAGTTTTCTTGAGCGAGTGCAACGCATGCCAAGACTTGCCAAGAATGGCCAGGGTAGGTTCATCCATCCCGGGCACTGCAGCTCAACTGTACCTCGGCGCCTTGTGCATACACGACTCCTTGGAAGAGACCCTCGGTCGCCCAACCAGGTATAACCTACATATATAGTTGGGAATCCAAGGTATCTCCCTGATAGGCTTTCATGGGCCCCAAATCTGCATGACCCCGTGTTTCGGGAGCTGTAACCTTCCACCTCGAGCCATGTTAAGAGATACCCCTTATATGACGCACTTTAGGTCTTACATTTGCCTCTTACGAAATATAATTCGCGAACTAGGTGTACGCCATAAAGGTTCGTCCCATTCATTCATTCTTTTATTCAATCATTCTTCATCATTTGCTATTTTGTCTCGAGATATTCGCTTCATTCATTCATTTAATCATTCCTTATCTCTTGTTGTTTTGTTAAGCCATTCATGACTTTTTTGTTATTCTTATCGCGAGCTCTTCGCGGATTCTCTCTCGCATTTTACCGAATGTCGCAAATATCCGCGAAGAAGTACTTCATCTTGATTCCTTTTTCCTCTCTCGTTATTACTGTAATATTTCTTTAGATATAACCTATTCCATGGTCTATCCAATTTTTGTCCCACATCTCTTCCTTCGGGGTCCATCAATCTATATGCCCCCGTACCAACTACCTCTTTGATGATATAAGGTCCATCCCATTTCCTCGCCAACTTGCCTCCGCTTTCACGTTGATATATTGGGGTTTCTCGCAACACCAAGTCTCTGGTTGGAACTCACGTATTTTTACACGCTTGTTATATTCTCTAGCCGCCGCTTGATAATTCTCCATGTGTCGCAAGGCCTTTTCTCGTTTTTCTTCCAATTCATCCAACTTGATTAGAATGTTGCCTCGCGCTAAGATTTTTATCCCGCACCTCTTTTTTGGTTGTCGGAATCACGACCTCTGTTGGGAGTCTTGCTTCAACTCCGTAAGTTAAGCAAAAAGGAGACATTCCCGTGGCTTCTCTTCTAGTTGTATTATAGGCCCATACTGCATTGGGTACTTGTTCGCACCATCCTCTATTGTGTCCTTCCAACTTTTTCTTCAATATATCAGCAATTGTTTTGTTTGTTGCCTCCGCTTGGCCATTAGCTTGTGGATATAATGGAGTTGACTTTCCACATCTTATCTGAAATGCATTAAGCAGCAACTCTATATTTTGTCCTTCAAACCGCTTCCCATTATCGATACCAGTTGAGCGGGATCCCAAATCTCGCATATAATATTTTCAAATATGAAAGTAAAAACATCCTTATCGCGAATGTCTTTGGACCGCTTTCACCTCTGCCCATTTTGTGAAATAATCCGTTGCGACAATTAGGTACCTTCTTTGTCCTGTTCCCGGTAAAAATGGTCCCACAATATCTAAACCCCATTTTCCAAAAGGCCACACACTTCTTGAAGAATTTAACAGTGCTCCTGCATGTATCTTCTTCCCGTGTCTTTGACAATCTTCGCAGCGTCAATATTGCTCTCGCGTCCTCATGCATATATGGCCAATAATATCCTTGCGTCTTTGCCTTGTATGCCAAAGATCTTCCGCCGCTATGATTTCCTCGCATCCCCACTATGCAAATCTTCAATATGGTTTCTCCTTCTTTCCTTGTCGACATCGAAGCGAAGGTCCATCAAAAGAACGCCGATAAAGCACGCCATCTCGCAATTCATAATTTGTTGCCCGGCTCTTTAACTTGTGTGCTTCCAATCTATTTCTTGGTACCTCGCCTTTCATTAAATATGCATGAAGTTCTATTCTCCAATCTTCCTCGCGACGTTGCATCTCATCCACCACCATCATTATATCTCTTCTTGTCCCTCTTCTTTATTAATTGATGGCGCCGTAGCTGCGTCGTATTTTGATATTCCTCGCAGTTGGGTCTTTCATCATACTTGATATAAAGGCAAAAGCGTCTGGCGAGTCTGTTATCTCTCCTTGATATGTGCCTCCATTTTATTTTCTGTGATCTGTGCCGACAACACTTCTACAAGCTTCCTGTATTTCTCGTAGGGATGGATCATTTGTAGCATACTTTTCGTTATCCGACGTATTGCCAATTGCGAGTCACCGTAATCCTTACATTCTCCAATTTCATTTCCATTGCAAATCTTAGAGCGTGTATTATAGCTTCGTACTCCGTTTCATTATTGGTAGACTCAAATTCCAATCTAAAAGCAAAGGCTAACTTAGTGCCTTCTGCCCGCGAAATCACAACAATTCCCACTCCTTTACCTTCTCTATTGGATGATCCATCCACTAATATTTCCCACCGGTCCCAGCTCCAGTTAACAAATCTTTTGGATCTCCATGCTCTTCTTCTACATCCATCATTTCATCCACTTGCTTCATCTTCCTCCAAAGGAAATTCCGCCAGAAAGTCTGCGACAACCTGTGACTTGGTTGAAGATAGTATTTCATATTTGAGTTTGTAATGGCTTATTTGAGCATTCCATCTTTCAACTCTTCCTGATCTTTTTGAATTTTTCATTACTGACTCGATTGGTACCTTTGTTACCACTCTAACAAAAGATGTGCTGAAAATATATATGTTTAAACGACGCATAGACTAACGCTAGGATTAATTTTTCAATCTTCGAATAATTTCTTTCTAAAGATTAAAAGTTTTGCTGATGTAATAAATTGGATTTTCTACTCCTCAAGTCCCACTCATAGAGAAAACCGCACTTAAAGCGTGCGGCGTTGTCGCGAGGTATATTAATAATTCCTCTCACCGGGTTCTCGCTTCGCATAATGGATACATCCATTAAATGTTCTTTGATCCCTTGTAAAGCCTTTTCACATTCGTCCGTCCATTTAAATTTCGACCCTTTTTTTTAGAACATTGAAAAAGTGTTTACATTTATCAGATGACCGCGAGATGAACCTTCCTAACGACGCTAGTAACCCATTCAGCTTTTGAACATCCTTTACTGTCGCAGGTGTCGGCATATCGCGGACTGCTTTTACTTTCTCCGGGTCAACATGTATTCCTTCCTTTGATATAATGTAACCCAAGAACTTCCCTGACGCAACTCCGAAGGTACATTTCTCCGGATTGACTTTGATGTTGAAACGCCTCATTTGTTCAAAAATTTCTTTCAAGTCTCGCACGTGATCTTCTCGCCTTTTTACTTTTCACCAAAGATGTCATCTACGTATACCTCTAGTGTTTTATGTATCCATTCTCGAATACATTTTCTACCATCCTTTGATATGTTGCTCCAAAGATTTCGCAAACCAAACGGCATTTTAGTATAACAAAGATAATCCTCTTGGAGCGAAGAAAGCAAAGTGTGTTCTTGGTCTTCCTCGGCGAGAGGAATTTGATTGTAACCCTTGTATCCGTCCGTAATGACGATACTCTTTCGTTCAATTCTTGATTCGACCAATTGCGGAATGTCTGGTAATGGAAAACCGCTTCTTTAGGGCAAGCTTTATTTAGGTCGTTGAAATCAATGCAAATCCTTATTCCCTTGTTCTTCTTTGGAACTATAACCATATTCGCTATCCATTCTGGATATTTTGCTTGTCTAATAATTCCTGCATCCAGCATCTTCTGCAATTCTTCTTCTATCTGAGGGTGATACGCTGTTGCTATCTTTCTAATTCTTTGTTTGAATGGCTTCACATTTTTATCAATTTCCAACTTGTGACAAAGCATCGATGGATCTATACTAGGCACTTCATCCATATCCCATGCGAAGATATCTTTATAATTCCGCAATAGATCGACAGTTCTTTTCTCTTCTTCCGCTCCCATGTTAGTTCCAATCTTTAGCATCTTGGGTTTTTCCTTAGTTCCAATATTCACTTCTTTAGTTTGCTCTGCCGCGACGTAACTGGCCTTCGGTTCTCCCATGGGGTTGGTCCTTTCGGTTCTTTCGCGGATCGTTTTCTTCTCCCGAGATCTCGCTAGGTATGCCTTTTCCTTCCTTCGCTCCGATCATGTAAACTCTGAACTCTTCTTCTTTCTTAGCCGCCCTCGCCATCTTTTTCGGTGCTTAGATATATTCTTTTGTTTGTTTACTTGTTCCTCGCAACATTTTACTCCATTTTGATAATATATTCTTCCTTTAGCAAAGATCCCCTTTGATCTCGCCTATTCCAGTTGGTGTTGGAAACTTGATACATTGATGAAGCGTCGACGCCACAACTTTTATTGCATGTACCCATGGTCTTCCTAGTAACAAGTTATACGGTGATTCCATATCTACTATACTCAATGTCACCTGAGTTTCGATTCTTCCTAATGGAATACGTATTTTTATCTCCCCTCTAACTTTGGTTATGGATTTACCAAAACCTTGAATATTGTATGCCGCGAAAGTCATATCTTCGTCTTCATATCCCATCTTTTTGTAAGCGTGATAGAACATTATGTTCACCAGACTCCCTGTATCAATTAAAACTCCATTTACCACCCATGTTTTCACTGTGTTCTCCGATTCTTCTCCTTCCTTATACGCGTTAATTGCGATCACTAATGGAGATGGGTGATCCAAATTTTCTTTGGATATCTCTCCCGCCGTGAATGTTATCTCTTGTTTTTCCCAATCTTTCAAAGGTGATATCATTTCTCAAATCTGTAATCTTCTTCCTTCAAAATCCCGTTTGTGTATTCTTCCTCTGATATTTTCATGAAATTCACTAATCATTACTCCTGTATCTGTGCCACATGCCATATCTTTTTCCCCTGCTTCATCCGATCTAAGATTTTCCTTTCTCATTTTCTTGATCCAAACAACTTTAATTGCGATTTTCTTTCTTGAACCAACAAGATTAGGTCCCTGTTTCTAGCGCATATGTAGTAGCAGGTTTTCCCACACTACACCCCTTACTCGATTTTGCTTAATTAGTTCATTGAAAGTTGTATAATTGAGAATGTTTATTGATTAATTTCATGAATTGTCTACACAGGAAAAGTAGAATTACACTTAGCAAGTAAAACACTCTTAAACTTTCTCTCTCCTAATGACTTGCCCAACAATTCCAAAGAGATCCCTCCCCTAACAGATCTATTTAGCCCTTTATATAGGGTAATACATAGTGGATGACAGCTAAGCTCCCCTTTATTTTCGGGAATGTCTCGCGAAGTGTCGCAGATGCACAAACATTTGCTCTCGCGACACTTCTTAACCTCGCCAGGTCTCATGTCTTCTTGATGTTTTGCCTGTCGTTATTCATTGCGTCGTTAATTCTAGCCCTCTGCGACTGCCTCGCGACATCGTTATTTATTAACCCCGCGAGCCCTGTACGTTGCGATATTATGGTCCTACAACTACTGTTTACACACGCATCTGGGTTGTGTAATTAGGAGTTACACATGCATGTAATTAGTGAATTGTAATGAACGAAACTCATCATACATTATTTAAGTTTCAAACCAAACAAACACAGCCTAATTTTGAATGGGGAAAAGCAGATTAGATTGCAGTACCATTTTTATCTGGCTTGTGCTCCATCCAGGGGTAAGCGGTGTCCAAGCAATCCTTGTACATCATGAGCTTCAGAAGTGCTTTCATCTGATAATCTCAAACATCTCGATCTTGTCTAGAACAGCTGGACCGCCTACACGAAATCACTTTCTATCATCTTAAAGAAACTGTTGTTTCTTAATGATTCAGTACAGACCACAAGCATCAACTAAAAAAAACGTATGTAAAGCATAATATGGACCTGTCACCCCCAACATGAGGTAGAACTTGTTCCAAAATAGCTACTGCCTTTTGAATGCCCACCAAGTAATCTGCAATAGTACGATGTAAGCTGTTATGAGCAAGTTAAAGATAAATTCCATATCATATGACACCTATCCAATACAGCAGGCTCAAATCGTTATATAAAACTTACTATACAACCTATCACACCCAACCGATACATATTCCTCCTCCAGTTACACTAACTGCAATACCACCGCCATCACCACCACCGGCTCCATAATCCTCCTCTAAAACCTGCACCTCCACCACCACTACCTCTTTCTACTATGTAAAATGACATATTCATTAATCAAACAACTACAGTTTTATAAGTTTCATTAGCATTGCATTAAAAAACAAGTTAAGCAAACAAATACCATGGCTAGTAGCCAACAAAAACCATTTTCTTTCAAGGTTTCTGCCAACATAATGAAACTATAGTAGAAGATTGAACTGATAATGAAATTGAAGGCACAGTTTTAATAGAGGCACATAGTTCAGTGTCAGACACCAAATTGCTTATGTTGTTACTATTTAAACAACTTAAAACAAACTCCATGAAATCTATCAAGAGTAGATGAAATAAAAAAATTAATGACCGATGAAATTCAAATCAAATCCATGGGTAATAGAGATGATGACTCGTTGATACCGAATATCAAATTAGTTTTGGATCTCATATAGAAATCGACAGTTAGGACGAGCTAGACGAAGAACAGATCTGAAATTTTTATTCATAATTCATTTTATTTTTTTGAAATCAATCAAATAAAATCTCTCAATTAAAGCATCATGACAAAGAGAAGATGATACTTATCTGTTTACTTAGATCGTTGATGAATTAGTGTCGAATCTGCAGATTAGTTAATTGAAGATTGTTTCTAGGATTGTAATTTCTTCTACAACTGATGCTCCTCCTTCCCCTGGTGGATTTATCATCTCCATCGATGACAACACTTGTTCAAACTTTTGGATCTTTCATATTTCAGAGAATAAACCAGGAACAAATGGTTACAACAGTAGCAGATGAAAAATTGAAGAAACGTTGAAATTCATTGATTCAACCCTAAATTTAATCAAATCGGAAAAGCAAAATCGATTGTCTCTGCTCAAAATCAATCGATTTTCTCTGCTCAAATAAATTTAAAACCCTAGATTGTGTTTTTGTAAGAATTTGAGAGAGAAAATGAAATTAGAAATGAAAATATCTAATAGGTTTCGTGTGATATAAATAGGAAAGGGTAGTGTTGTCATTATTAAAATTCGAAATACAAAATTATGGGCCAGATCTGAAGACAATTTTATATTTTGGGCCTGGTAATAGCATTTTCCTAAAGTATGGAGTTGACAATGAAGGATCCATTTAGTGGGCTTTTATATGTTGAACCCATATAGAAGGGGGGTTATAGAAGGGGTTATTTTCCTAAATATAAAAATAATTCTCCTTGGAAATGGACATATGTCACGCTAACATATAATATTTATATTTACGAAATAAAAAAAAAAAAAGTGGGTTTGCCGGGTTCTACTGTTGGATGAAAAAATTTGCATAATGCTTACCAAAAAATAAAAAAGGGATAATTGGACTTTAGTACTCAGGTTTTTCCCAACACTAGGCTTTGGTCTAACATTTGTCCAACGTTAGGGCTTGGTACCTGGACTGGACGTTGACCGACGTTGATTGTCTATGACCTGACTCTAATTAATTTTGTAAAATAAAAAACTTTAAAAATTCTGAGTTTACAAGTCTATCCCTGGAATGGGTCTAAAATCCAACGGTTGGAAAAAAAAACACATTTAGTCTACAACTCGATGTAACATACACAATGACCATAAGCATAATTTTTGATCTTCTCTGTCTTCAACAGTAAACATCACCGCCTTTCAATCCAACTCAGACAAATAATCTCCTTTAGCAGCAACATTCAAGTTCAACCACTCTCTTCTCTACCTACGACAAAACTAGTAACTTCATCTTCCAAATCCCTTCTACCCACTTCAACATCGACCATCAAGTTCTTCTCTTCTTCCCTTGATTTCAATATCATCAACTTTAACAATAACTTCATCTTTCCAAACGCTAGCATGCAGTAACTTCAGCTTCCAAATCCCTTCTACTCACTTCCACAACATCTTTACAGATTCACCCAATTCAATTTTTATCCCTGAAACTTCATCAAATCCAGCCACTTTCGATCATTGACTTCCGATTTCAAATTCAACTCAAACCTACTCTTACGAATTTATTCAATTTCAAAACTCAATGGGAGTGGTCATGTTTCTTTCGCATATGTTTCTCCTTTTCGAACCAGCATCATATCTTTCTCCTTTACTTCCGCACACATCTTTGTCTGCATCAACCACCACCATAACTCAATTCATCACTTTTCCCTGAGCTAGAATACGTATTTTGGGTAGAATATCTTCCACGAGGGATGTGGAGATTTAGTTCTTCTATTTATATAAGAAAGCAAGTACATTACTCAAAACTGTAAAACAAAAATACATTGAAGATCCTAGTTATTAGTCGGAGATGTTTGTTGATGACCAGACTTAGTTTTGGTTTTTTGAACAGCTTCTTGAGTTTTTGGAGATTGTTGAGAGTCTTCTGTGAGTATCTGATGACTTGCGCTGACACCCTCCCTCAAGTTGAACCGGAGTTGGCGAATGTTCAACTTGTCTCTGATATGCTAAAATCTGGGTGAAGATAAACCTTTAGTAAATACATCAGCCAGTTGATCTCTAGAGCTGATGAACTTCACATTGAGTTGTTTACGCGTCATTCTCTCACGAACAAAGTGGTAATCGATCTTTATATGCTTTATGCGTGCATGTAATATTGGATTGGTTGTGAGATAGGTTGCGCCTAAGTTGTCACTGTGGCGCCCCCTAAGCTAACAGCTGACCAATCCAAGAGATTAACTAAATAAAGAGGCACTAAGAATCTGAATCATATACTTAAGCATTTGATGAAGGAATCTGCTATAAAACTTAACCCAAAACTAACCCCGCTCAGAAATATATATACAAGATCTTCTCTCAAATGATACATATACAATGGTCATTTGGTTTACAAATAGAATATACAACATAATAAACATATCAGATTATAATCAACTAAAGAAGTCAACTTCTCGGAGCTTTATTGTGCAACTCGTCCGTCTCTGAAACCGAAAGTGGGAATAATTAACATTTAACTTCTAAGTAATCATAGGCAAGATTTGGAAAACAATACATGTTTTCGGAAACATTAAATAGTGGCCAAATTACTAAAATAAACAAACATGTATAATGACAAAATCCTTCGTCAAACAATGTATATATTGAGTGTCGACCACTTCCTTACACACCCTATTATCCTATATGGTGTCGACCAATTCCTTACACACCTATTAAGCATAAAAGCAGAATTCATGTAGATATAAATGAAGGAGCCTATCATATTCCTAATAGATGTCGACCAATTCCTTACACACCTATTAGGCATACAAATGGAAATTCTTATTTCCCAAACAATTTATATTGACAACAAAACATCACCGGTCCTTTCCAAACCATGGAAAGATTAACAGAATCAACAAAATTATCGTAAAACAAGTTGAATAAACATAGAATGTATAGACAGAAATGCATGACTTTGTTAAACATAAACTTTTGTAAAAGAAACAACAATGGTTACCATAGAGTCAAATGTATTCCCACCTCTTTTGATGACAATCCACGCCTACCTCGAGATCCACGATCCACCGGTTCATCCTTTGAATCGATCGTTGTTAATAACTAACTGTTAATCATAGAAGAACTCTAAGAATCTAGCCAAAATGGCTCACACAAAAATCATACAAGTCCATCTGATAATTCTAGGCCCATTTAAGGTTCTACATCTTTTATTTATCTATCTTTAGCATAGCTAAGGTATATTAATTCAATTACATTAGTTATATAGTCAATTATCTAAGTCTTATGAACATCTACAACTTTGTAGTAGAAACCAAAGGCTAATCGGACCATAAGTGTAACATCTTCATATTTTTTTTCTCGGGTTTCACTCAACCCTTTAGAGGTAGAATGCTTAAGAAAATCAAATTGAAATGCTTTTAACATTGTGAGTCTGCCCCAAAGCCAAAATAGGGTTGTTCTTAGAGGAGCAGTTGGTAGTTTAATCATATGCTTGGGTGCCAAAATAGCTAAACATGCAACAGGACACATGTCATGTCTTGGAAGTTAAAATTTAAGACCGAGGAAAGTCGATCTAGATCTGTCTTTCGATCATGTTCTTTTCTTTCCCATCTGTTCTTCCTTCAGTGATAAAAAATTTAAGAAAGCCTGAACTGAAATTATGCTCTAGAGAGACTTGTGATTTATGAGATGGTGTTGAATTTCTGGCATTGTCAATGGTTGCTATTTTATAAGGCACGGCAGAGAAATTCTTTTCATGTTACTCAATTTTGAAGCTGGCTTAAATAATGATTTCTCTTATTCAACTGAACCTGTAGATTCATACCAATTAATGGGTGGGTACTACCACACTTGATGTCTGTTTTGTTCAGGATTTTCACTTATAATTTTATCCTTGAATTAGAGTTGTTGTAAGCACAGAAAAATATGATTAGGGTTCATATCAAGTTGGGGTTTTCCCCTAAATATGTTTGATATGTAAATCTGTGTTTAACATTAGAATGGCTTGTATATGAACTTGATTAGAATCTGGGTTCTGTAGTAGTATCGAGATGAATCTCTCATTGTCTAAAAATCTAGCTTGATTATATATGTAGTTAGATTATGAAATAACTGATATTGTGTGCATGCACCCCTTCTGGTTATGGACTCTGTATTAAGATGAATCGAAATTGATTCCAATTTCTTAATTCCTCTTGTATTTTCTTTCTAGGGGTTAGATTTAGTAATGGAATTGTGTAAATTTGAGTACACCGTGTACCTTTGAGAAATCTGGTTATGCATATAAGATGACTGTGATTTTCCTCTGTTGAAATATCTGAATTGCTATTACTGCTTACAGTTGACCCTTTAGTGATTGGTTCATTGACTTCATGTGTACCATCCGGTTAGCTAGGATGCACATTAGTAAGAAATACTTGTAGATAAAAGGGGTTCCCTTCTTTTTTTAATTTTAAAATCTAACATGCATATGCCCTTTTCATTCCATGATGGTAGTGTTTAATCTTCATTCTTGAGACACTGCACAAGCATCATTTTTATAAACTAATTTTACTATGCGCATCAGTGGGATGTCAGTAAGTGCTAGTAGTGATGTTTGATGGTCACTGGGTAATATCAAGGGTTAGTGAAATGATTTCAAAGTTAAGAAGGAATGGAAGATTTATGGGACTCTTAAATTCAGCCACGAAAATGGTTTTGTTGTCGTTGATTTGTTATGTTTAATAGTTATGGTTTGTAAATGTACAAAATTTGTTGGGTTTGTATCCAAACTAGAATTTGCAGGTGGAGAAGCTACTAGAGGAGCTCAAATAAATTAGGGGAAACACACCTCTTGCAGTTAATAAGACGGCACGGCTACTGTTCATCGAAATTCCTGAAAGAAGAGTACATTTCTTATTATCATTACATCTTGATTTCTTTAAAATTTTTTGTTATAGCTTGTGATTTGGTTAATTATAATTTGTTGATCATTCAACCAATTTAGAACTGTCACATGGTGAGTATATTTCATTTCCAAGTAGAAATGATATGGGTTTAGGGGTGTACAGAATGCCCGGAAGCCTGCGGCCTGCCATGTACCGCCCGGGTCTGAAGCAGCCCATGGGCGCCCGACAGCCTGTCATGGGCTAGCCCGGCCTGCCCGATAATTATAAGTGGGCGGACCCGGGTTTTTGTTCAAATATTGGAGTCCAGCCTGTTAGCCTGCCCGGGAGCTCTGTTTAGTTACCCGCCCGCCCGGGCCGCCAATAGCCTCGAATAAAGATTTCTACTAGTGTGATGGATTTCTCAACAACTTAAATTTCACATGTGGACAATTTATTGGGGTTAGAGAAAATTCTGAATTACATTTCACAGTAATGAATATGAATTGCTTGAACTATCATTTGAACGAGTTACAGATATATCATCATACATCAAGCCAAAAAAAACAAACATATATACTTTAAAATTTTGAATTATCTCTTGGGCCCGAGGCCTGCCCGGCCTGGCTTGTATTGTTTCACGGGTATGGACGGGCCATGGGCATTAAATTTTTGTTATTGCCCGGCCCGGCCTGGCCTGTTAAACTTAATGGGTAGTAAGGACTACAAGCCCGTCCGTCCCGGCCTATGCTATAATCGGGCTTGGGCTGGCCTGCCCGGCCCGATGTACACCCCTATATGGGTTATGAGTCGGTTATGGCAATAAAATAGAACTTAACTAAGCAGCGCTCATCTTTAGCCATAGCCTAGTAGTGTACACCTTTATGAACCGTTGGTTACAAGTTTTGTATGGCCTGATCTTGGATTGGTTTAAGCTAATAAACACTCGTTCGTGATGCTTCCACCTTAAAAAGGTGCTATCTTTTACGTGGCTAATCCAAACAATTGATTATGGCTATCTATAGAATTTCTGTATGTGTAGTTTGCACTGTACTATTGTCGTTAGTGGAGGAAAATGTTTGCTATTAGTGTTTGGATGAAACACGGTAGCTAATTTATATGTTCATTCTGAATGAGGAAATGAGGTCATGCATGTAATTGATAGTGGTATTGGTACTACTGGGTAGTCATTTTACAAACAGTAGAAATGATATGCCTACATTTGTGCTTCACTTGGTCATTTTAGATTGGGAACTCTCATTCTTTTCATCCCTTTGTAAAAAGAAGTGGCTAGGCTAGCTACAAACAGTAGATGCTATAAATAATGAAAATGTGATAATTATTACCGCCACATTTCCTTTCGAGAGAAATAATGAAAATGTGATACGTAGCAGGATAAGATTGTCATAAGCTCCCCGAGTTGTTATAAACTTTTAACGTTTTAGTTTTATTTCATTTTCTCTCCATCCTGGTCATCAATATGCCATAGTGGTACCTTTTCTTGTTAGCTGGGGATTATGCCACTGCATAGGTATTGTGGGGTAAATGCTTGTTTATCTGTTTGGTTTCAGCTTATTGTACAAATGAAAACCATCCAATTATTAATAATAAGGTAGAATCTGGTTGTACATAATTAACCATTATGATGAGTTGTGATGATAGGTTTACTGTACTTATTATTATTCTCATTGTTTGAATTTATTTGGATATACTTCTTATCAGGTGTATTTGCATGCGACTTTGATTTGGTCAGTTTGATTATATGGGAGATGCTAATGCCTTTATGACATGCAGGTCATACAAGTTAAAGTTGAAAGGGTTAACGCATTTTGTACATCAGTAGTTGTTGCTGGCCAATTCATATTATCTGCCATAAGAGATAATTGCTACCATCTAGGGCAGTTCATATTATATATATATATATATATATATATATATATATATATATGTGTATGACGAACTACGGTCGTGCTTGATCCCTTCGAGCAACGGAGAGGGTACGTAGGCAGCCGCAATGCGGTTCAGCACAATTTTACAAGGTTGTTCATATCATCTGAAAGTGTTGGTTGCTGTTTTGGCAGTTCATACCATCTATTCGGAGATGATTGCAACCCTAGCAGTTTATAAAATGTTTTGGTAAGAGGTAGTTGCAGTACTGGTTGTTCATACTACCTAATAATGAGATGATTGTTGCCTCTTCGAGATAATTCTCACCATTTGATAACCCTACAGCCAGTGAGACAAGAGATGATTATTACCGTTTGAGGTAATTCATATCATCTGCCTCGGCTAGTGAGTTAGGAAATGGTTATTATCGTGCGAAATAACTAATATCATCTGAAAGGGATGGTTGTTGTCGTTTTAAGACAATTCATACCATCTAGCGAGGAATGGTTACTGCAAGGCAGTTCATACCATCTACTAGGCCATAATTGGCACCCCCACTACATCTGTATGAACCGTCTGATACGGTGAGATTGTCAGGCCCACTGGGGCAGCCCACCTATGGGTGGCTACCCGGAAGATTGTTGCGGCAACGATGACTGGTAACCAGAACTACCCCGACATTGGCACTGGCCATTCCTCACCCGTCGATACGGTGTGTGTTGTCGAGCCAATCAGGGCACCCCACCACCTCGGTGGCTACCCGAAGACCATTGGCACTTGGCCGATGGTGGCCGGTATCCGAACTACTCGACAATTCGACATTTACATGACCCTTAAACGAGGTTTTACATTGGTAGAATCTCGGTCTCTGAATATTGGTGTTCGCTTGGAGATGATCGTCACTTGCACAAGGTGAATCATATCATTTGGTTGATTATCAGTGATATCTGGAACTCTACAGCAGTTTGATGGATTCGATGACCCTTGGAATGAAAACAGAGTTTGCCTGCTCCTAAAGCAGCTTGGCATAAATCGATGAACATTTGCTTGGTAAAATCGAATTAGCCTGAAAAATTAGAATGTCTAGTTTCTCGAGTGGCGTATCAGAGAGTCGGAGCTTGCCAAGCGGGTCGTAACCCGACTCGTTGGAAGCGAAAATTCTCTGGTCTGTCACAATAAGGGTCCAACCCAAGTTCTGTAGAAAGCTAGCTCTAAACCCAAGCCCACTGAACTAGCCTATTAAACCAAAGCTTGGTCCACCTGAGTCAAATAAGAGTCACTAACGGTCAACGTCTGGTCAAGGGTAACTAACAGTCGACGTCAGTCAAAGGTCAAAGTCCATGGTCGATGGTTAAAGGAATCAACTCAGTCAAGATTTATTGAGTCAGTACTGGGTCAAACCGATTCAATAAATCACGGGTCGACTCAGTCAGATTAACAAAGTCAGCTAGAGTCAGATCCTGACTAGGCTGAATGGCACTAGGCCAAAACACTTGCACAGGCCAGGCCAGAGCCATTGCTCTGGCCAAAGAAAACTAATGCACAGACATTGTGCAACCCCAAAACTCTATATTCAAATAACAATACATTTATCTTAAACAAACTTCAAACTACATTTACAATTACAACTAAGTTTACTTGCAATTGCAGCTCTAAGAACTACCCGATCATCTTAATACATTCATCTAACTCTCTTTCCAAAACCTCGGTCATATAACATCTCATACAACCTAAGTTCAGTTCAACACATTCACCACCAATACACGTCTCCTCCCCTGTTATATTAACACCATCAGATTCCCTCATTAACTAAATTACTATATCTGCAACCTATATCAATAACAACTCAGTTTAATCCTCTTTCAATATCACCATCTCTAATTACCACTACTCTTTCACCTGAAGCTCCCAATTACTGAGATCAAGTCATAACACATGTCATATCATATACATAGACTCATTATCATCGCAAACCACCAACTCACTTAACAACATCGACAGCTACAGAACCAACATCATTACTAACTCAATGTCCAATAACTTGTGACATCATCGGTTACAGCTCAACAACCAATATACTTCATTCACAGTTATCCTGACATGTCCTGTAACTTCAACTCAGTTGCAACAATTCTCAAACCATTAATCAAGACAATTCAAATCAACAAACCCATTTCAGTTATTAAGGCTCAGCCCCTGTTTAACCCTAACACATATCATCTTCTTAACAACCAACACAACATAATCCTTATGACATCCCCAGTACATAACTATTTCAAGTCTTAGATTCATCAATAATCGTAAATACTTATACTTAGCAATAGAAGCAAAACTCTATAAATTCAACTTAATAAGATCAATTGCCTCTGAATGAATTCAATCAGGCATCTGAAACTAAATTCCTCTTTACCTGTCTCAATTCAGCACATCTTCTCAAACCACCTCCACCATTTCTGCTCCACTATTCTTTTCTCAGTAACAAATAAAATCCCAAACTCCTCATCATCACCATCAACCTTCAGATCCCATATCCTTAGCTCATACATCAACACAACATAAACTAACCTATAACTACAATTCCATTGCAGATACGCATAACCATATCAATCCTAACTCATTAAGAATCTCCAAAACTCAAATAACAACTTTACTGAATTTACAGAGAAAGTAATACCTCGAGATGATTTCGTTCAATCGACTGATTCAGATTCTTCTTTACTTCGACTTGAATCAGTAAATCACCTCGAACCCACTATCAATCCATCACTTCAACTCAACCAACTCTCATCAATCTTCATCCTCTTCACTGATTCTCAGAAACCCTAATCCACCAATCCTTCACTAAAATTATAATTCGACTATCAAACCTTCTTGTTTGCTAATAACAATGAACACCCATCCTTAATTGATCGATTCTATACTCAATTCCACAAAATTCTTCAATCAACCTTATCTTCCCGAAACCCTAACTTCTAATTCCCTTAAATTAACAGTTTCTTCTTCACCAAAAGCTAAACTAGTTTTCTTCATCATTAGTTTACTGAATTACTAAGCTTATTCATACAAGATTCAAGACCAAATCCTCTCAATCAAGATCGACAGAGAGAAAGAACATAAGAAAAGAAGAGAAAATAAGAATGAAGAAGAAGAGAAATTAAGAGTTATCTACTCGATTTGGTTCGATAAGACCAACGAGGGTTACTCGGACACCCAGCAATAGGATAAGGGCAGCCAAGGTCGGCTTAACTGGAAATGATAATTCAACCATTCGTTTTAATCTGATGATATCTTCTTGTCCGGTATCCGAATGACACGTTCGAGTTGTCCATTCTGCGTATCTTTTCGAGATCTATCTAACGATACTAGTTTCGTATCTAAGTCGTTGTTAGATTAATTTCTAATAATTAAGTTTTATATTAACTAATCGAGTCACTATCGGCTTAATTGTATCTTAATCATCGCTAGATCAACTCTTGACCGGTCTTATAGCGTTGATGAGCTTGAGGGTCCTTACATTCTCCCCACCTTATTCATTTTCGTCCTCGAAAATCAAACCATCCTTCTGGTCTTCAAAAACTCCCCACCTTATAGAATAATCCTATCTCTTATCTAAGCGCAAACAACATGAAACAAAGCACAAATCTATAAGGCTTTCTATAACTAAAATTTGTGGCTCTAGGTTCAACTACGCTGATTTTATTCTTTTTTTTTCTTCTACTTTTACTTTATTATTTATATTCACATTTTATCAATTTCATTATTTTCTTATTTTATTCATTTTATATTTTCTTTTATTATTATTATTTTATTCCTCAAATTTCTATTTTATAATATATATATTTTTAATTTTTTTTCCAATTTTCTTCTTTTCATTTTTTTCATACATATTTACATTTTTTTATTTTTTTTTATCTCTATTTATTATTATTACATCATCATCTATATCTCTTAATCTATTCTTTTTATCTATCTTAATTATTATTTTTTCTTTCATTTATATATTATATTTTTTTATTCTATTTTCATTATTCTTCTATTATCTTAATTTCATTCTTTTTTTTTATTATATATCATCTACATCATATTTTAATATCATTTTTTTTTCTTTTACATTATCTTCTTATAACTTATTACCTATTTACTTCCTCTAATTTAATTTTTATTTATTTATTTATTATTCATATTATTTTATTCTTTTCATCACATCATTCTTCATATTAAAATTATTCATTGGGCCGACCGAGCGAAGCGAGGGAGGACCTTTATATGGTCACTTTTTCGTCAATAGTAAGTGATCAATTGACACAAAAAGATTGGATTTTGGTGTCCCAAACCATTTTCAATCAACAATGAAAGGACTAAAGAGCCCCTCTATGCTTTTATTTCTCACTAAAATTGGCGTAAATATAACAAAAAACGATGGGTAATCATGTAAAATTCGTGTGCATAAAAAAGGACACGGAGGTTGGCAATGCAATAATTGTTGAGGGGCAGTTTAGTAAAATCTAGGATAAAGTGACTTAAACGTTTCAGCTTCGATTCCCGGCAGTCTCCTTCTTCTTCTTTTTTCCCTTCTTTCTTTTTCCCTTATTCTTTCTTCTCCTTCGTTATTTTTTTTCCCTTCCAGTCAACTAACAATTTTGATTAAAAAAAGTGATCACTCAACTTGTTATGGAGAATCTGGATTGACCACTACCTTCACAAGGGAAAGGTAATTAAGTTTCAGAGCTTCAATGGAGATTAAATAGTGCCGATGGGTTGAATAATCTGACAAGGGAAGATGAAGAAGTGTATTTTTTTTCCATTGAAATGGGAAAGAACGAGTAAATTTAAGGGTGACTGAGAGTCCGAAAAGAGGAGAATCATGACTTAAGTGGGTTTTTGGAGTTGGGTTGATATCGAAATTCGAATCGGTGAAGATTCTGGTGATGTTACAAAGCTTTAGAATAACCAAGAAAAGTGATGATGCTGCCATGTTTTTGATGATGAATGTTAAAAGATTAAGTTTTGTTTTGTATGTTTGAATGATTATGAATCATGGGTTCTTCTCGGATTTGAATCCACATTTGCAGGGAAAGAGATAAAAGGTGGCTTAGAACTCGACATCAAACTCACCTCCTTCACCACCAGAAAACGTACAGCAGATGTTTGTTTAAAACCCTGAATGACCAACCATTTTTATTACAGCCTTGCTACTCACTTTGACAGAGCTCTTGCCACCAAATAGCCGTGTATTTGTGAGTCTGCATAAAGGGGTTTTAGAAGTTGTACGAACACGGACAGTTCGAGTTTTGGGTATCAATTCGTGCACTTTTTTGGACTAAATTTCCGTCGAGTTAGAATGCTTTTTCTTCTTTGTTGGGTCTCTGGTTCCCTTTTAACCCGACGGTCCTTTATATTTGATCGCTTCATCATTTTGCAAGTTCTAATTACCTTTACTGAATTTCAATAGTCTGTGATCTCCTTTTCGGCTCAGATCACAGATGAGACCACGGAGGAATGAAGAAAACTCTGTTTGCGTCACCAACCTAAGATACTCGCGAACCTGACTTGCTTGAGCTATTCGGAACATTTGGTGGTATCAGTCATGTTCATGTTGAGGATTTGGTTTTGTAAACTTTGTGAACAAGGAAGATGCTTAGAGGGCGATTCACAATCTCAATAGTTACGGTTATCACAATCTCAATCTTAAAATTACTCCAGAGTTGGGTGTTACTTTCTGATTAGCGCATACTATCCGTTTTCAGTGTTAGCTAATTTAGTATTTTCGTCTTTTAAAGGTTACCACACTACTTTTTTTACATTATCAAGTTAATACAATTTTGTTTGAACATCTCTTTTACAAAAAAAAAATTCCTTTACAAGTTCTTCAGTCGGTCGGCCCTCCCACCGTGGCAACGGTTATACTAGTTTATTATATTCATTATCAATATACTATACATCATCCTTTAATATTTATTACTACATAATCATTTTATTCATATTATTATTCATCTCATACCATAATATCATAAATAACATTATTAATTATCTTTTATTATATAATATTCATTTCATTACCATTATAATATTCTTATTATTAACATTGATGGTTGAACTATTATTCTAACTACTCTTACAAATATTATTAAGTCCGAACAATATTATTATCATCCATAATTGTTATTATAATACTTTTATTGTCAACATTGATAGTTTATAACTACTCTTACAAATATTATTAAGTCCCAAAGATACTAATAACGTTTATGTAATTATAAACTGTTGATTCTACGTACAAGTCAAGGTATTCAATAAGTTTCTATGTGATTTTCAAGATTTATCAATAATACTAATCTCACTATTTTTATAGTATTAGATTGTCTACGTGTTCATGCTTTTTAGATTAATTATTCTCAAATCCTTATTAGCTAAAGTTATCGGTGTACCCTACAATTTTTACTTCATTACATAAACAAACAGTCAATCGAACAAACCAATCAATCAAATACAAGTTTTAATTATTGATAGCTTTTAGTGGTTAAGATTTATCTCACAAACCCAACCCAGTTCAAAACTAATCTAACAATCTATCTGGCACTGACTATTACCTATTGTTTCCCATATAAGATCTAATAGTGAGCTCTGATACCAACTTTGTAGCGCCCCCTAAGCTAACAACTGACCAATCCAAGAGATTAACTAAATAAAGAGGCACTAAGAATCTGAATCATATACTTAAGCATTTGATGAAGGAATCCGCTATAAAACTTAACCCAAAACTAACCCCGCTCAGAAATATATATACAAGATCTTCTCTCAAATGATACATATACAATAGTCATTTGGTTTACAAATAGAATATACAACATAATAAACATATCAGATTATAACCAACTAAAGAAGTCAACTTATCGGAGCTTTCGTTGCGCAACTCTGGTCTGTCTCTGAAACTGAAAGTGGGAATAATTAACATTTAACTTCTAAGTAATCATAGGCAAGATTTGGAAAACAATACATGTTTTCGGAAACATTAAATAGTGACCAAATCACTAAAATAAACAAACATGTATAAGGACAAACTCCTTCGTCAAACAATGTATATATTGAGTGTCGACCACTTCCTTACACACCCTATTAGCCTATATGGTGTCGACCAATTCCTTACACACATATTAAGCATAAAAGGAGAATTCATGTAGATATAAATGAAGGAGCCTATCATATTCCTAATAGATGTCGACCAATTCCTTACACACCTATTAGGCATACAAATGGAAATTCTTATTTACCAAACAATTTATATTGACAACAAAACATCACCGGTCCTTTCCAAACCATGGAAGGATTAACAGAATCAACAGAATTATCGTAAAACAAGTTGAACAGTGCATAGAATGTACAGACAGAAATGCATGACTTTTTTAAACATAAACTTTTGTAAAAGAAACAACAATGGTTACCATAGAGTCAAATGTATTCCCACCTCTTTGGATGACAATCCACGCCTACCTCGAGATGCACGATCCACCGGTTCATCCTTTGAATCGATCGTTGTTAATAACTAACTGTTAATCATAGAAGAACTCTAAGAATCTAGCCAAAATGGCTCACAAAAAATCATACAAGTCCATCTGATAATTCTAGGCCCATTTAAGGTTCTACATCTTTTATTTATCTATCTTTAGCATAGCTAAGGTCTATTAATTCAATTACATTAGTTCTATAGTCAATTATCTAAGTCTTATGAACATCTACAACTTTGTAGTAGAAACCAAAGGCTAATCGGACCATAAGGGTCCAACCCAAGTTCTGTAGAAAGCTAGCTCTAAACCCAAGCCCACTGAACTACCCTATTAAACCAAAGCCCGGTCCACTTGATTCAAATAAGAGTCACTAACGGTCAACGTCTGTTCAAGGGTCAACTAACAGTCGATGTCAGTCAAAGGTCAAAGTACAGGGTCAATGGTTAAAGGAATCAACTCGATCAAGATTCACCGAGTCGATCTTTTGGTCAAACCGATTCAATAAATCACTGGTCGACTCAGTCAGATTGACTAAGTCAGCTAGAGTCAGATCCTGTCTAGGCTGAATGGCACTAGGCCAAAACACTTGCACAGGTCAGAGCCATTGCTCAGTCCAAAGAAAACTAATGCACAGACATTGTGCAACCCCAAAACTCTATATTCAAATAACAATACATTTATCTTAAACAAACTTCAAACTTCATTTACAATTACAACTAAATTTACCTGCAATTGCAGCTCTAAGAACTACCCGATCATCTCAATACATTCATCTAACTCTCTTTCCAAAACCTCGGTCATATAACATCTCATACAACCTAAGTTCAGTTCAACACATTCACCACCAATACACATATCCCCCCATGTTATATTAACATCATCAGATTCCCTCATTAACTAAATTACTATATCTGCAACCTATATCAATAACAACTCAGTTTAATCCTCTTTCAATATCAACATCTCTAATTACCACTACTCTTTCACCTGAAACTCCCAATTACTGAGATCAAGTCATAACACCTGTCATATCAAATACATAGACTCATTATCATCGCAAACCACCAACTCGCTTAACAACATCGGCAGCTACAGAACCAACACCATTACTAACTCAATGTCCAATAACCTGTGACATCATCAGTTACAGATCAACAACCAATATACTTCATTCACAGTTAGCCTGACCTGTCTTGTAACTTCAACTCAGTTGCAACAATTCTCTTACCATTAATCAAGACAATTCAAATCAACAAACCCATTTCAGTTATTAAGGGTCAGCCCCTGCTTAACCCTAACACATATCATCTTCTTAACAACTAACACAACATAATCCTTATGACATCCCCAGTACATAACTATTTCAAGTCTTAGATTCATCAATAATCGTAAATACTTATACTTAGCAATAGAAGCAAAACTCTATAAATTCAACTTAAGAAGATCAATTACCTCTGAATGAATTTAATCAGGCATCTGAAACTAAATTCCTCTTTACCTGTCTCAATTCAGCACATCTTCTCAAACCACCTCCACCATTCCTGCTCCACTATTCTTTTCTCAGTAACAAATAAAATCCCAAACTCCTCATCATCACCATCAACCTTCAGATCCCATATCCTCAGCTCATACATCAACACAACATAAACTAACCTACAACTACAATTCCATTGCAGATACGCATAACCATATCAATCCTAACTCATTAAGAATCTCCAAAACTCAAATAACAACTTTTTGAAATTACGGAGAAAGGAAATTACCTCGAGATGATTTCGTTCAATCGACTGATTGATTCTTCTTTACTTCGACTTGAATCGAGAAATCACCTCGAACCCACTATCAATCCATCACTTCAACTCAACCAACTCTCATCAATCTTCATCCTCTTCACTGATTCTCAGAAACCCTAATCCACCAATCCTTCACTAAAATTATAATTCGACTATCAAACCTTCTTCTTTGCTAATAACAGTGAACACGCATCCTTAATTGATCGATTCTATACTCAATTCCACGAAATTCTTCAATCAACCTTATCTTCCCGAAACCCTAACTTCTAATTCCCTTAAATTAACAGTTTCTTCTTCACCAAAAGCTAAACTAGTTTTCTTCATCATTAGTTTACTGAATTACTAAGCTTATTCATACAAGATTCAAGACCAAATCTCTCAATCAAGATCGATAGAGAGAAAGAACAGAAGAAAAGAAGAGGAAATAATAATGAAGAAGAAGAGAAATTAAGAGTTATCTACTCGATTTGGTTCGATAAGACCAACGAGGGATACTCGGACACCCAGCAATCGGATAAGGGCAGCCAAGGTCGGCTTAACTGGAAATGATAATTAAACCATTCGTTTTAATCTGATGATATCTTCTTTGTCCGGTATCCGAATGACACGTTCGAGTAGTCCATTCTGCGTATCTTTTCGAGATCTATCTAACAATACTATTTTTGTATCTAAGTCGTTGTTAGATTAATTTTTAATAATTAAGTTTTATATTAACTAACCGAGTCACTATCGGCTTAATTGTATCTTAATCATCGCTATATCAACTCTTGGCCGGTCTAATAGCGTTGATGAGCTTGAGGGTCCTTACAGCCACACCATAAGGAAGGTGTGGGTATTAATTTGGATACCCAATTCCAGCAACAAAGACTGTATCCAAATCAGTTCAAAAGTGGTTATAGCAACACCACGGTACTCTGCCTCTGTACTCGACTTTGAAACTGTTTTTTGCTTCATGGCACTCCAAGAGATTAGATTTCCCCTAAATAGATGCAATAGCCACTAGTGGACCTGTGATCATCCAAACTGTCGTCCCAATCGGCATCTGAATAAGCATGAAGTGAATAATCTTTATTAGGCCTGAAAAACAAACCATAGTTGATTGTGTGCTTCAGATATCTTAAGATACGTTTCACCAATTCCCAGTGTTCTACATACGGCTCATGCATATACTGACAGGCCTTGTTTACAGCCACAGAAATATTAGGTCTTGTGATATGCAAATCTTTGCAATGCTCCTACAACACTTCTGTAAAGGGTAGTATCCGAAAACTTTTCAGTGCCCTATTTTTGAAGCTTCATGTTGGCTGCTAGAGGAGTGCAAACTGGTTTGTTGCCATCTAGTTTTGTTCGACGCAGCAAATCAGCAATGTATTTCCGTTGTGTGAGTACCAGATTTTGACCTTGTTTAAGCACCTCCACTCCCAGGAAAAAAGACAATTCGCCCATGTCTTTGACTACAAAGGCATTACCAAGATCAGTAATCAGTTTATCAATTAGCTTAGAGTCAGATTTCGTCACAATTATTTCATCGACATAAATCGGGACATATGTGATAGAACTGCCAGTTTTCTGCACAAATAATGATGAATCCGCTATAGATGTCGTGAACCCAAGTTGAATAAGATGGATGCTGAGACGAGAAAACCAAGCGCGTGGTGCCTGTTTAAGTCCGTATAAAGACTTATGTAACTTGCACACGTGATTAGGATAATTTGGATCAACATAGCCGGTAGGTTGCTTCATGTACACTTCTTCCTCTAAGACACCATGTAAAAACGCGTTTTCCACATCTAATTGACGCAATGGCCATTGATTCATGACAGCAATTGAAAGAACCAGCCTTATGGTACATGGATTTATCACTGGAGAAAATGTTTCTCCATAGTCGATGTCTTCTTGTTGGTTAAATCCTTTTGCCACCAGACGAGCCTTGTAACGCTCTATAGTTCCATCGGGTTTTTGCTTAACCCGATAAACCCATTTTGAACCCACTACATTCATCCCATCTTCATACTTAACCAGCGCGTATGTGCCA
This sequence comes from Papaver armeniacum, assembly GCA_023531295.1. Taxonomy (NCBI): domain Eukaryota; kingdom Viridiplantae; phylum Streptophyta; class Magnoliopsida; order Ranunculales; family Papaveraceae; genus Papaver; species Papaver armeniacum. The sequence goes on along the minus strand of JAJJWW010008975.1, from coordinate 73,229 downwards.
TTACGTATCAACGCATTTATCTTAACATCCATAACATCTCTCGACTGTGGAATCTTACAGGCCTTAAAGTAGTATGTTGGTTCCATAAAATCTGCATCCTGCAATGGATGCTTGATAGTTGTAAGACACAATTTCTTAATCGGTTTTGTTATGCCAGCCTTTGCTCGTGTTACCATAGTATGACCCGGAAGCTATTCAGGATGTATTGTTTGCACCTCATGAAGACTAGTTGGAGATGATAGAACAGGTGAGGGTACCACTGTTGACAAACTGGATGAATGCATAGGTGAATTATCTGGAGCAGGTGCTGGTGAGTTGGGCTGCAATAATGTTGGGTCCGCATGTTGATGTTGTTGCAAAGGCACAGGCTGTGTTGGCCTAAATACTGGCGAACTGAGGAATTCCGTGCTTGAATAATGAGTTTGCTGACAAAGTTCAAGAGCTGGATGTTGAGGAGGAGAGAATGGGAACGAGCTCTCTTCAAATCTTACATGTCGTGAGATATACTTCCGGTTTGTTGGTTGATGAAGACATACATAGCCTTTATCAGCAGAACTGTAGCCTAGAAAGATACAAGGTAAAGACCTAGGCTCTAATTTATTGGCATTGTATAGGCGAAGACAAGGATAAGCTAGACATCCAAAAACACGTAAAAAGGAGTAATCAGGTTGTTTATTAAATAGTATCTCAAGAGGAGTTTTTATTTCAGAAGCAGATTCGGGAATCCTATTAATAATATAACAGGCAGTAGTGAATGCTTCGGACCAAAACTCTTTTGGCAGATGTGAATGAAACAAAAGTGCAAGACCACTCACTACATGCCTAAACTAATATCTCTACCCTTCATTTTATTCTTGATATGCGTCTTAATCATAAATTTTTATCAAACCCTAAGTCCTATCTTTCGAAGGAATTTCATTTCTTTTTTTCTTCGTCAAAATCTCGAACCAGAGAGGAGAAAAACAACTCTTTCCCTTCCCGTTTCTTCCTTCGATCTCTCGATCAAACCTCCCCGCTCTTCTCTTCTTTTCTGTTTTATCTCTTCCTTTTATCTCGCTTGTCTTGTACAAAGCGAGATAGAGAAGGTAGAAATTAGGTTTCAATCTCTATGTTATGAAAAATGCAATCGATGGCGATTGATGAATTTCGGAGAAATTAGGGTTGGATTTACGTGAAAAGGATCATGGTTCTTCTTCACTTCAAGGTATTGATAAATCTAAATAGCTATTATCTTTCTTCTAAGGCTAGAAATTCGATCTATAAGGTTTTTTTACTTCTGTTTTGAATCTTAATCTTCGTTTTCTTCTTTATTTTCTGATGATTGGTGAAGCAGATGTAAGAGAGGGGTGTTGTGATGGATAAATTCTGATGCTGTGAAGAACATAGGATTAGAAGTTTGATTTCTTCTATTGATTCATGGCAAGAAAGAAATGAAGAACTGAAGATTAAATAGGGATTTTATTGGTGATTGAGTTAAAGAGATGGGTTCAATTAATTTTAGGGGTTTGAACTGATTTGAATTGAGCAATTGATGATGATTCGGGTTTGTAGAAGATGTATCTATTGATCCCTCTATATCCCTGCTAATTAACATGGATTCCGTCTATAAGGTTTTAAGTGTGGGATTCAGTGATGATTAAAGTTTTACGTCTTTAAATATTCAATTGTCTATTTTTTGTGAACTGTTCTGATATGTTTAATTTGAATTTTCTGTAGATCCATATTAACCCGACGAAAATCAAGGAACTGGAAATACATTTAAGATGGCATGTGTCATGTTTGCTCAAGTGCTTCGAGGAACACAAACTATCCTTAAGCTGACACAAACTATTTTTGTTATAGAAAGCTAACTCTGGCTATGGATAGTTCATGTTTATGATTTAACTTTTGTTATAGAAAGCTATCATTTGGATATGGATAGTTCACATTGCTTAGATAGAATTCTTATTGTGGGAAGTTGTAGCCTATTTCAATTTTATCTTTTGAATTTTCCTGAGTTCATTTTTAGTAATGTTTCTTCCATGTTAATGATATCAATTAAAGTTATGGTTTATTTCTTTGTGAGTTATTACTATTCTCAATAGATTAGTATTTTCCTCTGTTAATTGGTTTTGCGGTTAGATGAAATTTTGTTGTTCATATTTGGCGCCAAATGTGGCGGTTGTTTTGGTAGAATCGGGGAGTTGGGTGTATTTTGTGGAAGTGAATGGTTTATTCTGTTTTCTTTTCTGATCTTAGATTGAATTGCATGTGGTGGATTTACTGATGGTGACAATGGCTGTTGTAGAGGGAAATGATGAGCATCAGGGGAGTGGGAGTTTGGGTGTGAAAGATGGTGTAAAACCTTATGTTCTATGAATGAGACTGCAGGACCCTGTTGTTTACAAACTTGTCATGTGGTTGTTTATTGTAGTGGTATACCGGTAATGCGTTGTGTGTGCGTCAGTGTATTGTTTGCTATTTTGTTTTTATGTTTAGGTGGATGGAGATGGAAGCACAGTTCCTGCTACAGATGATAAGGTTATGTAGGTTGATGACTTGCTGCTTTCAGAGGATAACAGCGAATTTCCTTTAGATGTTGATGGGTGTGTACTTAAAGATGGACGTCCCTGTGAGGAATAACATAAAGCGAGCAGAAGGTAGACAATTTTTTGTATTTGTTGTTAATTTTGTATCCTCTACTATGGTGTTATATGTGTTAATTGTATCATGGGGTAGTGTAGAGATTTCGTTTATAGGTGATTGCATGTGATGGTTTATTGTTATGTTAAGTGGACCCAAGAAATCCAGAGAAACATTATGTACATGAATCCTTGAAAACAATATGGAAGCATTTAAACTAGTAATGAAAGCTTTTCAACTAATAAGGGTGGCAAAAGCTGCTTCTTCATGGATGTTCTTTTTACTTGGACACATGAAGAATGATGGAGCCAAGAATGCTTCCATTAGTAAACATAAAAATTTGCTTCTCTAGTTTCCATTGCATGTCTATCTGACTACGTTTTGGTGTTATAGAGAGTGTTGGTGCGCCTAGGAGGACCAGTAAACTACATATACAAGGAGCTTTTGACAGATCCTCTTTAAGAATTTTCACTTGATGTTGCACAAGCTCAATTATGTATTTAATCTTTATTTCATAATTATATAAATCTATAAAAAGGCGTTGTTGAGGTTGAGCTATTTAAAATCTAAGATTTACCAATAGACCACACTTTCTAGTGATATCGGTAACTTTTTCAATGACACCGCACATTTTGGGTCTTATATATTGTTTTCTTAGTAATGAGCTCATGACCTATATTTGACAGAAATTTCGGCGAATGCTAAAGTGAAGGGCCCCCGCTTGAGGTGAGTCATTTGAAGCTATTAAATGAATTTTCATATTTATCCCGAATTTGCTGCTTTAAATTTTAAAGTATACATGTTCTGCTAGTTGACAACTTTAGCGGGCCACCTTTGAGTTTTCAGCAGTTTTGTCTCGCATTGAACATTTAGGCATTACATGACATGAAAATTGGAAATAAATAAATACAATAGGGACTTTCATATGGATCTTAGTGGATCTTAGTGTTACGCCTTTGCCTTACAATTTAGAGTCCGGGCCACTCATGGGGGATGAGGTTTTGAAACATTTAGATTCCATAACATCATAAGCCTTCACCATAAAACATGCTTTTAATCCTAAATATGTTTATGAACAATTAGAATGGTTGTCTTTGGTAAGTCAATGTTGAATACTTGTGTATAATGGAAGATAAACACAATAGTTATGTCTAAATGAGTGTTTGTTATGGTTTTGTTATAGATCTTTTGAGTATAATGGAAGTGTAATTCTTTGTTATGGTTTTTCCAACTATTGCAACATATTTTCATTAAATCTTCAAATTCATGTTTTCTTTAACAATTTATTCATAAATTCCAGTTTTGAATTTTAGGCATTTTGTTGTTTTATAGTTCGTCCACTTAGATGCTTGGTTTAGGGTTGATTCAATTTACTTTTTATCTCCATATATAAGGGTTTTCCTTGATTACTTTGAGTTCCTTTGGTGAGCTTCTTAAATACATCCATGGGTATTCAACAATGTTCTTAAATTTTGGATGATGGTTCCGCACCAATTATGCTTTTCTTTGGTACTTAGAGGAATTTGATGCTTAGAAAATTTGGTACTTAGAGGAATTTGATACTTAGAGATATTTGGTACTTAGAGGAATTTGATACTTAGAGAAATTTGATTTCTTTGTTATATGTTCAGTTTCTTTGTTATATGAACTGAGATGAATTGAATGAATGTTCTTTTGCATAGATTGAAGAAATTGTTGTTGAGTGTGGTCATGAATGTATTGAATTTAGAATTCCGGCTTATTTCCTAGGAATAATTCTTTGTCACGGTCGGCCTCTGACCTGTCAAAATTGGTCAATATTGACCAATTTTGACCAATCAGTTGGCCGGCGATAATTTTTCTTTTACAAAAAAAGTTCGTAACGGCTCTGGAGCTACAACATCCTGTTGCAAAAAAATTGCTTATTACTTGTATTGTTACCACGTGGATTATGTGCCTAATGCGACGCTCTGCAAGACTATTCTGAGTTGGGGTATGTGGGCATGAGAATCTATGTTGAATACCTGAATTGTTAAGATATGAAGTGAACTTTTTGTACTCAAGGGCATTATCAAACTGAAAAACCTTAATCTTATGACCAGTTAAGTTTTCAATTTGTTTGTGAAACTGAATAAGGATATTTAAAGCATCAGAACGTTGCACCAAAAGAAAGACCCATGTATAATGAGAAAAGGCATCCATTAATAGAATGTAATAACGAAATCCATTTCTAGAAATTTGTGGAGAAACCCAAATATCAGAAACAATCAAACTTAACGTTTATCAAAAGTTGTAGTACTGAGAGAAAAGGGAAGTTTCTTGCTCTTGTTAATATGACAAGAGTGACAAAAATCAAATTTCTTATTTAAAACAGGATGGGGAAAATTGTTGATTATTTTTGAAACTGTGCTAAGCATTGGATGCCCAAGACGCTGGTGCCAAACAGGTAAACTGGCAGAGATGGGATTTTGGAGATATTGATTGGTTTATGTCACCTACACCATCAAATATGTATAGCCCATTCTCATTGCCCCCCTTTAGCAGTGTTACTCCCGTGCATTTGTCCTTCACAACAAAGAAGTTGGTGTGAAACTCAAAGTAAACATCATTATCTTTACAAAATTGTAAGCTGGTAGAAGATTTGTTTTTATCTTTGGTACATGGTATACGTTGTTTAAATGAAAGCAGCGCATATTATAAGTAAACGTAGCGTTACCAATATGCGCAATTTGTAGAGCATTACCATTACCGACCCTAACTTGATCCATTCCTTCTTACTCATGAGGAATGCACACGTTCTTGACATCAGCAGTCAAATGGTGGGTAGCACCAGAATCAGTCACCCACTGCTGTTTAGATGGTCCTCCAGGTAAGGAAATATAAGCCGCAGGTGCTCTGTTCTGGTTTGTGCTGCCTCTTTCATAGCGAAACCAACACCGATCTGTTGTGTGATTCCGTTTCTTGCAGATCTAACAGAGTAGTTCTCCCTGAGCTTCATATTCAGTGAATTCTGGGTTTATATCTTCACTTTTAGGAAGATTGCTGGCTGGTTTTTCTTTGGTTCCATCAATGAAACATGTTAGACCATATCCTTTTAGGATAGGTTTAAACTGAGTTTTCCACAACAAATGGTTTGTTTTTGTATGTTTCAAAGTGACAAGGTGATGAATTTGTATTTGACGAAGATTGTTGGTATTTGCTACCATTGTAGGTGTTTAGGTTTTTTTTTTTTTTTTTTTTTTTTTTTTTTTTTTTTTTTGTTTGTTTGATAGTTGCGGAGACGTATGCTGGATCGAAAGGCTGATACCAATCTAGAATACGTATTTTGGGTAGAATATCTTCCACAAGGGATGTGGAGATTTAGTTCTTCTATTTATATCAGAAAGCAAGTACATTACTCAAAACTGTAAAACTGAAATACATTGAAGATCCTAGTTATTAGTCGGAGATGTTTGTTTATGACCAGAGACTTAGTTTTGGTTTGTTGAACAGCTTCCTGAGTTTGTGGAGATTGTTGAGAGTCTTTTGTGCGTAGCTGATGACTTGCGCTGACACCCTGCAAACCCGAATTCTCAACAACAAAACCTTTGTTTTCTGAATCACACAAAACCCCAATTTACCGATTAATCAAACCCCCCAATTTTACTAAATGGAAACCCCAATTTGTGAATCAAACAAAACCCTAATTTTTCGAATCAAATCAAACCCCCAATTTGTTGAATCAATTCGAAACCCCAATATATCTAAATTAAAACCCAAGTTTGAATGAATCAAAACCCAATTGTTAGGAGTTTTGTTCGAACTAGTGGTGGTGAGTATGGTGGAGAGGTGTTAGAGCGGTGGTTGTGGGTATGGCGATGCTAAAGAAGAAAAAGAGACATAAACTGATGGTGGTGGTCGTGCTCTGTAGAAGGATGAGAAGATGGTTTTATTAGGGTGGAAGGTTATAATAGTAAATTTTGTCTTTTAATTCCATTTAATTTAATTATAATTATTTTTTTAATTTATTTAATAAATTCTAAACATAAGTTAGTATTTAACCTAGTCAACTCAGGTCAACGTCCAGTCCAGGTACCAAGCCCTAACGTTGGACAAATGTTAGACCAAAGCCTAGTGTTGGGCAAAACCTGAGTACTAAAGTCCAATTATCCCAATAAAAAATTGTATAATAGCAATTACATATTAAGCTAAGAAGTATCTAGTTTGAGTATTAGTCTGTATTAGTTGTGCAACTCGTGTTTCTTCGCTATATCAATGGGTACCCAATTAACTGAAATCGGGTGATTTGGGTTGGTTTTATGTCCTAACATCGGCCCATTAAAATTTGGTGACCAATAGGTAGAACAGTTTGGAATGGATAAGATTTTGGGTTCCCCTCGCAAGTCCCAATATTTACTTCTTTTTTTTTTCCTTTTTTTTTTTAGGTTAATTGGCTTTTGGTACTTATATTTTGTCAAACTTTAGTATTTGGTCTAACATTTGTCCAACTTAGGGGTTGGTGCCTGGACTTCATGTTGACTTTGGTTGACTATGTGAAGTCAAGTTATAATTAACTTACCATTTAAAATATATATGAATGTACTCTTCTACCCTTTAGTTGTTAATGAATTACATCGGATATTTGCACCCACTCACTCGCTCTCTTATATCATTTTCATCGCCGACACCAACAATCATATTTCATTCTCTCTGCTTCTTCCTTTTTCTTTGCCGGCAGCAACCATATAGGAATTCTTCCATATCCAATTCACCCCATTTGCTTCTTCTTTTTGTCGCCTCCCTAAAAAAACCTTATAGTTTTCTCAATCCCAGAGAAGAGAAGAAGTAATTCAAAATGGTAACTAAACCCTAATTCTCTTTTATTCATACTTCTAGGTCTTGTTTTGATTGATTATATCATATTTGTTTTGTGTTCAAAAATGCGATTTTTATAGGGTATTGATCTAATTGCCGGAGGTAAGAGCAAGAAAACAAAGACAACAACTCCTAAATCAGATGGTGTCTACCTCAACCCCTAATTTGAATCTAGTGTTCACGCCGATCAAGCAGTTGATTTTTGTCGATGAAAGAAGGAGATTAAGAGATCGTTTTAGAAGACCGGAGCAACGCGAATTGGGTAAGAGTTTATTAAATCATTAGCATCTTTGTCGGATTTAGGACTTGGGTTGTTGCGAGAATTAAATAGAATGCAGGGAAGGAGCTTGGAAAGAATCATATACAACTTAAACTTTTTTATCCATTATCATTAATTGAAACACCCACAAGCTGTTCGAGTAAAATCTCGAATGACCAAATCTGTGAGAAACTAAGGATTTGATATTATTGAAAATATTTTAGACAGACTTACATTGTTTTCATACAAGCCTATTTAAGGCAGATTATTGAATATGTAAGAACATGACAGCACTTGTGTGAAACACACAGACACACTATAATGGTCAAGTCAACTTTTGAATAGTGTTGACTTGAGACACAAACTACTAACACACTTACAGTGTCTAATACACCCCCTCAAACTGTTATGGGCACACAAAAACAGTTTGAACTGAATAGTGTTGACTTGAGACACAAACCACTAACACACTTAAAGTGTCTAATAAGAACTGAGAACAACACATAACTACTGGCTTGTGATGTCCATTAAACTCTGCAACAATCTGGAAAATGCAGGAGCAAAGAGACCCTTTGTAAAGATATTAGTAACTTGTTCTTCACTTGGCACATGTTGAAGTTGTACAAATCCTTGTTCCACCAGCTCTCTAAGAGTATGGTATTGTATCTCTATGTGTTTTTTCCTAGCATGGAGAACAGGGTTAGATGCCAAGGATAAAGCACTAGTATTATCACACAAAAGAATTGTTGGTTTAGAAATCGAAACTTGCAACTCAGAAAGTAAATCAGAAAGCCACTTTAACTCTGCTGAAGAAACTGACAAACATTTGTACTCAGCCTCAACTGATGACTTTGAAACAGTAGGCTTCTTCTTAGAGGACCATGAAATTAAATTTTTACCAAGAAAAACAGCATATCCTGAAGTTGACCTTCTTGTATCTGGACAACCTGCCCAATCTGAATCAGCGTAAGCTCTCAATTCTTGTAAATTACCTCTCCTTAAAGTAATTCATAAACCAAGTGTCCCTTTCAAATATCTGAGTAGTCTTTTAACTAATTGCATATGAATATCAACTGGAGAATGCATAAATTGTGAAACATAGTTCACCCCAAAACAAATGTCTAGTCTGGTAGTTGTTAAATACTGCAAACTCCCAACAATAGTTATGTACTCACTAGCATCTTCTAATTTATTACCATCATGAATTGAAACCTTGGCACCCTTCACAACATGTGTATCACAAGGCTTACTATCAAGCATATCAGCTTTTTTGAGTAACTCTAATGTATACTTCTTTTGTGTCAATAAGATAGAATCTGAATCTCTAACAACTTCAATACCCAAAAAATATCCCGATTCTCCTAACTCTTTCATGGCAAATTCTTTCTTGAAGACAGAGGAGATGTTAAAACAATCTGTTTTGTAGAATGCAATTTGCGAATAATAGCACTTGATGGATGTCCTAACCTATTATGCCAAATTTGAGAAGGAGCATTCAAAGAAGCAGACAAAAAATAGGAAGTTGTGATGATATGAAAGAATCAGTAAGTGGGTACAAATTATTAAGTACAGTTCCTCTAGCAAGCAAGACATCAGATGACAAGTCCCTAATTTCATAACCATAAGGAAAAAGCTTAAAGTAGCATGAATTATCTCTTGTAAACTTAGCCTTTGAAAGTAAATTAATTATGTTTCATGTCTGGAACTAAAAGAAATGTGTTGAGCCTAAAACTAGTTTTAGGTGCTTGAATAACAGATGTTCCAGTGGAAGTTATTTGTCGAGACTTAACATTGCCAACTCAAACTGTCTCCTTTCCTTTGTAAATAGAAGTATGATGTAGAAGTACCTCATTACCAGTCATATGTGTTGTTGCACCAGAATCTGCTAGCCACTGTGGAGTATCAGATGTTGATTGTGCTGAAAAATTTAGATCTTCACCCATAGTAGTAAAAGCATGTTGCTGTTGAGCCACATTTGTAGAATTATTTCCTGAACCTGAAGAAGATGATGGTGGTGGATAGTATCTAAAATGGCACCTACTGGCATAATGACCCCTCTTGCGACATATCTGACATTCAACTTGAGAAAAATCTCTCCTACCATTTGCAGTACCAGAAAAAATAGCTTCATTATTACCACTGAATTTCCAATTGGAATTTTGAGTGTTCTTGCTATTATAAGAATTACCACCTCCTGAATTTTTACTCTTGCCTCTCCCATATCCATTACCATTACCATTGTTATTATTACCAGTTCTAGAATAAAAGGCAGAAGAATTTTGAGAATCAAACAAAGAACTAGTATCTTGATGTTTGTCAATGAGCCACTGTTCATGACTTAGTGATATTGGCTTAAGATCAGCAAAAGTAAAAGGAACTTCTCTATTTTGTGCAGAAATCACAAAATTATCATATTCCCTAATCCATTTAACACATACATGACTAAATCTGATTCACAGACCTTCTCCCCTATTGCAGCTAAAGAATCAGCAATCCTTTTAATAGTTTGAAGATAAACAAGAATAGTAGAATTACCTTTCTTGGATACATGTAATTGATTTCTTAGCAAACTCTTGCGTGCCATGAATTGTTTCTTGAAGTTAAACTCTAGATAACTCCAAATTTGTCGAGCTGTTGATAAATCCAATACATCCCCAAAAACAGAAGGAGTGAAGGTTGCCTTTAAACAACTCTTTACATAAGAATCCGCCTTCTTCTAGTATACCCACTTAGGGTTCAGATAATTAACACCATTAACCAAAATTTCTTTTTCCGGTTCTTCTTATTCTCCATTAACATACCCAAACAAAGATGCAGAGTATAAAATGGATTCGAACTGATCACGCCATAAGAGATAATTCGTTGAATCCAATTTTCCAAAAACAAAATTTCCAATATTCGTAAACGGAATAGTAAAATTACCTTCATTAGCAGCGGAAGTATTAGCCATATTTCTTCTTCTTGTGTAAACAATCATAAATTGTGAACAATTTTGTGAGCAATTTCTGAACAGAGACAAAGAACCTTAATTTGTGTTCTTGAAAGATATTGATAAATTGAATCAAAAAAGGTATTGAAAAAGTGTGTTAAATCTGATTCAAAAAGCTGCTGTAAAAGATTACTATAAAAGATTGTTTGAGCAGAAAAGATTATTGAAAAAAAAAAATTAGAACCCCTGGATCAAACCGACTGATACCATGAGAAACTAAGGATTAGATATTATTGAAAATATTTCAGACAAACTTACATTGCTTTCCTATTTAAGGCAGATTATTGAATATGTAAGAACATGATAGCACTTGTGTGAAACACACAGACACACTATAATAGTCAAGTCAATTGTTGAATAGTATTGACTTGAGACACAAACTACTAACACACTTACAGTGTCTAATAATCTGCATCCACAGTCTGTTGCCATAAAACTGGAGGTTTGTGAAGTGAAGAAAATGGGTGTTGTGGTGGCTCTGAGTTTGAATTGGAAAAAGAGTTTTAAACCCTCGAAGATGTGAAAGAAACAAATCTACTTCACTCTCTTTCTCAAATATCACCTGAGATTGAAAGTTTTGGAAATGGATGTTATTTTATTTTATTGATTTTTACAAGTCTATATCGCTTAGTTGTTTGATTATATAATGGATGAATTTAACTTTTACTTGTTTGATTGTGTAATGTATTTGTGTCGTGTTTTTTCATCAATGGCGTATGTGCATATTTTATAAATGGGCTGGTGAAGTGGAGACAGAATAGAAGAAGAAGAGTACAGAGTTAGATCATGACCATAGGATTAATGGATTTAGCAAAGCCGTTGGATTTGAAGCCTGCTTCAGGGATATAAACGTAAACTCAGTTTTATTTATTCTTAAAAAATCAATTAAATTTAGGTAAAAAACATTCAACTACGGTCAACGTTAATTTCAGGTACCAACCACTAAGTTGGACAAATGTTAGACCAAACACTAATGTTGGACAAAACTTAAGTACCAAATATCAAATAACCCTTCTTTTTTTGTTTTGTATTTTTTTTTCTTTTTTTCTTTTGTATACTTGATCAAAATTTAATGGTTTTGTCAAGTTTGGACTTTAGATTTTTATCATTTCTCAGATTTCATTCAGTTTTATTTTCAATTATAACTGATATAAAGAACAACAAGGATTTTATGTAAAAGTGTCTTAGATTTAAACAAAAATGAAGAGGATTTATGATTTTTAAGAAGATCCCTTTGTATTTTAAATATCCAACGGATACCCGTGTATTTTATCGGTCTGATTTCACCAATTTACTTGAGATATGGATTAGAAAATTTTATCAACATGGATCTGGTTCCGGTTTTGGTGGTAAACCGGAAGGAACTGGATCCATTCATAGTCACACGCTTAACTAAAGATATTTTTTTTTGCAGCAATGAAGTTAATTGTGCTGAAAAAATTTAGATGAAAGTTTATTTTGACTATATCGTAGATTATTATTTTGGCCAACCACTACCACACTGGTGAAAGAATTTTTATTGACGGTGATATTACTTTAAAACTTTTCATGGAGAAGGTAATACGTTAGCGGCCTAGCCAAATACTATGTAATGAAAAATGATATATACATACTCCCTTCGTCCCAAATTAATTGAGCTATTTGTAGTTTGCACAATTATTAAGGCCAGGAGAAAAGGGGAGTATGTTTAAGTATTTTTTACAATTATACCCTTATGGATAATAACTAGTAAAACTTAGAAATGATTTATCTCTTAAACTATACCACGGTTTTTTTAAACTTTATACCGTTGAAAAGCATTTTAAAACACCTATGTAACGAATATAAACATGGCTATCAAATTATACATATTTCTTATAGTAACAATAATCAATTAAAATGGTAGTTTTAGAAATATCCCTTGATTAGTGAGATAGCTCAATTATTTGTGGGACAAAACTTAAAACCAATTAGCTCAATTAATTTGGGACGGAGGGAGTATTTGCTTATGAGTAGCATTACATAAACTTTAGATGGAAACTGTACATACATATCGCTTTCAGGAATAGCCTAAACATGGTTTGCCGTTCTTCAAATATCTAGAAACGCGGCATTACAAAATTGTGAAATAATAACACCGTTAGTGAATCAAAACCTTACAACCCAATAATGCCCGGTTAATTTGGGGCCTAGGCCAATTATTTGGGGCCTGTTACTAGATGACAAAAAAGGTCATTAGAAATAAATTTCACACAACCCCTTATCCAACTATTATCTAATTACCTATTTTACTCCTGATTAATTAGCGTTAATTAATCGTATTAGGTGTTAATTATGTTTTAGATGTGAGATCAACTAAAATCGATCTTAAAAACATCAAACAACTGAAATTTTTTGATTTTTTTTTCGTAAGCAGTACCCAGAATCGGTTTACGTTCATGCACTCGTAAACCGATTCTGGGTTGGTGTTTTCGAAATTAACAAAGGACTTCTAGAATCGGTTATAGTATGCACAGATAAAATCGGATTCTTACAGTCGGGTTTTTTTAGGACATATATAAACCGATTGTCATCTTTCATAAGAATTTTTTTTTCATTCATTTCATATCTACTCCTTTTGGTAGGAATCACGGATGCATTTAGCACATGTATCAAGCCTTTAAACCCCTAGGCGACCCTAGTGGACGAGTTATAGTCTCGTGAGGGTTTACATAGAGACCTACCCACAAAACTTACACAAAAACTTCTAAAACCATCAATCTTCGTCGGAGGAATCTGAGTCCGATTCACCCACCATGAAGTCCGGGGCATACTCCGGAATTTTGGATACCATGAAGTGATAGCTTGCATCAAATGTGAACGTTTCCCCCTTTTCCTCCAAGTAACGCGCTTTCACGACTTGGTGCTACAAAAACATGACACAAACTTACTTTGTTAGTGGTGTTTAATTGGAAGATCAAACCACATGGATTACATAAAATAAACCACAAAAACACTTACAAATTGTTCAATGGACAACTAGCTCGTTGTTGGATAGAGAAATAAGCAAGTATCGCATTTTCGATGACTTGGTGCCTATCATGGACTTGTTGAACACTTCTTCCATTCGTATTCCCAAAATCTTGCCTATATTTTTTATACACCTTTGTACAAAAGGTTTCGGCATCTACCCTCACGGAGGACTGATTTTTAATTCGAGTTTCGGCGTACCATGCTTTGGTGATTGCCAAATCTTCGGCAGAGTCAAACGATTCCAATTCTTGTATGTGGAGGTATGAAATGAGTAGTTGTGGAGTATATGGAGTGATAGGGAATAAAATGAGAAATTTTGGGGGAAATGGGATCCAAGGATGAGGTCTCTATATATAGAGAAAGACTCCAACGACTATTTTTTCGAAAAAAGTGAAATAATTTGGTACAATCGATCTTCTCGAAGGTCCATATAATCCGATTATGTTTTTATGCCACCAAGAATCGATCTTTATGTTAGCCGATATAACCCGATTAAAGACAAGTAAAAAAATTGAATTTTCACCGACAATAATCGGTTTATATAACTTCACATGTGATCCGATTCTAGCTAGAAAAAGATACAGGAAAAACCGTATAAACCAACTGAAAATGCGGGGGTCTAACAACCACACCCAACAATTCGTTTGGCAATATGAGAGGACTTACTCCAATATACTTTCTAGAGAATCAACTAGACAGTCAGACTCAATCTAGAGTAAAGTATCTCAAAGAGTTTTAATATCTCTGTTTCACAATGTAATCAGCAAATCAAACAGATAGAAATCCGCGAACCTAATTATTATGTGAAACAACTTGAACGGTACCAAAGACCAATGTTCAAGTGTCAATCAATTTAAATCAACAACCAAAGGTTGGATATTCTAATTGATTGATCTTAACGCACAACCTGTGATATTTCAATTATAAAAAATATAATTCGGAAAAAAAATAACACAAACCGCCAATGCAGAAAAACCCCGGGACCTAGTCCAGATTGAACCCCACACTGTATTAAGCCGCTACAGACTCTAGCCTACTACCAATTAACTTCAGACTGGACTGTAGTTGAACCCTAATCAATCTCACACTGATTCAAGGTACAATTGCCTTCCTTACGTCTCTGATCCCAGCAGGATACTACGCACTTGATTCCCTTAGATGATCTCACCCACAACCAAGAGTTGCTACAACCCAAAGTCGAATATTTCATAAACAAATCTGTCTCACACAGAAAAGTCTATAGATTGAATGAATTTGTCTCCCACAGAAATACCCAAGAGTTTTTGTTCCGTCTTTTGATAAATCAAGGTGAACAGGAACCAATTGATAAACCGAACTTATATTCCCGAAGAACAACCTAGTATTATCAATCACCTCACAATAATCTTAATCGACTAGCGAAACTAAATATTGTGGAATCACAAACGACGAGAACACGCAGTCTGGCTTCACAATCCCAATGAAGTCTTTGAAGTCGTTAACCTACAGGGTCTCGATAGAAACCTAAGGTTAAAGGAGAATCGACTCTAGTTATGCAACTAGTAAC
This sequence comes from Papaver armeniacum, assembly GCA_023531295.1. Lineage (NCBI taxonomy): Eukaryota > Viridiplantae > Streptophyta > Magnoliopsida > Ranunculales > Papaveraceae > Papaver > Papaver armeniacum. Next base: position 57,989 of record JAJJWW010008975.1, on the reverse strand, counting down.
ACACGGGAGGTGTGGGGATTAGGTAGGGATGGCAATGGGGCGGGTATGGGGTGGGGACCTTGAATCCCATCCCCTACCCCATTATAAAAACCACAACCCATCCCCTACCCGTTCCCCATAAGAATGGGGCGGGGACGGGGATGGGTTTCCCATGGGTTACCATAACATTACAATAAATATATAAAATTTTGTCATTAATAATAATTTAAAATAATTATAGTGGTAATTCAAACAATGATACTAGCCTAAGTATTGCATTTTAAAATTTTAAGTTTATAATAACCAACTAAAACTAAAAAAATAAAGGAAACAATTGATCCACGATTAAGTATTATGGTTCATTTTACTTCTTAGTTCCTCATTATTAACCATCTTCCTCCATGTTAATCATCTCATCATGATCTTCTTCGTTATCTTCCAAAAATGTTCTTCGTTCAGATATAATAGGTTATGGTATGGGGCGGGTATGGGGAGGGGACCTTGAATCCCATCCCCACCCCATCCCCGCATCACTATTTTCGGGGATTCCCCATACCCCGCCCCGTTCCCCGTTTATACGGGTAAAACCCTAACCCATAGGGGCGGATCCCCACGGGTATGGGTTTGGGTGGGGCAAATTGCCATCCCTAGGATTAGGTTTCCCAGTTACTAGAGTTGTCCTTTATATAGTTTTCAAATCAGGGTTTGCAATCCAAGTTACCTTGGTAACAAAGCATTCAATATTCACCGTTAGATGAAAAACCTTATTCAACCAAGCTAATATCCTTCAACCGTTAGATCGAACTTAGCTTGTTACACATAAATGAAATGTACCCTCATTTGGGTTTATGTAACCGTACCCAAACGTGTACACCATGTTGGTTCACAAATAGTTAACCGAGGTTAGCTATATGATTACTCTCATATCAACCTTATTCATCTTAACCATAACTAGTTCAAATGACTCAAATTAAACTAGTTAAAGAGCCGTTCAATTGCTATATTCTCATAGAATTATACAAGAACACAATTGAAGCAAAATCGGTTTGATTCACTCGAATCAATACATGAACATTATAGCCACGGTTTGCAAAGATTGCATTCCTTATTTTATAAATGTGTAGGTTCATGTAAACAACCAATTTTAGAAAGTAACCACTTAAGTATGCGTACTTAAGTAACCGGATTTGAGTTTGTTTTGGTTTTCAAACTCAGCAGAAATTCACGGACGTGAAGTTTCCGTAAGTATGCGTACTGTTACGCATACTTTGGTAACTGGTTTGAGTTGGTTTTGATTTCCAAACTCAGCAGAAATTCACGGACGTGAACTTCCGCCAGTATGCGTACATGTACGCATACTCATCCAGCATTTTAGTACACATACAAGTATGTATACATTTGGTTCCCGGTTTTGGACTTATACACAAATGTGCGAACACACTATATGCTTATATCCAAAGATGGTTACAAGATTCTAAGCTCTTTATTTCAATCATTGAAACATTCTTAGAGGATGACAATAGCCGTTTTCACACACTATTAGCATCAAAGAAATTTTCAAGATATTGAAATAATCATTATCGAAACATTCCAAGTCTACACCAAATGATTGTATCACACAAACCATGTAAGATGTTACTCGGCAATTTTCACATGATATAAGATGAACTTGGTCGAAGCGAAAGCTTGCCAACACATATTTTGAGAAATATGTAAGAGAGATAAACTCAGCTCGAAATCTCAAATGTGTATATAGAAAACTATATCGTAATACGACTTATGTCTCAATTAGGAGATAGAGTAGAAATATACTTTCCAAGTGATAGATGATTTTAAGTCTCCACATACCTTTTGTCGATGAAGTTCCACAAGCTCCCCTTAGTAGTTATTCGTCTTCAAATGATGAACGCCGTGAAAACTAAGCTCAACTACACAATCTATGTCTTAGTCCGAGACATCTATAAATAGGCTAGAAATCAAGACTTATAGTTTTGATCACTAACATTGACAAACATGCTTGAGATAGCAACGCATGCGAGTTTGACCGAGCAGTGCTCTAACACCAACAATAATCGGATTATAATGACACCCCACATAAACCGATTTTTTAATGACCCTCGACAATCGGATTATGTTGACATATAAAGTAGCCCGATTGTTTGTCTTTGTTTGGAAAACAGAATTATTGAGCATGCACAAACTTGTTTTACGATACACATAATTATAATTAAAACTTTAAGTGCATTAAGTTCAACACCAGGATCATCCAAAATATAAACCTTAGCCATCCAAAGTCTAAAGTTTTAAAAACTTAAAACTTAAACAACCAAGTCTTAAAAACTTAAACAACCAAGTCTAAAGTTTTAAAAACTTATAAATCATGGAGCACCAGCATCAGGAGCAGCAACACCAGGAGCATTTGCAGCAGCAGCAACTTCTGCTTCAGCAATGGCTTGAACTTTATCCATTTCTTCAAACATAGCTTCCAAATGTCTGTCGCGATCCCTCCCAGCTAAAATCAAATCCCTTATTATCCTCGCTAACCTGATGACCTCATGGAGCTCTTCCAGTGCAAGCTTGTCTATCAGTGTGAGGGCTTCCTCAAGACGAGTCTCACCGGCATAGGCGAACTTGTAGAGGCTTCTTTGTGGCATGCGTTGTGGTACCCTGTGAATATCCTCCTAGGTGATCTCTTGAGAGTAAAATTCTAGGTGGCGAAAGTCCATATCTACAAAAAAAAATAATCTAGTTAACAATTGGTACATATGTAATCTGATTCTAAACACAAAAACACACAGGAATTTCAAACATTGAGAGTCAGTTTATGTGGTACATATGTAAAATTCGATTCTGAATGGAATCTGAAGATTCGATTCCACAATCGGTACATTGACAAGCAAATAAAATCCGATAGTGGGAACCCAGAGTTCAAAAGATTTTAGTACACGGAATCGGGTTATGCTAATGCACTTATAAACCGATTCTGGTGATGTCTTTTCATATTTCTATTTCGGTTACAAAATCGGTCGATTTTAATCATCATATAAACCGATTACTCTGCATGCTCTTCATGGCTGAAGAACAATAGCCAGAATCGCTTTATACGATATGTCAACATAAATCGATTTTGAGTAGAACAGAGATTTTGATTTTCATAAATCGAAGATTTAAACATATAAATCAATGAAGAAATGCGAAATACTAGAACGGGTTTGTAGCGCCCCCAAAGCTAGCAGCTGAATAATCCAAGAGATTAACTAAATAAAGAGACACTAAGAATCTAAATCATTTACTTAAACATTCAATCAAGAAATCTGCTACAAAACTTAACCCAAAACTAGCCCCGCTCAGATTTATATATATACAAGAACTCCTCTCAAATGATACATATACAATAGTCATTTGGTTTTCAAATATAATACACAACTTGATAAACATAGCAGAAGTAATCTAACAAACGGACTCAACGTCCTCGAAGCTCTCGCTGCGCAACTCTGATCTGTCTCTGAAACTGAAAGTGGGAAAGGGTGAGCACATCATCCACAAAAGGGGTGCCAGTAGGAACAACATTTAACTTTAAAGAAATCATGAGCAAGATTTGGAAAACAATTCATGTTTTCCCAAACATCAACAAGTGACAAGTCACTTGAAATACACAAACATGTATATGGACAAACTCCTTCGTCAAACAATGTAAAATAATGATGCCGGGTTGTTCCACACCTAATAATATATTGATGCCGGGTTGCTCCACACCTAATACGCATAAAAGCGGAATTCATGTAGATATAAATGAAGGAGCGTATCCTATATACCACATGTGGAAATTCTCATTTCCCATAATAGTTCATAATGACAACAAACATTACAAGTCCTTTCCAAATCGTGGAAAGGTTCAAAGAATCAACAGATCAGTCGTAATGCAAACTAAACAATACATGGAATGTACAAACGGACAATGCATGAGTTTGTTAAATATAAACTTTTATAAAAGGAACAACAATGGTTTCAAAAGAGTTAAAAGTATTCCCACCTCTTTTGATGACAAGCCACGCCTACCTCGAGATCCGCGATCCACCGGTTCGTCCCTTGAATCGATCGTTGTTAATAAACTAACTGTTAATCATACAAGCACTCTAAGATTTTAGCCAAAAGGCCCACACAAGGCTCATAAAATAATCTCATACAATTCTCTAGTTATAAGTTTAGTGAACTATCTAATGGTTCTAAGCCCATTTATGTTTCCGCACATTTTCATTCTCTTACTTTAGTATGTCTAAAGTTTACTAATTCAATTAGGTTAATTCTATAATCCATTATCTAAGTGTTATGAATATCTACAACTCTGTAGAAGGAACCAAAGGCTAATTCAGACCACAAAGATCCAATACATATTCATTAGGGAAACTGGCTATAAGCCCAAGTTCACTAAACATGCTCATTAACCTAAGGCCCAGTCCAATTGGATAAACTAACGGTCACTAACTGTCAATCTAACAGTCAACGGGTCTCTAACAGTCAACGTCTAAGGTCAGGTCAACATTCAAGGTCAAAGTCAAATATGAATCGGTCAACTGAGTCAACTCGGGTCAAGATAGGAAAACTCAGTGTGTTAACCCAGTCAGATTGACAGAGTCAGAAGTACAAGGTCAAGTCAGCTAAGAACATAATCAGTCAGATACTCTGACTAGGATGACTAACAGGACTAAGTTCAAGAAGCAGAAGTTTAAACAATCATCCCTACTAATCAATTTTAACAAAACTCTATAATTTAATGCAATTGTAATTTAAGCTTTACCTGCAATTGCAATACTAAGACACACTCCTTCTACACTCATTTAGCTACAATACTAATCCACAAAAATAACAACAACATTAGGTCTACAACCTGCACTTACAATTTCCCTTAACAACCCCATAATCCTGCACATACTAAACCAACTTTAGTTCCATTCATTGTACAAAACTATCACTTGTATCTCCATCTCATCTTACTTGTACAAACCCACATACTTCTCAACTGCAAGCCCATTCTTCATACTGAAGTTCACTTGCACCTCCAAATCCTCAAAACAGCAGCTAAGAAAAGAAATGCTTCAACTCAACTCAATTGATCTCAGTTCAATGCTTTAGCACTCATCACAACTCATTCTCATCAGAATAACAGGCTAAACATCATATCCATTTCAGACAATCCACAACCACCTACAACTTTTACTCATAACCAAATTCATCACTACCATCTCTAGTCATTTGCTAAACATCATATCCATTTACAAACTCTACTTCATCCACGGACAATCCACAACCACCTACAACTTTTACTCATAACCAAATTCATCACTACCATCTCTAGTCATTGCTCCACCAAGTTAGCACCAACAACATCTCCAACCCTACATCCTTGCATTTTCTCTATTCATTCAAGTTCCACATGGGATAAAGTAGGAATAGAACTTTTAATCGGTAATTCAATACAAACCTACTTCATCCACAATTATACTCCATATCCATCTCATAACACAGTTTCAATAACAATTATTCAAACTCAACAATTCATCGAATAATCCTTCAAATATCAAAGTTAAAACAATTAAAAGCTTACCCCAATAACAACATCCACTGAATTGAAATTCCCTCACCTGCAGCTCAAACCTATGAACCCTAAGTCTTCATTTTATTTAGAATCCTAACTGAAATTGCTTCTTTCTTCTTTCTCAAATCAATTCCAGAGATAACAACTCCTCAAACCCTAATCTCAATCTTTCCATATTTCTCTCTCGTACAATTTTTCAACCCAAATAAGTCATTATAAACTCCAATATGAAATATTATCTTCAACAAACTTTTTGTGAGAATTTCCTTTGGAGGAAGATCGGCAGTGGATGAAATGATGGATGTAGAAGAAGAGCAATAACATTCGCGACAAAGATATTTTTACTTTCATATTTGAGAATATTATATGCGATTTGGGATCCCTAATCATTCAATTTGAAGGGCATAAACATCATATCCATTTCAGACAATCCACAACCACCTACAACTTTTACTCATAACCAAATTCATCACTACCATCTCTAGTCATTGCTCCACCAAGTTAGCACCAACAACATCTCCAACCCTACATCCTTGCATTTTCTCTATTCATTCAAGTTCACAGTAATTCAATACAAACCTACTTCATCCACAATTATACTCCATATCCATCTCATAACACAGTTTCAATAACAATTATTCAAACTCAACAATTCATCGAATAATCCTTCAAATATCAAAGTTAAAACAATTAAAAGCTTACCCCAATAACAGCATCCACTGAATTGAAATTCCCTCACCTGTAGCTCAAACCTATGAACCCTAAGTCTTCATTTTATTTAGAATCCTAACTGAAATTGCTTCTTTCTTCTTTCTCAAATCAATTCCAGAGATAACAACTTCACAAACCCTAATCTCAATCTTTCCATATTTCTCTCTCAGTTTTTCAACTCAAACACCAACTGACGTTCAGTCATCATCTTTGATTCACAGAAGAACTCTAAATAAATCCGTAACCTTCATCTTCAAATCACATCGGTAAAACCCATCTTGTAATTATGCTAACTCTTCTTAATCCTTTCTCGAATCAAATTCTAATCAATATGCCGAAACCCTAACTTCTAATTTGGGGAAAAACAAAACATAAACCCTAATTTCTCCAATCGATCAATTAAATGATAACCCATTTGTTCTTAATCTATCATCAACCTCATCAACTAATTCATTTCATACAAATTCAATTTAACAGTTCTACAAGCCTGTAGATACCTGAAAAAATACCAAGGAAGAAGTGCGGCCTCCCCGTATCCAAAAGAAGGCACGAAGCAGTGCCCCACCTAATGGGGAGGCATCAGGTCCTCCCCTTATCCCGAAGGAGGTGCTATTAAACGAGTCATTCCCCATAGCGTCCAAACGCACGTGCAGCGGTTAGAAATGACATACCTTCTAGAAGAATCTGAGGTACAGTTGTACAGTCAGAAGAGGCAGTAGTAAGATAAGGAAAATAGAAAAAGACACACACCTAACACTCCCATTTGAGGAAATAACTATAAATAGGGTCTTTTCCCAATGAAAGGACTCAGTGATATCATTGTGGGAAATTGTGTTCTACTTCTAGGAACTAGTCTCTACAACCTACTTCTATCTGTACCCTGTATATTCCTTACTGTGTACAAAGCCCTAATTAGATTTCCTCTAATTTATTTCTTCGATCCCAATCATCTTCCATCTTAATTAACAATCACCATATCTTCACCTTCATCAGTTTAAACTGCTGCATCAACAAATTCTCTCAAATCGATTCTCAGAATCGCCGGAGGCGAGAAACGGAAGAAAAAAAGAGAAGAGAAGAAGAAAGAAGAAGAATGGAGAATAAGAAAGAAAGAATGAAAGAATGAAAGAAAGACGAGTTTATCTGCTCGACTTGGTTAGATAAGACCGAAGAAAAAAATGATAAAGGCACCTATCACTTGGATATGGGCAGCCAGGGCGGTTTGTCTACAAAATGACTAATCTTCCCTTCATACTCATCCAATGATATTTTCTTTGTCTGGTATCCAAATGACTCGTTTGAGTAGTCCATTCTGCGTAACTTTTTGAGATCTATCTAACGATACTAGTTTCGTATCCAAATCATTGTTAGATTAATTTCTATTAATTAATGTTCGTGTTAAACTAATCGAGTTCTTATCGGCTACATCGACTCTTGACCATCACTAGATCAGTCAAATAGCGTTGACGAGCTTAAGGGTCCTTACAGGGTTGATGGAGATTTACCTTTTTCTTGGTTGGATCGAAGATCGTTGGAGAAGAGGATCAAAAAAAAAATGATTAGGGTTTTGAGAATTTGGAAAGATTATGATGAAAATAGAAAGTTTTTTTTTCTGATTTAGGTTTTTATGTTTTTGGATTTTACTGAAAATAGTATAGATTAGTATTTATATGGGTTAGTTTGAGGAATTAATTTTGGGGTAAATTAAACTTTTTGGCAAATTTGGCACCCCATAGCCATTCAGTAGAGTTGGGAGAGAAATTTGATAGGCCCCAAATAATTGTCTTAGGCCCCAATTTAGCCAGGCAATAGTGTAGCTGATACATGAAAATGTTATCATTCAAAGACACATATTGATGGACCATAATACCAAAAAGAGGGATATGTCCATATAAAAGGGGCATTCATAACCTAAGTTGTATGGATATAGATGTGAATGATTTAAACTCTTATTATAAATTTGGAGGACCTGATTTGAAATATGAAGAAGCAAAACCTAAGGTGTATGGATATAGATGTGAATGATTTTAAACTCTTATTATAAATTTGGAGGACCTGATTCGAAATATGAAGAAGCAAGCAGTACGCTCACGTATAAACTCTAAGCACCGTTTTAATTCGTTTATATCCAATAGAAATCATCTCAAGAAAAGCGGGAGTTTCAAAAACTTTATTGTTCCTAAACATCACCCATACCACCCAATTGTGGATATACTTTACCCCAATAACCCTAGTTGTGTTTTTCTTACTTTGTCCCTTGGAGTGAGATATACACTAGTAAAGCGAGGGAATATTTGTTAGAATTATGACTTTTAAGTGAAAAAATATCTTTTGTTTACTACATTATTAAGGAAGACAACAATTAGATTCATCTTTAAAAAAATTGAATCTCTTGCTCTGAAAGAGATGAATTACTTAAAATGGTTTCGTGGCCTGTCTAGGATGACTTTAAAATCTCTTGTGGTTGTCATCTTTGTTTTCTAAAAACACCTATAATCAACTTCCATTTGACCATGGTGTTATCACATCTTTTGCAAAGTCTAAAATAACGACTTGATGTGGGTATCAACTCGTTTCATGCTCTTTGTACAATTTTTTCCCTTCCTATCTGACTCTTAAGCATAAAACGAGAACATGTCTGATAGAAACATCTACATAACAAACCGGACTGAATTATATATGCTCTTTGATAAAATTATCAAATCATAAAGTTGATTAAATATTGAAATGATTCCATGAACATAGTTATTTTCTCGAATATATGTTATCTTCTAAGTTAGTTTAAAATTGTCCCCTGCATGATACTCCTACATGGAAGATTTTCACATTTATATAGTGATGAAGATATACCCTCTCTTCACATATTTATGGTATCATTTGCAAAAACTTATGATCATGTCTTCTTCATCGAGCGTTGACTCTCAAAAGGAAGATAATGTATGGACAATATTGCTTCCTACTAAGAAAATACGTCTTGAATCTTCTGATAGTGAATCAAGTTTATGTCAAAAGAAAAATATTTCTAGAACTAATGATAATAGTGTTAATGAGAACCCTCTTAAGATGAGTATGATTCCCAATCAAGTTCATTCCTTAAGGGGTTGATCTGAAGATCTTCTCAAAGAGAGTTGAAGATAAGTTCGTGATCATAGAATCAAGATCGCGAGCTATTGAAGGAGAATTATTTTCCTATGGATATGTAGAGGATTATACTCCTAAAAGTCTACAAGTCCAGTTAACTCCTTGTAAGGATTTATTCTTATTGTTTTAAGGAGTTTAAACTAGAATTTTGAAGTAGTTTATTAATGTTTTTGCGTACAAAAATACTTCTTATCATCAATCAATTATTGAAGGTTATTTAGTTAAATATTTTTGATGATGATATTTGCAATACTTGATCTTTATTGATTAATCTATGTGTATTGCTTATTTTTTCATGAGATGGTTCTTTGTTTATCATAGATAGATGTATGATTATAAACAAGGCCGGCCTTGAGGCAAAGTTGACAAAGTTCAACTTCGGGCAGCAAGCTAAGGGGGGCATCAAAAATGATTAAGGATAAGCTTTTGAATTAACAAAATTTCTTAACAGTTTCAACTGCCAACATTTCACGCAAATTACGGCCAAGTTTGGATAATTGTTTTTAGTTTCAAAGTAAAAAAATTATTTGGCCTCCTAGTTTTAAGTTCGTATATTTTTCTTCCCCATTGGACACTGAACGAAAACGTACACACTGAAAAATACTAAAACATTTATAAAGTTAACACTCGTTTTCATCTTATATCGATTGGATTTATGGTTTTTTCCTACGTATATCATCATTACCGACCAGGATATAGTTCACATTAGCTGTAACAAAAGTCCTAATATTCAGATATCTTTTAGTGATTACAATGATCTGATTCCATGCGTACAACACACTACATATATATTTCCACCAAACGGCTAGATGTTGTATAGCTTTTTGTATCTCTGAAGTGCCAACTTAAAATCTGCTGCAACAAAATACTAAACAAGAGTCTAGGATAAGGTTGTTTGTTCATTGATTTCTCAATTTAGAATTTATTCTTTAGGCCGCCCTTAATTTAAATTCTTTTACATGGTTATAAGATATGTTTTAGATGTCGAATTCTTTTACCCGGATCACTATCATTAACTGTTAATCGATTGATTAATTGTATCATATATACTATATTATAGATTCGTTGTTGTTTAATATGAGAATACTTATAGGGAAACATGTTGGCATTCGACTTTGGAGCATTAAAGTCTCAGGGCCGGCCCTGATTATAAAATATTCTCATGAATATTTCTTTTATAAGTTACGTTCTTTACTCTTTGTGTTCATAATTGTCTAAAAGAGGACTAAACTATTTTAGAACTATTTTGCAAGGTTTAATCTTCATGATTATACTTAAATTGCAAGGGATTTCATAAGACAATTCTTCAAAAGGGTGTATTTCTCTTGTCATAACTTACGGAAAATAGGTCGAATCTTTAAATTCTACGTTAGTCACTGACTAAATCAGAATTTCTTATGAAATCATATCACGAAAACCGACAATTAAGATGTTTCACAAATAGATGAAATCGAATTATTAAAATGAAGGCATACAAAATGAAGTTTGATGAATTGAAAAACGAAGAAGAATTTCTTATTTCTTAATGATGTTGTTATCTTAAAAGATGAGCATGAGAAACTTTATCAACTTTTTTCTTATTTTATCCAAGAATTACTCAAAAAACAAGCGAGTCACTCAGATGAGTCAGTTTTTGAACATTTTGTGAAGGTTCCGTATCTTGGTAATTTTTTCGGCGTGAAAGATTTTAGTGATTTACTGTAATAATGTCGACAAAGACTCACGAAAGGTTGTCAAATAAAAAATAAAGGGTGAGAAGGGGGGGGGGGGGAGATCGGGGATTTTTGTTAGTGAGTAAGACATATATATGATCTCTATGTTGAGTGGTTTATTGATCCCAAAACATGTTTACTCTCGTTTATCTTATAAGAAGGGTTTGGAAAGTTTTATTCTTCATGCCAAGTTATGGTTATCCAGTTCGGAGCAACCTATTCACTCTGGTAGCCGTTACTTGTAATTACTCAAGACTTAGTACGTGTTTTTTTTGTACTTTAATGAATACAACATGTTTACATTTTAGTTGGTTTTTAAATAATGAGTCGAACAAGAGAAAAATATGTAAGAGAAAAAAAATGCAAAGAGCAAAATTACAAGAAGTTAGTTAGAAGCTTGGAAATGCTTATAACTCGTAATGTGTTAGTAGATATGGATTTGAGGAAACAAGTGAGCAAGATATTGAGTTCGGATTTTCTTAAGATCACTATATAGATGAAAGATCAAGTGGAAGGTGTTGTTACTAATGCAGAATATTATACCATACTAGTACAACGTTCTCGGGGCCATTGGAACTGCTTATAACTCGTGAACCTTTATGTTGTCATGGAGTGATGAATGTGTTTTACCTAAGAATATCTTCTCGAGATATATGGATTTATGTTTGCTTGGATATGTTATTTCTTTGATAAATATCTCCATGATTTTTTTATTTGTCAACTTAATTCCATTTTTTTTTACAACCTTTGTACTTAGTTCCTTTTTGAACCTCACTAATGATATCAAAATTCATATGAAGATGCAAAAGAGATGATGGGCATATGCAAGGACATGTTCCCGAGACGACATACTGATCAAATGTCAGTTTAATTCCAACATATTTTATTTTAAATTCTTCGTTTATAGTTCCTCCCTGAATCTCATTAGTGATATAAAATTTTATATGCTTTGAGTGTTGCAAAATGCAATGACGTGTTTGCGCCAACTATTGATGGGAAAGAGGCACCTGCTGTACGAGTTTCATCTCATGGAGCGGCCTATTCATTCTGGTTTATTGATCTCTACATTCGTGAGGATGACATTGATATGATCTCTATGTTGAGTAATTTATTGATCTCAAAACTTCTTCACTCTGGTTTGTCTCATAAAAAGGGTTTGCAAAGTTTTATTCATCACGCCAAGTTATGATTATCAAGTTTAGAGAAACGTATTCATTCTGGAACAACCATTATTTGTAATTTACTCAAAACTTAGTATGTTTTTTTTTATGAATTGCATTTGTAGTTTTTTTTGTCTTAATTTTGTATAATGTGTTTGCAAATTTCGAGGATTCAGTTCCTAACGGGAGGTGTGTGTGTGTGCTATTTGAGTGAAAGAAAAAACTTACCTTATATCAGCTCCCAAGGAAGGGACAATCACCAGCGCAACATATTGTCTTATTTCCCTTCATTTTTCGACTTTTTTTTTGTGTTTTGCCAAAATCAACAGTAACTTAACATGAGTTTTTTGTTTGAATTATGAATATGTTTTTGTACAAAGAAAAAGATCACATTTATACGTTGAATGTATCTTTCACACGGTTGTCTTTTAGTTGTAAAAAATATTATCATTATCATAATTAATTAAATTTATTAATGCACAGTAAATATATTCTCATAATAAGTATTTCTTGCCAAGTGTTAATGATGTTTTTTTCAAAATATATGTTGATTAATATATATTAAATTATTTATTATTAACAAAAAAATCGAGGGAGAATGGATAAAACCTATTGTTATAGGGACATGAGTGGATGACCACATGTCAAGGTGTATGTGCACCTCCCTTCCCCTTGGATACATGTTATGCCTATTATTCCCACTAGCCACATGTAACACCACCTCACATGTAATAGTTAAAGCTAGTAGAACTATCCTTTTGTGTACTGCAAGAAGAAAGTTAATGAATAAAGGAATTACTGATTTTCCCTCTTCTCCTTTGTAATTTGTGTTCTAACTTTAACACGTTACCAGCACGAGTTCTACCCTCATTAAAAAGAGCTTGATCCTGCAACTTTATTGGTTCGTTTTTCTCAATCAAGTACGGTTTGTTAAAGAAGGTATAACTCAATCATCTTATATTTTCTTTTGTAAAAGAAACTCACATATACTTATGCACATGCATGTTGTACTTTTCTTGAAAGTGATATTGTTGTCTTTTTCTTGTATTGATAAAGCCATGTGATATACAAAAAATTTATTTGTCCTTATATTAGACTAAAAGCTAAGAAACATCTTTTATTTTGTTTCAAACTTTATCATGAGAAGCTAAATTATGCTATTTTTTTAAAAAGCATGATGCATGTGTGTATGTCGTCAACTTTTGTAAAGAATAATTCATTGATTTGTACCACTTGCTATGAAAGTTAGTATAATGATTATGCTTATTGGATGTATGTATCAAATAGTCATTATATATGTATATGCATGTGAAGATACGTCAACACTACCAAGAAGCATACCTTCACAATTTGGTGATTATATTGCTTAATCTGAGAATACGATCTTGATTATCACTACAATCTCTAATCTCTGATCGGGTTTCTGGTGATGTAAAATTAGGGTTTATGATTATCTTCTAAGTCGTTTTGGAAACTAGACGGTTAGAAGAGAATCAGAGAGGAGTGAGAAATGATTGAAGTATAATTTCTATTAATGAAATGTTCTTGTTTACATGTATTGGAGCACTGCTCGGTCAAACTCGCAAGCTTTGTTATCTCAAGCTTGTTGTCAATGTTGGATTTACAAAATTATATCTTGATTTATAGTCTAATAAAGTAAAGTCTAGAACTAAGATTAGAGTATGGTAGTTGACTATCAACCATCACTGAATAACTCTCGAAGATTGAAGACTGGAGATGTATTAGAGCACTTCTCGGTCAAACTCGCAAGCTTTGCTATCTCAAGCTTGTTGTCAATGTTGGATGTGCAAAATTATATCTTGATTTCTAGTCTAATAAAGTAAAGTCTCGAACTAAGATTAGAGTATGGTAGTTGAGTATCAACCATCACTGAATAACCTCGAAGATTGAATACTGAAGATCAAACAAAGATATTTGGAGGAACTTCATCAACAAAGAGGTATGTGAAGACATTATTGTGTTAGAGCACTACTTCTCTAGAAGCCGTAACCAAATCAAGTCTTCCTCCTCCAAAGGTTATATTATCTTGGGATGATGAGTGTCGTAACGATCACGAATAAATAGATTTTGTTAGAGCACTGCTTAGTCGAACTCGCAAGTTTTGTTATCTCAAGCTTGTTGTCAAATTTAGTTGATCAAAACTATACCTTGGTTTCTAGTCTACATTTAGTCATGTCTCGGATTAGGTTATAAGTGTGTAAATGAGTATCAGACATCACTGCGTTCACCTACTTTAAATCTAAGTGATATTTCGGCGGAAGTAATAGTAGTGGCTATATGGAAGTGGCAATATGAAAAAACCAAGAGAGCTTATTGTTTTGACTATGTTTAACCTGTCAACGCGAGTCAATCGGTGAACAAAGTGTTTGGCAACATGCAAAAAGTTAAGCTAGTAATTTTTCTAATAGATCTTGATCAATCTGCAACCCTAATGCATGGATTGCATATTTCACTACATATATCCTAATAAGGCACTAAACTGGAATTTTTTTTTTTTGAATATCTCAAAAATAATAATTAATAGAAGCAGGAGCGGAGTTGGCCTATTGCAAGGGTGTGTACTTATACCCCTGCCTAGCTGGCTCCAAAGCCTGTTTATGCCCAATAAATGTTTTTTTTCTATATCTAAACCTATTTTTGCTTTTTTTGCACCCCTAAAGAAAAAATTTGCACCCCATAACAAAATTCTTGGCTCCGCCCCTGAATAGAAGGATTATTTTGTGTAGCATCCTCCTCTAACAAAGAGATCACCTTGCTGGTGGTACATGCCCTTCTAGCAGATACGCAGTCTTGGAAGATTTTCCGCTGCTGCTCGGCGAGTTTTTTTTATAGGTGTAAATGGCGTTTTTTAATTTTTCTTGGTAAAGTTGGGCCTCTTAACCGCGCAATCTATCCTGTCAAAAGCACAAAAAAAAAAAGAAAAAAAAATCACACCGTCAAAATTCACAAGACATCAACAGTAAATTCATTAAGTTGTTGGGAAGATTGAAAGAGTTGTGGGTAACTAGTAATGGCGTTGTAACCTGTAATGTACAAAATTAAGACATCAACTTGCTTGGTATGGCTTGCAATAGATCAGCAGCCCCTAATAAATAGTTCCAACTATGCTCAAAAGGACAGGCCTACCTCTCACAAGGGTATATGGCAATGCCACTTGAAATGAAGGAATTTTTATACAGTTAGCTAGTAGTTATGGCTTGCTACAAGAATGCAACCAATAACGTACGTATTTCCTCTATATATAAAGGAGTAGAGAGGTATTATCATAATCACAAGAAAAAATTATAAATGGGAAACAGAGGGATGAAAGCCTCCACGGCACTCTTGTTTACTACTAGTGCCCTTCTTGTAGTAATAGCATCCTTGAGTTTTCCACTTCTTGCTGATGCGGAAGCCTAAAACACCATGGAGTGTATAAGCCTAAAACACCTCCACCACCAAAAAAGAGGCCAGTATATATGTCTCCACCACCACCAAAGAAGCCAACCTATGTTCCTAAACCACCACCAAAGAAAGCTTCACCACCACCTCACAAACCATATTATATGCCTCCGAAATCACCAAAGAAGCCTCCAGTAAAGCATATGCCTCCACACCACCATATGCACCAGAGGATGTGCCTTCTACAGTCGATACCCCTGCGCCGGTGGCTTATAAGGTGTCTAAGTCACCACCAATTGTTGTAACAATACCAGGACACCCGAAATCTCCACCAAAGGGGAAATCTCCACCACCGCCAAAGATGAAGAAATTATTCCCACTACCACCACCAAAGGTGAAGAAATTCCCTCCCCCACTTTACTAAGCAAAGGCTTGAGTAATTAGTTTTAAGTGAATAAACATGGGAGACTTGGCATATATCTGTTGCGGTTCATTGATGATTTTTTGATAGGTGTAGAATACACCTAATTTACTATCTAGTAGTTTATGCTTTCTTTGCTATTTTTCGTAAATTATGTATTTTACGCTTGTTTTGAGTTTTATAGCTACTTTGGAGTCGCACGGAGGAAAAGAAGAAGAAATCACCCAATTTGAGCAAAAAGGGCAAAAAGGTCATTTTGCAAAGCGATTGATATATGGAGCCCAGTTGAAGTTAAGGGGCCGCCAAACCGGGTAGCCCTTATCCGTAAACGTAGTGCTATTATCACCAGCACAATTGGGGTGTATCTAAGTGTGGGTGTCTCAATCCACCCACACCCTAAACCCATTTACCCACACCATATACCCACACCCGTACCCGATTTGCCCCGTTTACCAACCCTAAATCGAGAATTAATTCTCAATTATTCTGTCTCAATCAACATACAGAGAAACAAATTTGCTGCCAGTAACATCGATGAGGAGGTTGAGGAATTCATATCCGGTGGTGCCGTGAGATGAAGTCGATCAAGAAAGGGAGAAGAAAGAAGAACTCGTAGATTGAAGCAGAGTTGGGAGAATTCAAGATGAAATCGAGATGGTTCTCAGCCGGAAATAGAGAATCTGTGATGGGGGTTTCGTGACAATTGAAGTCAAGTTGCTGTTGGGTTTTGAATCGAGATGATGGCCAATCGAAATGGGTATGTTATGAGTTCGAATATGCAATGAACGAAGTCGCTATTGTTTGTCTGGGAGAAATTGAAGAACAGACCGAGAAGAAATTGCTCGATCGGCTGTGATGAAGCTCAGGATGAAGAACATAGAGAGGAGATCGAGAAGCTGCTATTGATGGTGATTAACTAGGGTTCGAACAAGACATGCTGTTGCCGTGAAGCAAAGAGTAATGGGTTAGTTTCTACTACTGAATTTGCTGGTAAATTTGTGTAAAGGGTTTGGAGTTTGGCAATTGAACTCGAGCTTGGAACGGATATTATGAAGTCAGGTTTCCTCCGAGAACGATGGAAGAGATGGGTTGATCGGACGGTGATCGACATCAACGGATTCTCGACAATTAACAAGAATTCGTTGTAACATGGTGAAGTGATGGCCTTTACTTGAACTCAATATGGCAATGGAATTGAGCTTTCTCGTGATTGTTCTTTAGTACCCACTCAGATACTTGATACTTTGGTTTTGATGTTGGAGGTTGAGAAGTGAAAACGTTGTGTGTCGTTAAAGGTTAGACTGCAACATCATGGGGTTTTGATGGTCTGAGCAATGGCAGATGTGTGGAAGTACTGGGAGTTATGTTTAACTCAAGTCGCTTGGTTTGTATTGTGTCGTTTGACCAAGATGGAGAGCTGTGAAGTTGGTGGCTGCTGGTGTTGGCAGAGATGATGAAGGTGTTGCTTATATTTGCACCGGTGAGCTGCGCATTCGACGGACAGTGGATGGTATCTTCTGGCTGTGATGGTTGTTGGCCGGAAATGAGTTAGCCAGGGAAGAAACGGTTCAAAGTGTGCTGTTGGTGCCGAGTTCATGCATACACGGTGGTGATTGAGAAACAAGTCGGAATGGGAGACGGATCAATTTAGAAGGATCTGAGTTGGATGGTCATGGAAATTACAATGTGCAACAAAAGAAGATGGCAAGGTATTGAGAAGTGGTGTTGTTCTCGTTCACTTTGTGGTGTTAATTGAAATTCCAGGATTGTGCAATGAATGGATGAAGATAGTGAAATGCGCTTACGTGGATTATGTTGCGGCAAGAGCCGAGGTCAGTGCAAGTTGAGTGTGTGGTATTGTGCAAGAGGATAATTGGTGTTGGTCGTGTTAAGTGCGGGTGGTCTTGAGCTGACAGGGAGTGAGTTGAAGTTTAATGGGATGAATTAGCAGTGATTGAGTAAAGGCCTCGCATTGCAAAATTGAGAAGATGGTGGATATATTGTCACGCAAGATGAATTAGGTGATGTATGAATGATTTTTTGGCAGTGAAGATAGTGGTATTAGAATGGATGAAATGGTAGAGAGCCATTATGGTCGGAGCAAAAGTGATGCACCATCCTGGTGCAACACAAGAATTTAGCTGGCAAGATTGTAAATGGCTTAGGCCAAGTGACTCGTGTCCACTCGAGTTGACTCAAATTGAATCGTGACTCGTTATCTAACTCATTCTCCCCTTGACCTGTTGACTAACAGTTGACTGACGGTTGACCCATTTGACCGTTAGTCCTAACGGAGGACTGGACGGAATATTCCGTCGAATATTCTCTCGACGGAGAAATTTCCAGGTGGCCGGCGGACGTTTCCTACCAAATTCCGCCACAATCCCAGTTTTCCGGCGAGCAAAATTCCAGAATTTTCTATGGACTTCCCTCATGGGTGTGAAGACTTGGGCTAGGATTTGGATGGAGAATTGGACTCAAATTTGGAAAGAGAAGGTGGAAGAGTTGAGAAAAGCTTGGATTTGGAGATTGAATTGCAAAAGGAAAAGGATTCTAATCCTTGGAAGATTTGGAGAATTTTGAAGCCTATAAATAGAGAAGTTTTCTACAACTTCTACACACCTCTCTACACACACAACACTTGTGTTTTTGCTTGCTTTTCTAAGATTTTTCTTTTTAGTTATTTGTGTGAATTTGAAACTTCTTCTTTTAATAATTATTATTTGTGTGAATTTCAAAAACATGAGTAGCTAATTTTCTTATTGATTGAGGATGAATTCCTAGTTCTTAACATATGATTTAAGTTTTTGTTTTCAAATTCTATCTTGAAGTTTTTCACATAATTATCGTTTGTTTTTACTAATAGGAGTGATCTTAAAGACACTCATGATTGATTGATAGATTGTTTGGAGTGCACGCTAAATTGATTTGTTAATTCGATCTAAAGCTAGTGAAAGTTAGGAGATAAGTAATCGTTTTCTTGACTCTTTACATAAGTAGCAAACACGAGACCTTGAGGGATTCCGTGGAGCAATTGTGTGTAGAAACAACGTTAGCAAGTGGACCTTGAGCTAAGAGTCTAACTACTAATATCAACCTAAGAAATTCACAAAACTTAATGCATGAGCCAAGTTACATCTAGGTTGAGCTAATTCTAGGTGGCTTGGTGATTAGAATCCGGTAGTCGAGAACTTCCGTGTCCGGATACAAGGGATTTAGGGGTTTAGCACCGAGCTAGTCTGCTTACCTACGGTTGGTGATAATTTGTGACTAATAACAAGTAGAATAGAACATAACTTGATTCATTGTTTCGTAAACGAAGAAGGATTCCTTGGTCTTCTCTCTCCTATTGCTTTCATCTTTCAACTTTCGATTTTAATTGCTTTGTTTATTTTTATTTTTACTTTTTACACCCCCCTTTCGTGACAACTTTTACAACTAAGATCTCTTGCTCCTCGTGGGAACGAACTTGACTTCCATTATATTATTTTTAATTGAGTGGAAATTTTGAATTAATTTGATTGCACCTACGACACGCATCAAATTTTTTGGCGCCATGCCGGGAGCAATGGATGATTTTAGTTGTTTTTATTTTTCTTTTTGCTTTATTCTTGCTTTGTTAGATTCTTTACCGTATCTAACTTAGTTTGTGGGAATCTTGTTTCAGGTGTTATACCTTTGGTGAATGCTTAAAGGGAGTAGACCGAGTCCAATACGTCTTCGATCCGGCACTCAATTAAAGGATTTCATTCGTGCGATTAACACTCCACTTCCTCCTTCTTCATCAAGTGATTCGGACAAAGAGGAAGAAACAATGGCTGATCGTACATTAAAGGACCTAGCTTCTCACAAGCTTGACACACAACAATGGTGTATCCAAACTAACTCAACCTTCGAAATCAAGCCGGGGTTGATTAGAGAGTTACCAAAGTTCCATGGCATGGTGAATGAGGACCCAAACAAACATCTTATGGACTTTTACACCATAGTTATGGCTATGCTTCCACCGGAGACTAATGCGGATGGAGCAATGTTGAAAGCTTTCCCGTTTTTCTTTGGCGGTAATGCTAAGGAATGGTTATATTATTTGCCTTCCTAAGTATCACAACATGGAATGGGATGAAGAAACTATTCCTCGAGAGATATTTTCCCGCATCCAAAGCTACTCAAATTCGCAAGGAGATTTGTGGATTGAAACAACAAGTGGGAGAATCATTATATGAATGTTGGGAGCGATATAAGAGGTTGGTGGCAAGCTGTCCACACCATCAATTTAGTGACGTTATGATACTCCAATACTTCTATGAAGCTCTCCACTCAAGTGATAGGTCTCTTCTTGACGCCGCGGTGGTGGTGCACTAATGAACAAGACTTTGACCGAAGCTAGAGAGTTGATTGAAAGTATGGCGGCAAACTCGCAACAATTCTACACAAGGGATGAACCAACGGTTAGGCGAGTGCATGAAGTTAGTGATTCTTCGTCACATCTTGATCAAAGAATAAGTAACATGGAGATTATGATGCAAAGGATGATCGCGGTAATTATTCCGGATGATGAGACCGAACAAGTGAATGCTTTATATCCGAATCAAAGGCCAAGGTACGATCCATACTCCAATACCTATAATCTCGGGTGGAAGGATCATCCCAACTTTAGTTATGCAAACAAGCAAGCGGCTCTCCTAATCCATATGCACAACAAGGTGGTTTTCAACAATCACGATTCCAACCACAACAACAAGGTGGTTATCAACAATTCCAACCTCAAGTGAAAGAACAAGGATCTTCAATTGATGATAAGCTTAATGTCATGATGCAAGGTATTACGTCATTGTTTCAACAAAATCAACAAAAGACCGATTCGGCTATCAAAGATTTACAAACTCAAATGGGACAATTGGCGACCGATGTGAATTTATTGAAATCTCAAGCATCCACAACACTTCCTTCACAACCATTTGTGAATCCAAGAGAGAATGTTAATGCGGTTACTTTAAGAAGTGGAAGGCAAGTGGAGGGTTCAAGTCATTATGAGGAAGTTAGTGAAGAGGTAGTCAACGACAAGGAGGAAACCGCACCAAAGGAGAATTCCACACCAAACGACCAATCCAAGGAACCGGTGCCTTCTTTCACTACTCCACCTCCTTTTCCTAGTCGTTTTGCTAAATCCAAGAAAGAAGCTCAAGACAAGGCGCTCATGGATATCTTCAAGAAGATTGAAATCAACATACCATTCATTGAGGCCATTAAGACAATTCCAAGGTATGCCAAGTTCATGAAGGAATTATGCATCAAGAAGGATAGGTTGCTTGATAATGAAATTACTAAAGTTGGCGAGAGTGCGTCTGGCTTATGCTATTGAAGAAGATGCCTACAAAGTGCACGGATCCCTGGTTTCACGGTGCCAATTACTATTGGTAAACAAAGGTTTGAACATGCTTTACTTGATTTGGGAGCTTCCATTAGTGTGATGTCGGCCGAAATATATGACTCCATGAATCTTGCACCGTGAAAGAGACAAGAGTTATTATCCAATTGGCAAACAAGTCTAACATATATCCTAAGGGGCTTGTAGAAGACGTGCTAGTGCAAGTAAATGAGCTTATTTTTCCGGTGGACTTCTTTGTGGTGGATATGGACAATAATGAGAATCGATCATCTACTTCTTTACTTCTTGGGAGGCCATTCATGAAGACCGCAAAGACGAAGATTGATGTTGATAAGGGTACACTCACTATGGAATTCGACAAGGAGATAATACACTTTAATATATTTGAAGCCATGCGCTACCCAAGTGATGTGCATTCCGTTTACTCCATTGATGTGGTTGATTCATTAGCGCAACAAATGGTGGAATTGAACCAAGAGGATGAACTTGATGTGGTGTTGCAAAATAGCATTGAATTGGACGTCCATGGCTTATCTAACTTGGATGTTGAAATCTCCAAGGAATTGGTGGAGATATGTGGAGCTTTGGCGACATTGCAAGAAGCTAAAAAGGGTGATGTTTCATATATTTCTTTACCCGTGAATGATGAAATACTTGTACCATCTATTGTGAAGGCGCCCAAACTAGAATTGAAGCCGCTTCCGGATCATTTGAAGTATGCTTTCTTGGGAGATGGAGATGAGCTTCCGGTGATTATTTCTAAGAACCTCACACCGGTGCAAGAAGACCGTTTGCTTAGAGTCTTGAAAGAGCACAAAACGGCTATTGGGTGGACAATTGCGGACATCAAAGGTATTAGTCCATCCATGTGCATGCATAGGATTCTAATGGAAGAGAACGTGAAGCCTGTACGTGATGCTCAACGTCGGCTTAATCCTCCCATGATGGAGGTTGTGAAAAAGAGATACTCAAATTGCTAAGTGTGGGGGTAATCTACCCAATTTCCGATAGCAAGTGGGTAAGTCCGGTTCAAGTGGTACCAAAGAAATCCGGAGTCACGGTTGTTCGAAATCAAGACGATGAACTTGTTCCTACAAGAGTTCAAACCGGTTGGAGAGTGTGTATTGACTATAGAAAGCTTAATTCCGCAACCCGCAAGGATCACTTTCCTTTACCTTTCATTGATCAAATGTTGGAGCGGTTAGCGGGGCATTCTTATTATTGCTTCTTGGATGGTTATTCGGGATACAACCAAATTGTTATTGCACCGGAGGACCAAGAAAAGACCACTTTCACTTGTCCGTTTGGAACGTTTGCATATAGACGGATGCCGTTCGGCCTTTGCAATGCGCCGGCTACTTTTCAAAGATGCATGGTGAGTATATTCTCGGATTATGTGGAGCGCATCATCGAGGTATTTATGGATGACTTTAGTGTTTATGGCAATTCTTTTGATGGTTGTTTAAATAACCTTGAACTAATTCTTAAACGATGCATAGACACGAACCTTGTCCTTAATTGGGAGAAATGTCACTTTATGGTAAACCACGGCATAGTACTTGGTCACATTGTGTCCTCTCAAGGGCTCGAAGTGGACAAGTCAAAGATAGATTTAATAAGAAACTTACAATATCCCACTTCGGTGAGGGAGATCCGTTCTTTTCTTGGTCATGCAGGTTTCTATAGGCGGTTTATCAAGGATTTCTCCAAAATCTCCATGCCGATGTGCAAGTTATTACAAAAGGAGGTACCTTTCGACTTCAACAAGGAATGCAAGGATGCTTTTGACAAATTAAAGGAGATGTTGACAAGTGCGCCGATTATCAAATCACCGGATTGGAATCTTCCATTTGAATTAATGTGTGATGCTAGTGATTATGCGGTTGGAGCCGTTTTGGGTCAAAGGGTGGACAAGTTGTCCCATGTTATCTATTATGCATCTAGGACCCTTAATGATGCACAAATCAATTATTCTACCACGGAAAAGGAGTTATTGGCTATAGTTTTTGCTTTGGAAAAATTTCGATCATACTTGGTGGGTACAAAGGTTATTGTGTATTCCGATCATGCCGCACTAAGACACTTGATAAAGAAGAAAGAAGCTAAGCCAAGATTAATTCGGTGGATCCTATTGTTACAAGAGTTCGACATAGAAATTCGTGATAAGAGGGGTGTGGAGAATACCGTTGCGGATCATCTTAGTAGGCTTGTTATGTCTCAAGAGGAACTTCCATTACATGACCGCTTTACGGACGAACAACTTTTCTCCATGGAAGAATCAACACCTTGGTATGCGGATATAGTGAATTACTTGGTGACAAGGAAAGTACCTAGTACAATGTCTAATTTCCAAAAGATGAAGCTTAAGAAGGTAGCTAAGCAATATGTGTGGGATGAACCATACTTATGGAAATATGGCGTTGATCAAATAATGCGAAGGTGCGTGCCTAATTCCGAATTTCAATCCATTCTCTCCTTTTGCCACACTTTTGCTTGTGGTGGCCACTTTGGTTCGAAACGTACCGCTCTCAAAGTTCTCGAGAGTGGATTTTATTGGCCCACCTTGTTTGAAGATTCATATGTTTTTTGTAAATCGTGTGATAGATGTCAACGAACGGGCAATCTAGGTGCTCGAAATCAAATGCCACTCACACCAATTCTCACCGTTGAGATTTTTGATGTGTGGGGTATTGATTTTATGGGCCCTTTTGTCAATTCGAATGGGAATTTTTATATACTTCTTGCCGTTGATTATGTTTCGAAATGGGTGGAAGCTAGAGCCACCAAGACTAATGACTCACAAGTTGTTTGTGATTTTGTAAGGGAAAACATTTTCAATAGGCATGGAACACCAAGAGTGGTGATAAGTGATGGAGGCTCACATTTCAAGAAGGCTTTCCACACTCTCCTCAAGAAGTACAACATAACACACAAAATTGGTACGCCTTATCATCCACAAACTAGTGGACAAGCGGAAATTTCAAATCGTGAGATAAAGTCCATTCTTGAGAAAACGGTAAATACCACGAGGAAAGATTGGAGCTTTAAGCTCAATGATGCACTTTGGGCGTATAGAACGGCGTATAAGACACCAATTGGTATGTCTCCATATAGGATGGTTTATGGCAAGGCTTGTCATCTTCCGGTTGAACTTGAACATAAGGCTTATTGGGCGATAAAGAAATTCAACATGGAGTATGATGAAGCGGGGAAACAAAGGAAGTTACAACTACATGAGTTAGAGGAGATACGCAATGATGCTTACGAGAGTGCCCGTATTTACAAGGAAAAGACCAAGCTTTTTCATGACAAGATGATTTCTCGTAAAAGTTTCATCGTGGGACAAAAAGTCCTTTTATATCATTCTCGCCTTAAACTATTTCCTGGAAAGTTAAGGTCCCGTTGGATTGGACCATATGTTGTTACTAATGTTTTTCCTCATGGTGCGGCTTGAAATTACTAGTCTTCGAGACAATTCGGTTTCCAAAGTCAACGGCCATAGGTTGAAGCCATACTATGAGAACATCGCTTATGTGAATTTGGATGAACTTTCATTTGGAGATGCACTCCCTCCGGAGGAGTAATGTGCCGCAAGAGCTAAGTCGGGCCGTCGACTTTAAAACAAGCGCTTAATGGGAGGCAACCCATCGTTTTTGTATTTCTTATTCTTTTTTGCTTTTTGTTATTTCTTTTTCTTGTTTCTTATCATGTTAAAATTTCCCACCTTGACTTTACTAGGAGGATTCAATTACATTGAGGACAATGTAAGGTTTAAGTGTGGGGGAGTGGTTAAGCATGTTTTTAAAACAAAAATTACAAAAAAATGAAAAATTTTGAAAAAAAAAAAAGAGTTTTACATAAAAATTCCAACTTTTAAAGATTTTAGAGTCACTAGCATATTTCTAGGTATGTTTACATAGAGATTTTGACCGACATAATTGAACTTGGAAATGTTAGAGAACTACATTCGGATTTCTTGTTTGTTTGAGTGTTAAATAATGGATTTAATCATGCCGGTGATGCGAATTTGGTGCAGTGGAGAAGTGCGTTATTAGAGTTGCTGATCAATCATTAGTGGAGACTACCCGTATTCATATCATGAGAGGCACCGACCAGAATTCTTCCATATACTAAAGAGCTTCTTTTGAGTGTGTGTCACCGTACGTAAATTCTGGGTAGAATGGTGAGCTACCCAACCTCCCACCAATAGAAGCACTACTCTTTGATCTCTTGAGTGCTAATTTTGTCAATCATGAGGGTGACGTCCATAGATGAAAGCTTCCTTCTTGTAGTTCGATTTGCGGTTAGCACCATTCTCTCTCTCGACAACAACGGATCCATAGAAACACTCTCATCATCAACAAGGAGCGACATCAAAATCTACAAGGAAAGTTGGAAAAGTTTAAGGTTTACAAGCAACGGAATGAGAAAAAGAGCAAATTTCAAATTCAAGTAAAAGCAACATACAAAGAGCGGATTTTTACATATAAGTTGAGGACTTACAATACAATGAGGTAATTTTATATTCAAGTATGAAGACTTATTCATGAAAGCGAAGAAAATTAAAAGGTGAGAATTTTTGAAGTTTATGATTTCAAGACGATACAAGTTGTGAAGAATCAAGCGGTAAAATACTTCTCCCACGGCCATGGTTTATTTTTGTATTTTATTTCTCTTGTTTCAAAAAAAAAAAAAAAAAAAAAAAAAAAAATTGAAAAAAAAGAAGATAAAAAAAAAAAAAAATAATAAATAAATAAATAAACAAGAGAAATATTTGTTTTGTTAATAGCCGTGGGGAAGGAAAATCTATAAGAAAGTTTCAAGCGACAAGGATTTCAAAGTAAAAAGAGTTATAAATTGTTATGGATTTATGAAATTCAAGGGTTTATCATCAATAGTTGAAACCGAAGACTAAGAAGTTAAAGACGAGGAACGGAAGACGTTTCTATTGGATGCCGTGAGAGTGGTGTTATCATAATTGGCGATCGGATGTGAAGGTGAGTAAGTAATCTCATCCTCGATAATAATGGTTGATTTCCTTTCTTAGAGATCGTCAGAAAAATGGTTTTTCAAAATATTAAAAGATGTGGGTTTTTAAAAATATTTCGGAAGTTATCCTTCCCACCATTCAACGTGTCGCAGGAATTCTCTCTTCATTCCTACCGCACACATGTGAGAACCATAAAAAACTGTCTTTTTGAGTGCAATTATCATAAAATCCTTATTTGGTGAGGCGAAGTCGAGGCGAAATGCTTATTGATCGTTTCTCAAACACGTATTCTCTCATTATCGTGTGGTTATTTCTCACTCAACATTTAAGAATGAGAATATGTTCTTTGGTATTTCTAACTTCTTATTACTAGCATGCAGAAATTCTATGTCCTCATAACTCTTTGGATGCTTGTGACGCTTGAACGCTTTGAGGTTGTGAGTTTTTAGTTTGATTTGCTCGAGGACTAGCAAAGTCTAAGTGTGGGGGAATTTGATAGGTGTAGAATACACCTAATTTACTATCTAGTAGTTTATGCTTTCTTTGCTATTTTTCGTGTAAATTATGTATTTTACGCTTGTTTTGAGTTTTATAGCTACTTTGGAGTCGCACGGAGGAAAAGAAGAAGAAATCACCCAATTTGAGCAAAAAGGGCAAAAAGGTCATTTTGCAGGCGATTGATATATGGAGCCCAGTTGAAGTTAAGGGGCTGCCAAACTGGGTAGCCCTTATCCAGAAACGTAGTGCTATTATCGCCTAGCACAATTGGGGTGTATCTAAGTGTGGGTGTCCAATCCACCCACACCCTAAACCCATTTACCCACACCATATACCCACACCCGTACCCGATTTGCCCCATTTACCAACCCTAAATCGAGAATTAATTCTCAATTATTCTATCTCAATCAAATACGGAGAAAAATGTGCTGTTTGAACATCGATGAGGAGGTTGGAGGAATTCATATCTCGGTGGTCTTTGTGAGATGAAGTCGATCAAAGAAAGGAGAAGAAAGAAGAACTCGTAGATTGAAGCGAGTTGGGAGAATTCGAAGATGAAATCGAGAGATGGTTCTCACGGAAATAGAGAATCGTGATGGGGGTTTCGTGACAATTGAAGTCAAGTTGTTTGTTGGGTTTTGAATCGAGATGATGGCCAATCGAAATGGGTATGTTATGAGTTCGAATATGCAATGAACGGTCACTATTGTTTGTCCTGGGAGAAATTGAAGAATGACCGAGAAGAAATTGCTCGATCGGTCATGATGAAGCTCGGATGAAGAACATAGAGAGGAGATCGAGAAGTCGCTATTGATGGTGATTAACTAGGGTTCGAACAAGACATGCTGTTGCCGTGAAGCAAAGAGTAATGGGTTAGTTTCTACTACCAATTTGTGGTAAATTTGTGTAAAGGGTTTGGAGTTTGGCAAAGCTTGAACTCGAGCTTGGAACGGATATTATGAAGTCTGGGTTTCCTCCGAGAACGATGGAAGAGATGGGTTGACTGACGGATCGGTGATCGACATCAACGGATTCTCGACAATTAACAAGAATTCCGTTGTAACATGGTGAAGTGATGGCCTTTACTTGAATCAATATGGCAATGGAATTGAGCTTTCAGTGATTGTTCTTTAGTACCCAATCGTATACTTGATAATCGGTTTTGATGTTGGAGGTTGAGAAGTGAAAACGTTGTGTCTTCAAGTTAAGGTTAGACCGCAACATCATGGGGTTTTGATGGTCGGAGCAAATGGGCAGATGTGTGGAAGTACCGGGAGTTATGTTTAATCAAGTCGTTTGGTTTGTATTGTGTCGCTTTGACCAAGATGGAGAGTCAGAAGTTGGTGGCTCACTTTGGTGTTGGCGAGAGATGATGAAGGTGTTGCTTATATTTGCACTCGGTGAGTCTGCGATTCGACGACAAATGGATGGTATCTTCCGGGTCATGATGGTTGTTGGCCTGAAATGAGTTAGCCGGGAAGAAAACGAAGTTCAAAGTGTCTTTGTTGGTGCCGAGTTCATGCATACACGGTGGTGATTGAGAAACAAGTCGGAATGGGAGACGGATCAATTTAGAAGGATCCGGAGTTGGATGGTCATGGAAATTACAACGGGCAACAAAATAAGATGGCAAGGTATTGAGAAGTGGTGTTGTTCTGTTCACTTTGTGGTGTTAATTGAAATTCGAGATTGTGCAATGAATGGATGAAGATAGTGAAATGCGCTTTAAGGTGGATTATGTTGCGGGCAAGAGCCGAGGTCGGTGCAAGTTGAGTGTGGTATTGTGCAAGAGGATAATTGGTGTTGGCTGTGTTAAGTGCAGGTGGTCTTGAGCTGACAGGGGAGTGAGTTGAAGTTTAATGGGATGAATTAGCAGGTGATTGAGTAAAGGCCTGGCATTGCAGCTGAGAAGATGGTGGATATATTGCTGCTGCAAGATGAATTGGCTGGGATGTATGAATGATTTTTTGGCAGTGAAGATAGTGGTATTAGAATGGATGAAATGGTAGAGAGCCATTATGGTCGGAGTGAGGTGATGCACCATCCTCGTGCAACACAAGAATTTAGCCTGGCAAGATTGTAAATGGCTTAGGCCAAGTGACTCGTGTCGACTTCGAGTTGACTCACCTTTGAATCGTGGTTTCCACTCGTTATCTAACTCATTCTCCCCTTGACCTCGTTGACTAACAAATGACCGACGGTTGACCAGTTTGACCGTTAGTCCTAACGGAGGACTGGACGGAATATTCCGTCGAATATTCTCTCGACGGAGAAATTTCCAGTGTGGCCCGGCGGTGACGTTTTCGCCAAATTCGCCACAATCCCAAGCTTTTCCTGGCGAGCAAAATTCCAGAATTTTCTATGGACTTCCCATGGGTGTGAAGACTTGGGCTAGGATTTGGATGGAGAATTGGACTCAAATTTGGAAAGAGAAGGTGGAAGAGTTGAGAAAAGCTTGGATTTGGAGATTGAATTGCAAAAGGAAAAGGATTCTAATCCTTGGAAGATTTGGAGAATTTTGAAGCCTATAAATAGAGAAGTTTTCTACAACTTCTACACACCTCTCTACACACACAACACTTGTGTTTTTGCTTGCTTTTCTAAGATTTTTCTTTTTAGTTATTTGTGTGAATTTGAAACTTCTTCTTTTAATAATTATTATTTGTGTGAATTTCAAAAACATGAGTAGCTAATTTTCTTATTGATTGAGGATGAATTCCTAGTTCTTAACATATGATTTAAGTTTTTGTTTTCAAATTCTATCTTGAAGTTTTTCACATAATTATCGTTTGTTTTTACTAATAGGAGTGATCTTAAAGACACTCATGATTGATTGATAGATTGTTTGGAGTGCACGCTAAATTGATTTGTTAATTCGATCTAAAGCTAGTGAAAGTTAGGAGATAAGTAATCGTTTCTTGACTCTTTACATAAGTAGCAAACACGAGACCTTGCGGAGGGATTCCGTGGAGCAATTGTGTGTAGAAACAACGTTAGCAAGTGGACCTTGAGCTAAGAGTCTAACTACTAATATCAACCTAAGAAATTCACAAAACTTAATGCATGAGCCAAGTTACATCTAGGTTGAGCTAATTCTAGGTGGCTTGGTGATTAGAATCCGGTAGTCGAGAACTTCCGTGTCCCAGGTGATACAAGGGATTTAGGGGTTTAGCAATCGAGCTAGGCAGCTTTACCTACGGTTGGTGATAATTTGTGACTAATAACAAGTAGAATAGAACATAACTTGATTCATTGTTTCGTAACGAAGAAGGATTCCTTGGTCTTCTCTCTCCTATTGCTTTCATCTTTCAACTTTCGATTTTAATTGCTTTGTTTATTTTTATTTTTACTTTTTACACCCCCCTTTCGTGACAACTTTTACAACTAAGATCTCTTGCTCCTCGTGGGAACGAACTTGACTTCCATTATATTATTTTTAATTGAGTGGAAATTTTGAATTAATTTGATTGCACCTACGACACGCATCATTTTTCCTTTCAGTTATATACATGAACGAAACTGAAGTTATCTCCCCTCCTTTAAAACACTAAGTCATATAAGCTCCCACGTCACACGGTGAATGTGACACCCTCCTCAAATTAAATTAGATAAAAGCTTTCACACAGAGCAATTCTGGAGAGGACAAGTGGCGGGACTCTATTGGTTGAAACATTAAAACATGAATTACACTCTGTTTACACCCTGTATTTAACTGGCTATTTGTAACACCGTTAGCAAAAACGTGGGTATACAATACTTCTGTCAGCTTTTGTGCCTAAATAATGACTTACACTTGGTTTACACCAAATACTTAACTGGACGTTACTAATGCCAGTTAGGTAGACAATACATCTGTTAAAAAACTAAACCTAAATAAGAAACCTAACGCCATATTGATATTCTGTCGTACTTTTGTTCTGCAATAAACCATGATTCCGCGGAAAAAAAAAGAGAGATTCGATTATATCAGCAGAAATACCAAACCCATACTTTCTTTTCTACTTTTCGTTCTCCGCCTCTCTTCGCAGGATTGATGAAATAATAAGAAGAACAAGGTTATTTCCAGGTGAGATTTATGAAACCCCGGCTTGATTTCTTCGTTTTATACTTGATTTGTTGATGATTATTGCATTTGTAGTTGCATCAACGGGTTTGTTTGATTTTTTATTCTTATATTCTTCGATTTGGATAAGATTGATTCAATGGGTTTGTGTTAAATTCTTAGATTCTTTGATTTGGGGAAGACTGATGTATTTTACGAAAAAATGGGAATCGATTTTAATTTCTTTGTTTTATAAACGATTAAGAGGGTTTGGATGTATAGGAAAAATGCAGAGGAGAAATTCATGAGGACTAAACATGCATATAATTCGTTGTTGAATTCAGAGTCACGGGCGTAAGTATGATAATGGAAGAGGAGCAGAAGGAGGAGGAGGTCTATGGGTTTGGTAATGTCCTTGCACTATTTTGTCCTATCTATTTTAGTTGATTTGGCGTTAAAATTATGAAATTGGATATGAATAGTGAGTACCATAACCTTACATCAGTTAATATACACTTGAAAGACAATTTTGTTCCATGAGATTGTGTTAATGGTGAGGTTGTTTAGCTCTGTCGTCAGTGGTTCATACGTTTAAGTCCAAATTGGCTTCGTGGAAGAAGATTTTCCCCACAAGGGCAGGTCGAAACTCCCTGATCAACAATGTGCTCTCAAATCTGGTGGTGTAATGTTTCACTGTGCGAACAAGCCTAAGAATGATGAAAAGAGATCTCTTAGCAAACTGAGGATGGAGGTTTAACGAGGATTCTTAATCTTTTTTCTCAAAACTGTAATCTATTACTGTCTCTTTTCCTATACATGTTCTCTTTTACTCTTTCTCTCATGATTGTTTCTTCTGAATTCTGATATTTTGGTTTCTTTCATTATTCTTTTGTTTAATTCTTTTGATTGTTTTGTTAGTTCGCAGGTAATTCCTTAATCTTGGTGGTGCATTTTTCGCAGGTAATTCCTTGATCATGTAATCCCCTAGCCTAATGTCTCTAGTAGTAGTGTTACCAATATACCCAGGTGATGAGTAAGTGGTAATTTAACAGAACTGCAGTGCTATCTTAAATTTTCCTCATGTGTTAGGCTTTGTTCTCAGGCTCATGCTTTTCTAATTTTTATGAACGATATTCAAACTTCTTCCTTTGAGTATCCAATTCTTTGCAGTGATATCATGTTCTATATTTTTCACTATCATAAATAGAAAGCAAGGCACAATTTATGAACTCTCATTATGAAAGACCCTTTTGGAGTTAACAGAACATGCCGCTGATTGTTGTATTTTTAGATATGCAGTTCTACGATTATATGGACTCTTATAAGTTTAATTTATATATAGAAAAAAAGAGCAGGTTCCTTTCTCAGACTTCAAATTTTGGCTCCATATCGACACTTGGTGCAATGGTTGGAGCCATCACGAGCGGGTCAATTGCTGATTTCATTGGACGAAAAAGGGTAAGAATGACAAGGCCCCAATAGTCGAGCCATTTATCTGTCTACTTTGATAGGTTCTGCCAGTAGTATGATCATCCAACGGGGTAACAATTTTGCAGGTAGACTTCTCAAAGGTTTTTAGTAAAGAAAATGATAATGTGCCGGTAGAATTTGCTTTCCATCTTCCTGCTGGATAAAATATTTTGCAATATTCTGTTGCACTAATTAAGCTTCACTTTGTAGATTTGTGATGTCGCGATGGTTTTTATCTTATTTCTCTATTTCGACATTTTTACAGGTCATTGACATTTGGATTCATGGATCAGTTGTGAGAAATGTAATTACACATTGATAATGAATTTCATAGTGTATAAGCCCTGAAAAATGATATCTTGGTACATTAATGGGAAATTGTATGATTTAGTGTCTTTATTAGATATTTTAGATTTTCTTCTATATGAACCAAGGTATAAGTGTGTAATAATGTAAACCGACACTTTAATTATAATTATAATTCAATTTTAATATTTTATTCAGTTATTTATAATCACTGTGTACATCTCTGTTATCGTGTGATGCTTTGCATATTTAGTTAAATCAGAGACATATACAATAGTTAGGTCAGAGAAGACGGGACAAGGCGAAGCCGAGCCACGCCAAACATCACTTCGCCTTGCCCCGCCAAACCAAAAGTGCAAGGTTTGGCCTTGCCCCGCCAAACTGAAAGTGCATCGTGACGGGGCGGGGCGAAACCGTGTGATACCAAATCAAAAATGCATCGAGACAGGCGAGACGAAGCCACATCATACCAAATTAAAAATATGGTTAAAAAAAAATATGCCCGATGCGCAGTACGTGCATAATAAAAATCTTAAGCAACGGGGCGAGGAGAAGCCGAGGCATACCAAATAAAAAAATCCTAAGCATGTATCGGGGCGAAGCGAAGCGAGCTACACCAAATCAAACCGAGCCATACCAAATAAAAAATCCTAAGCATATATCGAGGCGACACCAAATCAAAAATCCTAAACATGCATCGGGACGAGGCGAGGCAAACCGTTTTTTGGGCCCGCCCGATGCGTAGCACGGGCACAAAATCTAGTGAAATGTTTATAAACCAATCTATTTTCTCAATGTAATGTAATATGTATAAGCTTAATATTGCACCAGGTTTTATTAATAAGAGTGTGATACGCTTTGTTAATCTTTAATATGATGTCGTATTTGTTGTGGGTTACAAATGCGCGACATTACATTTTGCATACATTCGGAATGAGACACATTTTAATCCTTTTGAACCCGGTAACTGTTGGTTTAGTGTATTTGTTTGAAATGAAGTGTTGAATATTTTCGGTGGGATACTGAATCACCGTTTGCTCGCAGCTCCTTGCATTGAGCATGACAATGACTAGTAGCCAAATGAGTTATTAAAAGTTGGTACATATGAAGAAGTTTTCTTTACTCTCAAACAACCTGGAATTAGCTTTTGACCGCCAATATTAGCAATGGCGAATTTTCGCAACGTACAAAGTAGAAGCCTATAATGTTTTATGGAAATTGATGAATCAAACCTAATCTAATGTATGTATGTATAAAAATTCAACGACATCAAAAGAACTCAAAAAAAGAAAAAAAAACATTCCAACTTGTTGGGAATCTTGGGTTGATTCATTGTAGACCATAGTTAGCAATTCGGGATACGGAGAGGAGTTCGGGACGTCATACGTTCGGGAATTATACGGATTCGGATAGGTTGGATTCGGTCAACGGTTAGTTGTTCGGGGAGTGGTTCGGATCGGATACGTACGTGTATAATTCGTTTTTAGTTATGTGAGTTCGGTACTGAAAATTCGGCCTACATCAAACTATAACAAAAGATATCTTCGTATAAATTACATAGAAATATGGCTTAAAATAGGATATATAAAATGTATCTGATAAATTACCAACAACCAGCGTATGGCTCAGTGGTTGAAGCGCTCCCGTACATCCCAAAGGTCATGGGTTCAAGTCTCCCACCGCCTTCATTTCTTCTCCCACCTCCTTCATTTCTTATTTTTTCTTAGAATCGTTGGTTCAACACAGCGGATCGGTACTGACTCAGCTGAGTCACTGCCCGAATCAAAGTCGTGAATTAATCGGATATCGTTGGTTCAACACAGCGGATCGGTGTTGAATCGGCTGAGTCACTGCCCGAATCAAAGTCGTGAATTAATCGGATTCGCTAATAATTCACGCATTATTCGGCGCGTTCATATTATATCCGTACCCTGTTCGGACTTTGAATAATTCGGACGAATGAGTCGGATTCGGACAGTTCGTTTGGATCGCCGAATTGCTAACTAGGTTGTAGACTACTATTGATATAAATCGTTTAATGAGTATGAAAGTGACCACACCAAGAAATTTAATGGGATGTTTGCAAATAAAATGTACAAAAGATCTTGTTGCTTCCGATAATGTAAAAGAGTTAAAAGGAGTAAATTATAAACTGTATTTCTCAAGACACTCCCATAGCCGCGTATCTTGATCTTGTGTTTGGGTCCCAACTCCCAAAGTGAAAGTAAGAAATGATGGCAAAAAGGACTCAGTATCCTTGTACACGAGCTATAAATACTACATGTACTAACATGGGAGATGAATCTCTTATACATTTATTTATGCAATGCAACTTCTCAAAGCAGGTATGGATGCTCTTGAACTTTAAGTATGGATTATGTTATAGAAGGTAACATTAACTTTCATTATTCACTAAATGTTTGGTTTACTAATACAAACACTGGGGGCTTTGCTTTAGAATGGTCTGAATTTTGCAGTATAACTACATGGCATATCTGGAAAGCTAGATGTAATTGGGTATTTAGAAAAGAGAAAAAAGACAGTGCAACAACAACTAATAATATAGTCATATACATTAATAGCATTAGAAATGTAAACAATCCGAATTACTCAATTTTACAGACTTTATACTATAATCCTATGCATGATGATTGTCTAGACATAACTAGATCTGACAATGGCATAACACACAACCAGTTAAGTTATACAATCAACATAGCCTTGGATATGATGAATCCTATAACTTCTTCAGGAATTGGGTTAAATTGTTTTGATTTTGCATGATATACTATTGAAATAATGGGAACAACTGAAAATTTTAGTACAAGAGAAGAACTAGGACTAAAAGGGGCAGATGCAGCTCTCCGGAGGGCAACAGAGAGGAGTGGCCATGAAATTACATTCCAAACTGGAAGAGAGATAATTTAGGACTTCCATTAATTTGTTTATCTCTGAATACTTCAATGCAAATGTAACTTGGTCTATCCCACAAATTATTGTGGTTGGATACCTACCTGTGTAATTGATAGAGCCTCTTTATTTATAAAAAAAAAGCCTTGTACACGAGCACTTTTTAAAGGGGATCGTCCCAAGGTGAACTACAAAATAATGGCAAATGTACTATGTAGTGTTGTACACTTTTTGTAACGGCATATTCACTTGATTCCTTCATTTGACCGTTTTTTTTTTAAAGCATGAAGTGTATTAAAATATTTAAGGGACTGTTACACAAGGGTATATAATACCCCAAGATTCATCAGTTACAATAAGATTGGTAATCCATGAATCTACATCAACATGATATTGGAGCTGAATAACGGTCTTCGGATCGGAGATGCGTCGAGGGGGGGTGTTGGAGTCGAAGGTCGAAAGGCCTTCGGTCAATGCTTTCCACAAGAAAAGTTGTACTTTTGATGGACACGATAATGTCCACAGGAACTTAGTTGGTGGTAGAGATGTTCGATGTAGCTGATTGAAGATGTTATCCAGGCCTTTGTATCTGGTTGTTGCGCTAAACTGCCCGAGAGATATCTGACTACTCCTTTGATTTTCAACTGGATCCATCACTTTAAATTGAGATTCTAGCTTTGATTGTGACTTCCAATCTCTGCTCTTTGAAGGAGTAGTGCTAGTAGTTCTATTACAGTGATACTAAAACTGAATTACAATCTCAACTAGATAAACCTAAGGTACTAGGAATCACTACTACTAGTAATAACTATTACAATTACTAAAAACTGAAAAACACAAAAGGAATTACAAACTTAGACTTAAGTAAACTAGAAAATAAAAGATTACAATTTTCTTAAAAAGTAAAATACAACAAAAGTTAAAGCCGTGATACCTTCCCAAGGATTTGAGTAAACAATTTTACATATGAGGAGATGTTGAATATGCGAGTATGGCTTACCATAGGTTTCCCCAAATGCACTAAGGCTGGAAATTATTTAAACATACTCATATGAGTTTACTTGTGAAGATGTAGTGGTACTGCCAATCTAGCAGAGAAGGGCTGAAATCCTTTGGCTGAATATCTCGATTATTGGCGCAGACATGATAATATGTTGAAGCATGAAATCAATGATGTTATTTTCTGTGGTTGCATAGGTTTAAGCTCAATATTGTTTTCCCAGAGACTAGAAGAAACAAGTAAAACCCAAATCTGAGTGGCCTCCAAAAGGCCACAAACTTGATCAGAAAGTAGAAAAAACACACACAAACTACAAGGGAAGAACCAGATCCTTGGCAATTAAAACCAACAAAAAAATGAATCGAACCTACGCAAACAAATCTGAAAACCAAAAACACACTGAACTTTGCAGCAACAAAGCAAAAGGACACAGGCATTAAGGAGATACCACCATCAAAACAAACTTTGAAATAAAACTATCCTAGTGGATTGAAAATGCCATCAATTTTCAAAACAGGTTCAGAAAAAAGCAAAGAGAATCAAGGGATCTTCACTAGCCCAGGAAAGGCTATGCAGGAAAACAGGAATCAAGATTCAAAAATAAACAGGTTTACAAGATACACATAAACGGCAAACTGCGAATCAGAGATCGCTTGTAATCAACATACATATCAAGATTTAACGAAAATAAGCGTATAATTTTGGTTTTATCTTGTGTGATTAGAAGGAGGTCTCAAGGTTTCACATGATTAAAGAAATCCGAAAGTTGAAAACAAAAAACTCTAAGCATAACAACGAATTGAGGCTTAATCAGAAGATTTAACATCATGATATAAAATAATAGGTATATGGATAATAGCCTAAGAACGTTCCTTCTACTTTTCCGATGATGATGAATTTGAGGAGGTACCAACCTGAAGATTATCTCAAGTTTGAATGAAAAAGAGGTTGTTGCAGTTTGAAACCAGGCCAGTTAGGTTGTCGGTGTAGATCGTAGCCGATAAAATTAGATGAGAGAACCATACTCCATCCAATAATAAAAGGATAAATTAGATTCAAATCTTCAGAAATAAGGTTGGGTATCAAAAATAATTGGCAAGCAGGCAATCAATTGAAATCGAATGGCCGATAAATCGAGGATTTAGCCGATGAGGATTGCTAAATCCATGGCGGCTTGATTTAGGGTTTTGAAGGTGATGGTGAAGATTGAATTAATGGTTAAGGTTTGGTTTCTTAATTTGTTTCTCTCTCTACACAATTAGGTTGAGCTAAAACTTGAAGATTAAAGATGGTACTGCCCAGATCTAAGAAGATATGAGCAGTTAGGTTGCCGGGAAATTTTGACCTTTTTGGTAGCAGTTTCAATCATTTCAAAATCTTACTGCATTCTCCCTTTCACAAAGGTAAAACGTAACACAAGAACCTCAACAATTTTAATATCACCCAAACCAATAAAAAACAAAAATGCTATATTGACTGAAAACAAATCCCGAACTTAATTCTGCAACACACAAACAGTGTGACCTACTTTTGCCTTTACTAATCCCAATGTTGGGGGGATTTCTTTTTGTCCATCCGATCCCCTATCGGGATAAGATTCGGGACAAAATGTCGGTGTTTTTAGCACTGCTCAATAAAAAACTGAATATTCAAACTTTTATACAATTATTAACTGTGAAAGTGACTAGTACTATATAACCACAGTGTCTTTCTTGCCCAAATGCAAAATAACCCTTGTTTGAATCCGGCCCAAAATTTGAATCTTATTTTATCCTAATTAGATGTCATGTTATTTTTATTTATTTATTTTCATTTTTCGGATGTCCAACTCGGCATATACATCCAACTTGCAGGAATTCGAGTTAGGTACATCCGAATCAGATACAACTTTATACCTGATGTTGTGCACAAATTGAAAGTTTTCAGTAACTTACTTGTAAGGATTCATAGTATATAAGTGTGTCATATATACACGAGTGTCTTGTATGTAAGTGTGTCATATACACGAGTGTTACATTTGTCTAAGACACAAGTTATGACAGAATCATTACATTCTGTTATGTTTGTATTTTCTATGTTATATATAAACAGAGTTATTTGTATCAAAAAATCTTAATAAAAATCTTTGAGTTTCTACTCATAAACTTTCTCATGGTGTTAGAGTTTTAATGAGAGATTTTGATTCTTTCATCTTTTTTATCCTATAATTTTTAATAAAAATTCCGCTGCAGTTACAATTTCTTAACAATCTCTTAAAATGATTGCTACTTTTTATCATATTTTCATCCGTTTTAACAAACCTTAGTTTCACAATTCTCACATTCTTTCTGGAAATCTTGAGTTCGAATCAACTCATGATCATTCTTGACCCCAAATCAGGAAATTCTGATAATTTCTTGTCATTTCTTCGAGATTTTTGTTCTCATATCGTCATAGTTCTCATCAATCTTGTTTCAGATATGGCGACTAATAATTCTACTTTACCGTTCCAGAATATCGCTAATTTTGTTTCTGTGAGACTCGAAAAACATGGTTCAAACTACTTGATTTGGAAAAATCTATTTGAGTTTATTCTTATCACTACAGATCTGTAGGAATTCGTTGATGGAAGTATTCAAAAACCTTTTGAAACTATAGATCTTTTTGGTGAAACTCTATCTAATCCTTTATATTTGCATTAGCACAAGATGAATCGGTTTGTCATGTCCTACTGAACGCTACTTCGGATGATACGATTTCAAGAGGAATAATTGAGTTTATTTCTTCTAGGAAGATTTCGTCTTACTTAGAGAGATAAGTTGTTCAAAAAAATCGGTCAAGAAGGCATTTCTCATGAGTCAACTTCATTTTATCAAAAGAGGTAACAAAAGTATCACTACTTATTTTGATGAATTAAAGGTTATAACCGATTTTCTTGTTGCTATAAGAGAAAGAGCGGATGAATTTGATGTGGTTATGTATACATTAATGGGTCTAGGGACGGAATATAGGCAATTTGTGAAATCTGCTCAAAATAAAGATACTGGATTTAGTCTTAATGATTTTGTGTCAAGGGTCTTACATCATTAACAGTGGCTTAAGGAAGAAGATGCTGAGTCTACATCTGTTCTTGAGACTCAAAGTTTAGCATATTATTCTAAAAACTCATTTAATAGTTCTCGTAATACATCCACTTAAAAATCAAGACCTGATATATAAGTGTTTATACATGAAAATAATTTCCCCTTAGCAGGGCTAGGGAGCCCCTAAAAGGGAGGCAAACCCAACATGAAACATGGGGGACTTGGAGACTAAGGCCCAAGTCCACTAGAAGGTATCCATAAGATGGAAAGGATACGGAGGGAATTAATGGAGAATGAGAAGGTTGTATTAGAGAAGGAGTGGCACTAGTAGTAATTAAGGAGGTTTAAGACATGTGGCATGATGTCATAAAAGGGAGCGCTTTTGGGAAAGTCTATATAAGGAGGTACATAGTACAAATGAAGGGTGTCCTTTTATCTCTCTCTCTCTTGTTGGGAATTGGGTGTGTTATGGCTAGGACTTGTAGAACCAAAATCATATTCACCCCTCAACAATAAGAATAAGTCTATTATATATATGCATGAAGTCAATCAAGTAGAATGTCAGATTTTTAGAAAAATGGGTCACACAACAAATGCATGCCACTTTAGGTATATTCCTGATAAAACTTCTACTCCTTCAACTACAAATGCACGTCAAAAATCTTCTGGTGGTGTTGGTGCATCTAATACTCTGCAACAAGCCTTTGCTGCAATAAGTTAATTTTGTAGCAGTTTTAAAATTCATATCCAAATGTTGCTTCAGTTTAGTTACCTGACTCGGGTGCCACAAGTCATTTAACTAAAGATATTCATCTTTGAGTAATGGATGGAGATGGTACAATGTTACCTATTGAAAAGACAGGTAACATAGTACTTGATATTAATAGCAACCAGTTTCATCTTGATTATGTATTATATGTTGTGCACTATATATAAAGCAGAATATGTTGTCAACAGCTAAATTTACAAAGGATAATAAAGTGTTTATGGAATTTTTTAAATGAGGATATGAAATCAAGTGTGTCAGGATAGAAGAGTTCTTGCTGAAGGAAAAATTCAGAACAACTTATATCATATGGAAGGTCTTACTTCTTTTGCTTTGATTGCAACTACTTCAAAGTTCAATATATTTCACTTTGGCGTAGGAGATTGATTGGGTCGCACTTGTCCTCTGGTTCTTAGCAAGATTCCTTCTAGTTCTACTAGTAAGCTTGATTCATCTGATGATTGTATTTGTGAAGCTTGTCAGTCGGGGAAGAATCATAAACTTTCATTGTTTCTGTCAAAAACAACTACTATATGACCAATGCACTTATTACATTGTGACATCTGGGGTCTATCTCCGACTACTTCTTCTTTAAGATTCAAGTATTATAACTTGTTTATTGATGATTACTCAAGATATAATTGGATTATCCATTGAAGTGCAACTGAAAGCTTGGATTGGTTTCAACATTTTAGAAGTACTTCTGATAATATATTGTCTACTTTTGTAAAAAAATAATTCAATGAGACAATACTCTAGAATTGGTCAAGGGGCAGTTCATGGAATATTTAGATAAGTGTGTGATAATTTATAGAATTATATGTCCTCACTGGCATCAGCATAATGGTTTGGTTGAATGTAAAAAATGGGCAATACGTCATCTTTTCAAGTTTCACTTCCAAAAGCACTCTTGTATGGTTCATTTTTAGCTGCTACATACATCATCAACAGGCTCCATACAAAGGTACTTCATTTTCAGTTGTCATATGAAGTACTTTGCAACACTTTACCAGATTATTCATCATTTGTTATAATATTTGGGTGTTATAGAGAAGATAAACTAAGTGCAAAGTCTGTTAAATATGTGTTCTTCGGATACAATCCAATTCATAAAGGTTATAAGTGTTATGATTTAAAGATATAAGAAAACTTGTATTTCAGTTTGTGTAAATTTTGATGAGCAATGTTTTGCTTTTGATGAAATTTTTTGATTCTCAATTATTTTTGAGATTACATCTAATACTTCAAGTAATATTTCTGTTTCAAGTGATACTTCTCATTATACTTAACCTGCTGTGTTATCTCCTACAACTGCAAAATCAAAAACTGGAATCCCAAAAGCTAAGCAATTGCCTTCTGATTTTATTTCTCATAGCATGGTAAGATGTCCTCTGCATTTTGTGTTTGCTGCTACAATATATTCTCATGCTAAACCAAGTACCTATAATCCAAAATGGCAGGTGCCTATGAAAAATTAACATACAACCTTAGTTGAGAATGGTACATGGGATATTGTACCAAATGATCCAAATTATAATGTCTTAGGGAATAAATGGGTATGTAATATTAACTTGGATGTCGATGGATCTGCAGAAAGATATAAGGACAGACTTGTACTTAAAGGCTATGATCGTATGAATCAGATAGACGTTTTTGAGACATTCGGTCATGTTGTGAAAGCTACAACCGTAAGAGTTGTACTAACAATTGAAGTTACAAGAAATTGGTCCATTAAGAAAATGGATGTAAGCAATACCTTCTTACATGGTTTCCATGAGGAGGATGTTTATACGGTGTTAGAGTATTGCTCGGTCGAACTCGCAAGTTTTACTATCTCAAGCTTGTTTTCAATGTTAGTAGCACAAAACTATATCTTGATTTATAATATACTAAAGTCAAGTCTTATACTAGGATTAGAGTATGGTATTGGAGTATCAGACATCACTGAATAACCCTCGAAGATTGAAGACTAAAGATCAAGCGAAGACATTTGGAGAACTTCATCGACAAAGAGGTATATGAAGACTGAACCATCCTATTTACTCAGACATTACCATTTTATCTATATGAGATTATGTCGTACGACTTCTAATATATTTATTATTTTCAAAGAAGAAGTTTCGAGTCAAGCTTGTCTTTTTAAACATCTCGAAATATGATTCAAGCATTAGATGTCCTTAGCAGTTTTAGTTAAAAATAATTTATTGTTCAAAAACTATTTTTGTTTCAAGTTGATCATTTGGAAATTGACCAAGCAATTGTATTTAATATCTATAACGATCGCTAATGTTCAAACTATAAAAGAGAGTTTTTCAAAACTACTGAAATCTGAACTCAGCGTAATAAGTATGCATACTCGATACGTATACCCTATACATATGAGTTCTGGAACATAGGTAGGTATGCATACCCAGTACACGTACATTGAGGTTCTGAAATTCGTAAAGGGGGGAGGTACGCATACCTTAAGGGCATGAGTTCGCGAACATCTTAAGGGTGTGTAGACCCGGTACGCGTACCCTAGCTCCCTGAATTCACGAACTGGCTCATAGGTACGTGTACCCCTACACATACTTACCCAGTACAAATTAAGTAAATGCTCAAACTATTTTCACAAATATGTTCGACATTGCTACAACTCTCATAAACACCTCTAAGACATCTTCAATCACTAAAATAATTTGTGTTTGTGATTCATGATTTAAGTCTTAAGTGTTAAATGCACACGATTATGCTTATATGTTCTTATGGCATACTTGCCATGAACTATAGTTATACACGGTTCCAATACCCTAGACGATTGTATATATTCTTCTCTGTAATTTCAAACTTCTCACATGCTTACATGAACCCCTTACAAGAGCTTCATCTAAACTGAGAAAGTGTTTGATTGAATTCCAAGTCATCTTAGCTTGAATTCAAAGCAACCTTTAATCTTGAAAGTCTATAAATAGAGAGACTCAAACAACCGGTAACTTCAATCCATGATTCTTTGTCCTAGTTGTATACTAGAATAGTCCTCTATTAACCTAGGTTTCCCCTGAGAAACACATTTAGGTTTACGACTTAAAGACTTCATTTAGGGATTCGTAAAGCCAGGTCCGACTATCTTTACCTTAATAGTTCATGTATCCTTATCTTGTTCTTATTGATTGTTGAGGTTTTCGTCAATCTCCAATAAAAAAAATAAATAGAAATCACAAAGTTCGTTTCGTCTCATACTTTGTGATTCCTCAAGATAGATATCTAAAAATCTTCTTTGTTGATCGTTTTAAGGTTTTTCTTGAGAGGTGGTGAGTAATTTAGGCTTCTCCGCTAACTGAGTGTAAGTGTTCTGGATTTGTAAGGTTCGATACCTTTATCTATTACAAACAGATTTTCAAGTCTTGATCTAAAGGGAAACCAAATAGGCTTATCTGTTAGAGGCAGATTGGTATCGAAAGTCTTCACGAATGTTGAAGAAACTCTTAGGTTGTAAATGACGTCATCTAAGAGAATCAATTGCGTAGGGCCTTGCGAGGTTCAAGAGATGTAAGGAGCACGACTGCAGCTAAATTTCTTGGAGGGTTATTTTGGTCTCAACTATATTCCAGTCTGAAGTTTGATAGTAGGCTAGTGTCTGAATTTTTAAAGTGCTTGTGCAATTATATTGCTAGCCATGATGCTAATGTTCGGGTTGGGGAGTTTCTTTTCCACATGTTAGGTGCAGTCATTCAAAAAGGGGTCGGAGCTCAGCTTGTTGCTAGGCTCCCGACTAATTTCTTACCGGATGATGGTCCTTCTGAGATGTAATTTTATTTTTGTATGACTTTTTTAAAATTAGAAAATAAAATGAATGATCTCTCAAACTATACCACGGATATTCGTAAACTTTATACCATTGAAAAGCATTTTAAAACACCTACGTAACAAATATAAACATGGCTATCAAATTATACATATTTCTTATACTAACAATAATCAATTAAACATGTAGTTTTAAAAATATCCTATTGTTTAATGATATGAGTCACCTGCCGAAATTTAAAAATGAACGAGTCATTTATTGAGGTACGGATGAAGTATAAATTAAATCGAAATTAAATTAGAGAAAAAACAAGCTTACCATATTCGAAATCCTTAAAATAACACGTATTTGTAGCGCTCCACAGGCATTATATTACTTTAACATCTCAAGTCTTGTGGTTTTTGTGATGTTTTAAATAAAAAGTCTACCAAGGATATCTTCAAACCCATATTCTTTGATAGCATCAGGAAGGTACCTGTACACATGCATTTATGACCATCCACCTCTTAATTTGGTATGGTGATCTCGCACCTTATTATGAGATATATGGCCAGTGAGTGCACCTTCACCATCC
Organism: Papaver armeniacum; assembly: GCA_023531295.1. NCBI lineage: Eukaryota > Viridiplantae > Streptophyta > Magnoliopsida > Ranunculales > Papaveraceae > Papaver > Papaver armeniacum. The sequence goes on along the minus strand of JAJJWW010008975.1, from coordinate 13,073 downwards.
ACTTGTTTAACACCACCGAACAAGTGATCTTTATTATGAGGACAATCTATCCATTTGATAAGTTGCCTGATTTATATCCTGCTATCGATTTGGTAGGTTGCGTGATGATTGTCCAATTTTGTTTCATTTTTTTCCCTTTGACTACTCATTGTAAGAAAATTTGTAGAAGGCTTTGTAGAGATTTCAAGAACAAATTCTCTAGCAAAATCAGTTTCTTTGAAGGAAAATGAAAGAACCGTTGGCGGATGAGTCTATACCAAGCGATAGACTCTTGATCGCTGACGGCTTGGAAACATCCACTCTGCTCAGTCTTTGATAGAGATTCGGCCGCTTATTTCCTGTTTGGATACACATCCAAAAATAACTTTTCGACTTTTAAAAATAAAAATACAAGAAATCGGTTTGGGTATAAAATTTTAGAACCTATTAGAAGCAAAATAGTCAATTTTCCGTGAAAGCAAAATGTTATTACTTGTGACTTCTGTTTAAGAAAAGCAGAAGCACTTGTGCGTCTGGTATCCAAACGCAAACGTATCCAAACGCAAACGCGATATTAATGCCCTTTCCCATAGTGGACGATCACATTTGCGCAATCCACCTGAGTCCTGACTAGACAATTTGGCAAATATGCCAATGCCCATAGGAAGCGGCCTAGGAGTAAGGACCAATAACTAAATTAGGCGATTCTCTATAAACCCCAATTCAGAGCGAGTAAACCCCTCGAATTTCATTTTCATTCTCATTCAAATCCCGCGAACGAGAGACTTCTGTATCTCTCAGTCTCTCGACTCTGCGTTTTCCAATCTTCAAAGGTAAAACCCTAAATAAATCTTCTTAAACCCTAGTTTTCGCTTACATTCATTGTATTGATTACGAGATAATCCTTCAACAGGTCACTTACTGATAGACAGAAACATGGCGAGTGAACCAGACATGAGTAGTTGGACTGATCTTCTTCATTCTTCTACTAAACTTCTCGAACAAGCTGCTCCATCTGCCCAGTTCCCTGCCTTACAGGTACTTTCTTCTTCTTTTTCTTCTGATTCAGTTATTGATTTCTACGTTTTATTATAAGATTTTTTTTTGAAAAACCCTAACCCTAAAGTTGTTTTGTATTTACAGAGAAACTTAGATCAATTAGAAGCGTTGTCAAAGAAGCTTAAATCTAAAACTGTACGAACTGAAGTTCCTGCAGAATCTAATGCAGCCACCAGGTTCTTGTTTCCTTTTCAATTTTTTTTTGGATTTTTTTTTTCTATTGTGGGGTGATTGTGGCTGATTTTTGTTTGGAGACTGAGTTCATTTGTAAATTGTGCTAAACAGGCTGTTGGCGCGAGAAGGGATAAATGCCGAACAACTTGCACGCGATCTCAAGTCTTTTGAGTTAAAGGTAACATTTGAAACTGGTCTTTGGATTTTGAGATACTCTATAATTGTTTTTACTAGTTTAGTAATCCTCTCTTTATTTTTATTTTTGTTGGATTTTGATTGTGGCTTTAGGTTTAGAAATGTGTATCCTAGAACTTTAAATTTGGTGTTAATGAGCCTAGATACGAACTAGGTTAACTTGTTTGGATGTACTATAACTGGTAGCTAGGTCACTACCTGGAAATTTCAATTCAAATTGGCTCTATTTGATTGACCATGTCCAGTTCCTAGTTAGTCAGGAAAAGACTTTTCCCTCTCCCTTTTCTTTCTATCCCTCTCATGACAGAAAATTATAGTTTGAAGTTCAAGATCCTTTGAGCAGTGGATGAGCAAATGCTAGAAACTTGATTTCACCAAGAAGAGTTTTTCCAATGGAAGCAGAATTTCACAACTGAAACTCTGAAAGCAAACTTAGTTTCTCTCTTATGCAACCACTTTTACTTTCTATACTTAAAAATACAAGTTTTGAACTTTGCTTGCTTCTGAAATGTGAAGGAGAAACTGTATGGTAGTTCTGAATGAATTAGAGTGTGTGGATGGATAATGAGTATAATTTTTAGATGTTTGACATAGACTCTGAGGTAAAGTGGTTATTTGTAGTTTTATAGGTCCTTGAGAATGCCATCTTCTCGTTCAACAATCTTTACCTCCACCAACGGAGTGTAACTTATTGCTGCTGTTACTGGTGTCCGATCCTTTGACTTTTCAATGCATTACTGTTTTTGGAAGGGAAGGATGATTGATAGACCTATTGGCAGTTATATATATTTCCTTTATTCTTTTTATGTTTCTCGCTCTAATTATCTTTTTGTATTTTTGAAGACAAAATTTGAGGATGTCTTCCCCGCTGAGGCAACAAGTGTTGAAGAGTATTTGCAGCAGGTAGTTTTTGTGCCACTTAATGTACAGTGCATTATTTTGGTCAATAAATTTTCTATCGCTTCCTGGAACTGTTCAGTTTTTTCTTGCCAACTCAACTGTTGTAATTCTGTCAATTCTGCTAATTTTTTTTCTAAAATTCAATGGTTTTACAATTAAAATGGAACCATTTAGACAATTCCCATGTGGTAGTCTAGAATCTGATGTGCATTTTTGTGAGTATGGTTTGTGGAAAATATAGGGGTAGTAGCAAACCCCCATTTTTTTGTAGTGCGAGAACATGTGACAAGGGAACAACTCAGTTCTGTGGATTTTAGGTAGAGATCAATTATATCTTGGTAATTCGAAGTTGAGCCTTCAACAAAGGCTGGAAAAGTAACTCTGCTTGGGTGACAACTATTCACAGCATTCATGCCTCCTTATTAGTGTGCCTCCTTATTAGGTTGTGTATGGTATTCGAAGTGAGCCTTCAACAAAGGCTGGAAAAGTAACTCTGCTTGGGTGACAACTATTCACAGCATTCGTATGCCTAAATCTCATAAATGTTCAGAAGCTTTGGATACATGAACGGTTTCAAATACCATAGACAACCTTAATTACAGATATTGGGAACGGGTTATATGTAACAGAAAAAGAACCACCAATAAAGTCTTCCAATTTGAACTTGTGTTTCTTGCTTGCTAGTTATTGAACTTAATAATAGTGTAAGTTAAATTATTCCCTGTCATACTCCTATAATCTCAAATTAGTGAGACATTCTTCTGGAGTTATGCTATACCCATGCATCTTTGTCCGCAGAAAATACTCTCCCTACTTTCCTTGACAACATGTTATTTTTGGATGTGATTTGCATATCAGGTTCATGAAATGGCCATGGTCACAGCTATTCAGGAGGCTCAGAAGGATAATGTTAGAAGCTTTAATGATTACATGGTGAAAGTTTTGGAGGTCAGTATGCTTCAATGTTTACTGTACCTTGGTTGCATCGGCACATTATCAAGCTATTTCATTTGGGTGGTTTAATTGTGCATGAGCTATAATTATTATCCCTTGCTTTCTTCTTATTTTGTTGAAGTTTTCCATATGCTCATACAGGTGTAGTGTCTGACTGTAAAGAGAATGGAGCCGACAGTTGAATCTAAATCATAAATTTCTTTGGTTACTAAATTAATTTCCCATGTTGGAGGGATAGAGAGGATTTTTTAGGAGTTCATGGGTTTATATCTTCGTAGTTAACCATAGTCGTTCTTTTGCTGTGTTGTCTTTATTAGTAAAGTACCTAAACATTTTGAATGACTGACCTTTAGAGAATAGAGAAACCAACTATATGATATCCCCGAGCAAGAGATAAATTTTAGTTTCAGATTTCAGAATATATCAGGTTAAATTTCTTTTATCCTCTTCCATTATATTATCAAGCTGAATATGTGGATTCGATGTTCCACAGGAGGATTGGCAAAAGGAAAAGTGGGATTTTCTTCAAGGCTTGAGTCGGCTTTCTACACTTCCCAGAGCAAGCGGTAGTGTAGGCACTGTGATTAATCGTCCTGGTGAAATGGCTTCCATTACTTCTAGTCCAAGGGTTTCTACTGGTACAACAGGCATGGAGCTCGTACCTTCAGCAAATAATAAGCCTACCCTCGAAATGAAGGCTTCTGTATATGCTGAGGTTGTTAGGAAACTAAACGACGCAAGAGAACGAGCCTTACCATTTAAAGTAAGCTTTATTTCTTCTAGTATGTATCGGGTATGCAAGCCATTGCTGCCGATACCTTTACTCTTTTGTATTTTTTCCTGAATAGTTTCTGAGCAATTAGGCTGCTTTTCTTCTCATATCTGGTAAGGGTACGTTGTATTGTTAAAGTGCACATATTGATCATCATAAAAAGTCAAGTTATGATGTTAATACCTCTATTCCTCCCATGTACTACGCTTCTTGAAAACACTGCTGTCTAACTACATAACTGTACTGTCTATTTGTTCATTAAAAATTAGTGCATCTTATTTTCCATTTCTTTTGTCCTTGCTAGCCTGCTACTGCTTTCAGAGGTGCTTATGAAACTTTAGGACTCGATGTTTCTGGTGGAAAATCAGTTACTATGCAGAAGATCTGGCACTTAATTCAGGTACACGCTAATTTCAGTGGTCATGTGCTGATACTTCAATTTATCTGTGTTTGTGATGAATGTTTGCTTACAAGAATACTAATGCGGTTCCTCTGCGATGCAGGCATTAGTAGGTGAAGACTCAGCTGTTAAACACAATGTATCAAGGAAAATGTCATTAGTAATTGGTGCAAGACGACATCTGGAAAGGGGACATGAGAAGTATATCCTTGATACAATCCAAAGTCACCCTGCACAGGTACTAAAAAGCTCTACTGGACTTGTAATTTATTTTCTGAATTAGAGCATTACATTTGTTTTAGGTTTTTTAGTTTCCCACATCCTTTTTAATAACTGCAAAAAATGGAGCTGATTTATATAAGAGCCATAATGACCTAGAAAAGGGGTTTCTGGACAAACAAATGGAAAATGAGCTTCACAGTGTGAACAACGTAGAAATGACTCTTTGTCAGTGCACATGGTAAAGTGAATAGGTGAAGATGGAGAAGAGTGTTTTCTGTTGATGAAAGAGTGGTAAAAAAAAGAAGAGTGTATCCTCATCATCAATGGTAACACTTAAGACCTAAGTCTAGGTTGCTTCTTCAAGAAGCTTTTGCTTCATAAGTTAAGTTTTCACTTTTTATTTCTTGGTATTCTAGCTCCATGGGTTCGTATTTTGAGTCGAAACACAAAAGATTCAAAGCGTGTTTGGGAAGTAAGTAAAAAGCTTCCTCCTGTAACCAAAAAAAAAGGCGTCTTTGTGTTCTAGAATTAACTTCTTTCCTCCAGTATTTGTTGTACTCATTTTCCTTTTCTTTTTCCCTTAGACCTTTTCACAGTGAAATCATTCTCCTCTATGAATATGAAGTTGTTGACCGAAACATTACTATTTAATCCCAAATGATGATGGATTGAATGGACTATTAGTGAAGGGAACTTAACTAAATGCAGAAAATATCTGGAGTTGTGATATACGAAATGTGAATTTGAGATTGTGAAGAATGAAAATCATCATCCTAACAAAACATATTTTCAACAAGCCCTTTTTTCTCTGTAATTGCTACTGTAGATCTCATTCAAAGTAACCAATACTTGACTACATGTCTATTAAAATTTGTAGATTAGGTTTAAATTATAGTGCTAAACCAGATCTTACTTAAGTTGCCATTTGGTTTCTTATCCAACATTCTAGCCCGAATGAAACAAATTTGGTGATATGGTATTGTGTTGTGACTGTCTTTAGAAAACAAATGGATGTCTTTTAAATCCATGATTTAATATATGCTCTTATTTTTTGTGGCTGTTTTGGTTATGTCATGGAGTAGTAAAAATTTGTTTCTTGTTTCTGAGTTAAAATGCATTCTCCCTAATTTGCTGTAAACTGAGAGATAATATGCCGTGATTTACAGGTTTACACACATGAATTTCTGAACTAATCATTTAACAAACGCTCTAGAGTACTTCTACTTCTGGCTGTCAAACAGTCTTTGTTTGTCTCTCTAGGTTCTCGATGTTTGTCCACTTGGTTACCCCTTCTAATTTAATGCATGTTATTTGAGAGTTCCTGGTGTAGGTAGTACTATTCTGAATTTGAATAGATCTGTAATTTCCTGAGACCTGGAAGTGCTTAGTCAAATGATTAATAGAAACAATCTCAACTACACTTATATCGTCAAGTATCATGTCATTTTTGTTGGTTCTATTGATTTTTGCTCATCTCTGATTTCGTTTTGGCAGGCTGCTCTTGGTGGGGTTGTGGGGAACCTGCAGAAAATTCGTGCTTTTCTCCGGGTTAGGGAAATTTTCTTTTAGATGCAACTGCATTTAGGTACCAGTTCTAGAGGTTGGCATCTAAAGGTTCTTATAAACTGCTTTGCAGGTCCGTTTGAGGGAGTACGGGGTTCTAGATTTTGACGCAAGCGATGCACGCAGGCAGCCTCCTGTTGATACGACCTGGCAACAGGTGTTTTGACTCTACTTTAGTTTTATCTTACACTCAGTCTTCTTTTGGGCCTTTGAGTTTCTTATATCTGTGATTGGTTTAAATGATTATAAACGTCATGGTTTAAAGTCCCATTATTAAACCATTAAGGAGTGGGATAAACTTTTCTTAGTTTTTCTTCAACTCCATTCTTTCTCAAGTTATCTTAAAGGCTGAATCTGCATCATCTTATCATCTATAGGATAGATGTATTTTATTTTTAGAACCGAACCATGCATCCCTTAAAACCTTACGACAACGTTGAATCCCAGTGCAAAGCATTCATGACTCGTATTTGAAATGTACTCTACTACCATTTATTTGCAAGGGTGGGGATTTGTTGGTCCCATCAAGTAACACCCTCATGTTTCCCTAGCGCGTGGTGCTCCAGTGACAAGAGAAATGAAGGTTGCAGCAAGTGTTGTCAAGAAATGACTGGATTTTCAACACGACAGTTCACTTATAATGTGGTTCAAATGTCATTTGAGTTAGTTGTGAAGCTACTCTTTCAAATTGAGTTACAAAATTTTCATTCATGTATCACATATCTTCCCTGGTTTTCAACTTGTTAATGTTCGGCTATATATCCTTGAAGTTACTGTTTTTTCCTCCATTAGTGCTTATCCTAAGTTATGCTTCAGATAGATCAATTGATTTGAGTATGTATAAGTATATAAATAGGCTCATAACATTTCCTCGTGACCCCGCTGGTTTTCCGTTGGTTTGGTGCCTATTTGGGGGACCCATGTTTCTGTTTTTCTTGTTTTTTTTTACCATAGTAAATGACATATATTTGATATCTTTGTGATTGTATCGTGTAAAGAGAATTACAAACACAAGTGCGATTGAGACAATATTACTAAATATCAACTATTATATTCTTGTTATCGTATTTCTACTATATTTTGACATTGGTTTTATCTTCTTAATTACTTGCAGATCTATTTTTGCTTGCGAACTGGTTATTATGATGAAGCTAGAAATGTTGCTTTGTCATCTCGTGTTTCACATCAATTTGCTGCTCAGGTACTTTTCCTGATACTTTTCCATACTTGCTGTGTTCTCTACCAGCAATTAATTCAGGGCAACAAGAACCAATTGTTTGATTGGAAGGAGCTATAAACACTTAACTCCAGCATCTTATCTTTTTTGACCAAGACTCCAATCTCGAGCCGGCATAAATTATATCAGGGTCCTTGACCCACATCTTAGTGCTCATAATGTTGAAATCATCCTTATCAGCATAGTAAATTATTTTTATTTTTTGCAGCTTGCTGAGTGGATTTCTACTGGAGGTATGGTGTCCCAAGAGACTGCAGCTGCTGCTACAGAAGAATGTGAGAAAATGTTGAGGATGGGGGATCGAATTGGTCGACCTGCGTATGACAAGAAAAAGTTGCTACTTTATGCTATCATATCTGGTTCACGCAAACAGATTGACTGGTTGCTTAGGGATCTACCAACAATTTTCAATACTATCGAGGATTTCTTGTGGTTCAAATTGTCAGCAGTTCGAGATCGCCCAGGTGGTGGAGCTGCTTCCTCCTCTGCTATTTTGAATGAGGGCATGGTACCTTACAGTTTAGACGATCTGCAGGTTTACCTTAATAAGTTTGAGCCTTCGTATTACACAAAGAACGGGAAGGATCCGTTAGTGTACCCTTACGTATTATTTTTGAGCATCCAGTTTTTGCCAGCGGTTTTATACTTATCCAAGGAAACTGGAGATGGAGGATTCAATATCGACGCAGTTCATATTTCAATTGTTCTAGCAGATCATGGGGTTCTTTCGGATGGTGCTGGAACTGGTCCAAAGCTGGGTCTAATGGATGCTTTTGCTGAAGCTGCTAGCATGATTCGCCAGTATGGTTCAGCATATTTGCATTCAGATAATCTCTCAGCGGCACTAGAATATTATGCACAAGCTGCTTCTGCAATGGGTGGTGGAGAGTTATCTTGGACTGGAGGAGGAAACAGCAATCAGCAAAGACAGAGACAATTGATGCTCAAGCAACTCCTTACTGAGCTATTATTACGTGATGGTGGCATATCTCTTTTGCTTGGTGCAAGAGGTGCTGGTGAGGAAGGTCAACTTAGGAGGTTTCTAAATGACAGAACAGCACAACAACAGTTTTTGCTTGAAGCTGCTCGCCAATGCCAGGAAGCTGGGCTATACGACAAAGTAAACCTCTGCCTCATTTGTTGTTTTTGTTAAATGCCTTGTAGGAAATATATAATTAACTAACATCTAAAGCTGGGCTATACGACAAAAAGGATCGTTTACTGGAAGACGCTGACTATATATTCTCTACAGGCACAGTAGAAAGAATATGTGCTTTGTTGTCTTAGTCTTCTGTTATGGAGATCTTTAGTATATCTCATCAAGCTTTTTAATAGTGGAAGAGTAGCTGTTGTCAGCTCGTCAGGAAACATGATATGCTTTCTCTTATATGCTGCTCGCTTGTTCTGACATTTAGTATAGGTCATTTGGCACCTTGCTCACTGGCGCACCTTGCGACATTCTGTTTTTCCCATGAGACACCATTTAACATACGTAGACATTGTACAATAGATTAGGACATTCGGCGACTAACATAAAAGGGTGAGCTAACTGTTGAACATTTATATAGTAGAGAGAGTACAGACTTTTGATGGATGTAGTTCAGTCTTTAATAAGCATGGTTCCTGAAATTGACAAACTCTATAAAATCTTAGGAGGAAGAATAATCTCTATTTTTCTTTAATGTTTATTGTGAGTGCCATTTTCTCTATTTTTTGTTCATATATTTTTTGAAATTATGGTTTGCTTAAAAGTTTTTGGAGGAAGGTTGAACATTGCTAATAGGCAATTTTGTGGTCAAATATTTTGTCAAAGCTATTTTCTGAATGGGCCTTACTGTGTTAAGTTACTCTCATGGTGTTCGGACATTAGTTTACTTGGCTCCTTGGTATATCTTTAGCTTTCCTATTTGACCGCAAAGAAATTCTGGATTTCTGATTTTGTGCGTAGTATCTTTTGAAGAAAGTACAATATTCCTGATTAACTATAGATATCTAAAACTGGACTTGGCAAAATTGCAAGTTGGTGAATCGAATATAACTTACGAAGGACACTATCTTGCTAGCGTGTGCTGTCATTTTGATAGTCATTCAGTTGCTTTGCTTTCTCCCTGTCTCATGTTTATAAGCCTTTGTCTATCTTGTTACTTGTAGATCATGTTCATTTCTCCATCCTCAAGATTTCTGTCTCCTTCGTTTTGTATTTTTACTCTTCTCACTTTGAAAATTTCAGTCTGTAGAAATACAAAAGAGAATTGGGGCCTATTCAGTAGCACTGGAGACAATAAATAAGTGCCTCTCAGAATCCATTTGTGCTCTCTCACGTGGTAGATTTGACGGTGACAGTCAGACTTCTGGTCTCATTCAAAAAGCGAATGAGATATTGGAAGCTTACAAATACTCACATGAATCAAGGTATATTTGATGCTTCTTTCTCGGGGTGTACACGTTTCCTCTTCTTGGTTGGCTAAAAACTCACTTGTTTCTTTTCATGTGCAGCCTGCATGATAGAGAGCATATTTTGGAGCAGCAAACAGTGTTAAGACAGCTTGAGGCGATATTGTTTATCCATAAACTAGCTAAATCAGGTCAATATGCAGATGCTTTAAGGGAGCTAATGAAGCTGTCATTCCTTCCCTTAGATCCGCGGTCACAAAATATCTCAGTTGATGTGTTTCCCAAGTTAGCATCGCATGTCCAAGCTTGTGTGCCAGATCTCCTGAAGGTTGCTCTTAGCTGTCTAGACAATGTAGCAGATTCAGATGGACTACTGCGCGCCTTACGGATTAAGGTGAGCATGCAATTTGATAGTATTTTGATAGTGCAATTCCACGTGGCTCACATTTGTTTCCCTAATGAGATGAGATAAACTTACCCTGTTCATGACATGAGTATAGACCTCAATTAAGAGCTAGCATTGTTATAGAAAACCTCCTTGCATGTGATGGTTTGGGTACGATAATGTTTGAAAAAAACCCATCTTATACTGGCCATGTTGCCAGCCCAATGCTTAGTAGACCGATAATGCTTGGTGTCGTTGTCCGGTGTTTCATCTGTTACTTCAACCAGTACTCTTTTCTTTTCTTTTCAACTGTAAATTTCATACTCTCATCATTCACAAGACAAATATTAAATATCATCCAATTCTCTCCAACTGTTTAACTTCTCAACTTTGCAGATTGCCAATTTTGTTGCAAACAATATGGCAAGGAACTGGCCCCGCGATTTGTACGAAAAGGTTGCACGAACCATTTGAAAGGACTGATGCCTGCAATGTTTAGTTCTGTTTGTCACACTAATGTAAAAAAACTTGCTTGCTTTCATCCATGTGGATGCTTTATTGGCTCTTCTTCCGCAGTCATTTTTATCTGTGTGCCATGTTGATGGCATGTTTTGCTTTACTGTGAATGAATGTAAAAGTAGATATCCAGACTTAGCAATTTTCCCTCATTTAAATGATTATCAATAGCTGTTGGGAAATCCACTATTTTATTTACAAAATATAGAAGTGCATTTCTGTAACACCCAAGAGGAGCCTATAAAAACCCATAATTAAGAGATTTTAACACCATCTTTTTTACAGAGTCGAGACTCCCAAATATTTCTTTCTGAAAGAAGAAAACTAAAGCAAAGTTAAGAGTCTTAACGACCTTGTTCTATTACAATAATTAGGTTTATAATGCTCTGGGTCACTTGGGAAACTGGAGAAATGCTCTGCAAGTCAATATTAATCCTAGTGCTTCAATCACGTTCAGAAGGAAGAAAACCATGTGAACGCCTGCATTATAAACAAATGAAACTCTTATAAAAAAGATAATAGGGAACTCAACAAACAAATGGCTAGATGGGTATGATGTTCCAATACCAGGAGGAATGGAGCACTAATGCGTTTGAGCGCCCATGAAAAGCTGTAAATACAGAAGCCGTATGTATTAGGTACATGAATCATGTAACGAGAAGCAATTGCAGTAAACAACAAGAACAAATCCACTAAAAAGGGACACTTACATGGCACCACCTCCGGCCGGGCCAAATGCTTTGAAAAGAGACATTGAAGTCATTGCAATGCCATTTGCAGCTCCTCTTTGGTGTTGAGGCTGTTTGTGAATTAGCTTTCGTTAAAATACACACTGTTCTGCTAAATAACTCGAAAATGCCAAGGATAGTTGATAAAGACTTACCACAGCATTGTTTTGAATAATGAATAAGCCAGTGAGAATTGCATTCTGATTGAGAAGCCATTTGTAAGTTTCAATGACAAGTGGAAATCTAGAGTGAGCAAACCAGAAGTTAGGTCTGTATCTGTTTATACTTACAGAAAATGCGTTCTTCAGTACAGACGCACAGTTTAAGACTAAAAACTGGCTAACACCAGAAAGCTTGGCTATGAAGGGATAGCTTGTTAGCAATGGTATTGACAAAACCTGCAGCAGATAAAAACAGTAGAGAAGGATTTAAGTCAAAAACATTTTTTGATCATTCCAGTTGAGTCAATTATCAAATAAAATTGGTTGTCACAATACCGAGGCGGTACGAGTAATTATCATGTGACCAGAAATCCTCTCAACTATTGGATACAGAACTTGTTGAGAAACAATTAGACCGGCGCCTGTGATTGAAAGTACTGTACCAACTTTCTTGGTAGAAAAGCTCAATCCGCCAAACTTCTTAGGACTAACAGCCCACAATGAGAAAATCTGCATCAAAATTCATTATACACCAACAGGTTGGTGCCATTGAGAAGAAATAGGCCTGTGAAAACAAAAGAATATGCAATCGCATGCTTACCTCTGAGTATGCCATATCATGAAGCGAGAAAAGGGAATACACAATGATGGACGACATTAACGGCCAATTCCGAATAAGACTTTTGCCAGAGTCTGACTTGGTTTTATCCATATCTGGTAGATTTTCATTTCTATCCACCACATTTTGTTCTTCATTTGTGACAGTATGTCTATGCAATGTTTCCTACCACATTGCAAGAAACCATATGATACCAGCGCCATCAGGCACGTAATATAAAAGTTCGAGGTGTGTACTTTCTCATTCCCGTTTTAACAATATCATTGTGAATGTGAATTGAAGAAATTAAGAATATATACCGGGAGCCACCAACAAGTTATAAACGCGAGTCCTGCACAGATTGATACACATAGGCAAGGTAGGAAGTATGGAAATCTGCAAAAAAGATTTTACATATTAGAAAGGAAAAAGAGAAAAGAACGTTCTGTACATTGAGCTGCAGCTTACCTAGCAAAGAAAGATCCCTCAGGAAACACTTTCGGATATTTCTCCGCTGGCTGTAACAATTGTTCAGAAGCAAAGCAGATTTTAAGTCTCTAGTTGGAGCAAAATTTAGTTTTAGATGCACACAAGATAATTTTCGGAAAAGTCTAGTTTTATTGTGTTTCTAAGAAAAAAGATGCATTGATATTTTCTTTACCTTCGCCAGAAAACCTCCTATGGCTGGACCAAGGACCAATCCTACTCCCCACGATGTTGTTATCTGAGACGAAAATAGGCGTTCATGAAGAATAAGCAGCACAATTCTTATGGAGAAAATTGAAAATGATGATGGGATACAACTCTTACAAGTGACAGCCCCACGGCTTGATGTT